>JAJMKM010000007.1:0-689750 GCA_030563905.1 Australozyma succicola | reverse complement strand
CAAGAAGAAGCTCCCAAAAAATCCTTTGCATACGACTTAGATGTGCAACGGGGCATTGTACGCGGCAGAGTAGCCTTGTTGCTACGATCCGCTGAGATCCGGCCCCGGTTGCCTGACTTTCTTGGAGAAGATCGTCGTGCCACCCGCGGCCACGAAGTGGTTGCGGGTGGTGCGGCACTGACGCTTATGAAGACCATCTCGGGGCACAGCCACGAGGTGGTGTGAATAGGTGCTACCACTTGCGGTATACGCAATGTCAATGACTGGGCCTTAAATAAATCTTTGTTACTGGAACTCTTTATATTGTTTCGGCTTACTGATGGTTCGCTAGGTGGTAAAGTCGCTAGTTGCACCCGCACGGAATCCATATCCTGCGCGGCTCTACATCCACTTCGCGCGCCTTGCCAATTTAACTCTGGCGCCGCCATCCCTTCACAAATCCTGTATACTACAATTACAACTAATCAAAAAAACAATTTAACTTCAGCAAACCTCAATTTCGCTTCCCAAAGCTTCAAAAACGCAAAAAGTCCTCAAACTTTCATGGTCTCCCACCGCGCTCCCCACTGCGGCGCTAAGCGCCTCGACAACGTGGATCGCACCGGAAACAGCGCTTTCCACCAGGGCCTGTCAGAACCAAAAGAGTCTCCCGCACCCCCGTCTTACGCACCAACCACTCCGGTCGTGCCGTATTCATAATTTTATACCTATGAGATTTTTTTCGGATTCGAGATTTTGTTTTTGGCGATTGCGCGGGCGGGAACTAGGAAAGATGATGTAATTTTTTGGAAATGTCGAATGTGGCGACGTAGAATGCAGCTGCCGTTTAATTGAATAAAATTTGTGGAGCAGAAGGTCGTCGTTTTTGCTGCTCAAAATTTGACCATATTTTGTGTCATTTTTGGCCATAACTTTCGACAGTGTCCGTAATTTTGTAGACAAATTTTTTTGAAATCTGGGGTCGTTGCCGGGGCTTGTTATGATACCTCATTTGCTACTATAGCTGGCCTGGTCGTCTTTTGAAATGGTTATTTGCTTGAAAATAGACAAAACTCACATAAATCAATACGTAAATACACAACCTATTATTATTTTCACAATGTAAGATTCAAAATTAGTACTTCGTTTTTAGGCCATTCTATTCATATACTTTCTTTGGTATTTGCTCTCTTCAATTGGTCATATATTTGCTGCCCAAGTTGGGTTCCTCCTTGCACTTGTCGTACCACCTTAGTATAGACAACTTGTTTCGTATCGAAAAATATAAAAAACTAGCCGAGATTTTAGCAGTTATATATTTAAGTCGATAACATTCGTTTCGGCATCAAAATTCAATTCTGATACTGTATACGATGTCGTTGAGTTCGAATTTTGGCCACCCCTAGCGCAGGCGAACGAGCAGACACTATATTCGTAAAATAACTCTTCATCTAGTTTATGTGAACTAATATGACGTGTTTGGAAGGGTTTTATTTGAAGTTATTCCTAGTTCAACTATGGTTTTGCCCTTCTGTCTCGAAAGCCCACTTCCTGTAAGCCATCACAACTGACGTATTTCAAGAGGCAATGAGTCTATAAAATTCGTCATTGGCTATCAATAAATGGGTCGAAAAGCTTTGGTCTCTTATTTCCTCGTTTTTATCCACATTTGGCCTTGTCTACTTCACTATATAAATAATATCCGAAAGATGAGCACCTTGTGCATACAATTTTAGAATAGTTTTAACTGCAATTGCTCATAAATGTTTCTAATTCTCTTTAGGATTAGTTCTGGCTAGAATCATAGAGTTCTTGTGCAATTCACAATTCATTGTGCCCACGAATAGCAAAGAAACCAAGTTTGAAAACAAATTCAGGACTAATCCGACTAAGAACAATAAAATATAATTTTACAAATATTTCAAATCAGTTGTAACTTCACTACAGTTTCGTTTTCGGCTCTAGTATCCCTTTTGGTAGTCATCGCCAGTTGACTTCTTGCTTCAAATCTAAAGCTAGAGCCCATTTTCAAGAACAGCATAAGTAATTTTAGCGAGCATTATGCTGATGCCTCGTGATGTGATATTGTTTTTAGTTTGAGTTCAATACGTTTCAATTGGACTATTGAGTTGCTTTGTTATTCACAAACCTTCCGTCAGAAGGTAGCGAAAGAATCCTCTAAGTAAATTTTCTAATTTTTCAACGATTAGAAACTCCAAAGGGTACTCTGTATATAGGGATTTCAAAGTTAAATCCATTTCTGAGGATCTTGCCGGTGATGTTCTCTGAAATTCTGTTCAAACTGTTACTATGCCGCCCAAGTACCGACAATGAGAATACCTGGTTCCTCTTCAACAAGGTTAATTTAAATAGTAAATTTTATTTAGGAGGAGCCTTTCAAAATTGTGACCCATTTTTCATTTGGTGTATGAATTACTGTTCTAAGACTTTCAAATCCGCCATAGGTGAGCAACATATCTGTTGAAATAATTATATATTGTATCGGCTAAAGTAATAAAAGTACATTTGACGCCTATGGTATTATTATTACCCAATTCTTTTTTATATTCTCCCTGGATACAGCCAGAGCTAAAAGTGATACTAAACATAGGTATGATTCCTCAACCAGAAAACCGGAAATGAAAAAATACTTAACTAAATCCAATAAATAATCGAATAATTAATTAATGAATTCAGTTATTAGCACATTAGTCTATTGCAATGCTTGTTTTGAACTCTTTTCAAAGGTTATCGCTTAAAGTGTCCAAATGGCTTTGAAAGGTAAATTCTATCGTTCCAACTCAATAAATTTTATCGAAAAATGATTGGAAATTTATTTGAGTCTGATTTTTATCTTATTAAAATTTTTAAAATCAATTTTTTTCTTAATATCTTTATGTTCGCTTGACTGCAGACACTCCGGACCGCGATCATAACAACGCGCTCCTACTACTTTTTTTTCTCAACGTTCGACAAAAAATGGCAACATGGCTCTAAAAAGTCCCGGGGTTTATTTAAATCTAGACTTTGGTATGCTAGAAGGGTTCTGATTGGCTTTGGGCAATTTATAATGATCTTACAAAGAGAATGGCGAGCTATTGCAACTGAAATGGGTTTGGGTAACAAATACGGCTATGGCGCGAATGGGAAGTGGCTATGGGTTATGGCTAATGGGTTATGGCTGATGGGTTATGGCTGATGGGTTATGGCTGATGGGTTATGGCTGATGAGTTATGGCTGATGGGTTATGGCTGATGGGTTATGGCTGATGGGTTATGGCTGATGGGTTATGGCTGATGGGTTATGGCTGATGGGTTATGGCTGATGGGTTATGGCTGATGGCTGGTGGAATAAGGGATATTCGGAATCATTGAAATGGACTGATATACGGATTGGGGAAGTTTCCATCAGATATGGACTTTCTCAAACCTTTCAATGTGACAGATTGCATAATTGTTGAGGTTCTGATCCGTATGTGAGAAAAATGATGGATAGTGCACTAGTTTAACTGAATCTAGCTTGTTGCTGCTTTGAACATTTGATCAGGCTACAAAGAGCTACATTTGCCTGGTATTGAAAGTGGTCTTTGAATGATAGACAAATGTCAAGCAAGATTCGATTTCAAACTAATTCAATGAACAGTACTGACTACTGACATCCGGATGGATCTCGAAACCCGTTACATCACATTCATTTAAGATATATCTGTTCCATTTCACCCCTCAGTCACTGAAAATTTTCAAAATGAGGGCTTTTGTCTCGCAAATACAAATTAAAACAGATATTTGAGCTTATATGTGTTTTTGTCTGTTCATTTGTGCATATACGTAACTTACACGATAATTGAGAAATTGCCACTGGCAAAAATTCTGAGACCCATGAGGCAGGACTCACGTATTAAGACCGATGCAAAACGGATCCTTAAGAGAATTTTGTAACTGGATCAAAAAGATCTCTTTTAGTCAGGCCATAGGTTGAATATTTGACAAATTATGTCGAAGGGCAAAACCCGTTTGCACTCTCACAATGATTATCGAAAATCCGCATATTTGTGGAAGCTTTGTTAGAAAATCGAGCGAAGCCTTTTATATTTGTCACCAAACGGGATTTTTATCAATTGATTCTTCCTCTGAAGCCCGTTAATGTTTCTAAAACATTTCTTACACCCAAACCATTGAAACATTATACCGATTTCTGTGTGCTCAATAAATCCTCGAAGTCCTCGACATCGCAAACTTGATTGACGTGAGTACACAGAGGTCTAAAAACAATCTATATATCAGGAAAGTATTCCCTACTGAAGAAGTGCACATTCGTATTGTTGGCATTTCATTGCGACTCTATCTTAATCCTATTAGTTGTTTTGTACACAACGATAACGCAAAACCTTAAGTTCCGGATGCGACTAAATGAAACAAAGAGATCTGGAAGCGAATGCTGCTTAAAAAGGATCTCGTTAATCTGCACACGCTGCAGTATACATGCAGTGAAGAATCATGCCAAAGTCGTGTTCGCCGTGTGTGGTCGCAAACACAAGCCCTACCGGAGAGGACAGATGGCAAATTGGGGTCAATCAGGCCTTTAAAATTTCTTAAAGGGCGACTTTCTTATACTTGAATTCTCTGCTGCAATTCAATAAGGAACTCTTTAGATCTAACTTCCCACAGATACATCATAGTACCTTGAAATATATATTTTGCAATTTCAAGATCAATTTGGGCAAGGATGTGGATGAGGTTCTGATGCAGGTAGCCAATGGATAATGTCATGGTCTCACCAATAAACGAGATGCTGTCGCCATTTACCATTTGGGTTGACTACACTAAGAGAAGTCGCGCTGTTTATTGACCCTGGAATTAAAAAAACTCACCTTCATGAGAGTTCCCTTCGCCCAGGTCTGCGAGATTCAAAACACAAATTCCAATTTCCCCCTATCATTGAAACTCAACTGCGTGTCTTACCAATTCCCGTTACGACTTCAAAAGCGCAATTCCAATATATTCGACAACACATAATGCTAACGTGCTAGCCATGTCTCTATGTAGCGATCAGAATTTGGTTTAAATGCTATTTTGTAAGTGGCTCTTATTTTGGCCGCTCTTAGCTGCTGGTTTAGATGATGTTATTGATGATTCCTCCAATGCATGGGAGCCGACAAATCCAATCAATGGTGGATGCCCTCCTCCACCAAAAACTAGCCATGGCTTTGAGGTCACCTATTACGAATATCCTCTACGCGCTAGCTGGGCTTGAAACTATGACAACTACCAAGATTGGGGCCTCAGGGCCTACAACAAAGGAGCTATGACCGGTAAAAAAAGAGGGGTAACAGACATAAACTTCGAGTTTAAAGATCCAAATGATAGGCATGAAGCGATTGGAACATGTTACGGTATGACTGTAATGATCACCAATTTTGTCATGGTGCTCGAAGGTTACTTTAAACCTCCGGAGAGTGGTCTGTATGTATTTTCAGTTGATTATGTTGACGACGTTCTATCATTTCAATTTGGGGCAGGAGAGAAGTGTTTTAAAAGAGCATGGGATAGCGCCTCCGAGGATAAGAAAATCCTTTCGCTTTTGCCAGATATACCCTTGCACTACGCCTCGTTTGAACTCGACAAAGATCTCTACTACCCAGTTAAAATGATTTATGTGAACGTAATGGACCATGCGCAGCTTCATTTTTCGTATACTACTCCAAGCGTGAATACACTTACTGACTTTGGTGAGCACATCTACCAATTCGAGCCCGGGCATTACATTACAACCACAACTGCAACTTGGGCTCTTCTTTCACGTCGACCACAACAATACCAGGTGCTACTACAGACACTGTCTTGGTTCAATTGCCCCATTTCACTACAACCACAACTGCAAATTGGGACTCTTCTTTCACATCAACCACAACAATACCAGGTGCAACAACAGACACCGTCTTGGGTCAGGTTCCTCACTTTACCACAACCACGACTGCAACTTGGAATTCCAGTATGACGTCCACCACCACTTTGACTGGTGCTACCACAGACACAATCTTGGTTCAATTACCTCATTTCACCACAACTACAACTGCCACATGGGGCTCTTCTTTCACGTCGACCACCACTATGACTGGTGCAACCACAGGCACCGTCTTGGTTCAAGTGCCTTACAAAACTGTAACTGTCACTTTGAACCTGACCGAATACCTTAGCATCAGAACAACACAGTTTGTTAGCCATAACATCACCACTACTAAAACTAACTTCTTGCCACCTCAATACATTACTGTAACATCAACCTGGACTAAGTCTTTCTATTCGAAGACCACTCTCACGGCCTATAAAAATGACACAAAGACTGTGATCGACCTTGCTCCAACTTCTGTTGTCACTCTGATAGTAACAACGAACAAAACAGTGACTTCTGGAACAACATTCATAGAAAATATGAATCACACTATCACAAAGACATCTTACAGCAAACCTTACAGTGTACCTTTAATAACAAAAAACGTGACTCTGTGTTCAAATCTGTCGCCATTTATTCTGAGCGATTTAACGACAACCTCGACGATTTCAACGCTTTCAACAACTTCGATTACTATCACAGAGTCTGATTGCTCTTGCAGCAAAACATATGGATTTATCTCGACAACTGCGAAGATTCTTCCACTGAATTTAAGTACAACTAAAGAGGTTCTGTTGGCCAGACATTCGAGCAACCAGCCCTTTTCGATTTCAAAGTCATCCCATGAAAACTCCTCTGTTTATTCATCTTTGGTAGTTCCTTCCATCCAACCAACTTCAACTTTCGTCGCACAAGGCTCTTCATCATTTGTATCTTCTTTGATATGCCTAGTGTCTATTTTTGTCATTTTATGTTAATGTTGAGTAATTCCTGCTAGCAGATTTGACTGCATCCTTAGGGCTTTAAAAATGACCTCTAATTATCCTCTACCTGATAGTGATTTACAAAAGCGTCTATAATCCGAGGTTTTCATAATCATTGGTCGCCCAAGATATACCAAAATAGCTATTGTTCAATAAACATTGTTCCCGTAACACCTAGGCAATCAGCCACGCTCCGAATTGAGCACAGGCTTTCGATGTGTCCCATAATTTTTTTTTTTTTATTTCAGAAGTTCTCTGAGTATCACGCTTACCTTCAATACTTTTTCTTCTCGTCCCGTAGCACCTCGTATAAACGTACCTCTGTTTGTGGGGATTACTAAGATAATCGGATCATTCTTTTGTTTGAAAGGGTTAAGGTTTAATAGATGATTAGAGGTTGTCTTGGAGGTCCTAACCTATTCTTTTAGTATGGTGCTGTACTTTATATATCTTCAACTTACTTGCTTATTATCTAGCTAAGCTGATATTCTTGTAGTGACTTGTCCTCTAACAGCTGGAGGATACTTCAGATCTTTATATTTTCTTTCATTTCGAGCTCATCGCTCCATCGGCCAGTGTCTTTTTGTAGGGCTTATTAGTTTTCTTATTTCGTTTACGAGACTGTTAGTCCTGGAGTTTCATTTACGGGATTACTAGTCTTCGTGTTTCATTCACTGGATTATTAATCTTTGTACTTCAATTCGAGATTTATAATTTATTTTGTGTTGAACCAACAATTGTGGGTATATGCTAACACTCCATCAGGTCTGCCTCTGGAAAGCCGGTAGTGTTTCTGGATTTACATATTCTCATAAATCACTTCTCAGAAATAGATATTAATATTCTTAACTTCAAAACTCGAAAATCCAATGTTTTTAAATTTTCTTTTTGCATCAAATAGCAGTTAAAATTTTCTTTCAATTGATAGAAAATAAGTTTTGCTTTTTTAGGTGGTTGTCGAGATATTAGAATGCTTGAAGTCTCAATTACTAAATGTAAAGAAGGAGAATATATATACACGATCTTTTTAGGGAATTACGGGGTTTAAAAAGATGCAGATTTTTGTCATTCTTGTAAAAGTGTATTGATCTTAGGGTACTCTTTGCTGAAAGCATATATGGATCAACACAAGAGTGTAAGCTCCCTCATAGATGACCAAGCACGGAATTTACGTAATGAGTAGCAGAATAACAGTTTATAAAAAGTACAAGAACTGCTTAAAGTGGCGGATTTGTGGCAAACCCCTAAATCCAACCCAAAGTGGCACGACCGACGAGCCGAGTTTATCGAGTTGTCAGATCCATAGAAGTTCACGCACGAGTGTGCGTACATACATCCAGTCCATAACTGAGTAGAAGTTATCTGTTCTAGTTGGGCTATCTACGATGGCCCATGAACTAGAAAGGGCAGGTGTTACCCTTTGTTATAGGGTCAGCCAGACATAGACATCCCCAAAGAACATATAACATTAATATCAATAAATTCTCAGCTATGAATCCTAACACTAATGATATTTATAGCACAAAAAAAAAAAAAAAATTGAGATCTGCTCGTCAAGCGAAACTACAAAACTCGAATAAAAGAAATACAAATTTTTGAGTATAAAAGATACGAGAACAACTCATCACAGTCTGCAATCTGCAAACGGTAATCAGTAATCAGTACTCAGTGCTTAGTGATCTGTCGTGAGTCAGGTAAAAACGACATAAAAAAAACTGCTTTTTAGTGCTTCATTTGTCTTACCACGAAGAGGAAATTGGAAGCAGGCAAAGAGCACATTGCTCGAAGGAAACGACGCTATCGATGTCAACATAGATGTCAGCATCGCCAATGTCTTGAATGGCAGCTCCGTCGTAAACAATTTGGTCAAGTCCGAGGAAGCCCTCGAATGTTACACCAGGACCTTGAATGAAGATTGGCATGAGAAGTTGATTGTCGACAGAATCATCACGCTTAGAAGGCTGAGGGGTGGGAGCTGCTGCATTGGATACGGTTGAGGATGCAGTAGATTCAGACTCCGCTGTGGCTGTGGCGGAAGTGGAGTCATCTGTGGAAGATACAACGTCGGAAGCGCCCGAAGTGGTCGAAGTGCTTGAAGCGTCGCTCAGCGAAGTGGTTTTGCTTCCCACAGGAAGGTTGCTGAGATAGTTGGTAAGTGCATCGCCCACTTTTTCAATAACAATCGAATTCACCAGATCTTTGTACTTGCTGATTACCTCAGGAACAGACTTCTTGGTAGGTGGCTTTGGTGCTGGAGTCTTTTGGGCGTTTGCAGGAGAAGGTTTATTGTTTGCTGGTGGCTTGGGAGCATTGTTTGCTGGTGGCTTAGGTGCGTTGTTTGCTGGTGGCTTAGGTGCGTTGTTTGCTGGTGGCTTGGGAATGGTAACTTTCTGTAAAGGTGGTTGTACGACGACAGTCTTTGGTTTAGGAGGACCACCTCTGAGACCACCTTTAGGAAGTGAAATACGTGGCCCTCTCTTTTGCAATGCCCCGGAAGTCAAACCTGGAGTCCCGATCTGAAGCACAGCATCTTGAGTTGGGTGGACAGTCCAACTACCGTCCAATTGAAGGTTGAATCCACCAACCTGGTCTGGGTTTACATAGCCGACAAGGCCACCGTTTCCATCCATGATGGTAAGTTGTCCGTCAGCGACAGGAAATGAGAGCTGCTCGTAGGCAAGATTAACACTGTCAGATCCATCTGGCAGGTCGTCTACTACTGCGAACAAGTTGTAGACACCAGTTAACCAGTTTACGTCAACATCAGAGAGCAACGACTGAAAGCCGATGTCTTCGATGGAGACACCAAGGTCTCTTTTAATTGGAAAGGCCAAGGCAATGCTTGGAAGTAAGGCAGAGATGATCGCGAATTTCATTGAAGGTTTGAGATGATTGATATTGATGGAGAAAAAAACAAACTTTAGAGGTAGAATCTTTCTCCTTTTATATTTCGAGAGAGCTTCTTCAATGACATTTATTCAGGGCTACTTCAAAATATCAAATGCTTGAAACATGGTAGCCTTTTACAAAATACAGGAAGCCCGGAGAGTGAACCGAACTTTACGATGCCACATAACCCTTACTGCAGTGCTTTCTTCCACTGATTGTATTCCCCACAAGCTATTTTCAAACTAATTTGACTCGTTTCAGTAGCTGAAACACTGCGGACCCTGCCTTTAGGGCGGAGTCAGCCGTTAGGTTGCCAAAGCTATATGCAGAATGACGTCATCTGCCATCTCAATACGCGAAGGTATATGCAACTCGCCAAGAGCTTGACACATTTCAGTGTATCATTTTCTTTTTGCCTCGTATTATGGTTCTTCTCTAACCCTTGTTCTATGAGCAACAATTGAACAGAAATTGGCTTCGTGTTGTTGGAATAAGATGATGGGCCTGAATCTTGGGCGTCCACTGAAGTCTCCAAGGTTCAGTATCCATCAGTTTAATTAAGGTTGTCGTCAACTTCGGCTTGGCCCGCGGAGACTTTAATCTCCCCCGAACCTTTCAAACAATAGAAAATATAATTCGTAAATTATTTGTCTATGTTGCATTCATTTCTGAAGAGTGAGCAAGATTCCTTGTCTCTTCAGAAAGGCCGTGCTCCCAACAGCCACGCTAGACAGATCTGTGTTACAGTATTTACAAACGGATAACCACTAAACATTCAACTAATTTCCAATTACACGCAAACTTTTACTTTTATAAGACAGATAAGATAAATCGTTTAGTGGACATTATGAGCCTGACGTCTAAAAAAATTTATGGTTAATTTTATGTCCTTTTTCTCTCGTGACATTCAAGTGGGATTTGATACATAACATGTCATTTGATTGAGGTACCTAGCATCAACTGCTGCTGCCAAGAATGTTTCGAGTAAGTGGTGATTTTGAGTCAGTACAGTTCACTACGAAGTCTAACTCTAAATGCCCTATTCGGTTAGAGCCGAAGTATTGAAATTAAATTGTCACATCAGATTAAATTTAGCAGAAAGTTCGTTTGCAATTTTTTTCGTTGAGCTTTTCTGACCTGCCCGTTCTGACACTTTTTGTTTCATTTTTTGTTGGAGTGGCACAAGTCTCCCTACTTTTCATGTAGCTTTTCCTCAAAGCGAACTTGCAAATAATCAACCTCTCTCCAGGAGCCATTTATTATTAGTTACAGTGGAAGATCTCGTTTGACCCCTAGCTCGAGCCTCTGTAACTACTCGTCAACAATGAACATCGACATGGGTCAAGAAACGGAGCTGTCCTTGTTTTCAACAAATTCTCAAATCAAACGCCTCTGTAGCATGAGCCCTCCGTAAGTGGTCGATGTGTTGGATTTCTCTCAACTTATTACGAACAACTCGCACTTCATCGGGTGAGTCCTGTATTGTGCTTTAGTATTCGCTTAGGGTTTTGATAATTAATGCGCTTTTCCCTTTATGGAACAAGTAAAGAATTGGGTCATGAGCCAGCCTGAACTAGAACTTCGGATTACAAACAATGCAAAACGTCGTCATTTCTTATTCCATGCTCAGGCAGCAGTTTGCTACCTGGCGCCTGTGTCTGAAAGAAACCCGCTCGCTGATCTAGCAGAAAGCTGTTCAGAGGAAGCCCTTTCAGCTATAGTACCGTAAAAAGTGGAACATCCTTGATCAATGAAATAATATGTTGAATACGCTAGTCTTTTTAGGGGGAAGGTTGCCTCTCAATCTAAACTTCGTACGAATTGGTTCCATTCTTCAACAATATTCATCACAGAAAAAGCTTTATTACCCTTATACCCCAGATATAGGAAGCAGACAAAGTAAGCAATTGGTAAATGAAGCCACATTGTCGATATCAATGAAAAGGTCGCCCTCGACGACAGACTTAATAGCACTACCCAGGTACTCTACGCGATCAAGACCAAGGGCGCCCTCAAAAGTAACACCTGGACCTTGGATGAAGACAGGAAGAAATATTTGCGCATCGGAATCGTCGCTACGACGTTGGCTAGTCGCATTTCTCTGTCTCTCTTCCTCTTCTTTCTCCCTCTCCAAGCGAGGACGAACAAAAGACTCCCACGACCAATTACTAATAGCCTGGTTCAAATCCATGATTGCCCCCATTCTACCCCCCGCTTTACCTGCTCCTTTAAAGTATTTTCCAAAGCTTGCTCTCTTTTGTAACAGGTTCCTTGGTGGATATGTTGGTGTAATTTGAGGTTCTGGGCCCTTCGCAGGGTCGTTTGCCCAGTTCGAGTTGAGTTGAAGAGTGAAGCTGTTACCGCTTGGATTGATGTTGCCTATGATAGTCCCAGAGCCATCCAAAACGGAGAGTTTACCGCTTGAGATTGGAAATGAGAGCTTCTTATACGCTGGATCGATAGCATCGGCGGTTCCGTTATCTACGGCTGCAAAAATGTCGTATACACCCTCGTGATAGTTGACATCGACATTTGATGCCAAAGATTTGATCCCCAATACTGGGACAGTGACCGAGCTGTCGTCATCTCTCCTCCAAATAGACGACGCCAGCACAAAACATGGAAGCAAAAGGGTGTAGATAGTTGAAACTCTCATGTCACTTCTATAAAAGCAAATTTTATAATATGAGCTAGCTTGCACCCGAATTTGCCTCTAATTTATATTAAGTCCAAGAACTAGAGACAACTCTTTTAGGACCCTATTTACAGAAGTTTCGGTTTGCAACCTAAGAAATATTTACTTCCCCTGCACCCAATCTCTCAATTACACAGGGTTTGTAATTTTGAAAGGACTATGTACAGATTTTCATGTCTTGGAAGGCCACATCGTAAGGCATCAACGCTTACTAGCCGAGCCTTATATGCAGTATAAACGCTTACCGAAATCGGAAATGCCAAGACCTAAAATATTCATAGAATACGTCATTCTTGCTAAAATGAATTGGTATTGAAGAGGGCAGTTTGCTTACTTCATGTCATCTACGGTACACACCGCTCGGCATAGCATTATCTTGAAAGTACCGAAGCACTAATTGTTATTGGGGGTCGAAAAGAGTAAACCCGAATCCATTTTGGATCGTGCGGCAATCCATTATGTAGATAATTTTATCTTAGGTTTCAGAATAGATTTAAAGAAAATCTTCGGTAGGTCAGTCCCGCTCTCGAATGCTTGAGATTGGAAGCACACAAACAGCACAATGCTAAATGAAACCACATTGTCGATGCCAATGAAAAGGTCACCGTCCACAACAGAATTGTTAGCACCACTTCCGTCCTCTACCTGGTCAGGTCCCTGTATGACGACAGGAAGTAATCTTTGAGCGATGGAGATATCACGACGACGTTGTTGTTTTTCCTTTTTCCTTTTTCCTTTTTCCTTTTTTTTTCGACTTCCATCTCCGTCTCAATGCGCGGCCGGACATACGGCTTAAATACATAATCAAAATGGGTTTGGTTAAAGGCTCCTAACCGAGCTACTTGAACCGTACTTTCCACAAACCCTTTCAAAATCTTTTTTCTTTAAAGCCCTCCCAGGGAAGAACTGATGCCTTCACTTCTAGCCCTGGGTATTGGGCGGACTCGGCCGCCCAAGCTGAGGCGAGCTGGAGCAAAACTGCCAAGATCACCGGGATTAACGTAGCCAACAGGAGACCCAGTATCGTCCAAGACGGAACGCTGGCCATTAGAACAGGAAACGAAAGTTTTTTAATAGCGGGATCGAAGCTCATCCCTACAAGAGCGAATATGTGATAAATTCCACCACGTTAGTCGCCATCGAAGTCTGAAGCAAAAAAGTTAACAGCCGCCATTGGAATAGTGACAGGAGCGTTGTCGTCTCTTGTTGCAAGTGGTCCGGCCGTTGCCATGCCTAGAAAGGCGGCTAAAACAGCAGAATTATGTAGGCCGTTCAATAGTTCAGGACTTGCAGTATCGAAATTCTTTTCACGGCGAGATTCAGGTGCAAAGGATCAGAAAACGGATAGCGCCGATTCATTTTATAAATCTTCCCCGAGGAACGTGTCTTGTAATGTTAGTTTCATTCGAATTCTGGGACATCCAATGCTTTGCAAGCGTGAGGACAATCTGAATGCATCATGCTGGCAATTACGAAACGTGCGGCGCTGAAAATGTAATTAATGACTCTTTGGGACGATAAAAATAGGCCAATCATATATCGAGTGTCAAGGCGCTTAACTCGGCTATAGTGCGTGCTCCTATGCAGGAGCCGTACTTTGGTTTATTCCGGTGTGGACACGCCCAACTCTAAAACGGTTTTGTTTTGTTCGAGATGCTCGCAATGGATAGGTTTCCGCCATTCCAACCAGGTCAAAAAGGCAGTCTAGAAATCTTGCCAGGATCTGATGAACGCTTTACGGAGATATTAGGCTGTTTGACAGATTATCGCCGCCATTGTAGTAAGCGAAACTGGCGGCTATTTGAATCATGCAATGTAAATAATAACTTTTCCTATTTGGGCACCTTGTGTGGAGAGGGTGTTGATAGTTGGTTTGCCGCCTTTGCCAAGAATCTATGCGGGAGCGCCTACAACGGACTAGAGATTGATTATGATACCCGTCAGCCTACGCACGCTTCCATTTCTTCGTAATTGTCAGGGTGGTAGGTTATGAGCCAAGTTTTGGAGATGTCGTGGAACTTATGTGACCCAAACTCGTGAGTTCTAGGGTATTTCTCTTGATTCGAGACATTGAGTGATTGCGTTCTGCAGTGTTATTTTAAGGAAAGTTCCTGCAAGCACTGTTGCAAACAATAACGTCTATAATTAGAGTCACATTAATGAAGTCCGGAATGTTTTCATTGACTTCGAACGTTTCTACACACTCCACTGGAACTATTATCCTTCGTATAGCATCGCTATACTGGGACGTAATATTTGTATCTGCGAAATCGGTTTTGATCCGAATAACCCCGGTTCGAATCCGGGTACGACCTTTTTGCCATTTCTTCTTAGGCAGTTGCAAAGCTCGCCGATTGCTTATGCTTTCCTAAAACTCACCCCGTTGCTTCGTTACTACTTTCTTTAGTACTAACGGTTTCCAAATTGGGACTTTCTCACTACTGTAGCCTAAAGTTCGGCCAACATTGTTCGTATGCTAGCCCAGAAGCTAGAGATCAACGAGTATGTAGGCCATGCAATGTGTTGAGAGGCGGGTCAGTAGACCCGTGCATCTCTATCAGAAGCACTGCATACTAGCATACACGCTTATTTACCGAGAGAGACCTTGCTCGTCTAATATGAAAAATAACCGACGATCTTCAAGAGGCATATATAAAGATGGGTTCTTTCCAATGAGTTGTGGCGGGACGGAACAACTCTTCTTAATCTAGATATTCAGTATATTACTTAATATAACAATTACTACTATCTAACAATGGCCTCCTCCACCGCTGCTATGCAGGCAGCCATGTCCACCATCAAACACAATGGCTCATTCCGTCTCAATTCGTTTTACCGGCCCCGCTTGTGTTCATTTTAGCCCTAAACGTCAAGGCAGGCCGCAAGGACGCCTTCCACAAACTTTATTCCATCGAATAATGTGGGCGGCTAGCGAAAATTTCGTTCTAGCCTCCCACATGCATTCACTCTTCGCAACTCTAAATCCGTAGGCGACAGAATTAAAAACCGTTTCACTGCATATGAGTGGAAAGCGAAACGCGCCTTCCTATTTAGTCAATGGCGTGTGGAATTAGACACATTATCCTGGACATAACGCCTTCAAAATAGCAGGTTGTACATAGCAGTGTTCGATACGGGACGGTTGTGTTGATTGCTCTACCTGCTAGACAAGATCCTCGAAACTGGCGAACTCGAGTATAAATAGGCCATGATTTCTGTTCTACGGAGCACCAGTCAACTCTTTCTCTACGAACGCCATGAGATTTTCAGCCATCTATACCCTCTTGCTTCCAAGCTTGGTGCTTTCCTCGCCTGTCAAGTCGAAGGAAGACATCGAAGCATCCGAGGTCGAATTGGACCGTCGTGACAACGACACGAGCATTTTCCATTTGCTGGCCAACTCGACGATGCAAGATTACTTCAACAACAACAGATACTTTGTGAACGCTATCGAGCAAGAATCCGGAAACCTGGTTTTTGAGCTGAACGCCAAGGGCCAACATCCTCACACTTTTTGGATTGGCTGTGCCGACTCCCGTGCCGGTGAGCTGTGCTTGGCTACCTTGCCAGGTGAGATCTTCACCCACAGAAACATTGCCAACGTTGTGGACCCCGAAGATATGTCCCTGCAAGGTGCTCTTCAGTATGCCGTTGACGTCTTGAAGGTCAAGAAAATCGTTGTTTGTGGCCACACCGAGTGCGGTGGTGTTAAGGCTGCTTTGTCCAACAAGCTTGTCGGCGGTGTCCTTGACAACTGGCTCAACCCTATTCGTCAGACTCGTGCTGCCAACAACGCGCTCTTGCAGCTGTTGAACAACACCAAGGCGCAGACCACAAAGCTTGCCGAGCTCAATGTGATTGCCTCTGTCTTCAACGTGAGACGTCATCCCAGCGCCCTGAACGCCATCAAGAACGGCGAGCTCGAGGTCTGGGGAATGATGTATGACGTCGCTACTGGTTTCCTTTCTGAGGTTAAGGTTCCATCAGATGACTACGCAGCTTTGTTCCAATTGTCCGCCAACACTGCCGGCGGTCACTAATTTTTTTAAAGTTCAAATCAGGGTGTATGGGGAAGGAGTCGATTCAAGTCGACAAATTAAGACAGCTCAGTGCAGCCCGTCTGCGTTGTTTCAGCTCAAGGAGATAGGATTTTACGGTTAGTTAGAGGAGGGAAGATAATATAAGAATACCACAATGTATTGTGTAGGAGCTTAGATTTATTCCTAAAGATTCGAGAGTGCATCAATGTTTGGTATCTGCTTCTATGCTTACGAGTATGCGTGCACTAGCACGACACACGAATTGACACACGAAATTGCAGAAATTTTAGAATCATTGAAATCTACGCGTCATTAATAAGCGCCAAAAGCCGAACTAGAGGCAAAGTCAGTCTTCCGAGGGTAACCATTTCATTTCAACTTGAAGACTTGTTCACACCGTGGAACGCATATAATCAAATTAATTCACATTTTCATTGATCTTTTCCTTCCGAAAATCTCTTGTTATCATTTGCTGTCTGTTGGAAACAGCATGTGTTGTTCCGGCTTCCCTGGACCAAGTCGGTTGCAGGACTTCCCCAGACATTTCACATCCCCGGAGAAACTCTATCGATCTATAGGCATCGACCGTCAAACTCAACCGACTACTCTTATTGCGAGGAGCACGTATCGACCCTCGGCAATTGCATCTGCCACATCCTTCATATCTCTGCATGGACCGTTGGCTCTCACAGACAGCCTGAAAGATCTCCACATCTTGCTCATCCTTCAACGGGCCGCATCTGAAGCTAAGCATATTTGAATGCAGACACTTTCCTACTTTGCGGTATGTAGTCTTATCATCATTGTGGCCGAGTGGGAAGTGTCGCATTTGCGACAATCGCACAAAAAGAACGTGGTTGAGAAACCCCAATTATTGGACTTTTGTATTTGACTTAGCAAACTGTTGCCGTTGTGACTACGAATTTGGGGATTGTCGAAGACACCGTCTATTAGCAATTCTTAGTCATCGTCCCCAGGTTCATGATACAGACTCTTACACGTTGATAACAGTCCCAAATCTGTTCCCGACTTCATAATCCGATTGAAATTTTCTGCATCTAAATCCTCAAAGATACCACATCCTTGATATCCCGGAAGATAATGTCAAGAAGCTCATATGCCTTCTCGCGAAGAAATTTAGGCAAACTCTGTTATCTGAGCTCCGATGATTTTGGACTATTGAATTTTAAAGTTTCAGAAGCGCAAAATCTCCTGGACTTCAAATTATCAATTTTGAATACAAAGGGCAATTTAAAGGATCGAGAATCCATCCATACAACCCCGCTAACGTAAAATTGAAGATATATGATTAGCATAGTTCAATATACAGGAAATAAAGTGATGGATATTTGAAAAAGTAAAATCTCCTACTTATATTGCTCGCTTGTTGCGTAAGTTATTCAAGCTCACCTTATAAGAGGAATGTTCAGCGAGGTGGTAATGCCATTCATTTTCACAAATATAGCTGACTTGTTTCAATACCATCTGTGGCCCCTACAAACAAATTTACTTCGAAATGCAAGAACATTATGAGTCCTTTTTCGCATGTTGAGTATTGCGGTCTCGTATAATGAAAGCCCTACTACGGTTAAGAATGACCCTCAGTAGAAAGAGAACAATTGTGCCAAAAAAAAAAATTGTTCCGTAATTTCATTGCCATAGGTTCATTGTTACATTTAATTCAGTTTTATTCATATCTAAGTTTGGTCGGTCAGGCTCAACCCAGCGAGAAATTCTCAAAGGGGCTAGACAAAGCCAATGGAGTGCCAGAGTCTGTTAAAATTAAGTGATCAAGCGACTCAATCCCGTATAATAGCCGTCATTTTTTGTGATCTCACCACCTAAATCATAATAGTCAATATTTGACCGGGTCATGAGCCAAACCATAAACGCCCCTACCATACCATGACTTTCGTGCAAAAATTTCGCATAATAAATATGCTAAGATTTTAGCCTCATATAATACTTCTAGTTAGCTAGTTGCAGTTGCAACATAGTATTCAGCAATCTGCAAAAGTTTCCTCAATCTGTTTACCGCAATGGGAGGTTGAACATTCATCCTCCTTTACCAAGTTTGATCTCTGCTTGGGTCAATGCAAATACAAATTCTTCGTGCAAAACAGGAAGTTGATGAAGTAGGCTCTTGAATATGCGCGCATCTTCTTAAAAACGAATAATGCAGCCGGACATGGCTGGAAAGAGCCAGACATCAACGAACAATATGTTTTGGGGAGTAGAATTAAGCCTTTATTGCTTTTGAATAGATTTTTTGGATTATCAGCAACGAAACTCCCTCCATTAACCCAGTTAAACGCGTGGGCGTCAAAGAAGCGCAATGACAGAGACCTATCACAAAGCTACGAAATTCAAATCTCATTAAAAAAAAGCAGATTGTGAAAAGACGATAATGGAACAAGAATTGAGATATCTCATTTAGAGAGCTGTGAAGCCATTTTGTCGGCGCCTTGGTTTGCAAGTTGGTCTGCAGATTCATTCCCTTCATTGCCCAGATGACCTTTAACATGAACAAATGAGACTTTGCTAAGGCCCTGTTTGTTGAGTTTCTTATACATTTCATACGCATCTTTAATTATATCAAGATTCTTCGCTGGTTTTCCGTCAGCAGTCTTCCAGTCATTTTCTTCCCAGTTTTTAGACCATTTTTCGACACAATTTTTTGCGTATTGAGAGTCTGTGTGTATTTCAAAAGATTTGCAATCGGATTTTGTACCAGAAACAAGTTTCAGGATATCATGTAATGCATGTTTTACTCCAAATAGTTCGGCCCTTTGGTTACTTGGTTTGTTTTTATAGACATCATCCACATCAGCCAAGGAGGCGGCAACATTCCTCTTGCTACCATGCCCATAGAAAACGCCATATCCAGACCATGGTAACTTCTTGTTACCATTGCCACGACATGCACCATCGACAAAAATTTTTTGTATACTACCTTTCGACAGCTTACGGAGTTCACTCGAACGCAGGTAAGAGCTATAACGAGAGTACTGTGGATCGCTATCTTTGCTGTAATGATTCGAGTCATTATCACTGGATCGTTCTCTGTAACTGTTGACATTCGCCGATGTCCTCTGTTTCTTCGAGCTTCGGTGCAAGTCACTAGAATTATCCGATGAGGAAAAGGAGTCTGATTCTGACGATGGAGGGAAGTGATTTGAATAACTCCGAGATTCAAGATATGAGGGCCCGCCCTCACGTTCTATGAAATCTGCAGCGTCGGATTTTGAGTTAAATTTTTTGTATCTTGCGCCAGAATAGCCGTTTACTTGTTTCTTACAGCTATCCCAATTATCATATATGGCGACATTATGCCCCTTTGCAACAGCGTAGTATCCTCTTTTTTTCGATGCCATGACGCCAAGTTCAATTAAAGGAGGTCTCATTAGCGTCATGAAACTCAAAGGCTTCGTGGTTCATGCAGTATTCATCATATGAGGAATGTAGAAAGTCCTCTATTTTTCTGTTGCATTTGTACAAATTGGAATCGGATGATAATCCGCCCCAAGTCTTGGAATCTATAAAGGCTTCCTGAACCCTTTTTGGAAGGATAAATAAAGTATTCCGTATAATTACGTATATTTGCAATATTAGATCCTTTGATACATTACCTCCTGGTATAGTTCCTGCACTCAGACTTGAATTTCTTAAACGAGCTTCCCCACAATATATCAACTTCCATAAAAAAGTTGAAGTCCACAGGACGGCAGGCCCAGTTATAAAGAATAGATGATTACAGAGAAAAGAGTCGTTGAAAAGAATGGAGTTTTTAACGGCGTATCTTTTTGAAGAGCTTTTAAAATCTTTTCATCCCATCGCATATTCAATTCTTTAGAGTGAATAACTAAACGTGCAATTTGATAAGTTTACATCATGTGAATCAGGCCTCAATTGAACATTTACTAATTTCTCAATTAATCCATACATTAATCCAATGCGCCCTCTTTAACACCTCTCCTGGTTCCAGATACGGTCGTTGAATACTTTTTATGAATTCTCTATTTACGCTTTTAGTGTTGCAATTCTGTTTAATCAAGCAGCATGACTAATCGTGAACGCGACACTAAGCCGACAGCCAATTGGTTCACTATGTTAGTATATTCCAATAATTCCCTTAATCAAAAATTACAATTGACTGTTTTTTAAATTCAAAATGCCCGGTTTCAAATCTGATGAACTGCTTTTCTCCAATTTCATTACCTTCAAATAGAAAATGAAAGATATCTTTGATAATTAAGATTCAAAGTACTCGAGAGCCTAATAAAATTCTGGATAGTTTTAAATCATTATAACGCGAAAAGAATACTTCGAGCTCTAGTGGACAAAACCACGACCTCATTCGAACATTTCTAATTTCGTTTCATGGAATCATTTGCATGGCCACATTTTGGATCATGCGTGACGAACACCCGTAGGGCGCATTTTAGTTTAAAAAACTGCAACGGAAATTGCTTGTACGTTCCTATTTGGTGCCCCGTTTTGGTGGCACAAGTTTGTTGTCTACATATGGAGCAAATCATTACTTGTCCATGCAATAATACATATAATTAGTTACTACCAAACACCGCAGGCTCGAGCTTCACAACCATAACAGTAATATTATCCGTAGATCCTTTGTCAATTGCTAGTTTGCATAGTTTCTTCGCGGCAGCGGTTGGATCGCAAAGTGTGTTGTTATCGATCTGCTGCTTAAAAACACCTTGAACAAATTTACACGCTGCCTCATCCGTCAAAACATCCCATACACCATCACAAGCGAGGATTAGGAATTCGTCTTGATCTGTTATCTGTGTCGATGTGGTAAAAGGCTTACCCGTGACTAAATTCTTGATGTAAGAGTCACCCAATGATCTTGTTATTGCAAACACTCCATTAACACGATGATTCACAATTAAGCCACCAGCATCTCGAACACGTTCAATCTCATTGGCATCTGATGCCTTGTGATCGTATGAGAGTCGATACAGCCGACCAGATCTACACAAAACGATGCGCAGATCTCCAACATTTGAAGTATAAAGCATTCTTCTGTGATTTTTTTGCGGAATGAAGTCAAATTTGGAATGTAAAGATGAATCTTGAGGCGACTCTACGCAAGCATTATTTTCGGCAGTCTCCCATCTTAACACAGCTGTTGCAGCTGTAGAACCGGAAGAGCCTGACCCGTCTTTCTCGATTAATTCGTCTGCTTTAACAAATACGTCCCTTAGGAGCTCTCGAACATCGTAGAGATCATGCGGAGATGCCTCATTGGGCCCCGACGTTTGCTCTTTCGCTAGAATCGCCTCCTCCAAAAGCCCATGCAAATTATTTCCGCACCAACGGGCAGTCTGCTTTCCCGCATGACCATCAAAAATGGCAAAGTAGCCCCAATCTACTCTTTCCGCAAAGTTGGCAACGTATGTGTGTACGTCTTCCATCTTTGCACGATAGGCTGAATTGCGGTTTTCAGCGACGCCCACCAGAAATGAAAGCCCAGAGAATGCATCAGAAATATCAGAAGCCCTATCAGGTGACGAGGTCTTCGCTTTGTCTATGGTGACTGTTTGAGCCACGGTGGAGGAAATTTCGGCCGGTGATTGCTCCGAATCTTTATGTTGATTAACGGGCAGCATCCTGGTCGTTTACAATCAACTTTGATTCTAATCAACAATTGTGGCTGTGATCTGTCTGCACAATTGTTAGGGAAGGTGGATAGAATATGGGCTTTAGTTTCGTCTCAGCCAGATCCAGAATAAATAGCTGTCGAGGACTCGGTCTCAAGATGGAATGTAATTAAGAGGCTTTGGTGCTTAATTACTCGATAGTTTGGGCTATTCTTTCCTAAAAGGGAACCTACTACTGAAGGGATGTTAAAGTAATAGAACGGGATGATATGTACGATTTAGATTGTCATTTTGAACCTTCTGTCCACGCGCCTCGCCTGCAGTCCGGGGAACTGCCACAACTGGTCTTCGAAGGGGCAACAAGGAAACCAATGCATTTCAAGGCCATTTAAAGTAGAAAAACAATATTAAATTTAAGAAGTATAAGTATTCGAATTTGTATTCCGTGTGCCAAAGAGACAGAGAGTTTAAGTATGCATGCGACTCGAAAATGCCGATCTGCAGGTAAACTTGGAATTAGGTCTACTGTACGATCTCCAGTTAAGAAATAAGGGCCATAAAGTATCACTCAGTTCTTGAAGATCATTTAAAATGTTGCCAGAAGGAAGCCACGTCTATCCAGAGGCCTTTCTACTGCCTATTACGTGCCTTATTAGACGCTTGAAATTAAGCTCTCTCGATTCGGCTCTAGCCTGCAGACGATGCCCTGTGACGTAAGGCATTAAATTGCAAAATACTGATCAAGTTTAAATTAACACAAGTATAAGAAATAGAAATACAAGATATTTGGGCAAGCTGAGAACAATTTCTATCAGTAAGAACGTTTAATTGTCAATTGGCGAAACGGGAGATTGAGGAGTTATTTTTAGAATTTCGACCCGGTTATGAACCTGAGACATAGTAACATGGACGCTCTAGAGAATCATGAAAACTTATGACTTAGTTGGAGTTTAATGAGAAAAATAATCTCGGGACAGATTTTTCTACATCAATTAACTTTTCTTCAAAATATTGCCGTTGTAATTGCAAGGTTATAGTAGTATAGGAATTAGCCACGATGAACGCGGTCTTACTGTCACAAGACCGTAAAAGAGGGGGACAACAATGTGGCCTTTCAATCCCGGGGCGGCAACTAGAAGGGTATTAGGAAGTAAGTTGATCTCGAACATGACAAATATTCTTTGAAATATCTCCGGCTTGCAGCGTGCATTGAATTCAATGCTTAAAAAGTAGAAAGCGAAAACAAGTAATATTTTACGAATATTTAACTCTCAAACAATATTACTAAAGATATTCAAACAATTATATTGTGCGTTATATTTCCACTTATTTTCATTTTTTTGCTGCCTATTTTAATTTATCACGTATTCTCATTCTTCCACCTGATTTTTAAAACTAAAAAACGTTGGTGATTTTAAACATCACCCTCTGACAATTTAGTTACTTTTCACAGGCTCAAATAAGGCAATTTCTCTCGAAACTTTTTTTTCTGCCTAAGGTTGTCAGAATAGCTCGTAAACATAGGCATGGCAGAAAGTTAGAATTGAACTTCGTCTGGTTTACGCTTATGACTAACAAGAATAAAAGAAATGACAAGATAAATATCGGTCGTACACATTCAGTCGATCATTTATTGTTCTTGCCTAGCATGTATCTTTCGTAAATCGCAAAGGCTCTAAAATACAATACTCCTAGCCGAAATTAGCCACAATTCCACAGTTTCTAGTATTGCGCAAACATTGTTATCAAAGCTTATTGAGATTCAACTAGGTTTCCAAGAGTTATGTCCTTCCTGACTCATTTCCTTTAAGCGCATAAGAATTATATGCGCTTATAAAACCGTGGACTGCGACTTTTACACATCTTGCATTAACTTAGAGAAAGCAGAACTGTAAACGAGCAAGCTGCTCACTGATAACTTACTGACTAAATTGTATGGACTTTCTCGCCCGGAGCTTTTAACACAAGGTTGTACTAGGTGTTCTTGATTTTGTAAACAGTAGATTAGGATGTTCAATATATTCGACGCGAATCAAATGTGCTATTCAAATTCGTTCCATTAATCAACACTTTCGTTTAATCGATTTTAATTGAATAGGATTCTTATATCGAGTTAGACACTTCACATCCGGTATAGAAGTCCAAGACTCACAAATGCATAATCCCGTGACATTATCGGGCGGCAAGGGCCCCGTAAGCGAATACTTTTAGATATTTGCACCACTCTTGTTTTGACTAGTTTCAAACAAAACTAGAGGAACAGCCACCTCTGAAATAAACCTGAGCCACTAATCACATGACTAGAAGTGTCGATAACACCCTTCAATTGAATTAAACCCTTGCTTTTCCCCACCTTCTCTTGTTATCAATTACTTTCAAAAAAACAAATGGGTTATACTATCAAGCAAAAGATTGAGATATGTCTCAAGCTGGAGGCCAACCCTCAAATGACTCAGACAGACTTAGCTCTCTGGGCTATGAAGAATTTCGGTTCCGATAAGGCTCCATCCCAAACCACCATATCCCGTATTCTCAGTTCCAAAAACGATATCCTTGGTGCCAAAGAGTCCGAATTTCTGTTAGTTCGTCGGCGAAAAGTCTCGAACCCACTATTAAGAAGAATATTGACAGAGTGGATCACTCAAGCCCGTTGGGAGAAAATTCCGATCACAACTCCTATAATTCAACTGACAGCAAATGCTATTTGGACTCGTCTTCCCGCCAACACGAAGAAGGGCAACGGCGTCTTTAATCACAAATGGTGCAACCATTTTGTTAAAAAATTAAATATCAACCTCAGTGGATCTGAAGAGAGTATAAAGGAGAACATGGGCTACCCTCTTAACAAAGTATGGCAACTCGACGAAAAGATCGAACTCAAGCAGTATGTCGCAAAGCTCATTGCTAAAGAGAACTACCAGCCCCAAGATCTTTTTACTATTGATGAATTTCTGTTGCTTTACAGTCTACCTCTCGATCAAATCTTTGACGTTTCGTATATTGACAAGGGGTTGGCCCAGAACAACAATGCCCCAGAACATATGTTAACAATTATGTTAGGCTGCAACCTAGATGGTTCCGAAAAGCTCAATCCTTTAGTGGTTGCTAAACACGATACATTTGACGTTTCTGCAAGTTCGCACCCAGCCTTCAAGTCACAATCCAATCAGCTACCGCCACATGCCTTAGCTAACAAGATAAGCGAGGTGTATCAAATATCTTACAAGTACAATGATAACAAATGGATAACTTCGAGCATTTTCCAAAACTACTTACTCTCTCTTGATCACAAGATAGATAGCGTTTCCCCTAAAAGAAACATTTTGATCTTTCTTGACAATAGTTCTTCTCATAGAATCATAAATCTCGAGTTTAAGCACATTAAGCTAATATATATGGAAAATGCTTCTAAGCACAAAAACCCATATGGAGGTTCGTTCAAGGGAATGAAATTTGATTACATTCCCATGAGCTTTGGTATTGTCGACGAGTTCAAAATTCTCTTTCGACTTCAGCAGTATTTGGAAATGATCAACAAACAACGCAATTACACTGAAGCAGAAGGAGTATCCTCACCGATATCCAGAAGTCAAAAGCTTCCTTCACAAAATTCGGGTCTGCCGGAGATTCTTTCCGAGGGTGACTACCAAGTGCCTTTTATTAAAGTCATCGAGTGGGTTAAAAGATCATGGGACTCCATTAGTCAAGAGAAAATATTTTTGGCTTGGAAAAAAACTTTTATCGTCAATTATAAAAGCCCGTGGCCCGCAACGGATCCCAAAGTTCGAGAGAGTGCTCAGGCTCTTATTTCATCTTTCACAACAGCTTTGTACTCTTTTGACCCTCAAAAGAGTTTTGAAAAGTTGAAGGAGATTATGAACTATTTAAATGTTGTTATCCCATGGGATATTGAAGAGCTTATTGGCCTTGTCAATGAGCGTAGTAAAGTCAGTCTTAATTACGTGTCCATCGACGAGATCATTGGAAGCTGTACACTGGGCTCCCAAGACGAAGAAGCAGAGTCCATGTTTATGGAAGAGCCTTTAAATACTATGGGTACCCCGCAGAATAATTGGTTTAGCGAGACGCCTGCCGTAGCTAGCCCTGCTTCAGGACGGCCTTCTTTGAACAACACAGTACCACAACTAAAGCAACCTTCACTTCTTACAGAATTAGACTTGAATTCAAAAGGAATGACTTCCAATCCTGGTCAATTCGGATATCTGCCCAGGTCCTCGAAAGTGCCCATTATGAATCCAATTCCTCAATTGAACGAGCCTGAACCAAAGTACGCCCCAACTCCCATGGAGGAGTATTCAAGCAACAACCCCAATGCTATTAGTATCAATGCGCTTTTATTGGCTTCTGAGGCTACGAGCCATGATATGCCAATTAGCAATGCGTACTCCCCTCTAGTGCCTGGTAGAGAAGTCCTTCCTCCTGTTCTTGCACGTCCACAGATGGAAATATCTCAGTATAGAAAACACCGCTTAAGTGGAACAGATTATAATGATTTTTCTAACGGGAAGAGGCCAAGCATAAGCAAGTTTCTCGCAACAGACCTGAGTAGTGGAATGTTTAATGACGTGACACCTCCTACACAAAATACAGAAATTACGCAAGGATATACTGGATCCAGCGGCCCAAAGTACAACGTGCCCTCGTTTACAAAGAGTTTCAGCAAGCTTGTGGATTCACCAGAAGATGTCGACGGAACCATGGACGAGGAGTTGGCGCGTACACTAAGCAGAGTGATCGAAGCATCAAAATCTAATGGAATAAAACTTTCAAATCTTGCTTTGGAAGAGCTCAAATACAACTTGCTCTCCATTCAACGCAAGTATCCTTCTGGCTAACGACCCTATTAAACTTTATAGATAAACTAATGATAAATTTAATGATTCACTCAACTTTAACTCTTTACTTTGATATTTCGTTAATAAATGAGACGCTCTTTTTCCCCATAGGGTGGACGCTAGTGAATTGTCTTTACTTCTAAGAAAAACCTCACAAGAAAATGATATCAAGCCGTTGCGTTTCTTAAATATTTAATTGTCCGGGTATATGTACAGTAATGAGTAGTCCAGCTAATTGCTGTCTTCGGTGATTCCAAGTTCCTTTGCCTTTGCTTCCAAACGAGCCTTCTTCTCGGCTCTTTCCCTCTTAATTCTAGCTATCTCTGCCTTGATTTCATGTGGCTCTTTGGGAATTTGATTCAAGGTTGCTGGATCGGGCCAAAAGCCAGGTAAATTGAATTTACGATCAGTATCTATACCAACATAATACATGATAAGGATAGGGGAGAAGAGATAAAATCCGAACTATTGTTAGTTGAGCAATTAAATAAATCCTTAAAGAAAAGTGACATACCTTGCCTGTTTCAAGCTGAGTTCTGGTAAGCCCACCAAAGAAATTCCGATAGAAAACCATGGTACGATGGTGCTTTAGGAGTGATTTAGTAATGATGGTGTGATATGGGCCTAGGTCTCGCACTTTAGCTAAATACACTGATAGTCAGAGGCGATAATATATTACACGCGCGAGTTTTTATGGAGAAAAAGGAAAAAAAAAATGGCCAAAAAAATAAGATTTATGACTAATAGACCGTTAGGAATTTTTAGACGTCAATTTACTTACAGAGAAGGCGTTCAAAAGTGATTGTGGCAGTATACGAACCCTAATTTTCGCTAATAGATGAAATACACTTTCTGGGGAATCTTGTTAAATGTGAATCATTAGTCAATATCGATCGTCTTAGACTGCTTATCGGAGGGTTCATTGAAAGACGAGATTAGAATACGAGATCAGGAAGCGAGTGCCATTCAAATGCATTTGTTTTTTAAATTGAATTGACGAACCCTTTTCAAAGCTTAAGTTAAGTAACTGGAATTAATTTTGATTTTTTCTTTTTCTTGACGCTCTCACTCCATTCCTACACCTGTCTCTAGATCATGGATCTAAGGGAACTATAATATACCAATTGCCATATGTCATACACACAATTGTCTTCGGATAGAATAGAGCCCGATGTTCCACCAGCATACCTGCAAGGCACTACAGTTAACAACACTTACACAGCACCCCCAATTGCGGAAAACCCACAATTAACCTCTGAAAGACCAATAGGTGAGAGGACGCTTTTAGAGCGTCTAAAGGAATCCTCGCATCCTAGTGCATTATTTTTCTATATCTTCTTCCGGTTGTCTCCAATATTTATGTATCTTTTTGGCAACCTAGTGCTAATGTTAGTGACTAAGGAAAGTCGTTTCATTCTCCATTTTATAGTGCTTATACTTCTTGTATCTGCAGATTTTTGGAACGTAAAAAACATATCGGGCAGACTTCTAGTGGGATTGAGATGGTGGAATGAAACTTCGTTAAAAGAGGGGCTGGTTGATTTCGAGAACGTTTGGGTTTTCGAGACGGCTGATCCTAACAGGTACATCAACCCAATTGACTCTAAAGTGTTTTGGGCTCTCTTGTACATTCAGCCAGTTTTGTGGATTATTTTAGCCATTATGGCTCTTTTAAAATTTGAGTTATTGTATTTGCTCTTGATCGCTATCAGTTTGTCATTGTCACTTACAAACGCGGTAGCCTTCACGAAATGCGATAAGTTCGGAAAGGCCAACACTGTGGCAAATGACTTGTTTTCGAGGGCCACAACGGGTATGTTCTCGCGGTTCAATCCTTTTGGGTAGTTTAGTATAGCCGTCAATCATCTAAACAATAATTCACAAATAAATTGAAGAAATATTTATAGAGGCAAGAAGAGCAATAAAATAGCTTCAATAAAGAAGGAATGATTATTAAATATATATTGAAGATGCACGTAATTTTTAACCGAAAGACTCTTTTTTTGTCATGTCATGTAGCGTTCGTATGTGTTCCAATTTAGACAACAAATCTGAAGACAGGCGGTACGCGAAGCCATCCCTTTCGACGACAGAGCTCACCAAACTTATTGTAGGAGAAGAATTGGTACCAGTCAGTGTCACAACGAATGTCTCAAATAAGTCAGCTATCGTTTTCAATTCTTCACTTTCCGGCGAAAATTGAAAGCCCTTTAACATATCATGATATAGCTGCTTGCTTAGTTCTTCAGAGCGTTTATAGACGATTCTCAATACCAATTGATTTACAATCACATTAAGATCATTGTCGAGAGAGACACGAGTGATAGATTCTTTCAAGCCCTCTATAGCCACCTCCGTGTTCATTCTCTGCAAAATGGTGATGGGGTTGTAAAATTTGTTAGATTGGTCGTCAGATAACTCAATCAATGCTTTTATGTACGCTGGTCTTGAAAAGGAGTACTCAAGGAGAATGTCCCACGTCTCCGGATCTGTCTGAGTTTTCGCAAATTTGATGGCCCTTTCAGGATCATCAAGTTCCTCCATAATCAATTTAAGCGCTTTCTTGTTTTCCCCCGTCTTTCCCAATAAATACACCAACTCATCTATAAGAGAAGAGGTCTCACACAACTCGATGGCTTTGGAGATGTCATAATGTAGATTGTTCATTAGAAATGGAAGAAGTTTGGGGCGGTCGAATTGGCAGTACAATTCTATGCGGGTGTTTTCGAACTTTAGCACCAATAAGTCGTCAATCGCAGCCAACTCCTCTAAGTATAAATAATTGACAATTTCCAAGTGACTCTTCGACATCAACTTCACGATGGTCTCTGGCAGAATTTCAAATCGCTTCTTTACCAAAATCGTCGTCACATCCTTCAACTTGTTGCGCACTTGAGGCACTGGCAAAAGCTCAATGTCAGTGTCCGATTTGAAACGGAGTTTGATGAAGGCAGGAATATCTGAGATGAATGATGGCAAAATGTGATTCTGATCAAGAAACTGAATGATAGAGGGATCACGTAAAATATGCATATGCGTGATCACCTTAGAGGGCTCCAAAGAATTTTCATAGATGTCACACAATAATTTACGCAAACGAATATTGTCTGGATGTAACTCAAGGATCAGCTCGATGGTGCTTGAAACAGTATCGACGTTGTAAATTTCAATGTCCCATTCCTTAAGCAAGTCATATGCTGTATTGCAAGTGTCTAAACAAGAAAGCCAGTACTGTAGGATTTTCGAGTAATGGTCTTTTTGCAAACTCCAACGAGGATCTTTCGGTATAACTCTTGTCAATTCCTTTTCATGGCCTCCTCGAATAAAAATGTCACACCAAAGATTCCATTGCATGCCAATTTCTTTTACAAAATTCTCCTTTTCTTCCAGTTGCAGGGTAGCAGAAACTCTAGTACCCAAAGTACTCTTTGTGTCACCAATGGGAAATTCGGTATCATCTAAATAGAGCAATTCTGCCATCCATGTAGCAGCATCTTCCCATTTGTCTTCCTTGACTAATTGATCTAAGTACTTAATACCAAAATTTAGCCGTTCTTGCGGCTTAACCAAATGCTTACTCATTTTCCAGGCCTTTTGAAATAACTCCCTATCAATATACCACTGGAGTCTGTCATCAAGTTGAATCTGCTGAGCAATCACACCTCCCCGAGCACTTATGATAAAGTAACGCGTACTCAGCTGTCCAATGTGACAGCCAAGGGAGTAGTCATTCAGTCCAAGATTTTCTATAGCATCGAAGCCAATTTCTTCCTCATGAATGGTTGCTCCGTCGAGTGCTCGTATAAGCTTCAAATCTGGATTTTGTGGAAGGAGTTTGCCCGTTTCAGAGTCTTCTAAAGGAGGATTATAGGCCAAAACTATCCACTGATCACCATTAAACGCAGCTATCCCAGATATGAGATAGTCAACTTTATACACATGTTCAACCGAGACGCTTTTCTCTTGCGTCGTGCGAAAGGAGAGCGATGCCGCACTTGGAAGGAGTCTGCTTTTTACCGACGAGCCAGCGCCAGTATTGCCACTCACATTGCCTTTGACGGACACTCGGAGCGACCAAATGTAATTACCCCACGCTATCAATACACGGTCTGTTTCTGGAAATGAAACTCGGGGCCAATACAAATCACTTCTGAAAGAATCTGAAGGCTTTTCTATGACAGATATTATCTGCCTTGTGCTGATGTGATATACAGTGATGCCTTTGTCGTTCATCCAAAGAATCAAATCATCAACAGCCTGTATCGAGATAATTGGGCCATGTTCCTCATCTAAGGATACATCAACCCGCTGATCGAGCCAGTTCTTCGAAGAGTATATAACCTTTCCTCCCATGCCACCGCAAACGAAACTACGGCTTCGCTGATAATTGCGATCAAGTACAACTGCATGTATAGGTCTTTTATAATCAAACATCACGATGTCTCGTGAATCACTCACAGAACCAATAACTATAGTGCCATCCATTGACCCACTTGCGAAATAGACGCCGTCTGTGTAGAGAGAGAGCACAGAGGCGCGGTGAGCTTTAAATGTTCTTATGGATGTGAAATCGGGTTTGCAGATATGAATGTATCCTGAATGGGTGCCAAACATGAAGACAGATTCGTGGAATACAGTGGTAGAGACTGGGTCGGTTTTGAACAAGTTTGGCGGAAGCTGATTGAGCCGAGAATATTTTAGGATTGGCGGATCTTCTTCTTTTTCTTCATCATCAAATTCCTCACTGTCAACGTCATCACCATCGTCAAGTTTCTCGTCAGCGCGATTTCCATTACTTTTGGTAACCTCTTCATCAGGCTGAGTCTTAAGAACTTCCGAGTAATCCGCTGTTTGTCTATGAGATTCCGAATCATTTACAGCGTTATTGGCATCTACTGTGATGTCAAATTCCAAATTGTTAGGTTGTTGAGACATCTCGCATCGGGGCCTCACCTCACCATTCTCGTTACTTGCACTTTCATTTGTCGAAGCAGAACCGGTGAAACTTTCACGTCGAGGAATCATTACTTTATTGTTGTCCGGAATGGTTTCGGAAATGGTAGCGGGATCTGTCCCGTTATTGCTATTGCTATTGGCGTTACTTGTGGTATCATTATTGCCATCAATGTTATGGTCGCTTGGATTAGAGATGCTTATTTTGTCAGTGGCAATTTCGATTGAATCAGTAGTTTTTTTGTTATTGAATTCGGGGTTTTGCATTGGAGTAGGCTCGGGTATAATTATGTTGCCTTCGTCGGCTGTTAACATTGAGGCATAGTCGTCTGCCAGCCATAGCAGAGCAGGCTCTTCTGACTCAATTGCGTTCTCCAAATCCTGGCTTTTCGCTAGAGTGGTATCATATGACATGACTTAAACTGTAGTTTAATTGGCCTGATATACAGTCATGTAATGTTCCAATTGTTTATCTTCTAGGATCGGTATATTCGTGGGTAGATGATAATCCTGTACTCCACACTAGTTCGCTTAACATATTAACTTACGCCTCTTGCCGCCGCATTTTCAAAGAATATACAAAAAAAAAATGCCAACTGCTAGTAAGGGAGTATTAGTTCGCTGTGATCCTTCGATACGGGCCCTTATACTTCAAATAGATCTGACGTCAAGGGGAATTGTTCTACAAGAACTCGACAACACTCACCTAATGATTAAGCAAGAAATGGTACAGTTTGTCAAGGATGAACTCAATAGGCTTCTATTGAAAAACATTTACGATCCGATTAACGGTGATAAACCGTGAACATGTATACTTGCCGTTAGTTTCCTAAAAGCTCAATGAGCACACGAAGGAATCTTAACAAATCAGTGAAAAGAATTGCTGTCTCTTGAATATAGATGTGGTGGAACCGAGTTCATCTCATTAAATGCCAAGGTTCAAAATTACTAGCCATTTACTCGCCCAAAGGCTCAAAGGTCAATACTAGCTTTCTTTCCAGCTTTTTGCATTTTACCGCAACTCGTCTATTATTATTCCATTAAAAGCAAATCTGAACACTCAAGTTTTGCCCTAATGTATGCGTTCATCTTCGATTGCGCCCCATATAAGCTAGTATCGAAGAGACATCAAAAGCATGACGAAGGAACATTATAGATTATGGGGCATGATATACACTAAACTCGCTGCCAAACGACTTCAAGTATTTACTCGTTTATACACAGTTGATGTCGGGAGTTTATGCATTATTCATAAAAGAAGTTCAAGCTGCATTGTCACTCAATTTCAGAGATTAACACGCGTTAATGGGTGTTAACGTCATTCTCATAGGATACACATTAACTAAATTACTATAAATTTCTTTTTGAATGACTGCTATCATACCTTTCTTAATGTAGGCTTTGCACTAACCAATTGTCTCAATTCGCCCCGAAGAACGGTTTTTGAGTCAAATTCATATCCCCACCTTTCCTTGTATTGACGTTGCAATTTGTTGGTGGCCCAGTACCATGACATTAGCTACGAAAACTTGAGACGCTATATCGTCATAAAAATTTATAGCTCCCAGTGGCCGCCATGACCGATTTCTTTGGAAAACAAGTAAAGAATTGGTTAGGAACTGAGCAAAATCCATTCAATATACTAAATTTTAGTTAACAGATACTACTTCAAGTATTTCCCCATTTCGGAAGCCCTTTAAAACCCATTTGTCACCATCAAAGAACCACCGCTGTTTGCGATTAGCAGAAAAAATGAAGAACTCAGTATTAAAAAGCCCAATCAATCTTTTGATGAAAATTTGAGTTTATGGATCTTCGTGCATAGGTGCAGTAGGAGATGGCAGAGCATCTTTCCTAAGATGTTGAGATGAGATGTCAATATTGATACCAGACGTGTCATCCTGAAGATCCAAATCATTAAGAATGCTTTCGTCAAAATGGATCAGATCATTGGATTTTTCCTGACAATTCGAAATTGCTTCATTGAGGAAATTCGTGAACGCTTCGGGCTCCATGATTTCATTTAATGTCTCTGCGTCTGCCAGGCCCGCAAATTCCTCTTCTAGTTTTTCAAAAAAAGTTTCGTAAGTACGTTGCATCAAAACGGACAACTGTTGAAGTAAAAATGCCACAATTTCAGGTTCAGATACAAACACTTGTATCAGGTTGTGAAGTTGTGGGATCTTCATTAGTATATTGTCGCCCAACTCGACGCATTTTATCTTTGCGTCACGCTGATCACCCGCTAAAATAGGCGCGCATATCATATTGGTACACTCGGTGACGATCTGGTTCACTGTATTAGTCAACTCCATATCTATTTCTCTCTTGGCATCCATCATATCATTAATAACTCTTGGCGCAGATTTTTTGACTAATTCCAAAAATCCTCCCTTGGAATTTATATTCACATACAAAGATCCTTGTCTTAGAATAGTAAGTAGCTCCGAAAGTCCGCTAGTAAAGTCCAAAGAGGTTTCAGTACGAACAAATTGAATCTCAAAGTTTTCAAGTTGACTATTGAGCATCAATAAGTTTTTTAGATAGAATAAATGTGCTTCAATTGTACCGAGATGGATGACGGCCAATTTTAGAGCACCTCCTTTGAGCATAATGATGCAGCTGTGAACTATATAATGTGCCATGTCATCAAACACCAACGGAGTGACAAGCTCGTATAATTGCGACAAAATAGACAAGGCAATTCCAACTGGATAGTATAATTCGGGAAACAAATTGTCATCAAATTCAGATGCTAAGGAATTCTTTGCTTCGACTTCTGTCGAATTTTTTCTATTCGCCAATTGTAAATCCTCTGGTTTCGTCTTGTATTTGAGAAGCTTATTGTCAATGAAGTTTTGAATTCTGAATATGAGTCGTGCTTGTGTATCACTCATGATTGACTCAAATAATTCGCCGTATTCTATCAGCGAATCATTAACCCCAGAAGCCATCGAGGTCAGTTCATCGAATTCATAATAGCTTGAGAGTAAGTTGGTAAGTTGACATAGTTCCGTAATGCTCGTCTCTCGAAGAATACGGTTTCTCATGTCATCGTAGATTGGGTCCAAAATTTGCCTAAGGAACGAGTAGAGTTGATCATAAACATACTTTTGTACAGTATTCGAATACGTCTTAAGAGGGAAATGCTTGGTGAACAAAGCATACTCCTTTTCCACCAATCTTTTATAGACGGCAGTGAGCCTTTGACAGTGTTCCACAGTTGACAGCGCCTCATCTTTTTTGGGAATGATCAGCTGTTGAGCCTGAATAAGTACACCTCTCAACTTAAAGTATTGTTGAAATACGTCATTTAACAATCCCAAGTACTCTTCATGGGTAGAGCATCTGTCAACTATCAAGCCTACAAGATGTGGAACTTTAGTCACCTCGCTCTCTCTCTCCAAATCACTGTTAAATTCGCTGTACATCATGATATCCAAATTTAAAGCACTAAGAGGGGGTTTCAGATTGATGCGTGAAAGAATTTCCAGGTGTTTACTTCTGAAAACTTCGACAAGGTAATTCATGACAAGTGTCAAACCGCGAGTCATGCATTGTCGATAGCGCATAGTGTAAGTCTCTGAATCTTTGTAACTTGGATGGACCGCTAAAAAGTCGATGTAATTCTGTAGTTGCAATAGTATGCTTTCGATTCTACCTGTGCGGATTATACTGTTTCCAGACGACAGTAATGATGCGCTGATTGAGTCTAAAGGCTCAAACACCAGAATGATTTCACCCATTTCATGAGATTTCTGCTCAATGCTACGCTGTTGGTCCAAGAGTTGCGTCGATTGGAATGCAAAATCGTCAGTCTCTTTCATCACAGTGTGGTAGTGAGAGGTCAATGAGGTGAGTTTTTTCATGATATTCTCACCATCATTCAACAATGACTTCAAGTAAGATACGTTAGAATCACACTCTGAGCAAAAGGCTAACACAGCTTCATCGGCACAATTGTTTATATCATCAATGTACTTTGAGTCAAGCACTGAATTGTAGTTTATACTATCCAAATAGCTTTGATGAAGTAACTCTTCTTCAGCGGCTGAAAATGGATACAATGGGATGCCCAAAACTACGTTTGTTCTTGGTGATGAAGTGTCAATATCAGATACGGAGAAGCCACGAGGTCTACTACTTCTGATGATTGTGGAAGATATGAGTTCTGGAAGTATGGGGTTATGAACATTGCGGGCTTCTTTCGATTCATTGGCCAACCTTAGATTATCCTTTGAGTATGTGGCCACGTCGGACGCAATCGAGCGGACCACTGACTTGCTTCTCTCCCTAGCCATGGAATTGTCTGCTGGGATACTTTTCTCGCGTTCGCTTTAAGTGACGTGGGGTAAATACTTCAGTGAAATTTCCAGCACATCAGGTACCAAATACATTCACCTTTTCTGAAGATGCACTTCAATAAAAAATGTAATTCATATCAAAAAGAAAAGATAGTGGTTAAAATTTTTGACATCAATATTGCCCAAAACACTTTGCATCACGACAATTTAGCTCCATCGATGAATCCGTAATCATGTATAATATAAAAATCATTAATCTTACTCTTGAATCTGAATTGATGTGTTTATTTTTTACCTAAATATACGTCAAATGTCTACTTCTGTACGAGAGCTATTACAACGATGAATAATGGTAGACCAGACGCGTCAATTCGAAGTGTCATATCTTTTATATCCTTTATTTGACTCTTTCGAAATGAATTGAATTTTTAGAAGAATAATTTATTTTTTTCAAGAAATGGCATGTTGCGATGCTCATTGAATGAATCCGCATCTCACAACTTAGTTCTCTCTAAATCTACGTCACCAATTGTATCATCGATATCGCAAAACCTTCATCGTAAGGGTCAAGATTTAACGATACGTCAAAGTCAAAGAAGCTTTATTGTCTTCAACCTACACACTTGCACGTCTACACGTCTCGTGGTATGAACTTAGACCCACGAGAGGAACAGCCTATAGATCCCAATGAAATTCTCACCGAAGATTCTAGCGATGAGCTAGCTGATTTGGAGAAAGAATTCGAGGCTCGAAAAGCTCGCCTTCTAGCAAAGCGCGAGAAGAAGAAAGACACTCAATCTACTCAACCGCATATATATTCTACTACTCCGAAATCTACAGACAGTGCCAAAGCTTCATATTTCAAGAACAAGGAGGTTTTTTCCAATAAAAAAGATACTCAAATAAAGGACATTCCAGTCCCTAAAGAGCAAATACGCTCTTTCCAAAAGATACCTACTTCAAGTTTTGCCAATAAACTACAGGGCATCGAGTCCATCAAAAAGCCAGAGGTCATTAATTATAAAGAGCGCTTTTTCGAGTTCGAGGGTCTTCCCCCGAAAAAGATTCTAACTTGTTCGGGCGAAGAAAGTCAAGACGACGTGTCAGGAGAAGTTCTCTCGCGAAGATACTTAGAGGATTCAGTTTTAAAAAATTATTTAGGTAACGTTAAAGTCCTACGAGCAACAAAATTGTTAGCGAAAGTATATCCCCCAAAGTTCGAGGAGCCTAATTACATAAATTGGTGTCTTGCAGGAATATTGATGCACAAAAGCGAACCGAAAACAACATCTAATAACTCCAAATATATGGCGCTTCGTATAGGGCTGTTCTCTCAAACTGTCGACGTAATGCTTTTTGGAGATGCTTTCAAAAAGTATTGGAAGTTGCAATGTGGAGATGTCGTTGTCGTCTTGAATCCGTCTGTAAAGGGTATGGGCAAGAGGTTTAGTTTATCGCTTCGAGATGATTTAGAGACCATCATTGAAGTCGGCACTCTGAAAAACTACGGTAGATGTTCTGCTAAAACAACGCAAGGCGAACCTTGTAAATATATAGTGGATTCACTGAAGAACGAGCTATGCAGTTATCACGAAGAAAGCAAATTTAAGCAGCGGTCGCGCATGGAACTACAAGGCAGTATTAAACCTAAAGCGCCGAGAGACAAAAATGGCAATCTCAGCCAAATGTATTTTAACAAAGGCTCTCAGAAACCCCTGTACATTGGTTATGAGAGCTCTGGAATACACGAAAAGGATGTAATTTACACTGGCGGCGAGCAATTCGATGAACTGAAATACGACAGGCCTGTGATTGAGAGCGCTTCTGCTAAGCTTAGAAAACAAAAAGCCAATCAAAAATTGAGACTGCAGTTACTAATGCGTGCTGTGCCTGCGCGTGTGGAAGAACTACAAAAGCTTGGGATCGTAGATCAAGTTTCCGCGGAAAAGCTGGAGGAGGGCGTTGATTCTGGGCTGCATTCAATTCGACTGCAAGCATTTCATCGTGAGTTCATCAAAAGTTTAGGGTATGATCCCGTGGCGGCGACAATGTCTTCTGCTGATTCTAATAAAAAAACAACATCAAGCAAAACACTTGAGGAATTACGGGCTTTGAGTTCAAGTAAAGTTGTCAGTTTAGAGGCTTCAAAGAAGGATCACACTGCAAAGATGCTTAAAAGAAAACGTGCACTACGTATTCTTGAGCCCAAAAAAACTATGAAGGTCCCAACTCCACCCCTGAAACCGATAAGTCCTACACGAAGTAAGCCACAAATTATGGCTCTGGACGATGACGCTTGTGATAATGACAGTGACATCGAAATTTCGTTTGCTTGTGAGAAGGACAAGAGCCAATATGAAAAGGTATGTATACAGGTTCAAACGATGAAAGAGTAAGGAAGCTCGTCAAATATGCAACACCATAGCATTATATACAGTCCCAACGACTTTCAAAGCTGGGGTACTGGCGCTAAGGCATTGCCGTTTTTGGCAATTGTGAGTAGGGTCATTTTCACAAGACGACAACCATCAGCCACTCATAGCTCACTCTTTACCCAATTATATGTAGTCATGTGAATTTGTAGTGGGGAAGGCAAACTCATTTATAAACCACCACTGATGACTCTGCAATGTAGCAAACTATCAAAAAGTTATTATCTTCTACAAAAGCTAACTGTGGTCAAGACCGGACATATTCCAAGACACAAACCAGGAACATTTTAAACAAAGCTAAGACATAAAGCAAACGTGCAACATCAGACGACTATGGAGTTTAATACCGACAGTCATCTTTTCAAGTACAGTCTTGTCTTGTTAGGTGTTGTTTTGATTTACATCGCTCACCGCAAGTATATCAAATATCAATTCACGAAAAAATATGGATGCCAAGATCCTGCAAACATCAACACCGGATTCATGGGTGTCCCTATGCTTAGGGAGGCCTTACAGCATATGAAAGAAGGTAGCGTGTTGGAGTACTTCATGGAGAGAACCAAGCAGCAAAATCTTAGAACTTACCAATTACACATTGCACAAATGAAAATTATTTTTACCATTGAGCCTGAGAATATCAAGGCTGTTTTGGCTACTCAATTCAACGACTTTGCTTTGGGATCCAGACATGCCCATTTCTTGCCTTTGCTTGGTGATGGTATTTTCACATTGGACTCGCATGGTTGGAAGAATTCTAGATCGATGTTGCGTCCTCAATTTTCTCGTGAGCAAATCTCCCACGTTCGCTCCATGGAGCCTCATGTTCAAACTTTGGCGAGCCACATCCGCAACAACAAGGGCAAAGTTTTCGATATCCAAGATTTGTTTTTCAAATTCACAGTCGATACTGCCACTGATATCTTGTTTGGTGAGTCCGTGTTCTGTTTAAGAGATGGAACCGTCCCACAAAAGGCACCATCTGATGGTTTCAAGGGACGTGAACACTTCAACGAGGCTTTCAATGCTACACAAAAGGTCTTAGCCACTCGTGCTTATTCGCAAAGTTTCTATTTCCTCATCAATACCCCTGAATTTAGAAGATGTTGCAAGACTGTCCACGGTTTTGCTAGATACTATGTTGACAAGGCCGTTAAAATGGATGATGAAACTTTAGAGAAAAAGTCTCAGGATGGTTACACTTTCTTGTATGAATTGGCTAAGACCACAAAGAACCCAAAGGTTTTGCAAGATCAATTGTTGAATATCATGGTTGCAGGTAGAGACACAACAGCTGGCTTGTTGTCTTTTACTCTCTTCGAGTTGTCAAGAAATCCTAAGATTTGGGAGAAATTGAAGAACGAAGTCTACGAGCACTTTGGTCACGGGTCTGAGGAAGACGTGGAGGCTATTTCCTTTGAAAGTTTGAAGAAATGTGAGTACTTGAAATACGTACTCAATGAAGTCTTGAGACTTTATCCCGCTGTTCCAGTTAACTTCAGAGACGCTACAAAAGACACGACAATTCCAACTGGTGGTGGACCTGACGGAACCTCGCCAATCTTTGTTCCAAAGGGCACCACTGTCGCCTACACTGTCTACTGTACGCATAGAATTGAGGAATATTACGGCAAGGACGCCGAAGAATTTATCCCAGAGCGGTGGGCATCTCAACCTAAACTCGGTTGGGCATACTTACCATTTAATGGTGGCCCAAGAATCTGTTTGGGTCAACAATTTGCCCTTACGGAAGCTTCGTACGTTATCGTAAGATTGATTCAAATGTTCCCCAACTTGAGTTCTGCTTACACAGGAGAGAAAATTCCAAAGAAATTGTTGCACCTTACCTTATCTATGTACGATGGTGTTCCAATTCGTATGGACTAAATGGGTGAAATTAGGTAGAAATATGGCATGTATGTTTAATCAACTGGTTTGCGTAAAACTCATATTTGTAAAGCTACTGTAAGAAGAAAAACTACGCAAAACAGATTCGAGTCTAGGAATATTTTACTTAGTGAGCAAAATTAGCGACAGTATGCGATTGAAGTTACTTGTGATTTGTATCGATTAGTGCAAAAATTGACACCTTGAGTTTAGCTACTTTCTTAGGAACCCGGAAAAATTTTTTGAAAAAATTAATTCTACTCTGTTTAGGGGGAAAAAAAAAAACAAGAAAAATTAAAGAGGTTCGCAACAACGGCTACATGTAGTGTAATTTTTCATGACATTCGCCATATGCTTAATTGGTTCGGCGTGAACGTTCCCCAGATCATAGCTCATCGAGGTAAATGCAAGACACCAAAAGATTGAAAACTGCTGCAATGAAGATCTGTACACATTCCGGCTCTTTTCACGCGGACGAAAGTTTGGCTGTTTATCTTCTCCGTCTTTTGCCCAAATTCAGAAACGCCCTGTTAGTTCGTTCAAGAGACCCTGTTGTGTGGGAAGACGCAGACATCGTGGTAGATGTCGGAGGAAAGTATGACAATGGCGGAAAATGGTACGACCATCACCAGCGTGAATTCTCTGAAATCTTTTCAAGTGACTTCCAGACCAAGCTTTCTTCGGCTGGATTGATCTACAAGCACTTCGGTAAGGACATCATCTACGAGGTGCTTAAGTTAGAGAACCCCGCAGACGTCGACTTACTTTACTTGAAAATCTACAAAGAGTTTATCGAAGCCCTTGATGCTAATGACAACGGAATTAACAACTATGCATCTGATGTGGAGAGAAAGTTCAACGATCGTAATTTGACTCTTCCCTCTCTCGTATCTCAATTGAACCCACGCTGGAACACCAATCCGAAAGATGAGGATTACGACAAGGCTTTCGAGACTGCTAGCGAGTTAATGGGTACTGCTTTTATCAATTTATTACGCGGTTATGGCGAGGGCTGGTTGCCTGCTCGTACTGTGGTTGAACAGGCTTTCAAGCTGCGTTTTGACGTTCATCCTTCGGGCGAGATCATCGTCCTTGAATCTTTCTGTCCATGGAAAGAGCATCTCTATAGCATCGAGAAGGAGAACGATGCCCTGGGACAGATCAAATTCGTGCTCTTTTCGGACTCCAGTACAAAATGGCGTATCTCTACAGTCCTGATCACCTCCACCAGCTTCGAGTTCCGTTTGGGCCTCCCACAACCTTGGAGAGGGGTTAGAGACGAAGAATTGTCTAAGTTGACTGGTGTTGAGGGTTGCATTTTCGTGCACGCTGCTGGTTTTATTGGTGGATGCAACACCAAGGAGGGAGTAATGGAACTTGCCAAGAAGGCTTTGGAGGCCGCAAAGTGAGACATATGTATTACAATAAGAGCGTAAGATATTATTAAACTGAATCTTTTGAATTTACTTAGATCGTTAAGTGTTACTAAATGTTTGTAACGTTAAAGTATTTACATACATTAATAAGCTGTGTTTAGCCCTCCAACAAAGGTGCAGACTCAGAAGACGAAGTAACACCTCTTCTAATGGCCCAACCGCTGGCAACAATGACGGTAAGTACAAACAAAAGGCCTGAAATGATGAAGCCAAAGATCCATTGCAAAGCAAAAGCCTTGGTGAACAATTGACCCAAACCCAAACCGAAGGTAAGCACAGATGAAGTAATACCAATACCCCAATCATTGAATACAACAACGAAAGAAGCTGGAATGAAGAACAAGAGCCAAACCAAAACATTGGCAACGATACGGCCAACAAGCTTGTGCACATGGAACAAAACCGCACCATTCCAGAAAATAGCCACGAGAAGCCAAGAGAATGGGAAGGCAGCTGTCGACATATGAATCAAGAACCAGTTGCCAAATGGACGCAAGGAGAATGTTTTGTGGGCGAAGTACAAGGAGAGAATGTTCAAAAAGTTCAAAATCAAGATGACCTCAGACCAGAAGTAGTGATGCTTGACAAAGAGAATGGTCCATGCCCAGTGAAACAAGTTAAAGGCGGTAAAGTGCCAGCCAATGTTTTTTGTTACCTCCAATCTGTTTGTGATACCGTTAGCATTGTTGACTGTTGGCACAAAGATTTGAGTGACAAAGAGGATCTGCATCAATAAGAATACAGCCCAGTAAACCATAGTCACCACAATGTTAAGGGTGAATGGAGTGTTTACACTGTGGTAAGGGTTGTCATGGCCCAATGGGTCTCTTCCTACAAAATATCTAAAAGAGTAAAATGTGGAGAGAAGCCATGATAAGATGGTGAAAATCTTATGAGTGAGGATATCGTTGAGACCAGACATTGTGAAACTAGTAGAGAAATCAACAATTCAAAACGATTACAGACGCCATATCAGCTCATATTTATATGGAGACCTCCTAGAGCAACTCATGAAGTATAGGAACATGAATCGGGTATGCTTGCTCTACGTCTGGGCCACGAGCCCGGTATTGTTAGCGAGTTATGTACACTCCTAACGCACCTTGATGTGTTTAAGTACAGGATTTTCGTAGAAGAAGTGACAACGGAGCCAAATAAACGAGTATACTGTGTTGAAAAAAATGAATAAACGACATGATGTAAAAAATTTGTCTTCTTTGTTTCTCTAATCTATTTTCACCACACACAATGAATCCCTGATAGCAAGCTGCTCATGCATTTAGGGTGAGACACTGCAGGGGTTACAGATGGTTAGATGACCAGTGGGGAAGTGTTTGAGGGATGGAAAGTGCCTGCTCCGAAGGATGACCAAAAAAAACTGGGCTGAGTGGCAAAAAATTCAAATCGAATATCTTATAAATATAAAAAAGATTTTGAAATGAGCTACTCAGAATAGCGTAGGATCTAGCGGTACGAATATGATTCTTGGGGATCAATTGACTTGTTTCAGGTAGCTTATGCTCTTAAGCTGTGGTCCGCTCATTATATAACATACAATATCTATACGAAACAAATACTAATTCAAGACTTTCCATAAGGCCTCAATTTTCGTACACTACAGGAAATTTATTGATTCGCGTCTATACCTGTTGTTTTGAAATATAAAAATCATATTTATTTCAAATAATATATCTTTTCTAAACTCAGAAGTGCAATACCGAATGGCACAAACTAATTCTTTGCATATCATACCATGCACCTGCTTTCTTTAACAAGATCCGCGGTAAGAATGCTTGTGCTTGTGGTGACCAGTACCTGGTTTGTCCAACTTTTTGGTCTGCTCAGCCTTCACATCTTCAACACCGTTAGATGTAATGCTGAGAAGAACGTCGTACACAATGCTCTTCTTCTCAGATTCTGAGGTAATCTCCTTAGAATTAATGGCCCTCGATACAACATCGTGAGATTTAATGAGCAATTCTGTTGTCTCGACAATAGCAGTCAGAAGAGACTCCAACAAGTTGAGGGGCAAATTGTCCTTGACAACCACACGCAAGATCTCCTTGTCTTGCTCATCAGGAGTCAAATGGTAGTTTGGAATGATATATTGCTTGTTTCTCAACAAGAGAGATACCATGGCTTGAGGAATGTCAGGGTAGTCCTTTCTGAATTTCTCTGAAAAACGGAAAGCAACAAGAGGCAAACCAGGCATGTAATCTTCATTGTCAAGGTCTTTGCTGTTGTGATGGGTGTTAGGATCGTGTGGTCTGGTGTAAATCTCCTTCTTTTGTGTCTCTGAGAGTGGACGGTGGATAACGGAAAGGACCTCGTAGTAGCCAGTAGCCTCTAAGAAGCGGGACAATAATCTTGCGTTGGCAAGACAACTGACAAATTTTTTGGTGTAGCCCTCTCTACCAAATGTAAGAAAGTTATAGTATTGATGCAACACTGGGAAACCTGGACGAGAGAAGTTCAAACCAAATGTTTCTTCAATACCTCCTAAGTAGTCCAACTTGAATCTTAAAGACTCAGGCAAGTACTTTACTTCACGCCAAATGACCCAACCCAAACCACAGGTAGTCAAACCGAACTTGTGACCGGAGGTGTTGATCGATACGACACGAGGAACGGAGAAATCCCATTTCAAGTGAGGGAAAGCGAATGGAGCAACAAAACCACCAGATGCACCATCAACATGAATTGGAATATCCAAACCAGTCTCCTTTTCGACCTCATCAAGTATATGAGAGATCTTCTCAACTGGTTCGAAAGCACCAGTGAAGGTTGAGCCCATGATCACGAAAATACCGATGGTGTTTTCATCAATGTGCTTCTTGATCTCAGTGGTATCAATCAAGTGGTCACTTTCAGCGGTAACGCGAATGATTCTGTCCTCAACATCGAAGTAACGGGCAAACTTCTCTAATGCCACCTGGGCCACAGAAGCCATAAGAATGTTGGGGTTCTCAGTAGACTTTCCCAACTTCTTTCTCTTCTCCTGCCATGTCTTCTTCATGGCCAATCCAGCTAACATGATGGCCTCAGAGGAGCCAGTGGTGGCGGTACCAATGGCATTTTTATCGGAGGATACTGGAGCATTCCACAAATCTGCCAAGATGTTAATACACCGTTGTTGACACTCTATCAAGGAAGGGTACTCGTCATTATCAGCCAAGTTCTTAACAATGTTGCTGGTGATCAATTTTTCAGCATGTGGGTCCAAACCAGTGTTCACGAAGGAAGCGAAATTTAATGTGGGGGACCCGTCAAGTGCCAAACCCTCCTGAATATATCTCAGAACCAAATCACCATTAGAAGAGTTGTTAGGAATTTTGTATTTTGGAGCAAGGGAATTGGAATCGTAAGCGAAAATATATTCCTCGTTCAGATTGAGGGATGTCTTTTTTGATTCATGGAAAAGTTCATTACTCAATTGAGAAGCGTCAATGTGTTTGGAAAGGGTCATTGTGAGTTATTTGAAAGAAATTGGGGAGGTTAGAAATATGAGATATCACTCAATTGACCAACTGAAGTTTTGATATATCGAGGTTTTGCCTTGGGCTGGCTCAAGAGACTATTTATATAGACTATGAAAGAGCAAAGTGATTGCTGGTTATGCAGTCGCCTATGTAATAATCTAGGATTTTCTACTATATGCACGAGCAACGACTGAAAGAAATGGGTGCGAAATAGGTTAATTCAGAGACGTATCGAAGAGCTACTGGTCTAACTAGGTTTCTAAGTCTTGAATTACCCTATATAATCATGTTCGGAAATTCACCAGTCCGCAAAAGTCTTGGCATTGTGGAGTTAAGATAGAAGGCTGCACAGCGGCTATTTTCGGAAATTTGGAACCCATATGGGCGGGCGTGAGATGCGCATCTATGACAGGTTCAGGATTTAAGCAAATTAATGTCTGCATTGCTCGTAAATTAGATGAAAGTCATCATACGAATCGGCAATTGAAGACGTAAAAATCCTAATCGTTGATCGCCTACCCGTAACCACATTATAGTCGCCATGAATTGATACAAATGAGTTGCTTCTCTTCGGTTTAATTCTTTTCCCGATTAATGAAGTGAAGGACTCAAGTAATTAAAATCAATGCGATATGAAGTTTGGTTTTACAGGCAGTTTCGAATCTTAGGCCTATTTAGAATGCATCGGACATTTGCACACATGGCATGGTACCGTGGTATCCAAGAAAATAACACGGATACGCGAAACCAGGCCACATGTTCCCGGTTCGGCAACTTGTAGGCAAGATCATTGAATCTTCGTTGCATTGTTGCAATGCCTTCTTCCGCCTTCTTTCTATAAAATTGATGATTCATGACATAACAAGGGGTACATCAAATTACATCTCCCCACAGTTTGCGTGGCTTGGCTTTAATTCTAACACGGCTAGGGCTAAAGTAGAAGGGTTATGCGTACTTCCTTCGCCATGTTCCGTGCATTTGATTTTATAAGATCATAAAAGAAAGCTTACATTCTTCCAAAATTTACCATCTGCTTCTCTTTCTCTTTCCTGTCATAGTATTTCGCGATAATTGAATCAATTGAAGTAGTCGAAATCATTGTCATTCAGAAGGATATACGCCTGTTCGTTTCCTTTTAGCCTCAATTTAAATTCATGTAGAAGAAATTAATTCAAATAGCCTTATCATTTTGTTCTATCGAGTCATTTGGGATTTGAATCTTGAATTGCTTTGGTAGTTCAACTCGGCCTGTTTAGAATGCTATTCAGCGTGCCAGGGTAGCGCACACAGATCCTCAGATATAACATATCATTCAATGAGCTTATGATTCGACAAGAGAATTTATTTAAGGGATTCTAGCGTTGCCAGGCCAGCAACGCTGTTTGATTAATTCGCTTTCAGTTAATGCATCACTAAATGATGAAATAGATTCTAAATAAGATCTAACTGTCCCAGATTATACTCGCGAGAATAAAATTTATCATTGCTCATTTTTTTCCGAATCATCTTATTTACATTTAAGTTTGACCAGTTCTATTTTTAATACGATTGGAGAGTTTTACCAAAATCAGCGCGGGTCCTGTAAAACTAAATACAAACGCATTGTTCCAATTATAAGCATTCCATAATTAGAAATATATAAAACGACAAAACCAATTATAATTTAATAAGATTTACAATTTTTTCTCAAAACTTATTACCTTCTTGGAACACTTCAGGGGTATATCACATGGAAACCCTGACAAAAAGCTTAAACACCTAACGTAATCTCAGGATGCAATATTTAAATTTAAGGTTCTTCGTGGCACGTCTATCTTTACTTTCTACCCCTTTATACTTCAAACCCTCAAATAAATACATATGATTATCAGTGTTCTTGAAGCTACCGTAATACCGTAACAATAAGATTTGCCAATTTCTTTGATGTATTATTTATTACATTACCTGCAAACAGCGCTTGTTTGTTTTTCTTACTTCTTCTCGATGTCAGGGTGAAAACGCGCAGACACGATTGTCTGCAGCACGATTTGAGCATGGAACGAAGGCCACGTCCAATGTGCCAATATCCAGGCCATGTAAATACAGATTAATTAACGGACGAGGTCATACAAATTTCCACGACAGGTTATTATTTAATTATAATTAAGCCATGTTGAATATAATTCAAGGGAAAAGAAAAACTGTTTTCCGGCAAAAATAACGCAACTACAGCGCGTTCTTGCCTCCTAATATTTATATACCCATTTCGTCCTGCAGAAAAATATCCTTTTGCACAACTTTTCCTTAGTGTATGGGAATTCTTCTGGCACTTATCATCAGTCAAATCGTCTACTACTTCAAGAGAAAAATGGATAAGCCTGCCTACTCGCCTCTCGGCCATTCGAGCTCGATCGCCAACTCTGGACCCTTGTCCATTGCTTGTTACTGTGTTTCGTCCATTCTTATGACGGTCACTAACAAGTACGTGTTGTCTGGTTACTCTTTCAACTTAAACTTTCTCTTGTTGGCCATCCAAGGTGCTATCTGTATCGCCACTATCAGTACCTTGAAAGCTTTGGGTGTTATTAACTACCGTTCTTTCAACAGTGATGAGGCTAAGAAGTGGATGCCAATTGCCTTTTTGCTCGTTGCCATGATCTACACGTCTTCGAAGGCTTTGAAGTTTTTGTCTATTCCAGTTTACACGATTTTCAAGAACTTGACCATCATCTTGATCGCTTACGGTGAGGTTTTGTGGTTTGGTGGCTCCGTCACTTCCATGGCTTTGGGTTCTTTTCTCTTGATGGTTTTCTCCTCTGTCCTCGCTACTTATGGTGACAGTGCTGCCACCAAGACTGCTGACGACATGTACTCATTGTACTTGGGTTACTTCTGGATGTTCACCAACTGTTTCGCTTCTGCTGCTTTTGTGTTGTTCATGAGAATCCGTATTAAGTTGACCAACTTCAAGGACTTTGACACCATGTTCTACAACAACTTGTTGTCTATCCCAATTTTGTTGGTTGCAACCTTCATGTTTGAGGACTGGTCTCCAGCAAACCTTGCTTTGAACTTCCCTCCAGAGAACAGAAACTCCACCATCATTGCCATCTTGATCTCTGGTGCTTCCTCTGTGGCCATTTCTTACTGTTCCGCTTGGTGCGTGCGTGTCACATCTTCCACCACTTACTCTATGGTTGGTGCATTGAATAAGTTGCCAATTGCTTTGTCTGGTTTGGTCTTCTTCGACGCTGCCGTCAACTTCTGGTCCGTCTCCTCGATCTTTGTTGGTTTCGTGTCCGGTTTGGTTTACGCTCTTGCCAAGCAAGCTCAAAGCAAGGCTGCTTCCCAGCAATTGCCAACTTCTAAGTAAGTGACGCTGTGGAAACTGAGTTCATTATTTTTGATGGTACAGTCGTTTCAAACCTCGCAAAACTCGCGAGTATTCTTTAGAATGGAGATTTCTGAAATTCTACTAGAATTAAATTTGTCTTTTCTTGTTTAGTTCCGAATCTATCTCCTGACTGGCTTTTTTGCTATCGACGAAGATGGTTAATAGATATAATTCGATTAAATATGGTAGTATTTCGGATCAGAGTAAATATGAAAGATTTTAAATTAAAATTGAACCACTAAAATACCATTTATCTGTTTATTAGACTCAAATTGTAGTAAATGTTGCACATTGCTACTTTCATTCAAAAGGTTTATATAAGAACCAACAAAACATTCAATGGCTCTAAACCATTTCTTTCTGTCTTAATTTAATTTGAAACTGAAATAACAAGTGATTTTCGATGAACTAAAAGAAGATCTAACTTGATGTGGTGCGCCTATTTTTTGTTCATTGTCTCATCTTATGTACTTACCCCATCTTCTATTTTCCACTGCTTCCACCATCATCACCACTTACATCTTACCCTTCCCCCATTTTCAAGCAGATTCCGGAATTAATAACGAAAATGGCCGATAATACATTGGAGGCGATCCCTGTATATTTGAAACAGTCACTCGTTCCACAGACTGCCAAAGCTTCAGAGGCCCAATTGAGGTCTTTGGAATCGCAACCCCATTTTGCAATCAATCTCTTGAACGTAATCGCATCTACATCTGTCGACCCTCCTACACGATTGGCAGCAGCCCTATTTTTCAAAAACCTTCTTCGTCGTCGCTGGGTCAATGAGGATGGCGAGTATTTAATGCATAGCGATGATGTTCAATACGTTAAAGCCGAGATCTTGAACATCATGGTGAAGTTGCCTAACAACTTGCAGGTACAGATAGGTGAATCCATTGCAATCATTGCAGAGCTGGACTTTCCACATCGTTGGGAAAACTTGATTGATGAATTGGTTGCCAAGCTTTCAGGCGAAGACTTTGTTTTGAACAAAGGCATCTTACTTGTTGCACACTCAATCTTTAAAAAATGGCGACCATTATTCCGCTCTGATGAGTTGTTTTTAGAAATAAAGATGGTTTTAGAAAAGTTTGCTGCTCCCTTCTTGGAATTGCTTGTACGTACAGACCAATTGATTGATGGAGCCATTAACCTGAGCGACAAGGCATCTCTTGAGATATATTTGGAGTGCATGCTTCTTGAGGTCCAAATTTACTACGATTTGAATTGTCAGGATATTCCCGAGTTCTTTGAAAACAACATGACTGATGGTATGGCCATCATGCACAAATACTTGAATCTACAAACCTATTTGGTGGGTGACGCCGATGACGACGAAGACGTGGATGTTCTTATCAAGGTGAAGACGGCCATAATCCAGCTTGTTTCTTTGTATGTGACCAGATATGCCGAAGAATTCGATCGTTTTGTTCAAACTTTCATCACAAGTGTCTGGCAATTGGTGAGCTCCGAATTCATATCAAAGCAACAGAAGTATGACCTTTTGGCTGTTACTGCACTCAACTTCTTGTCTTCAATTGCGCAAGTTCATAAATACAACGTCTTGTTTGATAGTGAACAGGCCATCAGTGAGATCATTGAAAAGATCATTTTGCCAAACATTTCCTTCCGTGAAGCCGACAAAGAGGCCTTTGAGGACGAGCCAATTCTGTATGTTCGTGCTGACATGGAGGGAACTGACTTCGAGTCTCGTCGTAAATCTTCAACCGACTTCTTGAGAGAACTTAAGGAGGTCAACACGGCATTGTTGACTAGCAAAGTGATGGCATACGTCAATCAATTTTTGGGCCAACAAGACTGGGAAAACAAGGATAAAGCAATTTACCTTTTTACTTCGCTTGCCGCTAAGGGCACGGTGACCAACATTGGTGTCACAACTACAAATATGTTGGTGGATGTGGTACTGTTTTTTACAGACAACATTGCTTCTTATTTAGTCGGCGACGCCAATCCTATTTTAAAAGCAGATGCCATTAAGTTCATCCTCACATTCCGCAACCAATTGACCAAAGATCAACTACTAACCACATTCCCTCTTTTGATTAAGCACTTAAGTAATCCAAACCCTGTGGTTTACACTTACGCTGCTGTTACGATTGATAAATTACTCTCGATGACTGACCTTTCCAATGCTACTCACAAGCCTGTATTTGACAAAAACGATATTCGTGGCTCAATTAATGATTTGTTGAGCAATTTGTTTACTCTTATACTTGCAAGCGCAGTACCAGAGAAATTGTCAGAGAATGAATTCTTGGTGAAGTGTGTCATGAGGGTACTTAGCACCGGTGAAGATAGCATCGACCAGCAGTTTAGAGAGACCATCATAAAACAACTTCTTGAAATTTTGAGCGTTATCGCCAAGAACCCATCCAACCCTCGTTTTACGCATTACGTCTTTGAGAGCTTGGGGCTTTTGGCAAAGTTCAACCCCAAAGGTGCTGATGAGGTGCTGGCGTTGATTCAGCTCGTCGTTCCATCACTACTCCAAATTCTTAGCGAGGATGTCCAAGAGTTTGTCCCATACTCATTCCAATTATTATCATACTTGCTTGAGAGCTTACCCGCTGGCGCACCTTTACCGGAGCAATATTGTGCACTAGTGCGCCCTCTTCTTCTGCCGGTTGTGTGGGAGTATAGAGGTAACATTCCAGGTGTTACTAGATTACTTATTGCTATAATGGAACGGGACGCTTCTACATTCATGCAAAATGAATTGACGCCGCTCTTGGGTGTGTTTCAAAAACTCATTGCATCAAGAACTAATGATTCCTACGGCTTTGATTTGCTTCAAAGTATTCTTCTTAACATTCCTCTGGCCAATTTGTCTCAATACTTGAACCAAGTGGCTGTTTTGTTATTGACACGTTTAAAAACATCAAGAACGGAACGGTTTATTAAGAAATTTGTGTCCTTCATGCTATCTTTGTGCTGTAATCCATTGAGCGAAAAGTACAGACAGAGAGCCGACATCAATTCTGACTTTGTTGTCAAATTTATTGACTCCGTGCAAGCAGGTGTGTTTCGTCAAATTTTTAACAGCTTCATCTTGCCCACATCTTCAACATTTGCTAATTTGCAAGACAAGAAAATTGCTTGTTTGGGTCTCTCGCAATTAATTACATCCCTGCCATTCTCTCTGGGGGACTACGCTGACTTAATCGTACCCACTACTGAGCAGTTGTGCACAAACTTAAGTAATTGGAAGGGCCTCACTTCCAACTCACTGAACATTGTTGGGAACACGATAACAGGGGACGCTAATACTACTTCTGTTGCCATTAATGATTTAGACTTGGAAAGTGCTGCTTACGGCTCCACCTTTTCCAGATTGGTATCTATTCTGTTGAAACCTTATGATCCTGTACCTCAAATCGGAAACGAGGATGTCCGTGGCATCAGCACTTCTGCTATTGCCAACTTAAGGCCTTTACTTCAGCTGGGTTTGCTCGGACAATTGAGCCAAAACGCGCAGGCGGTCGCTGCGGAGTTTGCAACCTAGCCATGTTAAAGACTTATAGATCATTATCAAATCAATAATACATAAAAACTGATCGGTAGTCGAAAGTTTGATGACGTAAAGCGTTTTGCCTATTAAGTAAGGACACAAATGAGTAAATTCCCGCAAAAATTAGTTGATTATGCTGACCTCGAAAAGCTACTTTGTTGGCATGCCTTAAAAGTCAATGTTATTAATTTGTATGTAATCGTATAATACAATAAGCACACGGCTTACTCATAGGCGCTATGAAATGCTCTATTGAAGGAATACCAGCTCCTTCAAATGAGTATATTAGAGAAGCAAGGCCAGAGAGAGAGCAATACCGCGACTCGGGCCCGTCACTTATTTTTTAAGATTTTCATTTACCGTCTTCAGTTCTAGTGAACTAATTTTTCACAATGTGGTTGACACTAAAGTTCATTTTTTCCGTTTTCTTCCAATCCTGGCAAAGCTTCAGTTTTGGCAGTGTTTGAGCTGGTTGCCGAGTCTCCTACATTACCATTGACTGAATCATTAACAACATTGTTATCTATGCCATTTTCGGTATTATTGTCTGCTCCTGTTTCGGATTCTTTGAGTTTCTCAAGACGCTCTTTCTCAGCCAATTCGGCTGCAGTTAAGAAACGGCCACCCTGACCACGGGGACGTCTCATAGCATGCTTGTGTCTAGACTCATGAAGATATGGTCTCCGAGTTCGAGCAATTTTTAAAGTCTCTTCTAAACGAGCACGGGCAATGCGGCGTTTCAAAATACGATGATATTGTTTAGCATTCACGTAAAAAGGTTGTTCAGCTGGAGCCTCCATTGGTGGCTGAGGCATGTGGCCTTGGCTTACAACGCCAGGAATTGGAGGTGCGGATTGTCCCATTCCATTTTGTGGAACACCCGGGTTGTTTGTGGTTTCTGATCCCATTGACTCTTGGGTATAGTAGCCATTCGTGACCTGATCGGGTTGTCCTTCGTAGCCTGGTGATGGGCCATTATCATGATAGTATGGCGACCGACTATCCATATGGGTGCCTACTGGGTTCAGATGCTGCGAGGCATAGTACGGCTGAGACACAGGGTCTTGATAATAATTTTCCAGCTGGTTTTGCAAAGAAGCCATTGCTGTGTTCAATTCCCGGGCACTTTAATAAATACGTGACTATGGCCTGACGAGAGTGGAAGGGTAAACTAGTCCAAAAAAAAAGTTGTATTTTGGCTTTCAATGACTTTTGACAATTCCCAGACTATCGGCAATAATGTATTCAAGCAAACTGCACTATAAAATGTGTTCGGTAAGAGTTCCTTGTATTGATTGCTTTAGAGCGAAAGTTGATTTACCTTTTGTTCGGTTGTGAATGACTTGGTTCTGTATTGTGATTATCACTCTCTGATGGATCTGAGTTTCCTAAAAAATATATTAACAATCGAAGTGAGATACAATAAGGAAAGAAAGATTAGGTTGAAGACGTTCTGAGTGAAGCTTTCGGAAAAGAGTTGAATATTTGTGATAGTTGAAATACTTGAACGTAAAGGCCGATTCCTGCAGGCTAGATGCCGAATTCGGCTACGTTCCCACCCACAACGCTCAGTCAAATAACAAAAAACAAGTCTCCTTGATTTCGATTCAAGAATGGCCCTTTGATTGTTTTAACCTTTAGAGAGCTCACATACAAAGTCGTTAGTCTTGGGAGGTAGATAACCGAGTTATGTGTATTGGGGAAATACATTATCAAGCAATTTATTATTCTAAATGATAATCGTCCATATCATTAATAAGAATGTACAAGAAAAGCACAGACTAAAAATTTGTACTGTTCTATATGTCATTTCTGTACTGAGCTTATCATTTTTTGTCAACGAAACGATTACAATAATAAGAGTGTAAAAAGGTATTCGAAACTAAGCTACAAGGAAAATCGAGACTACTAAAATAAAATTGAAGTATTTCATTTTTTAATATCTTTATGCTTGAGTTAGAGAACTATAATATAAAAGCAAATCTATAAATGAACAGTAAGAACTAAGTATCATCAACTGTTTCCTTTCACTTTGTTTTGGAGATCATATTAGAATTGAAATAATTTAAAGGCTTTTTATGATTCAGCTATGCTGAAATTTTTGTCAAATCAGGTATTAACAGGGCTCGGACTTCCCCTTTCACTCGTGATGTCAATGTGACTCTTTGAGCCAATAAATTCTAAATCATCAATTACATCCAACTGATTCCAAATGCGCGACCGTATGCTGCTTTTAACGTCAGGTTTTGGTGTGTGTTGTAATGGCGCGTCATCGTCTACGCAATCCTCTTGCATTGCAATTTTTTGAAGAAAATAACTACCACTTCGGCTATTTGATAAAGGACGAGTTCCACTCGCGGGTTCGCTAGGGGTTTTTATATCAATTTCGTGTCGTAGAGCCCCAAAGTTTGGATTTAAGGGTGTAGAGACTTCCGAAGCAGGTGATGGTATTGATTCTTTCTCGGGAACTTCAAGGGATGGATGTGATTTAGCCTCGATTTGTGTGAGACTAGAAAATTTTTCCCGCTTTGATTCTATTACACTTTGTGGCCAAGTACACCTTAGCGAATTGGTTTGACAGTTCTTGCACAGCGGATAGGATGACTCGTCACACTTCTTGCGGCGCTTTCGACAGGTAAGGCAACCAGTCTTGCACCTTGTCTTCATTTTTGCATAGGACTAGGAATAAATAGGGCTTTTAGGCCTTTGTATCGATAAAATTTTCGTAGTAATAAAAGTATTCCCAATCGGGTAAGCGGACACCGCGCTTAGCACATCAGCTAGATACTGCCGGAGGCACTGGTGTTGTATCATCGTGCCTAAATTATACGAACGTCTAAAGACTTCCAAGCCAGCTTGTATGCATTTGCAATTGAATGTATTCGAAATTATAATGATATTTATTATCAAATACTTGAGGAGTAATTAATAGAGTCTCTTGCATTTTGCACGCATTTGTGCGCTGAGAAGCGATGTTTAATGTCGCGTATTGCTTATACATTGATTCCTGAGTTTTTTACAATCACGCAAAATTTTCTGCTTGTAATGAACTTTACTTTCAAATATCTTTTTATGGTCAAGGTGTATCATGATCTTCAATTCAGTCAATGGTGGAAACTCATTGAAGCCTAAGATTACCAAGGCCAGTATTCACGCCCTATATTTTAACAATTGAACTGATTCTTCATTTAAAACTACTTCTATTTGGCAACTCTTGAAGATTTTTTATTTCATAAAAGTCTTGTGTGAGGGGATACCGTTGAGCCCACTAAGCTTACCAATTTAACTTGGACGCTAATTGATAAGTAGCTGGCCCACTTTAAAGGAATTTGATTTTGTAAAGCATATGGTTCTTTTTCCAAAAGTGGGCTTTGCACATTTTGGAAGTAGCTCCATGTGCGTCATTTTGAACTTTCTGGGAGCTCCATTTAGCGGGATAGTTTAATATTAGTGTATTTCGCGATTACAGTTACTTTCAAAATAAAGAACACTAGTTTGAGTATGACAAGTAGCTTGCTTATGACACTGGAACTGTTAATTGATACCGTCAGTATGTAGCGTCGATGTAGACCGAATACTTAACTTGAATAAAAGCATCACAAAAGTGAACCAAAGTAGCTTAACTACAATAATTGTTAAAAGATACTCACGCGAGGAAAAATGAATCTATTTGCAAACCATAGAGCTAAATGCGCAAACTATATTAGCGTCTGCGTCAATATTTAAGAGCGTGTTTTTTCTAGAGTCAATTTAGAGTATACCGAATATTGAAGCATGATGACCAAAATAGGCAAAAAAGTGGTATAGCACCCTTGTAACGATAGATCATCCCATAGTCAGGAGCCAGCTCACTCGTGCGTTATGATATTGTGCATAATCAAGGTGCTGAAGTTTCACAGGATCATGAGACGATTACAGGTATAGTTTAATTTTCTCCTTTCAAAAAAAATATCTTGAAGACATTTAGCTCTAAATGGAAGATTTCGTTTGGCCATTAGAGGAAGTTTCTCGGTATCACATTCATCACACTCATTTATATATTGATTCGTCGCAAAATATTTGGTCTACCATTGCCTGAGTATCTTTAAGTAGCCGCACGAAAGGACACGAGACAGGAGTGTTTTGAGCAATGATTCTATGCATATGCAGCGTTGAAATTCAGGGTGTTTATGATCTGTCCACGTTGATACATGGTATCTTATCCACGTTGATTGCAGTATATACAATACCAGTCGGGCATGTAGGTATCCCGCCTCAGAACACGAGAAAGATAAGTTTCGCAACTAATGCGAGAAATCCGATTACCCACGCCAAGACTTCAGAACACGTAGCTTCAAAATATTCAATGAGATTTGCTTTATCAGCACTTTGGAGGCTGATGAAATCGCTTCTCTCTAAGCATAGATTTTAAGTAGTGACAATAGCTCGCGTAAATAGGGGGGCACGATACGAGCGAAGTGAAGTTTACCTTAAAACTGAATCAGGATTAAAAAGAAATGGAGATCCTGCATTTTCGTTAGATCGAAATTTAAACGCTGGGATCAACAATACAGCGAACGCCCGCGCTCAAGACCTGAATAGGGTCGCACACGGGGGACTCGTAACCAACAGAGACGAGTTACGAGCATTGCAAACGCTAGACCTGGAAACGAGTGCTACAACAGGACCATTACAAAGAGCGTGTCAAAAGCGCGAGACCTTTTTTTTGTTCTTTCTTCCATTGAAAAGCGCTTCACAAATACCATGTAGCTGAGCGAGATTCTTTTGAATGCTCCACCACTTAAGTTATTTTTGAGTGCAAAGTGTGTTAGACTACGATCAGAACTCAGTTTAAAAAGTATTATTGCGAAAGCGGCTACCACTATCCAGTACTGACTCACTACAAAGTAATTTGGACCAATTATTTTTCTGCACTCGTAATTAAAGTTGAAACACAGTACCTAACCCATGCCACAGCTCCTGTGTATTGGAGGCATGACTAGTCAACGTTTCTTCGTCAAGCATCATTGGCATGTGCCCTTGTCGACCTCATGCAGGCTCGATGCACAGTCTCTCATCCCTAAACATTACCAAACAATCTTGAAGCGTTCTTAATAGATATTACAAGAACCCCTGAGGCCCCAAAGATCGGCTAATTAGATATTTCTAATCCCAAGCAATCGGAAACGTTCCTTTTTATTTGTGAGTCTCTCAGACTCGATATCTTCTGCTTAGTTATCTGTTATGCTGATTCCACTGACAGAGCCTACAACGCCACTTCGAAGCATTAGGACCTTGTGCCACACGCCAAACAACGCAAGGCTGAATAGATCTCGCTTATCAACTATACACCTACCGCCTCACGAGCTCTATGGAGTTCTTTCCGAAATTTCTCTACGTAAGGGTCATTTTCAAAGGAAGCGTTATCAAGTTAATAAAAATTATGCATCTAGCTTCAAGAGATTTTCGAGACCATTACCTTGTCGGCAAACAAGCGTTAGTACTTCAAGTTCTCCTGGTCGCCCGCTTGATAGCCACCTCACCGTTCGTAGACGGCGTCGCTCATCGTCTGGCATGACTTATGAGTCAGGCTACGTAGAAAACATATCAAAGGATTTCCTTAGGACCGTTTCGCGGGCAATAGTGCGCGAGAATGGTGCTCAAGGAGATACAAATTCTGCACCTGCAATGACAACGACTAGACTTTCCTCTGGATCTTTCGCTGGATCTATGGAATCAAGCGTAAACACGAATCCAGACTTATCCCGACAATTTGATCAATCATTACCCTTACCATCCAGTAATTTGTTGAGAACCCCGAACGTCAATGTGCGAAGTGTTGATCCCCGAAATTTACGGGTTCGTCAAGAGTATGATTTCATGAAATACCTCGATCACGCCGCCGAAGGAAATGGCAATGTTTTTCAAAAAGACTATACGTCTGTATTTGAAACAGAGGCATCCACCCCTCGAAGCCGTCAAGAACCGGTTTTCCATAGTGACTCTGGAGCAGAGTATCATGAAATTCGGGCCGATTTTGAGAGAGCAATTCTTCAATCTCGGCAGGCGATTTCAGCTTTAGGATCTAAAACTCCTGAAGGTAAATCTAAGTCTGTAATGGGTGCTAATAGTGACGATGAAAGTTACCATTGTCGCCTGCTAATGGAATACGATGACCAACAAGCTTGTTTGAATATTAAGTCCCGAAAACTGGGAACAGGAACCAAAAACTTTCTATCTAGATCCATTGCTGATTCCCCTTTTTTTTTAAAAAAATTACCAGTTGATCATTCATCGAAGACTCTTTCAACAATTTTGACAAACGCAAGCATGGCCTCAACGCCTCAACAGGCACTCCGGGATTATTCTGATGTCGTTACTCCACCCAATCCTGAATTGAGAAAACACGTACCAATTAATAATCCAATTCAAAGGGATAATAAAGATAAAGAGAAATCTAGGAGTAACTCCGCAAAGATCGAAACAGTAGTCACTACTGAGGACGGAGAAGACCGCTAAGTACACATGTTACTATATGTTCCAAATTTCATGGACATTTTCAAATTAAAAGGCTGCTTGAGTTACAGCCTTTTATCCTTTCACTTCTCGAACTTTTGTTTTACTTTTACCTATCTTTTGGATACAAATGAACTTCTGGCATCTGGTATGCGAACTTCGTTTTATCATTTCGATTCAATTGAATTAATAAGATACATTTAATAAATAATCATTATCATTTGCAGTGCTATGGTCTAAATTCGTCCAACCATTGTACTAGCTATAGCTTTTTGTTGACCTCTCACCAACTTAAAAAGCTCAAAGAGGGCCGCAGGTGTAACGCCTTGAATTCGTCTGGCTTGGCCAATTGTCTTTGGCTGAATAGTATTTAGCAATTGACAAACTTCATTTGAGAACTTTAAATTGCCCTTATTTTCATAAACAAAATTGATTGGTAAAAGTAAATTCTCATCAGCTTCAAATGCTTTGACATGAGCTTGCTCTTTTTGAAGCCATGGCTCATAAGTACTTTCGATATTAAGCTTGTTAATATTCCATTGTGATACACCGTCAAAAAACTGAGGCAAGCGCTCCCCTGTAATACCTTCCATATACCCGAGAAGGTGTTGAAATGTCATGTCCTTATAAGAAAGTAGCTTCCATGCGTTAACGCTTGTTTGTGGGTTCACCTTATGTGTTCCCATTAGCGCAGGACCCCATTTGGCTCCAGTTTTCGTAATCGATTTGAGGTATTCCTTTATCTGATTATACTGCCTTAGCTCCTGAGAATAATGAGAGTAGCGAGTATCACTGACAAACCCAGCATCGTATCCTCTTTTAGTCAATCGATTATCAGCATTGTCAGCTCTTATAGAAAAACGGAACTCGGACCTTGAGGTGAACATCCGGTATGGTTCCTCAACTCCCTTCGTAATTAGGTCATCAATTAAGACGCCGGTATATCCGTGTGAGCGATGCATTTCAAAAGGCTCTTTTCCAGTTTCAGATAAGCCCGCATTGATACCAGCAATGCACCCCTGAGCGGCTGCCTCTTCGTAGCCCGTCGTTCCGTTGATTTGTCCGGCTAAATATAAGCCATCAACAATTTTCGTTTCAAGTGTGATTTTGAGTTCACGAGGATCGACATAATCATATTCCACACCATATCCAGGTTGAAGCATTTTGACATTTTCACAACCAGGCATCAATTTGACAATCTGTTCTTGGATATCTTCTGGCATTGTAGTCGAAATTCCATTTGGATAGACATAATCTGTATCTAGTCCTTCAGGCTCGAGCCATACTGTATGTGATGTTTTATCTGAGAATCTTATAACCTTGGACTCTATGGATGGGCAATAGCGCGGACCCTTCACGGTCTCACGGATGTGAATCGATTTATCAAGATTATTGGCAATTATTTCGTGAAACTCTGGCGTCGTCTTAGTCTGATGACAATGAACTAATTGGTTTTGAAGAGATACCAGATTGTTCATGTAAGACATCGGCTGAGGAGGCATATCGGAAGGTTGGACTTCAAGATTTGTATAGTTAATTGTTTTTGCCAGAAGCCTTGGTGGAGTTCCTGTTTTTAATCTGCCGAGCCTAAAGCCCGAGTCTTTTAATGTTTTAGACAAGCCGAAAGTTGCAGCTTCGCCAATACGTCCAGCGGGAAAAGCTTTTAAGCCAATATGGATCTCGCCACCTAGAAAGGTGCCTGTGGTAACAACTACTTTATTGCACAGGAAAATAGTTCCGCAACCTAAAATTACACCCTTTACGGAGCCATGAATTCGACCTTCGTTATCGGTATGAGTGTTGGGGTCCACAATGATATCTTCTATCAGGGCTTCCACGACCTCTAGATTTTTATAGTTCAATATGACCTTTTGCATTTCTTCCAAGTATATTTTTCTATCGATTTGAGCCCTTGGGCCTTGAACGGCGGCACCTTTGGATGCATTTAACATCTTATAGTGAATACCTGCCTTGTCTGTGACCCTAGAAGCGACACCGTCAAGTGCATCTACTTCACGAAGCAAGGTTCCCTTACCAACACCACCCATAGATGGATTGCAAGAGGCGGTACCGATTTTGGAAATGTCTGGAGTCACAAGAAATGTTTTTGCTCCTGCTCTGGCGGACCCAGTAGCTGCTTCACAGCCCGCATGCCCTGCTCCAACTACGACAACAGGCCAATGAGTAGCAGAAGCTAGTTTTGAGGAGAGCTCCGCATTGAGATATATATTTCTGCGGCTAATCGGGGATTTTGCCGCTCGTAACATTTCGAGGTGTAAGTTAGATTGTTAATGAGAGTAGTGTATCTAGCCTCATCACATACTACAAGTTCACGAGGAAGACTCCGCATTAAGAAATAAATCACAGTACAAAAATATTATGTCTACCGCTGCAGATGATCTAGACGATGGATTAGTGTATGATATGGAGAGCTATGAAGGGGGCGACGCTGCTGAGACCAGCGGCTTCGAGAACGGCCTTGAATCTGGCGACGAGGCAGGCGATGAGACAGACAACAATCCAAATATCGAAGCTCCCAAATCACAGCAAAATGGTCGCAAAAGACAAGCGACTTCTTCCAAGTTTCAAGAAAAGAAAAAGATGAAGATGCAAATTGATGTTGACCGTAAGAAAGGCATTTCTACAGAATCTTCGGTTGATTCAATTGCAGATTACATAAATGAACAGTTAAGAAGAAAGAATTCTGATCTATCCGCATTAGAATTGGCAGAATTGTACTTCAAGAAAACTGATTTCCGTTCTACTTCTGAATTTACAGAGCCGCGTACCCTCGAACATTTGTCTAAGTACATCATTGGAAGATTCAAGAATATGCTTCCAACCTCAACTCCTGGCAAAAAAAATTCCAACAAGGACAAGAAAAAGGATAAGAAGAATAAGAAAGACACTTTAAATGATACACAGAGCCTCAAGCAACCCGAGGGCGAACGTAAGTTTATCGCTATCCTCTCCATGTCCGCGCTTCGTGCCTGCGACGTCCACAGAGCTTTAAATGACATACCCGGCTCTTCTTTAAAGCTCATAAATAAAAACAAGATAGACGTCGACTTGAAGTTAGTTAAAAGCACTTGGTCTCGTGTCTTGTGCTGCACGCCTGGTCGCTTACTAAAGGTGTTAGAGACTGAGGACCTGCCGCTCAAAAAGGAGGAGATCAAGATTGTGATTGTGGACAACTCTTATCTTGACCAAAAGATGCAAAATGTATTCAACATCAATGAAACTTCCTCATGTCTTAAGGAATTGACTTCCAACGGCGCAAAAATTTACATGTTTTGAATTGCATTCCAGATGCCGCTTCAGCATTTATAGATCATTTCATATACTCAATTCAATAACTAGTACATTCATTTTATTATGAAAGTGTTTATGTAAGCAGAAGTGGCATGTATGTCTCTTTTCCAGCTTGATAGAAAGCCGAAACGCCTCTGACAATATTTTCTATTACGGACTCTTCTAAAGCAGTATCGGCACAAAATGTTTCATACTCCTTTGCTAAAGAAGCGACATTACTACTCGAAATAGAAGTCTTTTGTGTAAAATGAAGAAGAAATACGGCGTTGGCAAATAATTGACGAACTTGAGCGACCAGTAATTCCGGCGATTTTGAGATATCGTGAGACATATTTTCTTCCGGCTTTTCAAGATCTGCTTGAATCTTGTGACTTTCAATCTCAACAGCTTCATGTGAAAACTTAGAAGCATCGATTCCGCCCACCAAATTCTCTCTGATCCATTTATTTTTTATTTCAACGAAAATTTTTTCAAAAACATCATCCGAGTACAACACGTAAAGCTCACTTTCGGAAAAGTTTACCGATTGAAGTAATTTCGAGGCAAGATGATTCATCATTGAATACACGAGCATTTGAGGTGCCGTAGGGATGGAAGGGCCATCAAAAGCTGATTTAGAAATCAATTGATTTCTCAATACGTTATGGGGACTCAACGAGCTTTCGACTGATAAAAGACTTTCAAAAGCCATCTTGTAAAGAAGTTTAACCTCGTTGTCAATATCGGTCTCCAAGTTTGAATTAGGTAATTGAAGAGAATCCAAGTTCTTGCGGAGAATAAGAACTAAGGTTAGCAAGAAGAAAACTACTTCAGCATTACGGGAATCTTTATGCGTTACAAGGTGCTCGGACAATGCCTGCTTGAAGTCAGAGAGCTCTTTGAGCAACGATAATTGCAACGAACTGGTAGTGGAGTCAAATTTTTCACTAACGGATGCAAGAGAGAAAGAACCCCACAGCTCAAGACTAGAGGCTCCTGCGCTGCTTGTATTTAAAATTTTGGCGAGTCGAGATCTAGTCTCCGATTGGGAAGACATTAAGGCCAATAAAGAACGTTGCGATGCCAACCACTGCTTAAAGAGCGAGTGAATTGATTCCGATTTAACATGTGATTGCAAAGTGTCATTAACGGAGGCAACATTGATAACACCATTTATGTAAGCACCGACGTCGGTATCGATAGCGGATACAAACTCAAAAGTGAATGGCTCATGAGCTAATGTGGGCGAAATTGGTTGCTTGAGAAGCGGAACAATATCCGTCGCCAAAACAGATTGATGCCTTAATACGATATCTTCAATAGATGAAATAACTATGTCTTGAAGACGAGGGAAGAGTTGCTTTTGAGAGACGACTGCAACAGCCATGGACTCTATGCCTACTTGCAGAGCTAAAATTTCAACTAATCTTAAGGATGAAACAGCATTGTGGAAAATTTGAAGTTTGCGAGTGGCCCCAAGGTCATCATTGACTTCTGTAATGTTGGTGACAACTTCAGGTAGAAACAATTCGAGGTATGAGATGAAAGCTACTAACAGAGGATGATCTGCAGAGAGGAAATTTGGACTGAGTGCGGTGTATCGATCCCTTGGAAATGAAATCAGTTGCAAGTCCATCCAATTATGAAACCCTAAAAGGTCAGCAGGATTCCATGATTTCAAGCCAATCAATCTAGAGCGAATTTCGTGAAATGCGTCTCCCACAAAACACTTCCGTATAATAAGGCAAGTATTTTCAATATAGGAAAATATGGCCAAGAAATTGAGGTCATTAACTCGGCTTTCTTCGGTTTCAATGAGCGATTTCAATTGCTTTCTGAAGTACTGAAACCTCAAGGAGATAATATGCTCTGCAAGCTTCTCAGTTGTTCCAATTTTCTCGTCGTCAGAATTTACGATGAGATATGCTACTAATAGGTTCACGATTGGCAGAGACTGAGGCACAAAGCTTGTGTTCAGTGTGCTGAGGCCATAATTGACCCAATCTTCCAGTTCTTCTAAGTCATCTTCATCGAAAGCGTCGGCGAAATCCGAGTTTTGAAATTCTGCCCACGAACTACCCGGTTTTAGGATAAGGTTATGAGATGAAAGATCCCCGATCGGAACATTGGAGCAGTACTGGGAGATTTTAAGTTCCAAATGAGTTACAAAATTAGCCCGTAGTGTTGAGAAATTTTTCAGCATATCAGGGTTAGAGTTTAGTGTTGTCAGGAAGGCTGATGACACTGTATGATATAACTTGGCCAAGTGGACTAAAGCAGCGGTGCTTGTAACAGCATTGGACCTGAGCTTAAGGTCATATCCAATAATTTGATTGTTGATAACGTTATTCAAAATGGTAGTCTGCAGCAATGAGCGGGCTTGTTTGGCTTTTGCAAGACGCACATTAGCATCAAATCTTGAAGAAGCACAGTTCCCAAATTGTACGTGATTGGAGCGGCGATAGGACAAATCAGTAAGGCTGGAGTCTATTTGCGAAGATTGCAAGCTCATTTGGTCGACTTCTTCGGCAATTCGGATTAAATCACGATACTTGGCACCCACTAACGTGTGCAAATCATGCTTAGCCTGTCCAACTTGGTCCAAATATTCTGAATAGAGCTTTTGAATCTGGCGAACCAGATGACGCTGAAAAATCTCATCAACGGTAAGATCTTGAAGAGGGGAGAGGCTTACCATGGTGTCCTTTCCGGCCATTGACATTGAATCGAGGAAATGTTAAAAGATGCCACGCCAAATCTAGGGGTATTATGGTGTATGTTATGTTCAATTTAAAAAGATGCAAGTGAGAAAAATATTAGGCCCAAAGCCAGTATCTGTGAATCAACTGATCGCTATTGATTTTTCAATAGATGATAGACAAGTTGTGAAAGGTATTGTGCAGTAGCGAAATTGAACCAAAGAACGAAACGGGGAAGTTGCATTATAGAGTAGTTATTATCGCCATTGAGAAAATAAAGGGGCCAATAGATATAAAATAAATCTAAATGGATCAAATATTCCTTTGTAACTGCGTTCAATTGCATCACAATACCACGAAGTAGGCTATAAAATTTAATGTCTGTGCATTGAAAGTCCATTAAGCTGCACTAATATAGGTAATACGAACGATTTAATCCACGATAAATCTTTCAATTATAAAAAAAAAATACGTCTTATCGTGGCGAATCCAGCCAAATAAATAAAATGGTCATTTCTAAAAATTTTGTGTGTAGTTCTGTGGAACAGCTACATTGCGCTTAGCGGAAGCCAATCTAACTCTCCACAGGTAGGAGGATTTCAACGCTTCGTAATGAATACACCAGCCCCCGGCGACAACCTTCTAACTGCTCTTGCAGCAGGATGTACCGCATCAGGTTTAGCATCGCTCATGACATTCCCCCTTGATTTTGCTAAAGTGCGTCAACAACTATCTAATCAGGCGGCCCGCAATGAACACAAGGTTTACGTGAGCATCACTAGTGTATCGCATGTTATGACTGGCTCCAGTGCACTTGTAGCTGGAAGTATTATAAAGAACTTTTCGCGGATCGTGTCATACAATTGGGCCTCTAATTTTATGGCCATTGACACCCGTTCGGATAAAAAGAAAACCAGTGCTCCCCGGGTGGTGATTGCTGCCGCTATGACTGGGTTCATCGAATCACTTTGGATTGTTCCATTTGAGCGTATCAAAACCACCATGATTGAAAATCGTCTTCTAGTAGGAGAGATTGCTGGAAACACAAACCCCAACGTAGATATCACAAGAGGCAAGCTCACATCACACCATAAGAACTCTTTAAATGCACGCCAATACCTTCTGCCACACGCGTACTACACTACCGAAGTACTTAACTCTCTTAGAAGCGGAAAGAGTCACCTGAAGTTTCTGGGCCACGGTCCAATGTATCATGGTCACGCACAAACTGATGCACTCAAGGTTAAATTCAACAAGTCTCCTGCGCTAACCTTTTTCAAAACAGTACGTCAAATGTATGCTTTGGAAGGTATTCACGCATTCACCGCAGGTACAATGATTACACTTCTTCGCCAGTGCGGTACATCAGCTGCATGGTTTTCGACTTACAATGCAACAAGACAATTAATTGATCCACACGGCAATTCCAATGAACCTCGATGGTTTTCGCTGAAGATCGGAAAAATGCAACAAACATTTCTCTATCTTGTCTCTGCATTAGCTACCGTTGCTCTTACACAACCAATTGACGTGGTCAAGTCACATATTCAGCTGAAGAATGGCAAATTGTTATATAAAGACTCTCTTTCGACGGCTTACAAGATCGTGGCTCGCAGAGGATTCTTACTGTTGTACTCCGGTGCTTTCCCTAGAGGTTTAAAGATTGCCGCCCATGGTTCACTCACTGCTTTGTTGTACAGCTACGCTGAGAAGAGTCTCAATGCGGCAGGAAATCAGTTTGTATTTACAGACTAGGTATATAGGGAAATTATTTATGGGCATTTTTTCGAGTTCGTAATGCTAGTATCCAATTAGATAGGATAAGTCTTTGTTGTATGAGCATGAACATTATTCTAAATAGATGGGGACTAAAATCTCCCCACTCTTATGTTTGACCCCATTAAACTGTTTAGCAAGTTTTCCTCCCGCATAACTTGGTTGACTAAATGCAATTTCCGTCTTTTGTAGGGCTACTCCATAGATCAGAGCGCTGAGAACACTTTCTAAGAGCGACAACGCTACTCCATGTCGTCTCCATTTCGGAGCCACCCAAATGCGAGATATCCCGATTTTACAATTTCGGTTGACCTGATTCGGAACGACTCCCTGTGTACGGTCCACAATCCATCTGGTCTGTTTCTCGATGTCCATGATAGGTTCCGTAACACACAAACCCACAATTCTACGATCTAGAACAGCCACAAAGGCCTGACCTGCCACACCATTTTCGGAGCTTTGTTTCCAGAAAGAGTTTGCGGCAGGTGCTACCAACTCTCGATTTACCATTTCCAAAAGAACTTCAACTCGTTTAACTAGCCTCGAGTTGGTCTTCTTTATGCAAAGAATCCTACACTCAATCGATCTTCCCGACGAAGGAAAACGAAAACTACGGCAAAGAGTCGCATCCTTACCGGCGTCAATATCACATCTGGGTCCATTGACGAAGCTGTCATGATACCGTGAGTGAACCGACGCGTCTTTTTCTATGTATGAGAAGAAGTTCATGCCACAAATCTTACAAGTGGTGGGTTTGGTCGTCAGAGGCAAGTTCAAATGGCCCTGACCCGATCTTTTAGTCATTTTAGGACATTTGACTTAGGAGCAGCAAACAGGTTTACTGATTTATGGGAGTCTTCTGAGATCTTCAAGTTTGACATACGTTTGTACAGGTTCAAGCACAGCGTAGGAAGCGCGGATTCTATGGAGTTTAAGTGGATCCCGGCTCGAACATAGGCTCTGCAGCCTGCATGCTGTTTACTTTGAATATATAAATTTCCTCGTTTTTTCAAGACATTGGGTCAAAAGCACCCCTATTTATATTTCTCGTAGAAAAGAATGTGACTCCTCTGATGTAAATCCTATTAGACGGTCGATATAGGACGATACTCTTGGCTCAGTATGCGCTAATATAGAGCAAAAACACCTGTACCTCATAATAGAACAGCATACTGCAGGACCAAACTGGACTGATTTTCTTACCCCAGACTCAAGTACCCCGGAGTTTGTAACAATTTTTCATCCTCATTTAGATTCAGTGCATCGTATAAAATGGCTTCTTCTTATGCTAACTTGCTTCCAGTCAACGGAAAGTGGAAGCAGCAAATCACAGACTATTTAACTGAGGATGTTCCTTCGTTTGACTATGGAGCCTTCGTGGTGGGAGACAAGCACGAAACCGCTTCGTTGTACATGAAGCAATCAGGCATGATCTGTGGTGTCCCCTTCGCTAATGAAGTATTTAAGCAGTGTGAGTTGAAGGTGGAGTGGTACTACAAGGAAGGAGACTACATTGAGGAAGAAGTCTTGGCCATGAACAAGGGCCGTCTAGTGGTAGCTACTGTTACCGGACCAGCAAACAAGATCTTGCTTAGCGAGAGAACAGCTTTGAACTTACTCGCACGTGCTGCAGGAATTGCTACCCAGTCTTACTTGACGAAGAGCTTGGCAGACAAGCATGGATACACTGGTCTCATTGCAGGAACAAGAAAAACCACCCCAGGCCTTAGACAGTTAGAAAAGTACTCCATGTTAGTTGGTGGCGTGGATCCTCACAGGTACGATTTGAGTTCGATGGTCATGCTCAAAGACAACCACATTACCTCCACTGGAAGTATCTCGAAGGCAGTCGCAAGCGCACGTAGCGTGTGTGGTTTTGCGGTGAAAATTGAGGTAGAGGTCAGCACTGAAGAAGATGCCAGAGAGGCAATTGATGCTGGTGCGGACGTGATAATGTTGGATAACTTCAAGGGGCCAGAGTTACAAGTCGCCGCACGCAATTTGCGAGACCACTACAAGAACTCAAACAAGGGATTCATGTTGGAATGCTCTGGAGGTTTGACGTTACAAAATTTGAGCACATATTTGTGTAACGATGTGGATATCTACTCAACTTCTTCTATTCATCAAGGTACAGGCATCGTGGACTTCTCCTTAAAAATCAATGCCAACTAAATAGACGCGCAATATAGACAATTACAAACAAACTCAGTGAATCTTGAACCTTACTATAGGATTATCTTCTATTTACTTACCTAATACCTGATACACTCTGGAGCTCAAGGCTATCGAATCCCGTATTGAAGCCGATGACATCCGCGACGTTATTGAAAAAACGTCGGGTTGAAGAATCAAAAGCAGGGTTCTTATTGTCACCACTCAATTTAGCGCTTTCACCATGGTCGCTCATTTCAATACTGTTCGGATTGCTGGTATGGCTGACAACAGACATGTTACTACTGTCAGGGGCAGATAGCGGGTACTTAAAGCCGCCGAATGCTGTAGATTTCTTACCAAAACATCTAATCGCACGAACGTGTGAATCTTTTCCATCCTGATGGTTAGCCAATATTATTATTTTTACCACAAAACATTTGAGTAAGGCATCAGCACGAACACCCAGAAAAATGACGTGGGACCAGCCTACGGGTTTATCAAAACTCACAACGCAAACTTCTGTGAGATCCCAGCTTGAGCTGCCGGCCATTATGCGGATCCTCAGAGGGGTGTAAGACTCATCGACATGATAATTACAGAATAAAGAGATTCGCTCTAAAGAAACTTTTTTGGAGAATTGAAGGGTAATTGAGTGTGGCTTGTGATGGGGTGAGTCGCCATTCATGCCCGGGTCAGGGGTTCCATCGTTGCTGCCGTCAGATTGCCAGTACGTGTTTGGGTTGTCGTCTCGTAGTTGATCTAGGCCATGGCCCTGTTTATACGAAGAGAGCTTCCACGACGCAAGGGGTGAAAGATCGAGAAGTTGAAGACTATCAAGATCTTCTAGTCCACGAACGTAATACTCATTCTGGATGTGTTCCAATGACTGCTGCTCTCCTCCGTTGGATGTCTCGTGGGTCTCTTCTGTAGGAAGATTATAATTGGCTGGATCGCCATCGGGGTCCATTCCAGACTCTTGGTAGTATGAAGCGGCATAGGACGCATCAGGGTGACCGAAATCCGACCCTTGCGTGTCCGAGGCGTTCATAGATCTGATGCTGATTAGGAGCTAATGGTTGCAAAACATGAGACAGGGTGTTCGCGCGAACTAATGTAGATGTCTTGAGCAAATCCATAAAAGAATCGTCGGTAAAAAAAAAAAAAAAAAATAAATCTTGAATTACAAACCACTTATGAATTTTGACTATCGCCTTCTTTGCGTGAATCGATTGATCTCATATTTTAGGCTGTTTGAAATGCCAGTATATAAACAAAACTACTTAATGGTTGATTCTTACAATTTCGAGTCTTAATCCCAGGAATATTTACCGTTTGTATTGTTATTGATATGTTAAAAGATAGTGTCATGTGTTAGAGCAGTCTAATTGTCTGTGGTCGCTTCAGGTTTAGTTTCGTCTTCAACAGCAATCTCCTCAATGCTCTTGTCCTCTTGGTTTGGTACTGCTTCGTTTTCGGAAAACTCCAGAGTGGTCGTGAGTGGGTTCAGCGATTCTGGCAATGTCGTCTCTTCCTTCAGCTGCACATTCCGAAGCTTCAGAGGACCAGCTGTAGGCACGTTTTTTGCGGGCGCACTGTCAATCAAGGTTTCCTTGAGTAAATCAACGGCACTGGCTTCTCGAGACAGCCGGGCATTATCTTTATTCAAGTTAAGAGAGGCACCAGCGTTTGATGAGGCCTTCTTTCTGTGAAGGAGCTTAGGTGTGAAAGCAGTTTGAAAGTGCTCGGCGTGTGCAACTCCGTGTCTTTTCAATGCACGTCGTTTCAAAACCTCTATATAAGATATCTTGCCTTTTGCATCGGCAAATTCGGAGCCATCTCTGTCATAAAACCTGAGTTCGCCATTGTCCTCATCCTCGTCACCGATCATGTAGTCGTCGATACGAGAGTTATCCAAGTAACCATCATCTTCATAAGATTCAGATTGATCGATCTGGAATTTTCCAGACTCAAAGTCGGTAACAAGCATGAATAAGAGTTCCTGCAAACTTTGTGCAACCACCACCTTGGTATCAAAGTCACGGCCAAACAAAATAATTTGACCGCGCATTCCAGCAGACCCAGGAGCCAAATCAATGGCTAACACATTTCCTGCCGAATCCTTAGAAATTGGAATCCATCCGCGATGAACATAGCACAGTTGTACAGCATCTAGAGGGACAGACTTTTGATGCAAAAGATAGTTGTTGGAGATCTTGGTAGCCAAGTCCGGATCAATCGAAGATGAAGTGGAAGAAGAAGCTCCAGCTGCATCGCTTGACGCCCGTTCAAGTTGCGCCTGTTGACTCTTTAAGGACATGTATTCCTGTTCAACTCTACGAGCTACTTTTGACCATAAAGTGTACTCTTCCATGATGCCCTCCATATCCAAAAGCGGCAATCCCATGATGATACCTGTAGGCTTAGAGCCACGAAACTGGCCATCATGGCGCTTGTAAAATTGACGAACTTCGACGGACAAAGGGCCGGAGGCCAAGTCCTTTTCAAATTCGTTCAAGTCTGCCGTAGAAACACCTGAGTTTAAAGCGTCCTCGAGCTCTGGGTATTCAGATTCAAGGAATCTCTCCAAACGATCCCACAAGGAGTCAACGCTAGGAATAGGAACCAGACCGTTGGCGCCAAAGGTCAGCATCTCGTGCACGGTGGTGGAGCTGCCGTTGCCGCCCGCGGCCATATTTATGTTCGTAGACGAGGAACGCATTCCTGGGCGGTATCCTCCAATGTTGGTGGAGCTACCATTGCGGGAACCCATAAGGGAGTTGGCCTGGCTATCATTGAGAGGGTGCAAGACCGTGGTACCTGCGTTGCTGTGCGCGTAAGGCGACCCATACAGAGCATAATGGTCGTCGGTTGTGACCGAATGTAAGAAAGCTTTCACTGAGTCCATAAAACCCATATTAAAGCTCAATTGTTGGTATATCACTTAATCGGGTGGAGTAAGATGCCTGGGTCTCGAGGATCAGACCAGTGACTAGCGAGATGCACGGGTGTGGCCTTCAATGGGCAAGGATTTATAAAGCAAGCGCGGGGCCTAAGATTTTGTCGGCCGTTCAAACAAAAAAAATGTTTGCAATTGACTTGGAAGTTTGATGTATGGTATTCTTCCTTGCAAGTCCTGTGCGTTCGTTCAAAGGAGCGGCTCGAGTATCCTGCTTCTAGACTTGCTTATATTTATTACCCCTGACCACTAGATATGGAAAGAAGTTACTTCAGAAATGCGAAAATACAACTGGTTTGTTAAAGAACTTCATAAAATACCTAATCAAGAGGAATTATCTTCTTTATATAGCTCATTAGTTGTTTCAAGTGCTGTATGAAATTTGATACAATTATGAAACGTAGCTGAAAAATTATACCTAATTTATGAAAATGTTGCATAGCAAGAGGCTTTCTCTCGAATTTGAGTGCAAGAGAGCTTCGAGATTGTCACGATGCCGCGCTGTTCTCTTTATATGACTACATTCACAATTGATGATGATGAATTAAATAAAACGACCATGTCGTAATTAGTGTCTAAACGTCTTGAAGAAGTAAATGATCAAAACTGATGCCTTTACTGGAATGCCAAGTCAAGCGCTTCTATCAAATGAGTTAATCATGGAGTCAGTCTAGTCTTCAAATACGTGAAGAGATCGTCACCGAAGTACTTTCTCAAAAGGTCTTTTTTGGTCAAGTCAAAGTCAGTTATGGCAACCAGCGCATTGATTAAATCAAAATTAATGTCTTCGGTGACTTTCAGGTCCTTCTCGTATGAAGGGTGCTGCAAAACAAAGTCTCGCAAAAATCTAGCGATAGTTGGAATCTTTCCAGATGCTCTCCTGCTAATTAATGCCAAGTAACTTTGAAGGGCCATCATCTGCTGCGCAGTTTCTTTGTTCTTGCAGTGCTTTGAACTGTTCACATAGTCACTTGGTAATAAGTCCTCCTCGACGTACTTAATAATCATGCGAATCAAGCCAGGGAAGCATTCGGTACCGTTAATGAGCTCGTTTGCTGTTAGTCTAACCTCATTAGGGCCATTCTCTTTGTGGACGCACCCAATCTTTCCGTTTGATTTACAGTAGCCATTGAGATACACGCCATTAGAGCTAATAAGATCATTGCCATCGTTAATGAAGCGATCGAACCAGCTCAAATCGTAACCTTCAAACTGACTAAAATCTAGCTTCCACTTATATGGGTTCTTGAACCAAAATTTCTCTTTAGTTGCAGCATCCACCTTATGGGCAATCTCCATGTTCTCGTCAATCTTCAGAATTGGTATGTAGAAATCAGGGTTGTACTTGAGGATAGCTTTTCCGGCTAAAATTAAGAACACAGAGTAAGCGGCATTTTCGAAATCATTAAGCTGGATCTCCATGGGGCGAAACTCTACACGCCATCCTGGTTTTTGTGCTAATTCTTGTGGTCCAGTATTTGAGGCATACAATGCTGGAGGCTTGAATCTCAATGTTTGCCAGTTTGTCAGCTGGATATTTTCAAAGTGATCGTTGTCAATTTCATTGTCCTGTTCAAGCAATTCATTAAAGATCACAAGGGGGTCACGGATGAATAGGTGAGCAAAATGGTGAGCAAGCGGCTCGTCAAAGTCCTTGTTGCCAATGAGCTTGTCGTATGCAACCTTATTGATGGGGGAGAAAAGATCATTATACTCTTTCTTGAAATAGATATTTTCGGAGTGATACTTTTCGTCACTCAAGTACAGATCAATCGACGCGTAACGCGACTTTGGAATTTTTTGTATAGGCTTTGAGTCAAGTGTACGCATGAGCGTATCGCCGTAAGAATTCGCAAGCTTATCACCATTAACTCCACGGCCACCACCAAGACTCTTAATGTGATCTTTCACTGAATCAGCTACATCCAATCCTCCAAATAGGTCATATCCTTCGAAAGGTTCAAGGTCTCTTTCAACAAAGGTTCTATCATCGACGGCTCCGCTGATGACATTCCACCTAACATCCTGATTGACTAAAAACCCTTTAAAAATTGGAGCCGCGGCTGAAACAGCAAGCATGATTGGAGTCAAAGGTGCCAAAGTGTCATAGAGGTATCTGGCTTGTGCAATGTCAGCAGCTTGCATTGTGACCTGCAAGCAAGAAGAGCCCATACCAAACCCCATAGAGTCCATGTAAACATGGCCAGGTTTTGCAGCGCCAATAAATGGCTCTTGGTCTGAAGGAAACAAGTCACGCTTTGGAATTGAGTCGTCCATTAATTTGGTATTCTCATCGGGGTAGAATGGCAAGTTGATGGAGACCTTGTGGCCCCTACGCTTACGGATATTGGCGGTCAAAGTAGGGAAACGCATATGCTTGTTAATTATCTCATCAGGAAGAAATAGCGATTGGGATGCTGGCCCTATCGGGCGCGCACTAGGAGATGTGAACACGCCACATCCCATACGAGGAAACGAAGTCAAAGTCAATGGCACGACGGTCGAAGGCAATTGAGACTGACTTATCTCACGACGCTTAGTCATATTTTGCTCGACATACAAGTAGTCTTTGAGCTGATCACCATCATAAGGACGCAATGGAGTAGCCTCAATCATGAAGCGGCCATACTCTGGGTGGAACAGGATATCATTGTCAACAGATAGAGCAAAAATCTCTGGTTTTTCTGGGTCATTTAAATCGTCCAAGATGTAGTCTTTGTCAATTGCCAAATGAGCCTTCTTTTTTTGAGTATCAATGTCTACTAGCATGTACTCAACCTCATCACCCCAATAAAAATGATCGTTCTGTCGAGCCACATGCTGGCGAAAAATGTTTTGCAATTGAATTATCCCGTTCGCACGAATGTGCTCATTGTGCTTTCGAGAAGTATTCCAATCGAGAGGGGTTCCAAGCGATAGAAGACCCATTATAACTCTATCTTCCCTCCAAATGAAATTTCACAGACGGACTTAAGTAGACACTTTTCAGGCAAAGACTAGAGTGTTGACGTCGAAAATAACGTGCAACTGTCGAAAGAATCACTTTCCAGGAGTCAAGGGAGGTAAGAAAAATGGTTTGACAAAATTTTGTAATTGTATGGCGTCCAAGTTCGGTAATTCTTTCCTGTCTGAATTGATAAGTTATACTAAAATTGCGGCATACGGGTGCAGGTCAGGTGACTTGGCATAATCGGCATTTGATAGCAGTTAAGCATTGAAGTATCTAAAAGAACAGCTGCTAGAGACATACGGTATATATTTAACAAATGAATCAATCCATAATCCTTTTTATCTTTCTTTGATGGATCTTTTCAAATCCAAGTCCAAGTCTTTATGGCACACAGTGCCTAATTGATTGCAGCTTAGCGCACCTTGCAGCCACTCTAGATATTACTAAGCACTAGATGACCTGAGACAACTTTAAAAAACTTGAGACATTTAAAAGTTACATCTAGTAATCACAGCAGGTATTGAGAAATACGGCGTCACCTGAAAGTTTAATTATTGGCGAAATAGGAAGTTTGTATAGTTAGTTTTGTTTTCGGCTGCACCGTTCTTCCTCAGGGAACTGCAAGAAGAAACGAAAGAAATTTTAATGTTCCGTTTGAGTATTTGCTTCGCATGAAAAATAGTTTTAGCAAATTGTACGAGCTTTCAACTAAGATTAAGCTTAAAGGAACCTTTTTACAATATTGTCCTATTCTAAGTTGTAAATATTCAAAGTTGATGCAAATATGTCAAACGAATTTCTTCGCCAACCGTCTTAAACAAAAGAAACATTGCAGAATCGAATCCACACTTCACCTTTCATTTAAGCTACTTCGCCATCTACTTGTCTCCGATATGATCACGTGATTGCACTTATATTTCGTACTGTCTTGGCTACTACCAAAGGACATTTCATGAGTAGTAGGAAGCTTCCAAAAGTGCAAAAGGATCACTATGCACGGTCTTCATACTTACTTCAGGTAGCCACTTTTCACCTCACCCATGGAAACCCTGAATTAGCTCGAATGATGGGCAGAGGGGTTGATTTAGTGTCTAAACGGGCTGTTCTTAGACTCCTGCCACATCTCAAGAGACGATTGTGCAAGAAATGCAAAACGATATTGATTCCTGGTCTTACAATGGTTCAAGAAATAGAAAACTTCCTGAAAGAGTCTCCAAAAGCAGACGTTTTAGTGCACACTTGCATAGGCTGCAAAACAAAGAAGCGATTTCCTATCGGCAAGGACCCAGAATACAGTCTACATTGCGATAGGAATCGCGTGTGATACCATTTTATGTTCATATTTCTTAAAGCGTTCGAGCTCACAAGTATTAAGTCGCTCAGAACTAAAGATAAGTGGATAGTTTTGCATAGGCTTCCCAGTAATAAAGGCAGGTAATTTTTCATCTTAATAAATTATGATATTTAGTTGGGGCCCATGAATTGAACTGTTTAGCTCAATTCGTCTTTAATATCCGTAGGAATTATGTGCACAAATCTGTCTTCCCTGTCATCGGTGGATTGACGGCGTTTTTCTACGGTCTCTCTCGAATTCGTTACTCTTTCAATAAATCATCTTAAAGAAAACTCGACTCTTGCTTTCTGGATTCTTGTGCTGCGTAGCGTCTCTCAGGAACTACCCTCGCTCCACGAAATCCGTATCTGAAACCAAGTTCGTGTGCCAATATCTCACCGATACCTATCATGACACCATTGAAGAATGGTAACACAAAATTAATCGCACCTTTGCAAAGGATTGACCAAAGATTGATATTTAAGATCTCGCCGCCTTGTCCTCTAGCAATCAAGTCTGTGCTGTAATCAGACTCACTGGTTTGATCTTCTTCCTCCTCGCGTCCCTCAATGATCAATTCGTGGACATTTTGAACATCGTGAGAGTCGATGAGTTCGTCAGATGATACTTGTCTAGTTAGGATAGAAGCCAATGATGCACCTGTGGTCTGGTCAACCGGTGTGGTTGCATCATGACCTACTTCGTCGACTAAAATGGACATTGTAATGAATTTGCAGAGTTGTAGCTAATCTTCGATTTCTTGCAATAGTAGAAGCTCCAAGTTGTATTTAGCAATTTGGGGTATTATCGTTGGGACGCGAAATACTATTTACCGTTTGTGGATCCTGGGGAAGTAGCTTGCGAGCCTACGGGGTAGCTATATAGCGATATTCACCACATTTATTTGAGCTTGAATCTAAGTGCCACTTTTCATAGACAATTTTCGTAACATTTATTTATATTATTTCAAAATCTGTGTCCAACCGCTCTCTGTTTGTTCCAAAAAAAAAACTGCTGGATTAAAAAATTAAGTACATGTCTTCTTATTTTATTTTTAAATTAGAATGCGCTCTATTTTGCTGTATTTTACAAAAATAATACACCAATCATAAGGAGTGCAGCGACATAGAATCCACGCGCAATTGGCTTTTCAGCGTCGGACTTTTTAGCTGGACTAGACAGACTGGACTGACCAGATGGAGACAAAGTTGTATGAACGGATTGGAATGTAAAGGACAGGTAAAAGGTCGACAGCGAGTATTGTGGTGCCTTCACAGCATTAGGAATGGTCGAAGTAACGACTTCAATTTGGGAATCGTCTCTGAAGGAAGCAGGAGCCACCGAAATTTCCAAATCTTGAAGATTGTAAACCACGTACACATTGCTCAAGAAGTTATCTCCCAATATATAAGATTCGCCAACGCGAAGCCCGAGGGTACACTTACCGTTATTCTTCAAAATGAATTGTGAAAGAGGAATCTTGATTAAAGCGCCTGAGAAGTTAAACGTAATGTTTAAGTTCAGATTTGCGTAAGCGCAGGAAACAATTTGTGAGTTGCTAAAATTGGGGTCTTGCAGGCCTCCCAAAAGCTGGGAAATCTCTTGAACCATTTCTTGTGGGAGATACGAGACCTGGGATCCACTGTCGAACAACACAGCCAAAGATTGATTGGTAGCTTGAACTGTTCCGGCTCCAGAATCAATAGAGATGGAATTCAAGACGATTCTTAATCTGTCAATCTGTGGTTCCCCATCCGCGTTTACAATAGGGACAGTTTGCAATTGACCAGTATATTTGTTGTGATCCACTGCGCCAAATAAAATGGATCCCTGAGTGGAGCTCTCGCGGTTCAAATATAATGAGTATACGACTTTATTAATGTATCCCTGTTGTTTAAGTAGTTGTGGAAAGTTTGGGTACACAATTCCGTTTTCATCTTCGTTTGACATCTCCAATTGAGGCAAACCTATACCAAAAACAGGGTTTAATGAAGAAGACATATTTGCCACGCCAAATGTCATGTTGGATATGGTAAGGTTATTAATAGTTAGAGAATCTTGGCCATAAACACCTAGAGCTTCACTACCATCAACATACTCCATATCAAATGGTCCTAAGGTGGAATTGACGGCGAAACTCAGAGATTTTTGATAGTTGAATGTACCATTTGCTGAGCATAAGTTTTGAGAAATGAGTTGACCATATGTGTTGTAGCATTGAATGTCCAGGCTCATTACCCACAAATCAGAAGAACCAGTATCAATTTGAACCCTTTGCTTTTGTTTGTTAGATCCCAAATAAATTGTAGCGTAATAAATGATGGCATCATTGAGCAAAGTTACGTTCACAGCTCCGGAATCTCTCTTAACGAGTGTGTCGACTGATGGTTTGACGACATCGAAGTCAACCTGAAGATGTTGTGGTTGACTTAAAGCAGAGGAAGCACCAAGTAGAGTGGCCGCAATAAGCTTGCCAAAAATCATTAGCTGGATTCAGGTGTGGAATTAAACTCGGGATAACTGGTCAACTTATATATCCGTGGAGAGGCATTATGCAGTAAACCCCCGTTTTTAACCCAGGATGACGCCTGTAACGCGCGTTGCCAGAATTTCAAGGGTACTTGAATCGCTATAGGGGTAATGATCTCTATGGTTGTATGGTTCCTACAATTGAAGGCACAATTTCCAGAGTGCCAATCAGTCGCTTGCGCTTTACATTAACGTCCGATTTTGTTCGTAATTTTCGAAATCCTCGTGGCATAGCACCTTAAATTATCCAGGAATATTCGATTTACGTAAATGCTCGAGGAATAAGCCGCATTGGGTCAAAAGTTCCCCATATAAAGGCCGCTCTTGAGTTTATACAGGACCTTCTCGTGTTTTGACAGTGTGTAGAATCTTGCCCCATAAACTTAGTGAAATTAATTACCTCCTATGAAGGACAATTTCGCTCATCAAAGAATAAACCAAATGATTTTTTGACACTTAGCAAAAGGCATTTTTGAGAACTAAATAGTCTGAAGTATTGACGGCATAACTTCTTGCTTTTGTGCCTTATTACTACCAATTTCTTGTAAGTTCTCTGACAATCTCGGAGATGAAATTATCGGGCAACATAGTTTGATGAAATACATCTGTGGGTGACTCCAAATCAATTTTTTACCAATTGCCTAGCAATCAATACGTCTACTCGTTCTGGCCATTTAGTCAAAGAATTACTCAGAACTCAATATCCATTCAGGCATGCTATTTGCCGGGGGATTTTCCGCCTTCGAGACGTAAAGAACTAATATTAGCCAAAATGACTATTACAATTGATCGACGAGATTCCCTTCAATATCGACGACTCAGAATCATGGCGATTTTCATTGAATCATGTTTCACCCTTATTCTGGTCTCTTGAAAGTATGAGCTACAGATTTTTGATCCCACAATCTTAAAGCCTTTTGATTTAGAACAGGGGAAAGTTTACAAATTATGTGTAGCCAGCAACTTTGACGCTTCTTGATGTGATACAGCTATATCATACAGTGAGCTGAAGGCGGTTTCATGATTGAAAAGCAAGGTTGATTTTTTTGGCATTTCCCCGCTCTTGCCGTCATTGTTGAACAAAACAGTTGTGACAAGTATAACCGTTGAGAATTTAATTTTAGACGACCATGTCCATGTTGGTAGATCCGCTGATCATTCGAATCAAAGTCTCAAATATAAATATGGCGGCGAAATAGCATAGTTCAATAGCATTAAGATAATTCTACTTGAAAAAAAAAAAACAAAAGAAAATGAAATTAACAACTATTTTGGCTTTGACTTTTGCCACTTCCGCTGCTGGCCAAAGGTTTCTCAAGACCAAGAAAGATGATGGCTTAGAGTTTAATTCGGAGTCAATCGCAATTAACTATGATAAGTCCGATGAGTTAACTTCTGCCAATGAACCAGGGTCTAAGGAGCCTAGAAGCTTCGACCAGTCGTTTGAGATGACGCCACTCTTTGAATTTATCAGGAAATTGCTCACTCAAACGGGCTTCCAGGAAGAGGGTCCCTTAGAACCAGCTTTCGATAAGCGCTCCGAGGTATATGATGATATTGGCGATCCATTTGAGGATGCTGACGCTGAGCAGACGGATGAAGAGCCATCCAGCGCTAACGTTCATCCTGAGCCATTAAACGAATTTGGCGATTCGAAAATTAAGGGATTCCAACATGAAAAATTCGAGGGGCGCCAAAATGAGTTTGGAGAGTTAGGAGCTTCCAATTCTGGAATACTGTCAATGCCGACACCTGAGGTTTCATCCGACCTTGATTCGTTGGTCGAAGGTTATCTTTCGAAAGTCTCGGTAGCTGAAATTGAAGACATCATACAAGAATGCGCGAGATTGGAGACGGCCTTTATGGCTGAAGGAATCAAATTTGATGAAATTTACTGTCCCGCAAATTTCAACCCAGTTGCGAAAACCAAGCTCTTAGCGAATGAAGAGTTACTCGCAAAGGCTAATATGTTTCAAGAGATACTCCAATCACACAATTTGGATGTTGGTCAGGTATTCTGTCCCCCAGAGATTACTTTCTAAATCTTTCTTCTTAGTGTGTAGTTTCAGGTATTAAATATACGGGCTCCCACTTATAATAGAAAATATTGAAAATAGTTTTGACTTACAAACTACACCTACAAGATTTCTCAGTATTCAGTATTTCATACATTCATTACATAGCCAATTTCCCTCTGGCTATTAATCTATTTTGTCACATGTATATCATTAAGCCTTAACACCAACAGACTTGCCCTCGGCCAATCTCTTCTCAGTTAAAGCGGCAATAACGGCCGCACCAACACCGGAACCATCCTCAGCAGGAACAATAATGATAGGGTCGGTCTCGTCGTCGGCCCAGCCGAAAATGTCTCTCAAACCTTGAGCGGCTCTCTCCTTGAAACCTGGGTATTTTTGGTAGACTGAACCATCGGCAGCACAGTGAGCGGTCTTGTAACCTCTCTTTTGGCAAATAGCAGCGATACCACAGACACTTAATCTGGATGATCTTTCACCAATCAACTCAGCCAATCTTCTGATGACCTTTCTTTCTGGGACGGTGGTTTTGATGTTCAACTTGTCCTCAAACAAGTCTTGAACGTCAGACAAGTTCTCGAATGGGTCCTCCTCAATCTTAGCTGGGAATGAAGTGTCCATAATGAAAGACTCGCGCATCTTAGTCAAGTCTTGGTTAGCAAAGATCAACTTCTTCTCCTCAGCTAACTCGAGCAAGATCAAACGCAAGACCTCACCCAAGTAGTAACCAGAAATCATCTTCTCAAAAGATTGTTGACCTGGTCTTGGAGACTCGGCATCGATTTGAACATCGTACTTGGTTCTTGGCAAGACAAGGTGCTCGTTGTCAAAAGAGCCGTACTCACAGTTGATAGCCATTGGGGTGTTGTCATTAACATCGTCGGCCAATCTACCTTCCAACTTTGGAATGTCACCACAGCTGTCGTAGTAAGCACCATTCACACCAGTACCGAAGATAAGACCCATCTTGGTCTCGACATCAGCGTACATGGAGGCAACAAGGGTACCGGTGGTGTCGTTAATTAAAGCAACAACCTTGACTGGAACATTAATCTTCTCGATGGCAGCTTGCAACATTGGAACGACATCCTTACCTTCAACACCCTCAATGTCGAATCCCTTGGTCCATCTTTGCAAGATACCTTGGGTGATGTTGTCTTGAGAAGCTGGGTAAGAGAAAGTGAAACCAAGAGGCAAAGGAGCAGAAACACCATCTGGGTAAAATTCATGGACGAATTTTTGCAAACATTCAGCGATGAAACCCCACAACTCATCGGCAGTGGCAGTTCTCATGTGCTTAGGCAAAGCGTACTTAGATTGAGTGGTGTCGAACTTGGAGTCACCGAGCAACTTGACCAAAACGACTCTCAAGTTGGTTCCACCCAAGTCGATGGCCAAGTAGTCACCAGTTTCCTTACCAGTTGGGAAGTCGAGAACCCAACCTGGGATCATAGGAATGTTACCACCTTGTTTGGACAAACCCTTGTCCAACTCACCGATGAAGTGCTTAGTGATCTCCTGCAATTTGGAAGCTGGAACAGTAAGGAGGCTCTCTAAGTTATGGATCTCATCCAAGAGAGCTTGTGGAACATCAGTGAAGGTACCCTTTCTGTGTTGGGGAGCTTTTGGGCCTAATCTAACCATTGTGATATAATTTGATGACGGATTATGGTTCAACTAACAGAAAAACTTGCAGTTAAAACCTTTTTGATAAAAGAAAAGTCTATAGGAGAGTTTGGAATAAGCAAGGGTGAGCGGGGATTTTCACCTTTATATATTTCCCAGTGGGCGACTTAGAGGTTGGAAGTTCATTTGTGCAGGACAGTATACCGTATGCTTTAGGAGCTCCTACTAGCATTAGATCTTTACTGGGGTTTTCTGGGGCATGAAAATGGGGCAACGCGGGGTGGCTATCTTTTCAAATTGCCATTTTTGGAACCAATCAACATTCTTGATTGGTTCGGGTGCGAAATCTCTCAGAATTGACGCCCAAGTTTCGGAAAAACGCCGGTCTGTTAATGGGCTCACGGTCACGGATTAATTCTCACTCAGTACTGCAGGTGGTGCCGGCTCGCTCTTCGGACTTTTCCCCTCCGCCTTATATCGATCCCAATAAAAGTCATTATTTATGCTATACAATTATGAATTGACTTCAGTTTCAGTAAGTTGAGTAATATAAGTGTGTTTTGCCTCAAAAAAATCCTTTGTATTTAGGCTGTAGCCTGCTACAGATCTGCCCACTACCCCAGATGACTCCATCCACCACCCCGGAAAAATTCTTTTATTATATGCAGTGTTCTGTAGTGTGCAGTCGTTTTGTCTTTTGTAAGCCAATACAAACGAACTATCGTCACACCATCTTCTGGGGTCAAGATTGATCCGTGCCGGATCCCCCACCCCTACCTACACTTTAAGCGCATATTGCATTTGCAATTATCCGACTGCAATTTGGCCCCACATTAGTCTACAATATTGTGGGTGGAACGCAAATTATATATGTCTGAATAAAATGGAACAAAAGGCAATACTAGATTAGCGGATAACGTATCCATAGCGTTGGGGAGTCCATTCATTACATACTACTCACTGCAAGATGACAATTTGTCACTATTAGTCAAATACCATCAAATCTAAGTTATGTGGGCTTGGGACCCAATTTTTTTTGTGTCTTTGAACCCCATTTTTCACCACAATTTCCTCCTGACATCATCAAAGTTCTTCATCTGTTCCAGAACATCGCGAAGATTGGAACGAACTTCATTTACATACTGATCTAGCTCGTCAAAATCTTTGAGCTTAGAGTCCTCTGTAGTCGGTTTTGGCGGTAGCGAAAAAAATTCATCCATTCTCTTCTTTATTAGCTCGTGTTCCTCTTCTTCTTGAGAAGTTTCAGATGGCTGATTTGCATTATACGTAAATAATTTTTCTTGTTCTTCTCGTGCCTTATTGCATGCAATTTGATGTGCTTCAACTTTGTCTAGTAGCTTTTCCTGAGATTCCTTCATCGACCGAAGGCTTTGAGTAAATTCATCGGTAAAAAAACTCCCATGCTTGCCTACAGTTTCTGCCATTGCTTTCACGTCATCTAAAACATCAATTTGCGTCCAGAGCTTGTCCAGCATTGCTACGCTTGCTCGAGCAGTTGGAATCTGGTCAATCGTTGGTAGACTTTCTTGATCTGGGACAGTGCTTCGAGTAGCAAGTCGATTGATTGATACTTTTGATAACAGGAGATCATCTCTTGGTTCCATCTTGTAGAGCTACTCGAGTTTCCTCGTTCTTCTGCCGGTTTAATAGAGGTGTTACCGATATAGTTACTCTGTAAGAAACGATCTTTTGATTCACTTCAAACAGCAGCCTGGAAAACACTCTAAGACTGATTGAAGAACCTTGCGAGATATTTGAATGGCTTGGATGATATGTTTAATCAGCTTGGTTTCTTTTCCAGTAAGTGTCTAATCTTTATCTACACATTAAATGTACTATATGCACGTTAAATTGAGACGATCTGCACTAACAGCGTAATTATTTTCTCAAATTATATGTTGTTTTTTTTTTCATATAACTCACAATGTATGATCAATTCTTCTATTTTGCGAAGCGAATTTTTGATATTTAGCCTAAACAGTGGTTTTCTGACAATAAATAGGCTCACCAGAACTTGTAGTGACATCAAAAAAAATTAGAAGTTTCTGTGGAAAATATTCTTAAATTTATCATGATTAGTTTTAAATTTTGTGTTTGCGTCATCTTGTTGGTATTTAATACCCCAGATTATCTGAAACACTACCTTGGGGCATCAAGTCTGACAAGTGCTGAAATCCGAATCCTTAATTGGTCATCTTACAAACATTTCCTCTCAATTCACTTCTTAGTATTCGCCGTGCATAATGTCGTTGATGCGCTGGAAAAAGCTACTTTACTTACGACAGCCATATCCAGACAATTATACTGACACATCGTTCCTAGATCAACTTCGACGTAATACTACCGTGGCTAAATATTCATACCTGAAACTCGTTCATGATTTTTCGCTTGTCGCATTTTACGGACTGTTGCTACTACTTGTCAATGTCAACTTTTCTGCCATCTACATGAATTTGTGGAATGCTCATGTACCAACAGGGCTTTCTTCATCTATATCACTTATTCTTGTAGGATTGGATGCACCTTTCAATGCGCGTAAACGACCATTTATGCTGTATATGATCATTTGCATGCTATTACTTGTATTTTCTCCTGTCCTCCGATCATTGACTCAATCTACATCGCTGGACTCGATCTGGGCCCTTCTGCTGATTTTAACTTGTTTAACGGCTATATGTCATGACTACTCTTTAGATTTGGAGGCCAATTACCATAATATTATGTCTACAAACATATCTTTCGCGAACTCTATCGTTTTGGCTTCGCGATTAGCCTCTTCAATGAGCGTCTTTTCATTTTTGGTATTCTCGATTGAAATCACGGTATTTATACCTATTCTTGACTTTCATTTGCGTAAGAGGCTGCCGTTCGGTCATTTAGTCGCTATTATGGTTGTTTTTGGAACCGTAGCTTGGATGATATACCGCGTCCATGGCCCGGTCTTTTTATGGCTCTATGCGGCGGGAATGATAGTAATTCTGATATGTTTGCCTATGTATTTCATATTTTTACAAAGGTACAAAAATGAGCTTCAAGGGCCATGGGACACAGCCAAACCAGTTCTTAAGAGCATTTGAGTAAACTTATCGCCAAAAGCAAAGATGTTTGCAATATCCAGTATCTCTTAGAAAATTTCGTTCTATAATTATGTGTGACAATACTCCTTAATACATGATGTAAATTACTTAAAATAAATAATCAATGGCGTTATGCTTAGCTTTATGTTTAAACAGAATCTATTTTTTGGAGAAATTGCTTAAATTTATCTTTTCTTTTTTTAGCAAAGCACTTGAAAATTCTAGAATACTTCTTCTTTTGAAAGGTGTGCTTGGTGACAATTCACGATTGCAAATGCTTTGCCACCGCCACCATATTTATAATTACCATGCGAGCAGTCTTAAAAACTCCCCGTTCGTAGAACATTATTTCTGGGATTTTAATCTTCTTATCACAAATATTCGAAATTCTTGGCCCTATTGACCCCATATTTGAACTTGCGCACAATGTCAGGCTTATCAAAACTACTTATGTCAAAACCTGCCCTCGAAGACCAGGGAGTTCTAGATCTAGGGAAAAATTGCTATTTTTGCAACCAACTAGATTTTCTTCCCTTTAAATGTGAGTTCTGTGATCATATATACTGCTCTCTGCACAGAAATATAGACTCTCATAACTGCAAGCGGCCTGAACGTCAACTTCTGCCCGAGAAATACGATGGCCCTACCGCTGCATCATTATTTCCCAATCCTGAGGCTCGTCAAAAAGCCCTAGAGGAGGAATATAATAAAGTAGCTTCGAAATCGGCATCGACTATCGCTAGAAAAGAGACAGTCAAAATTACTCCGTTAGCCAAACTTAAAAAGTTTTTACAAATTCAAAAGCTAAAGAAGGAGAAGAGCTCCACGAATTCATCTATATTTGGCAAACTAAAAGCTCCTAAAGCTCCTAATCCGGTTGTGCAACTAGCGACCTTAAAGAAAGTAGCTAAAGGATCCGCTAATGTAGCGCCAGCTGACCGCATTTATATTTGGGCTTTGTACATCAATCGTAATGAAGAAGAGCTTGAAAAGATATCCCAGGAAGCAGAAAAGGTTCCTATTTGGTTACTGAGAAATTGGTCAGTGGGACGCTCTTTGGACCTGATCGCTGATCAGCTCAAAATTATCAACAACAACAACTCCACCCTGCAATCTAGTGAGCGACTCAATCTCTTCCGTGTAATCAATGAAGAACCTGTCCCTCTTGATGTGAGTAAGAAAAACCTTGGTTCTTTCACAAATTGCGACATTTTGTACCTTGTCAAGGGCTAGAAGGGATGTGGTTCAAAAGTAAAAATAGACCAAAGCTAAAGATGTCATAAACTGATCATTTTTTGATATAATAATCGAACGACACCAGGGACGTTTATACCTGCAATTATGTCATCAAGTCATATTAGACCATGACTAGACATATCTTTGAATTAGACATGACGACAAATCATAAAATACACGCATTCATTTTTGTTTTAAGTGATATTTATAAATTATGTATTTACGTGGGTCGATTCTGCACCCGTGCATTCTACCCCAAATTTCAGGATCTTATGACAGTTCATACATCCTCTTGAATAACCAGACTATGGGAATTCATCCTTATCTCAGAACATCATTAATTACTTTATCATGGTTTCCTGTTTTGTATGCCTCGCTCGAGCATATATATCTTCCATGTCAAATTTCGGGATCTTCAATGGCACCCGCCTTCAACCCAGGCACTGAAACCACGACTAAAGATGTGGTATTAGTTCAGAAATTCAATGTGAAAAAACCTGACTCCTTGAAGAAAGGAGATGTCATCATGTTTCGCTCTCCGACACATCCAGAAAGACTTCTTACAAAGAGAGTACTTGGAGTTCAAGGTGACTCGATACTGCCCAGAGATCCCAACTATCCCAAAAAAATAGCGCTTATTCCCAGAAACCATTTGTGGGTTGAAGGAGATAATTCATTTCACTCTATTGACTCGAACAATTTTGGGCCCATAAGTCAAGCGTTGGTTGTGGGAAAGGTGGCTGTAGTTATATGGCCATTGCTGAGATTTGGAACTGACATTTCTAAAGGGGGTCGTGTTCTAGACTCGCCAAACTCGGAAACTTAGATTAAAATTGTCAGTTATTATTGGCATTCTACGTATACTTGCTCATATTCTACATTTCCATACTATTAAAAAGTTGGCGGTTTCTCTCAATCATAAAGGGATCATATCGAACGCGCGATTCTTTTCGCAGCGCTTCGCCCCGCTTGAGACGGAACTCTCTGGTGAAGTATGACTCCAAAACGGCATTTTCGTCCTTGCATTCTCTTCCATAATGATCTCCTTTGCAAACCCCATCAGGCAACCAAATAGCCAAGTATGGTCGAAATGACCAGTTCATGTAATGTTTGTGTAAAAGCCCTTTCGGGTACTCCTTTTTTAAAATGGATTCAAAATTGAAAGGAACATAAGCACTGACTCCTTCAAATGAAGAGTTTTTCAAAGGAAAGAGGTCGGCCGTGTGATAGAGGTGTTTATTTTTGCAGTTGACAATTTCTTGTCGCGACAACGCATCTAACTCCTGAACTTTCAATTGCTCGTGGATTTTCTCAAGGTATTTTGGGTTTGCAGAAGCAGATTCTATTATCTCGGAGTACGCTGGATTGATTAATGAATGCATTACCATATTCAATTTTTTGTCCAGTAAAACTTCCAGCCTTGTGGCGGTTAAAGCTGTGATGTCAACATACATACCAGATTGCAAGTCTATGAATCGCGCATCTATAACGTTCGCTGAGTCGCTGTTCACGACATTCATAAAATGGGGATTAACATCAATGAAGTACTGGTGTGTCGTTGTATCTTCATCAGAGTTGGAGTAGTCTATAACAATGCTTTGGTTATAATGTTTAGCTAACTTGTAAAGGCTTTCAGCTGTCATTTGAACATCGATGTCTTCATCCCAAGGAAAATTGAGGCCATTCCAATACCATCCGAGGAGCGATCCGTGTGCTAGCCAACTGGTGAGCTTGGCGGATTCACAAAATTGAAGCCAAGCACGAGCTAGCCTATGTAGAATAAAGTTATGCTCGTAGGCATTGTAGGTCACTCTTCTAAAAAATCTCCAATCAAAATGAAAGCCGGCAGTGGTATTTAATAAATGAGCTTCGTGAAAGTACTTTGTAGGAGATTCCATTGCCATCAAGCAATTTTTTAGCAAAATCCGATCCAGAATATCTAGTGGTGATGCATTTGCTCTCATTTTTTTTGGGTCCACGTAGAGAAAGTCGTATACATTATACGGAAAAGAGAAATCCAGCATGTCTTTCGATTGTTGTGTATCTGACATAGAAGGAGAAGGATTTTGGTGAAAGGACAGATTAGCAATTTTACTGTATCTATTGAGTAGTTTTCTTGTCCTTATTATTTCTTCCGGTGCATTTATGTGGTCAGCACCAGGAAACAAATTCTGGTACGAACTGACTAAACGGTCTAATACAGACTTGACATAAAGTGTCTTATCGACCTCGACCTTAATTTGCATAAGATCATCTTTCACTAAGCCCAAGCACACAACCATATGGGGCTGAAAGTCGTACAGATATGAAAGGTAATTATTGCTAAGAATAGCCCTCTCATGTTCGTCCAAAGCTTTTTCAACCGGGCCGAGAGATGCGTTCACATACTCTGACCGGTTTGTACCTGCAACTCGTCGTGAGCTGTCCGCGAGGTCAACATTATGTATTTCTAATGCTTCAGGGGGCAAGAGATCAAGTTTTAGATCCAAAAGCGATTGCCATTGAAACGGGATAGCTAAATTTTCAAAATTCTGCTCTTCAAAACTCTTTCTGATGATGTGTAACCAAAGTGTTGGTAGTAAACGTATGTCATGTTGCACGCTCATGGCTTTGAGCTGCGCATTTTCAGACGATTCATCTATTAAAAATGGCCATGGAAAGAAGGAATATGACAAATATGGATGCTTTCTTTGCGAAAATTCCTTCGCGTGCACATTTTTGATACCTTTCAATCCTTTATGCGATCGAAGTTGAAGAAATGCCGATACAAACAAAACAACAAAAAGAGAAATCCATTTCAATTTGAACATAGATGTCAATTGGACCATTGGTGTGATAGATTGGCTTATGTTGTCGGCATTCGTACTCTCCCAGTCTGTATCAACGCTATTTAATTTGATGTGTTGCCCGCGGTTTTATGAACATAAGTGTCGCTAACTGTTAATGTTAGTGTAAATGAATGAGATTCAGTTTCCTGTCTTGGGCTTATTCATGAAATCTAGCTCAATTGTGGCGAGTTTGAGGAATTCAATTGTGAAGGCATTGGGTAAACATGCGAATCATGGGCGCTTCAATTATCAACGAAGCAAAATATCTAGCTCATGGGAACAAGTAGTCGAATTTGATTAGTCTCTGATTTAAAATAATATTACTGTTACGTTAATTTTCTCCTTGTCCGAAATAAGCCTTTGAATTATAAGGTTAAGAGTGGTCTAAACTCACCATAAGATCAATTTTTACTAGGTGCTTCCTATCTGTTAGATACAAACTTTCTTAAACTTAAAATTGAGTATATTGTTCTAGACTATTTTAATTTCTTTATTTTGTAATATGGGAAAATGTCTATATCATCTGCCTGCGATTTGCAACTTTGTCACCAAATGATGATTCCGCGGCAAATATGAAATATACTTAAGGTCTTGAAAACGTCAAATCACGAAATTTAAATAGACGAAGGACTAAAACGTATGATATAACAAAAACACCTTTCAATAATATTTTATTTCTGATATGATTGTCATTCATTACGGAGTTAGGTCTAAACTTAACAACTTGCTCACAGAGGCATAAATAACAATCAAATTAAGGAACGTGCATACTTTTTAAAAGCTCGGTTCCACACAAATGTAGCTTCATAAAGATCTCAGGATCACCCGTCAATTGAACTAAACTTCTTGGTATCGTCTTAGCACGTCTTAAGTAACGCCCGTTATCCATTCCGTCCAATTTCCGCTGTTCTATATGCGCTTCCACTCTTTTTTGTAGCGAGGCAATAATTTCAGCAATGAACGTTGAGGCCACATCCCAATTGCTAAGCAATGCTCTTTCTGAATCACTTATCACCATCAAAGCGTACTTGCGCTCTCCTCCACGAGCATGTAAATCAGGAATACTGAATATCTTACTGAGACAGTATCCAGTGCTGGTGTCCCCAAAAAAGACCGGCTTCAGGGGTTCTGCAACAGCTTCGACAGAAAGACACTTCATAACTAATTTTGTAAGACTAGTGAAAATTTTCTCAGACTGAGGATACAGAGTAGATGCATACGTTAGACTTTCTACAACGGGCATGCAACTCTCTTTGGTTCTTGCGTCTCTACTTAATACCTTAGTAAGCATTCCCGCGCCTGGCGGGCTATGATCTGAGCTTGATTGGGTAGAGAAACGTTTGGAGTCATGAATACCTGCAGAAGGACGAGAAGAGTCCGGTTCGCTTTCGTCAAAATGTGTTATTAGGCTAGAAACTCCAGAGGGGAGTTCAAACGAACAGCTCTCACACAGAGGTTGGGGAGTCTGAGAAGCTGTAGACCCGGACTCATGTTTCTGAGTACAAAGGACAGTGACTGGTCCATGAATTTCACAAAAGTGAGCTACGCTGAATACGAAACTCACCATGATAAATTAGTTAAGAAGTTGTGTGGTAAATTCAATTTCGTGGGGTAAAAGTGATGCCAAAATGAGAAGTGCGGCTGCAGGATCACAAGACCGATACATGTATCGATTGAGGTAGATCCACTTAAAAAAGTCAATTGATGGTGTTCCTGTTCCGACATATCAGCACTGTGACCTTATGCAACGTCAGTACTACCGAAGAAACCTCGATTCCACCTAAAAGGCTTCGAAGCCTTTTCTTCTCGCTTCAAAGCGTAGGAAATGAACCTTACTACGTGAGTGAGACAGTGCCATATGCTACCACTGTCAATTTTGGTGCAGTTTCTATGCCTGATTTACCTGTCTATCCACCAACCATGTGTTTGAAGTTATGGGGCCTATACCACGATGTGGAGACTATTGCTTTTCTTTATGATATTCACATTGATCTACGGAGTCTCGTGTGTTCGAATACTCCGTCTCAAGTAATAAAAGAGAGCCAGCTTATAGCAAATTCAATTATTCTAGGGTTTGGTGATACTTTTTTTGTTCTCAGGGAAGATCTAAGGGACACAATTCTACTGAAAAACTGCCTCACATACTCTCAATACGCCAAGAGTAAGACTGGTGAGACTCGTAAATCATATTCGTACAATGATATAAGACGGTTCAATAGTCTTGCTAATGGAGTAAATGACTTCAGCCGCTCAAAAATGACCTTGTCATCTCAAATAGATGGCTATGAAGATACTAAGGTCGAACCTCTTTCTGAAAAACTTACGTCATTGAAATTCCATTTGCATAACCTTTACAAATTTTTGTCTAAACAAAATCTTGCTAATGATGAACTATTTTCATTAGTATTGGCAAAAGAACGCCAAGTTGAAAGCCTCATATCGGCACTTCGAGAAGACGCACCTTCACACGTGAAGATACTTAAAGAAAAGGTGGAGATTATTCAATCTGAAGTAGATCCAATTTTTGAGGCTCTTGAGTTCTCGGTTTACCCGAACCTCATAGATTGCTTGCGATCAATATTCACTGTGGTTAGACAAGTGTTCCCCATCGAACTCCTCAACTCTGGCAATAACTATTCAATCGCTGGAATAGAATTTCCTGCTAATATCCAGGAAATATTAGACTCATGTTATGACCCTAAAGATCGAGTTGTTGGAAGCGTAACTGAGAGCTCAATAGATAGAGTCAACGCAGGCCTATTGATCATTTCTCATTTAATTTTGCATATATCTTCTGTCATCAATGTGAAACTTAAGTATGACATTATTCAAAGCAAGTCGGTTTTCTACTTGGTGGAATATTGCTCTTTACACCTGAAAACTCTGAGGACCACTTCAGGAGAGTTCGACTTGATTGTTGCAAAATACCCCCTTTTCTACAACCCACTAGAATCTGAAAAAGTAGCAAAGCTGGCAGGCCCGGTGAAAAGCTACGAGCTAAAGAACCAAAAATTCGAGCGCGCCCTCTTGTTGTTGAAAAAGAATCTAATCGCAATGAGCTCCGACATTATGGAATTGTATTCGAAATACCTTTATGGAAAGATGAACGGAATCAAACTTACATGTAATGTTCCAGTTGATTGCATAGATAATTTTGTGTGGACATTGAACTATTTATTGTTATTTTTAACCGCTCCACTTCCGACGCATTAACCGAGCTAGATTTCAATAGAATATAGATCGAATAAACTAACCTAATACGACGAGAATGCTTTAAGGGTATGCTAATATTGCATTCGTTGCTTAATTAGATTCCTCTTCTAGAGGTCTACAAAAGAAGCAATGCGATCACCCCGACAAGAGCTCCATGAGGAGCGTACTTTGCGACTCCCCCAGTCGAGGACTTCGAAGATGACATGCTCGACATACTCGAAGCTTTCGAGCTGCCAGTGGCACCAGCAGGACCAGCAGAGCTAAGCTCCTTCTGGAGTCTTGTGTACCATGGCAAGCGGGTGGCGAATGAGCGCAAGGTTGCCACATTAAGGTCAGAGTTGGCTAACATGGTCGTATATGAATCATCAGTGTAGGTGGCAACTTGCAATGCCAACAGAGTGACCTCTGGGGGGACACTGGCAGCAGAGCGAATGAAGTCAACATAGTCCTTTCTGTTGCTTTTGTAGTCGCCTACGAGAACCGTAAGGAATTGAACTTCCAGTGCTAATACCAGGGAGGCAGTGGTACTGCTTGCACAAACCATGGAAATGAGCATGAAAATGCTTGTTAACAAAAACGACTTCATATTTTCTTTATGTTAATATTGAATGTGTACTCGTAAATGTGAATATCGCGGAGGGGGTGGCTGCGAATGAAGATGGTACGGTTGCTGAACTATGGTAAATATAAAGCCAAGTATCTTCTTTCCAATGTCGAAGGTGAACAAATAATATATATATATATATTCCCTAAATCACGTCCCTCCTGGGTCCGCCGGGTTCCGTTGTAGCCTTTTTACTTCACTTCCTTATAGAGTAATGATGGCAAAATTTATGCAGGACACAATCTGTTGACAGCCATTTTAGGCAACGACTTACAGTTTCGGTAGCAAGGAGTTAATAGAAACTGAGGTATCGGAAGGGCTTTGCGTCATCATTACCCTTGTAGATTCCGGACGGGGTCTTGATTTTCCGTATAAAGGAGTCGTTTCTTGCCAAAGCTAAATTTAGAGCACGCTGGGCATGGGCTTAGCAGCCGAAAAAAAAAAAAAATCAACATAGCCTAGTTATTAATCATTGCTTCAAAGTCCTAGCTTTTCACTGTTTTTTCTCATTGTTCGGAACTTGTGTTATAATGATCGGGACTGAATACTAGAAGAATACCGATTGAGCTTTAAACGGAAAATGAAATCAAAGACAAATTGAACGCATACACATTAAAACCACTTTAGCAAAGACAGACCAGATTTGATTATTTGTGCTGGCTAGCTCGGTAATTGTTTTGATGATGTACAAGTGAACCGAATTAGATATGTGATTATGGTAAATGCCATTATTGAGATAGACTTTAACAGGACAATATAAATTTCTTTGTAACTTTTTCAGATGAATGTTCGCATTAATATTGTCGCTCCACGATGAATCCATAGTTAATGCGAGTAACCTGCATACATCTTGAAGCACAGTTAAGTCGAACTGTAAACCTCTACTTTCTTTCAAACATAAAATGGCACAAACTCCAGTGCCCAACCCGGTGCCTCCGGCGAATGCTGCTAATCAGGCCAGGCCGGCAAACCGTCCTCAACTGCAATACTCGCAAGCCGACTTAAACCGTATTGTTATGGAGTATCTCAGTAAGAAAGGTTTCCATAGAACAGAGGCCATGTTTCGTTTGGAGAGCTCGAATTCCCCAACTCCCGCTGCTCCAGCAGTGACACCCGCCGTGGCACCAATGGCTGGTCCAACTGAAATTCTGCGGCCCCGTGATCCTCTTTCGACACGCCCTAGTGAGACGGACCGCTCAAGAGAGTATATCCAAACACTGCAAGCTTCAAGACCAATAAAAGAAGATGAAGAAAAAGCCAAACTCGATAATGACCCCGAAGTGTATTACAGAGCATACTCAATCTTGCGTAGCTGGGTAGACTCCTCATTGGATTTGTACAAGCCTGAATTATTTCGTGTTCTCTATCCGTTATTTGTACACTGTTACCTAGAGCTTGCCTCAAAAAGGTACGCTTCTCAAGCAAAAACATTCTTCGACAAGTTTTCGCCCGATCATGCCACTCTTCACGGTGCTGAGCTATCGCAGCTTGCTGGTATTTCTCTCCCTGAACATTTGAGAGAAAACAAGCTCGCACAGGCTTACAGATCCAAGGAATATAGAATCACAGTATCGAAGACAAGTATATATTTACTTCTTGACTTTTTGCTTGAAAACGAAGCTGTGGGTGGCTCAGTCTTAATTAGAATTATTAACCAGTACTTAAAGCCAGTCATATCCTCTACTCGCACAGAAAAAGCTGTTAGAGAAGGGGAAGCTGATCCAGAGGAAGGGCTTGCAGGCTACATTGCTAATGTAAGTGAGATTGACAAATTCAATGAACAAAGTGTCCTGTTGGGGAAATTGCCATTAGAACCAGAGGTGGAAAAAGAAATCCAAGCTGAGCTCAAGGTTAAAGATGAAAATAGCGAGCCTGTCAATGGAAAAACCCTCGTGGAAGAGTTTGAAGAGCTCAATGCTATAGATAAAGACTCGCCAGCCGCAGACTCTATCCCTCTACCCATGAAAGATTCTAGCGATATAAAGAGGATGATTTTAGCGGTTGAGGACTCTCGTTTAAAAATCAAGTTGGGTTCCATTCAGGCAAGTGCACCATCTGTTTGTATGTACACATTCCACAACACCAACGCAAACTTAACTTCTTTAGAATTCAACCATGATTCCAACTTGGTTGCAGGTGGATTTCAAGATAGCTACGTGAAACTCTGGAGTCTTGATGGACGTCCACTAAGGGCGTTATCCAAAAAAGATCCCAACAACAATAGTGACTCGAGAAAATTAATTGGTCATAGTGGACCGGTGTACGGTATGTCCTTTTCTCCAGATAACAGATACTTAATTTCTGCCTCGGAGGACAAGACTGCTCGTCTTTGGTCGTTAGATACGTACACAGCTTTAGTATCATACAAGGGCCATAATCAGCCCATCTGGGATGTCAAATTTTCTCCGTTGGGCCACTACTTCGCCACCGCCTCCCACGATCAGACAGCCAGATTATGGGCCACCGATCATATTTACCCTCTACGTATTTTTGCGGGGCATATAAATGACGTGGACTGCGTAGACTTCCATCCAAACTCTAACTACGTTTTCACCGGACTGTCTGATAAGACTTGTAGAATGTGGGATGTACAGACAGGTAACGCCGTCAGAATTTTTATGGGACACACTGGCCCTGTAAATTGCCTCGCGGTGTCTCCAGACGGGAGATGGCTTGCGAGTGCGGGTGAGGACAGCGTGGTAAATGTATGGGACGTAGGCTCCGGCCGAAAGCTCAAGAGTATGCGCGGCCACGGAAAATCTTCCATTTACTCACTTGCATTTTCGAGAGATGGTAGTGTGTTGGTCAGTGGAGGAGCTGACAACACTGTTAGAGTTTGGGATGTAAAGAGAAACACGCAGGATGCCGGTCCGGTTCCAGAAGCCTTCTCTGGAGATGCATCAGGCGATGGCATGAGCAACGGCACGGATGGTCCAAAGAAGCCAGTTGAAAAGACAAATAGAAAAGAGATAATCGCTACTCCAGACCATATGACTGCTTACTTCACAAAGAAGACCCCAGTCTACAAAGTGCACTTTTCAAGGCGGAATTTGTGTCTTGCAGGTGGCGCTCTCAACCCATAATCTAGGTGATAAACGATGTACGAGTATGTAAGAAACTAACGAAATAATCTTAAATGGTATGCTGCGGGATGAAAAGCATAAAGAGTGTTTCAGATACAAGATGTAGAGATATATTTCTTCTTTTCGTACTAAGTAAGGTAAAAATTGAATAAAGGCTAAAAATCAACTATTTGTTTAATTTCGGTAGTTTTATTTACCCTCTCACATCAAGATAGACTGAAATTATCGTTCTTCTCTAGGCTGTCTGAGATGTACGGGTCTTACGCAGTATGGCAGAGTGTCTTTGAAAAAGACCTAGATCAAACGTTTTAAGTGACGAGCTACTGACACCAGCAGAAATGAATGCCGACCAGAAATACGATCTCATTACAAAAGATCTCCAAGAGGTCTTGAATGGCCAGATCATCAAAGAAATTTTGGAGAAAAACGAGCGGCCACTCAAGATTTACTGGGGAACTGCTCCAACCGGTAAGCCACATTGTGGATACTTTGTTCCCATGATCAAGTTGGCCCATTTCTTGAAAGCCGGTTGTGAGGTAACTGTTTTGATCGCCGATTTGCATGCATACTTGGACAATATGAAGGCACCTTTGGAAGTGGTGGAGTACAGAGCCAAGTACTACGAGGCAGTTGTTAAAGCCATCTTGACATCCATCAATGTCCCTATCGAGAATTTGAAGTTCATCACCGGTCGCGAATATCAATTGGCACCTGAATACATTATGGATCTTTTCAAGCTCTCCAACAGAGTGTCCCAAAACGATGCCAAGAGAGCCGGTGCTGATGTCGTTAAACAGGTTGCAAACCCCTTGCTTTCCGGTTTGATTTACCCCTTGATGCAGGCCTTAGATGAGCAATACTTAGAGTGTGATGCTCAATTCGGCGGTGTTGATCAAAGGAAGATTTTTGTTCTCGCAGAGGAGAACTTACCAGGTATTGGCTACAAGAAGAGAGGTCATTTGATGAACAAAATGGTACCAGGTTTGGGACAAGGTGGAAAAATGAGTGCCTCTGACCCTAACTCCAAGATTGACGTCGTAGAGGACCCTAAAGTTGTTAAGAAGAAGATCGGAGCCGCTTTCTGTGAACCAAAGGTTGTTGCTGACAACGGTTTAATTGCCTTCTTAGAAAACATTGTTAAGCCAATTCAAGAGTTGAAGTCTGGTGAAGCGGATGCTTTCAACTTCCATGTTGACAGACCAGAGAAGTACGGTGGCCCAATTACCTACACTTCCTTGGACCAATTGAAAGAGGATTTCGCCAACGACATCTTGAAGCCTGTTGACTTGAAGGCTGGTGTTGCCGACCGTATCAATGAGCTTTTGGCTCCTATTAGAGCTGCCTACGAGGCTGACGCTGACTTCCGCCTTGCTTCCGAAAAAGGATACCCTGTTGAGGCTCCAAAGGTCAAGAAGGAGAAGAAAGTCAAGAATAAGGGAACCGGTTACCCAGGTGCTAAGAAGACAGAGCAGGGAACTGTTGCCGAACTCGTCGACAAGTTGGAGAAGACAGATGTGTAATTGTATAGAGAAGGATGTAATAATAACCAGAGCAAATCAAGTATTAAGCAGAATTTAAGTAAGTTTCGGATTATACATTAATCAATATACATTAGTTTAATGCTTTTTGAATCATAGACTTCGATTGCAACTTTTACGTCGAGTCTCAACCCAAATTAAATTGGGTGAAATGGAGCAGCGAATAGTAACAAAATGAGACAAAAATTGCTCTAATTAAAAATTAAACATTTCTTTTATTTTTTCTCAGGGCTAATCACTTGCGAACAAACTAAATTCTTCGTTTCCCCCAGCAGGTCTGCAACCTGTATAGCAGCCAATGAGGTCAAAGCATTAGCCAATCTCCATTTCACTCTCACCAGAACCACCAACTAATCCAATAAGAATGGTATGTACGCTCAAAACACGGAATTTAACGGGGTTTCTATTTAGCAAATATCATCATACTCTTGATTTGATACCTGTTTCAACAATCGCATCCTGTCTTATGAAGATATGAGCTCATTTATTTCCTGGCAGTTGTGACATCCGGAGTAAAGTCACATAGTGACAATGAGAGCACAGAGGCAAACACAATTTCGTGTTGCGCAGGCTTACACATTCATCGTTTTACCCATGCAACTATACTCATGTGATGGCAATAAATTGTTAAAGAGGTGTTAGATGTCGAGTCTTCAGGATACACCATCAACTATCGCAAATTCCCAATAATCGCCATCTTCACGTACAACACATACTAACATTTAGTTCTCTGCTTTGCTTAAGAGAAACTCCGTCTTTGTGGCCACCGTTTTCACTGGTGCTTTCGCCTTCCAGGCCTTCTTTGACTCGTCCATTAACACTTGGTACGACAACCACAACAAAGGTAAGTTGTGGCAAGACATCAAGGGCCAATTTGTTGAGGGCTCCGGTGATGACGAGGAGTAAGCTGCCTGCTCACTTCTTATTATAATGCATAAATACTTAACTGTTTCTTAGAAACGAATGATATAAAAATATAGACAACATATTCGTCAAGTATTAAGTTACAAATTATACAATGTAGTCTTCGTCCAACAAATGGCCTCCTGATTCGTACAACCCCGTATATTCCTGTTGCTCTTCCTTTCCGTCTTCCAAATGATCAAGTATTGATTCGAAGTTTTCCGCAAATCTGAAAGAGTTATACTCTGTTATTCCGTAAACTTTCAAATTGAAAAGGCCTGTCACTCCATGGCGTGTAGAAATCTCGACGAATACGTCCCTTGTAGGAATTCGCATATTTATAATAGATTTAGGGAGTTGTATGTGTTCAATCGATTTCGAACTCAAATGAACCTCCTGAATCTTGTGAAATTTAGCCAAGAATTTGTTGTCCAGTTGCTTGTAGACAAATTCCAGGCGGTATTTCAAGTGCTGCTCTAGCTTTTCGGCATCTGTGCGTTTCCTTGGTTTAATGTAAATTGATACAACCTCAGGAAGCAGCAACTCTTGTGGCTTACCAACACTAGGGTTATTGATAATTAGGTCAGTTAAAATAACCGGACTGGAAAGTCGAATGCCCACTGAGCATTTGTGCGATTCACATTGCCAGTACTGACCACCGTCGACGAGAATGTTGTTGGCATTAAATTTCATGTTTGCAGAGGACCGGAGACCGCTTGATGTCAAATAGTCATACCATCCAAGAAACATTGTGCGAGCGAACGACTTCTTCTTGTAGCTATCAATTCCAGTCGTTGTCAAAAACCCAAGAATGCGGGCGCCGAGTTTATAATCGGCAAAGTTCACCTTCACTGACCCTTTGCCAACAACATCAAGAAGGTTATCTAAGATGACTCTGTTTCTTGAAACGCCAAGGTCCACGCTACTGGAGTTCCTCAGGAACTCGATGCTGTCTAACATGTGATTAAATTTGGCCACGAGAATCCTATTGTTTGAGGCTAGCTTCTCATGTAGAGATTCTTCGAATTGAGATTTCGAAAGAAATTTAACTCCCGCAGTACCAACGAGGTCTTCGACGTAGCGCTTCATTTGCGTTCCATGTTGAGTTAAAAAATCGTTCCATGTGAGTTTTTCTTCCAAGCCTCCAACGCTGTTGCTTACAAAAGAAGCCAAGAATTCATGAAACTCAGGCAAATATTGTATCTTTCCTTTCTTAATATAGACCGGAACGTGCTCTGGCAACTTTTGGACTATTTCTCTAATCAATTTATCCTTCGTCGCTTGTATCTCGTCAGTGATTTCCAGGAGTTGTGCAAGCTTGTCTGAAATTCTGTTGACTTTATCCTCAATTTCTCCCGGGTTGCTCGAAAGCATCTCAAGGCCTAAATTTATCTGTTTCTTACAGTCTTTGAGGTCTTCTTCAATAAGTCGCATACGAGATTCGTCAGCTAGTCTGCTTTGCAAGCCTTGAAGTGTGTCTTCTAAGGTTGCAATTTTTAAGTGCATAGACTTAACAAAGTTTTCTTGCTTAGAAGATATCAGATCAACCTGCTGGTCTAAAGCATACGAAATTTCGTTTAGAGCGCCGACGCGCTCAGACACATCATCGATTCTTGCATTCACGCCAGTCAAGTCGAGCAGACTTTCAGAACTTCCGAACATCAGGCGCGGTAGAAGAAACAAAAGAGTTGCTCCAATATAAAATGCTATAATGTAGCGTAGAATTCTCAGAAGCGTGTTGGATAGAGGAGCTGGTGTCCCATATGTAACACTTGATGGGGAACTGGGCAAGCCCTGTTTATTTTTCATTGCAGTCCTTTTTAATGAATGAGATGATGCTTGTGGATCGCTGTGAATTTTGGTTTTTGGAGTGGCTCTTTTTGGTAACGAAACGCGTTCAAAGTCCAGATCGTCCTCGACCTGAGTTAATTCTTCATCATTGTCTGATTCAAACGGACTCGACTCAGTGAAATCCTGGAATTGTAAATTGTATTTACGCGCCTGCGCTTCCAAATCACCTTCTTCATTATCGACATTAGGGGTATTTAGGATATCCATGATCTCACGGTCGTATCTTTGGCACGATATTGGTTTGGAAGGACCAACATGACTGTGGAGATGTATTGACGCGTCGTCATCAGTGTCTCCACGAACAAGGGGAATTTTAGCGAATCCCACCATGGAATTTCTAATTTCAAGTTTCTGAATTGTATCAGCTGACTGATATATACGCGTAGATAACTGATGAATAAGTTTATGTAAATATCACTTACAGTGCGCAGGATATGAGGTGTGTTTCAGATCGGGATCGGTATCGAAACAGAGTCCTGGCCACAGAAAAAAAATTGTAAAATTGGCAAACAACAGACGACAAATATTCAATTAAATTCTCGAAATCTTTTGTGGGATTTGAAAGAGAAACCATAGTCGTCCTCTTCGTTCACTGATGTATAGTTTTTACCAATAGAAAAAGTGACCCTCGAAATTATACATTTTCGTCTTTCAAACAAGTTTTCGTTTATCACGATATTTTACATAAATTACCTAACTGAGTTTATCTATACTGACCAACGAAGCCAATCCCAAAGCCCAAGGCATAGCCGCCGTAGGCTCCACTTAAAAGAGTAATTGGCCACTGTTGCCACGGTCTGTCCCAATCAAGAGGAATGGGAATAACTCCTAGCCATGTGCCTATGACGGAGAAGAAACTGCCGCAAAGAATCGGGTTGGTAAAAATCCGCTCAAAGAGCGCTGGCGACAATGCCATGCCATAGATCTTATCGAAATCAAATTGGAAGCAAACGACAATTGGATAAACAATTAAGAAACTTAGATGAATACCGAGAATAAACGTCGCTCTAAGGTAATCATAGAGAGGAGCTCCGAACAAAATCAAGGCCACGAACATTAAAGGCGAGGCGACAAAAAGAGAGAACACCAGGCCGAATATTCCCATAACAATACTTCCTTTTATATCTCTCTTTTTTGGGGCTTCCGTGCTAACGATAAGTAGGTGAGAACAATAGCAGACTTGAATGAAGCCAAGCAATATTGCTCCGTGTACCATCGTCTCAAATGGGCTTGCGGTTAACCCCTGCTTGAACATATAGTTAATAATTAATAGAAGGTGCACCGGGAGCACTAGAGGCGACTTGTAGTTCCCCGGCACTTTCACCAGGACATGATTGACCTCGTCCTGAGACTCTGAAGCCTGGACAGTAAACGAAACCGACTTCTTTTCGTTTCTCTGCCTTAATTGGGACATAATTCCGGCTTCTAAAGCTTTTTTGGACGGTTGTTTTGGTGAATGAGACCTAGAATAGGGAACAGTGTTGATGTGAATATATGCAGAGTTATTACGCACGCTTAAAAATTACTAGGATAGATAATCTAACACCTTAAAATGGATAGCGACAAAATAATATTCGAATAGAATTAAACAGAAAAATAGACGAAGTTTTTTATTTCGAGTGAATTGATATCATCTGTAAAAGACGGGAAGTACTGATCGATTAGACTATAAGTTATTTAGCACATTCTCAAACTCAATGAGATCTTTCCAAAGATCAACAGAGGCCTTTTTAATTGAAACCTTCTGACCAAATGCACGCATGCGCTCTTGATTAAGTTTTGCGTATCTTTTTAATAGCTCGCAATCAAGTAATGGGCGCATTTTGAGTGAAGACTCGTTTTTGACAGCTGCGAAACGATTAAGCTTTGGGTTCAATCCACAAGCATGAAATTCTTTTTCTGTAAGTTGTTGCTGAAGAATGTACATACGCCTATAAGTGGATTCACTTACGGGGAAGACCGTATACATGGCCCCTTCTGTTGTTGAGGCAATGACTTGGAATGGCAGTGTCGTGGGATCAGTCCATGGAGTAATCTGTTCATGCTTTGCAAGTGAACGCATGCAAGTGGTGTTGTAGTTGGTCTTGAGAGCAGATCTGTGAAGAAGGCGCTGCCCGTTGGAAGACGAAGGGTCATCTGGATTGTACAGAAGAACATGAATTGTCTGATCATTATCTGCCACAACAATGTGAATATCCTGATCATATGCAATGAAGTCAGCACTTGAAACATCGAGTTCATGAAGATCCTTACCTAGAGGAATCATCCGGAATGGTTCCGCGTCAAACCCAGCAAGGCTGACACTTTTAAGAGTGTCTCCAAATAAAACCAAGTTACCGAAACTCTTTGCCTCAGAGACGTACACAGAAGCATCCATGAAAGCAACAGAAACAGCGGTGTTGTCCTTTATATCACGAACAATCATTTTCTGTCCCTGTGCGACAAGGAAACGTCCGCTGACATCGCAGATGGCGGTAACAGCACCTTTGCTGCTTTCTTGAGTAAAGGCCTTAAATTTGTGATTTGTTTCAGGCTTACCCGGCTCCGGAATAATATCAATGATTTCACAAATTTGGTATGAGCCGTTACAAGCCAAGTCCTCCATACGAAGTCGGCCTGTTCCAATTAGAAGGAATTCTTTTTTCGTTTTGAACCTTTTTGTTTCGCTACCAACATCAAGGACGACGGACTTGATCAGAAGCCCCACTTCGTTATCCAAGAGCTCAATTGTGTCAATGACAGTCCAAGAAATGGGTGAAATCAATTGTATCTTGCCCTTGTAGTTAAAAGTACGAGGTTTATTTGGCTTTAATCCGACAATCGGATTGTCTTCTTCGTCTATGCAGTTATATGGAATTTCTGTGTACGTCGACAATATAACAGTCTTAGAGGTCTCATGATAAGCGACAGACTTGATGGTTTCGCCGACATGAACTTTTTTGATTGGCCAAGTGTTGTCATAATTGAAATCCCTTGGAAGTTCTACAATACGTGCATTTTTTTTTGTATCGAGGTAAATGAGTCCGTTTTCGATCTTACCATCGGAGAAAGGAACGAATGACACGATGGGTATTTTTGAGAACTTGAATATCCTCACTGGACTGTGCCTCGTACAGGTAATTAAGTAAGGTACAACACCAGTCACTAAAATGCATGTCATGCCACTGATATTCGTAAAGTAAATGAGTCTTCTTTCGATGGAGGTACCATGAGCATACGCATTGAATGGGGCACCAGTGACAGGAAGGTTGTATTGCTTGTTCAAAGCGTAATTTTCACCGTCAAAGAATAGCTTGTAGGAGTATATTTCTCCTCCAACTGTTAAAATTGTCAAGTACTCTTCTTTAGAGTAGATGTCTCCCAAATCATTTAAGATGACTTGCTTGATGAATGGATCAGGCTCGCCAGAATTAATATCAAAGAAGTTAATATGAAGAATGTCCGAGAAGATATTTACGGAATCCAATTGAAAGCAGACATTATTGTGGAGTCGATTGAACAAGACAATTCTATTGTCACCGGTCACTAAGAGAAATACCTTCAGTTTGGACTCAATTGTATTTTCAGTCTTGGGAACCGTGATATTACCACTTCGCTTTCTTTTTTGACCTCTATTTGTAATGACATTCAAATCCTTCAGAACGGCATTTAGTAACATAGAGTTAGCGATGTATCCAGTGGTAATAATGGTGTCTTGAAGTGACATAGGTAACTCAATACGGGTAAATGTTTTTGTTTGAGGGTCAATATTGTAAATAACAACCTCTCCCGATGAGAAAAAAATCATTAAAAAATCATCGTTAAAGACACTGTTAATGATGTCACCATCATTTAATTCGGGTAACTCTTTGTCCAAAGACAGTAGTTTCTTGAACTTACTGTTGAATAAGACAATATGGCGCGGAGTGATTTGTAAAACAAACTGGCCGCCTTTAAGCTCATGCATTGCAATAGTGAGATCATCGTTAATGAAGTGCTTAGGCGTGAGTCGCGCATATGATTGATTTACGTCAAATACCTCAGACTTCAGATTCAAGTCGTCAGACGTGATTAGATATTTGTTATTAATAGTCCACAAACGATTTAGTTGCGAAAACCGCAAGGAAGACTTGATTATTGGTTGAACATATGGAGTAATTATGTTTAAGTGACCGCTTTTTCCATAACCTCCAGCGGCGAATATAGATATTTCATTGTAAGAGGGATTTGGCAACTTAGCCACTGTTCTCTCAGTGGAATAATTTCCTAGCGCGAAAGATGATATTGGCCCATTATTTGTGAGAGTATCATGTATCACAAACTCAATAGAAGTGTTCTTTGTTTCACTATTATTCTCTTCTTCCTCATCATCATACAAATCATCATCATCGTTGTCGTCCATCTCAACATCTTGCTGTGATGGCTTTGAATCCGTCGATTCTCTATCCGTCTTTATGCTCAGAGCGGAATTTTTGTATCGGAGTTCGACTAGGTGAGAATCAGAGCTCGAACCTGAGAAAAAAAGTAAGTTGCTGTCTAAAGCCAAAATACTGTCAGGGTGAACATCTTTCAAAGATTCATAATCTTTGTGATCTAATTGCTCTATTGATAGTTTTTTGATTGTTTTTCCATCAACCTCAAAGGAAGCGTAGAAATAGTCGCCAGATTCAAGGGATACTAAGACTCTTGTGTCGTTTGGGATAGGACATACTGAACAGTTCTCCAATTTAATGTCATAATTAGATTCGTCTTGGAATCCTTTTATGGAGGCAGTTATATCAGTGGTGTATGAGTTTAATGCAACACGTCGGGTAATACCACTATTATCGATATGAAGTATCTCATTACATCCTACAAGCATCGACCCACTTAATGGAGCAGGAAGCGAAACTATCTTGTGGATATCGTAAGGGAGATTTTCGATTTGTAAAATCGTGGTGGCAGAAGCGTTGTGAACGTCTAATGAGAGCACTGTGTAAATGACTGTATCCTTTTCTTTGGGTAGTAAACCTGCCCAAGTACTTTTTCTATTCGAAATTATTGCGACCGTCGGTTCACGATAATTGTGTAAGAATTGTAAGTCAATTATCTCACCTATCGAGGGGTCTACGGATGCGATATCAACCACCGTGCTTGAACCAAAGAGCGGCAATTGACCACGCTCTCTGTCATCATCTTTCTTTTCACTGTCTTCGTTCTCAGTCAATTTCATTTGGAGATCCTCTTCACCATCCATCTCGTCCTCTAATTTGGTGAAGGGTAACAAAACAAGTAAGTTATTTCTGCGTAAGCAGAATACAGAATTTTGAGTCGGACTCACAATGAGAGAAGAGTTGTAAATAGATTCATATGTCAAGCTCTGTAGCACATGCTCATAATAATGCAAAGAAACTGTTGATATGTTATGTTTGAATGGATGCCATCTGATACATGAGACTTTGGCAGTTTTTGTTGACACAAGCACATAATCGAGATTAGGATTACCCACTGTTCGAATCGCTCTGAGATCTGTGATGAGCCCTTGTAACTTATACAGGGCAACGAGGATTAATCGGTATTCGTTCTTCTCGGAGGCTGGATTTTTCAGTCTGTACACTTCATAGACTTCGAGTGTTGTGGCTTTGCCTATGATTAAATGTTTATTGTGGGGGTCAATGAAATTACATGCTAGCGACGAAGTCACTGCCGATGGCTCTAAAAATACGTCGTAAGCGTTCATTGTCACCTACTCGTTGATGGTCAAGCTCAATGTACAATCGTGTATCAGGAAGTCGTCACAAAACCCGTACATCTCACATACTGTTTACTTCTATGTGGATACCCAGAGTAAAAGAGGTCTTATATATTTTTTATCGTCGATTTGAGGTAAAAGCTATGCTCATTCCATCGAAATTGGCTGAAATATACTAGATGTTACTCTTACAATGTTGATAATGGATTGAATATAGCAGTCGTCCTATACAATACAGTATTTGAACTACTAAAGAGTGTGACAAAAAAAACCAAGGAGATGAATACTTGCAAATTAACATTTAAATAATGCAAAAAAAAATAAAAATCACAATAGATTTTATACAAATTATATTGAATACGAAACGAAAGAACCTCTATTTTTTAAACCCAATGCCACTAATAGGATAACACTCCAATTAGGCAAGCAAGAAAATTGCCGGAAGCGCAAGAATGATTGGCATAGCGCGGGCAGCTCCACCGGTGTAAACACTGTTGATGCTAGTGTTGATATATGGGGCAGGGCTAGACAGAGTTGATTGTGAGTTGGTAACAATGTTGTTTGTGATAACATTGATAGTAGTTTGACCATTCGACACAGTGGTGACTGAGACTGGTGGTGGAGTAGTGGTGGTACGTGGAGTAATAACCGTGCTACTTGAAGTCACAGGAGCTGGAATAGTGGTAACTGTAGTCGATGGAATTGGAACTGGAACTGGAGTGGTGGTAGTAAGAGGACAGTACAATGTGTAAATGGTACTTGTACCACCGACAGTAACAGTAGAGTAGACAACACCAGTAGTGACAGGAACTGGTGTACATTGGTTGTTGCTACACGAAGTAATGGTGACGATGACAGTTGAGGGCTTTCCTTTTTTGGTCATAGTCGAAGTAGTCACCGGAGTTGGTGTAGTCGTTGACAATGGACAGTATGTAGTGTAGATTGTTTTAACACCATTGACAGTAGAAGTCACAACGGTAACGCCGGTAGTTACTGCAGTAGTAACACAGGCGTTGTTAGAACAGCTTGTAATTGTAACAATAGTTGTAACTGGTTGAGTGATGGTAGTGACCTGGTCCGTGATGGTAGAGGCACCAGTTGAAGACTTCTTGGAGCCAGTTTTAGTACCAGAAGAGCTTGGACGCTTTGAACCCGTCTTCGTGCCACTTGAGGTTGAGGAAGAAGTAGTAGCGGCGCCAACGTTGTTGCTGGTGGTTACAATTGTAGAAGCAGATGAAGACGAACTAGTAGAAGAGGCAGCAGCAGACGAAGCGGTGGCAATCGTGTTGGCGGCAGCAACAGCAGCCGTGCTTGAGACTGGAACTCCCGTGACGTAAGTCGTCAACACACCATTAACGGTGGCAGTGACAGTGGTTAAGGTTTGAATGTCAGTAGTAACGGCGCATCCATCCACAGAACAAGATGTTCTAATAAATGTCAAGGTGGATTTTTGTGTAACGTCGGCGTATTGGATAATGGTCGAATCTGGGTCAGCAGTAGAGGCACTTAAGGCGCCAGCACCCAATGCATTGGTAGACGAGTTACCATAATAAGAAAAGCTTTGACCGGTGGCGGTCAGACTTGTGCAAATAGAAGAAATGAGTGTGGATGTGATGGTCAGAAGAGACGACGAGTCCGCAAGAGCGCTTGCAGCGACTATAAGTGCGGAGGTTATCGTGTTGAATTTCATATTATGGTTGGTATACTCTAAGAAAGATAAATTTAAAAACCGTTGAAAGAATCGTCGAGCCTCTTATATACTACAGGTTTGGAGAATTGCTGAATATGTCATGCTGGATGCGTTCCTTAATCGATCTTCCTCATTAATGGACGTCACGAAGTTAAGAGTTTCAAGTTTGGATTTATGTTTGTCGCTTAAACTTTCTTATGCAGTTCCGAATAGAGAATAGCCGAGATACGCATACACTATTACACTACTTTCGGAATCAAAACAAAATCTTGGTTTTAAAATAGGACATTCAAGAAGCAATAGAAATTTTCCGAAGGATAGTCATATTCTATTTCTCGCTACAATTCATCTGGTATTTAGCTTCACTGCAATGGTATTGATTTTAACCATCTTGTGTCCTGCAGATTATGTGATTTAACGTCAACTAAAACTTTTAGTCATGCAGGTCCATGCTGGCCCCTGAAGTTCTTTCAGTCAATTGACCAGCACTCTGCAACCGGCCAAAGTTCTCATGCAGCAACTTTCTTTCTAGCCAAGAGGTTCTAGCAAGCTAGTCAAAAGCGCGTTTGAGACGAATTCCAGCCGAATTTATTTTGTGTTGCTGGCTATTTTCTTGATTCTCTATGTGGGGGTGTCTTTCAGTTGCAATCACGTGATGCACACGTCCCTTCAATGCAATCCACACGACTAACATAAAGCACTTCATTAATGAAGCTTCGTCTCCACTTATTACTAGCGTTGCAAATATATATTGTGCAGGCGTTGGAAGTTCTGTCAACTGAGGATATTATCCGAAAACCAATATCTCTTGTCTACATATACAGCAATGAATGTAAATTTTGCAAAGAGTTGAACCCCATCATTGACTACCTATCTGATGTATTCAATCATAATTCCGAGTTTCAGATTGTCAAAGTAAACGGGAAGTTTCATGAGGACATATCACAGTTATTCCTCGTACAGTCCTTCCCTACGATAAAGTTGTATGACAACTTGAGAAAACTGGTAATCACGTATTCCGGTGATCGGCTGGTTGAGCTGATCGAGGACTTCATAATCGAATCAAGCAATGCAAGACCCGATATATCGAAAGTCAAAACATCCATCCTTTCTATAAAGACTTTACATGATGTTGACATTTATTCGAGCGACAAGCCTCTTCTTATTGCTTTTGTAGATCTTCTGCGAAACGACTGGAGACACTGCTTTCGCCCCTTTCATTTTTACAATGCTCTATCAAAGTCTTATAAAGATATCAATTTCTCTGTTTGCGGCATAAATGATGCGGACTCGGAAGTGCTCCAGAAGTTTAGAGTGAGCCATTCACCTTCGTTGGCGTACTTGCATAGGGAATCAATAGGCGTATTTCAGACACTAGGTGGTGACTCTTATCTAGACGAGTTGGTAGTTGCAACATTTGTCAACCTGTCTGAAAGTCGAGAAGTTGGGAACTGGTTTGATAGCCCTCAGGATCTATATAACTACGCAGATCAAGTCAAACCAAACGTTAAGGTACTTAAAGCAGGGATGAATCAAGTAGCAAGTATCAACGATATGTTTGAAGAGGACATAGAAAGCCAATTCGAAAATCTTATGGCCAAAATATCGTTTTAGCAATAGTCTATTCAGGTAGAGTAGCCACACGCCCCTCATATCATCATATTGTAAAAGTATTGTACATAAAATATCAAATATTCACCTTAAAACTACAGCTGGAGACTAATATTTGTTGAATTCAAAATTCTACGGTTGCTTTAACGCGCTTTTGTGATTACAAAAGCACTAGGTAGTAACTTTTGTTTCGCATAGAAAAACCTAATTCAAAATATCACACATGTGAATCAAATCTTTTTTTTTGTCTTTGTTATATTTCATAAAGGTATCTCCTCTTGTCTGTTTTGTGTACTTTTGCTGCATTTTGTTGCCGTTCTGTGCACACACACCACGTATCAGTTAAGATACCAGCCGAACCTTCTAGTCTCGTTTCTCGCCGGTTCTTTGAGCTCATTTCACGCACTCAATCATAGAATTCCAACCGATTAATCCAAAATGAACATCTTTCGGCTTTTGGGCGATATCTCCCACATGGTAAGCTGTGGGCTCTTGCTATATTCAATTGAGACCAACCGTTCCATCAATGGTATCTCACTCAAAACTAACTTGCTCTACTTGCTTGTATTTGTGATTCGTTACGTTGACTTGTTCTACAAGTTCTTCTCCTTGTACAATACTTTCATGAAATTGTTCTTCATTGGCACTTCAGCTTACACTGTTTACCTCATGGTAAAAAAGTACCCACAAACCATCCATGAAGATATCGACACATTCCCAATAAAATTTTTGATCGCACCGGCTATTTTGTGCTCTTTAATTTTCACGCACTCTTATTCCTTTAGAGAGGTGTCCTGGTCCTTTTCCGTTTGGTTGGAGGCTGTAGCTATTTTCCCCCAAATGTACATGTTGCGTAGAACCGGTTCCGCTGAAAACATCACTGTGCATTATATTTTTGCGTTGGGAATTTACAGAGCATTGTACATATTCAATTGGCTTTACAGATACTTCGCAGAGGGTAAGTATGATTGGGTAGCTATCTTGGCTGGTATCGTTCAGACCCTCGTATACTCCGATTTCTTTTACGTTTATTACACCAAAGTCATGCAAGGAAAGAGCTTCGAGTTACCTGTTTAAGTTCGTGGGAATTACTTTAGGAGGTTGAGAGAATACATAAAAGTGTATAAGTATAAAATATGCACCATCATAAATGGTGTAGAGAATAAATGTATTTTAAAAACTTACAAGGGTTTTTATTTTTGAGCTCTTTTATTGTAAATTCTAGATTAGGTTGACCCATATGAGAATAAACCTCCACAACTCAAATCTACCCAATTAGTCTCTCTTCAATGGGTAGTATTCCTTTCTAACACCTTCTTTTGTAACTATAAACACTTCTAAACCATCACCTACTTGGATATGTCTCTCGGTAGCCGATGAAAATGCGTCTCTCACTAAGGCCAAAACCTCCTCTAAAGATAAATAACGCAATGGCTTCTTGACACGTCCATCCGAGCCGGGTTCAAATTGGTTTTTGAAGTTCACTTGGTTATCAAGGAAAGGCATGATCAAAGAAGCGGCAGCTCCACCAGCACGACATTGTTCTCGTTCATACGAGCCAACTGGATCGTAGGAGTAAACAGCGCCTTTACCCTCCTCATCTAAACCAGCGATAAGAGTGCTGACGTAGAAAGGGAAGAACCTTTTCCCGTACAATAAATGTTGAATGTAGCGGGCTGCAGACTGAATTGTGAGTTTCTTGTTGTTGTGGTCAAATTTGTACCATTTGAAAGCAGTTTTGAATCGGTCAATTAAGGCAGCTCCATCGGCAGCGAAGCCATTGGCAGTCATTACGATGTTGTCGCCAACGTCGAAGACCTTTGGTTCGTAACGCGAGTCGATATTGTATCCCGAGACTATTCTGGTGTCGCCAGCCAAAATGGCGAAGTCTTCACCTGCTATTCCAAGAACAGTGCCTCCATTATCCGAGTATGGGTTGAATCTGTGCTCAATCGGGACCGAGCTGTTTTCATTGCCGTATTCGGAAGCAATTGTGGTCATTTTGCTGAGGTGCTATGTGTTATGTAGTGTGATTCCAAGAACTTGTATGAGTTGAATTGAGCACCTTGATTCTTCTGTTCGAATATGAGTTATTGGCAAAATTCCTCTATTAGCTTTCTGTTGGATTTATGATGAATGAAAGCCACCCTTGTCTGATTTCGATGGCCGATTACTCAAGTCAATGTAGATGGAAAGTACCGCCACTGAGGAGTGTGTATGGGGTTGAGTTGGGGAAAGCCTGACAGCCATATTAATAAATTGACAATTGACGAATTAATTTGATCATTATATACGAATCGATAATTATTATAATTCGAGGAAGAATAGTACACAGACAGAAAAAGTTTAATCTTTTGAGCGTCACACTCCTGCCTTGTTTCAAATAATAACTTTGAGGAGGTAGAAGAGGCTCAAACCAGGTTTTAGCGTTATAAATTTATCATCAAAAATGGCTTTTGATCTTTAGAACGAAATCCGGGTATTGATTAATGCTAGTCTAGATTCTAGCTGAAAATAATGTGTGCTTGTTTAATTACTATAAACATACCGGAATATATGTAAAATTCACAGTGGCTTAAAAAGTATTAATATTAATATCTATTAAGGGTTGACGCAAGAATTAACTGAACAGGTTGAATTAATAACAGCTGGATTGAAAGTCAAACAGCCTAGGGTAATGTCCTAACTATATCAATTCAACAGGCCAATGTTAATTATATAGAATATTTTGAAATTGCCTAGTTCTTTTCTTGTTGAATACGTGCGATGTAAGCTTTGGAAATAACATTCCAAGAACGCATGTACTTTTCCAAGCACTGATTCGTGCAAACACTCTGCTGAGAGGTAATCTGTTCACTTGGGTGTTGAATGCACTTGTCAAAACAGTTTTGAGTGATTTTGTTTACGAGCTCAGTTGCGTTGGCAACAGCTAGCTCCAGTGTAATTTGATCTTTAAGTTGTTTCTTGATTTGCTCAGCCGTGAGAGTTGATGGCGCAGCTTGAGCAGCTGGAGCAGAAGAGCCGAAAAGAGCCATTATTTCAAATATATACAAGGAATGTGATGGTGTGGGGCCTATGTACAAGAGGTTCACGTTAAGTTGAAAAATGGAAGGCTATAACTGGATCTGTATATGGTGGTTTCGGCACGACATGTGATCTGAGGTCCCCAAAATTCGAGTATCTTCAAGGTAATATATTAAATAAAAGCATTCGATGAAATTCATAAGATTATTAGGTTTATTTCAATTTTTTCGAAATTTCGTTTGGTGAGCCTTTTATAGTAAGAGGTGAAATGTTAATACGAAGCAGGAACAATCAATCTTATAAAAGTGAATTATTTCGAAGTACGACTGAACAATGCCAAAAACTAAATCGCAACAAGAATCTCTCGTATATAAAGCCCAAAAGCTTTGTGACTTGTGCCTTTGCGTTGAAGTGTGAGCTGTGAGTTCAAGAGCCAACTAAATCAGATTTGACTTTTCATCAACAACATACTATTATTTTCTTTTACCTTGCAAAAAGCAAAAAAAAAAAAAAAAATAAAATAGAAAAGAGGAATACCTTTGTCATTTTTCGATTCAATCGTGAAAATCTCGTATCGTAGGGAGTCTCACGTTCTTCTTATCAACGTACATGCAGCTGATTGATAACAACTAAACCCTACCATATTGTATTTATTTTCAAACCGCGAATCTGAAGTCTCTCAAATCTCTTTCTTTTCGCAAATAGCTCGTTGCTCAATTGTCCAAAGAGCATCATTAGAAATCGCATCGATCTTATTTGCCACCTGAGATTTCAATCGAAAGGCAATACTCAGTGCTATGTCAAAAAGTGGCTCCACAGTCAGTCTAAAGGATGCGGCAAAAGAAGAAGATGTTCATCTTATCGTTCTAGTGCACGGACTCTGGGGAAATCCAAATCACATGAATACAATTGAGAAGGCTCTTCGTAAGAGTTTATCCACTGTGAGCCCCCAGCGCATCGTCACAATAAAGCCATCATCATTTCGCTTTTGGAAGACATACGATGGTATTCAAAGGTGCGCGGAGCTGGTAATTGCTGACTTGTTTTTCGAGATTGAGGCTTTGAAACAGACAAACAACTATAGAGTTTCACAGATTAGCATAGTGGGATATTCCTTAGGTGGGCTTATTTCGCGTTACGTCATTGGGTGTCTCGAAGATATGAAGTTCTTTGATGAGGTCACTCCCGTCTTTTTTTCCACATTTGCCACGCCTCATATTGGGGTTCGGTTTTTCAAGAAGAAGATGTTCGACATTACCGCAAACGCATTTGCCCCATACTTGCTAGGAACCTCAGGTCTCCAACTATTTTTGGTAGATTCCAATAAATTACTTGTTACAATGGCTGATCCCTCTTCCAAATATTACAAAGGCCTTCAGCGATTTCAGCTCAGAATATTATTGGCGAATATAAAAAACGACCGCTCTGTTGCATTTTATACCAGTTACATTACAAATTACTCTCCATTCGATCGTTTAGATTACGTGGATGTCAGATATTTTGACAGCCTTCCTTCCGCCACGATCGGCAAAGTAAATGTTTGGCCCAAATTTGTTGATTTGAAGCGTTGCACGAAGTTAACATCTGTGAAAGATCATCCCGGAAATGTTCAAGAAGAGACTTCATTTATCAGACGAAACAAAGTTTTACGCTATGTGATCTTAGCCATGGCGGCAACAATTCTTGTCCCTTTCTACATTCCTTTGGTGTTGTGCCTGTCGCTCTGCGTCTCTTTTTACAGTAAGATGAAAATCAAGTTTCTCAAAAACATAAATCTAAATAAGCATTGGGATGAGGTAAGAGATTCCGTATACCGTGGTGGTACCATAGACTCAAAACATGCCAAGCAAGGGGAGGACAGAAGGGCCGAGCGCCTAAAGTTAAGTCGGCAGGAGTCAATAAAGGGCGACACCTCAAACCTTACTGAAAATGCCTTTGGTAATGTCATGTTTGCCGAACAACGCTTCGTCGAGGACCAAACTCACCTCTACGAAGACGATAGGCTTAAGGATGACGAGGAAACAGATCAAGCGGATGACGACTCTGATGTTGGATTCACTGATACAGAATCTGCCACTAAACCGCTGATTCTTGGCGCCCTTCTCAGGCCGAAACCATCCCTTAGCATCCCATTCAGTGAAAATGACACGGTAATGGAAAAGTATATTGAGGACTTGAAGGACTCGGAAACATCTAGAATTCCCCTATTCTCAGTCGAATCAAAACTACCTGATAACTCAGAGAGGGAGGTAATGGTGACCAACCTTAATTCATTGAATTGGATCAAAATTCCCGTATATTTTGATCTGTTTAATGCCCACGATAGCATTGTAGCTAGAACCGGCGGGTTTCGAAATCCAAAGGCGACTAGCACGATATTTCTTTGGACATCTATTCTTCGAAAGCATTTGGCCAAACCCGGAACTAGCGGTGGCAACGAGCAGGAACACGATCTCACAATCTAACGAAGTATGTTCGATTTATAGTTAAGCTAATAATGTTGTGAGAATCTGGCCTGATGTCTGTCTCGAATAATTTGAGTCCTAAAATTCCTAATGACTGCAACGAAGAGACTATCTATCAAGTATTTCCATGCTGTCAAATCCGTACAATCGAGATTATAATATTATATCGCGAACATTCCATGCCCGCAATCAAATACATTATTTATTGATCTTGTGTAGTGTCTATGTGACTCGACATCTTGAAAGAGCTTGATCATCCCAGATATTACAAGTTTCCATAGAGTTGATTTTTATCGCTAATAATCAAATCAAAACGTTTCAAGAATAAACTATTTCGACAAAATTAAAAATTTAAAATTGTTTCACACCCAATTTAGTAAATTTGGTGCGCTTTAGTCGTCGTGAATTGAGGTCCTAATATGCATGAAATCAATGTATGAGATTGCTTATACAAGGTTCTACAGTAATTCGCAAATCGTAACATATGATTAGGGGGTTCTTGCTATCGAAGCCCAGAAATCTCTCAGCTTTAAAAAACTCATCAATTGGGTGGTTACAATCGACACGCGGTATCTTTTACAGAGCGCAATGTGCTTCTCTTCATCCAGGTATTGTGCCAACATCAAAGCAATCTAGCAGGTCATTTCCAGACCTGAAGTCTGAGAATCATCATACTAAATTCTTCAATGGCTACTATAGATACCAAAATAATCGAATCGCAATTGACTTCAGCCAAAAAAGAGGATACAGCGGGTCTAGATCAGGCTCTAACGGCTACAAGGAGCATACTTTCAAGGTAGGAGCCACCTTGGGTGTTCTTTCAATCTATTTGACACAAAAATTATGTTTAAATGATGTTTCGCAAAATCGAAATCTTCATATACTCAAGCCAGTGCCTCGCGCAGAGACATTTGAGAATGGTCTCTATCAGGCATCCAAACTTGAGGAAGAGGGACTCAAGGAAGAGTATCGTGAGTATCAATCTAAACGGGGATATCTTATTGGCCTTATATATCGCGTTAAGTTTGTCATTGACGACTATATAGTAGAGCCTATTGTGACCTTCGCCCGATTCCTAGAGCTCACAATCATCTTTCTACCCCTTCTCCTCTCTGCCCCAATGTGCTGGGTCGGCCCACGCGATAAGACGTCTAAGGAACGAACTAGAGCTGGTGCCAAGCTATGGTTTCGCTATTTAAGATGGACTGCGGAAGTTGCAGGGGCATCTTTCATCAAGTTGAGTCAATGGGCAGCTTCAAGAACAGACATTTTTCCTCGGCAAATGTGTGTTGAGTTGAGCCATTTACACTCTAGTGCGTCCCCACACTCATTATCGCAGACCAAAAAAATTATCGCTGCTAGTTTTGGAATGCCTTTCGATGAGATTTTTGCTGAATTTAACGAGACTCCCGTGGGAGTAGGCGCCATTGCGCAAGTTTACCTAGCAAAGTTGTCAGAAAAAGCAATTAACAAAGCTCGTGAAGATGAAAATAACCGTGTCCAATTATCTTTAGATCCAGAGAGTCATGGTGAAGAAGCCTTCTGGGAGAGTGTCGTGGTCACAGAGCAGCTGGGTAAACAGATATCGTCTCATCAAGAGGTTGCCATTAAAGTATTACATCCGAATGTTGAAGTGAAGATACATCGTGACTTGCGGGTGATGCTGTTTTTTGCCAATCTAATAGATTTAATTCCCACTATGGAATGGCTCTCCTTGCCGGATGAGGTAGAGCAATTTGGCATTTTGATGCAGCTCCAACTAGACCTACGCATTGAAGCATTAAATCTAGCGAAATTCCGTGACAATTTTAGAAATAGACTAGATATTCATTTCCCTAAACCATTTTTGAGTTTCAGTACAAGAGAGGTGTTGGTTGAAGAGTACATTAATGCTATACCAATGGCTAAGATGCTTTCACTCAACGACAATTTTGGCAAGAACCTTTCGAAAGAAATAAGTGATAAAGGATTGGATGCTTTTTTGCAGATGCTTATTTTAGACAATTTCGTTCACGCTGATTTACATCCGGGAAACATGCTTGTTCGCTTCTACAAAAATGAATTATACAAGCACGAAAAGGAGTATAAGATTGTCAAATCTAGTAATGAGGCAGAGACGAATCGTATTACTCAGGAGCTCTTAGCTCTAGGAGATGACAATGACGCATGGTGCAGGGAGCTTTGTCATTTGTATGAAAGTGGCTACCACGCAGAGATCTGTTTTTTGGATGTTGGGCTCATCACAGAGTTGAATCATGTTGACCGCGTTAATTTTATAGATTTATTCAAAGCTTTGTCAGAATTTGACGGTTACAAAGCCGGAGAGCTTATGGTGGAGCGTTCTCGCACACCAGATATGGCCATAAACAAAGAACTTTTCGCATTAAAAGTGGAGAAGCTTGTCGACAGAATCAAAGAACGGACATTTACCCTAGGTAATGTCAGCATCGGCGATCTTTTGGACCAAGTATTGTCGATGGTGCGTATGCATCACGTTCGTATGGAAGGTGACTTTATTACTGTCGTAGTGGCTATTTTATTATTAGAGGGAATCGGTCGCCAACTCGATCCTCAATTAGACTTATTTGCTAGGTATGTATACATTTACCCGTGGCTTCTATCTACCGATTGGTTGTCTTTGATAGAATGGGTTTCCCGTATTGACCCAAAAGATCTAGATGAGATTTATATACTAACATTAGTTCCTTACCGGTTTTAAGAAAGCTCGGTGTCCTGAAAGAAGGCAAAGAACTTTTCAAAGACGAAGATTCTCTAAACATGATAAAGGTGTGGCTTGCCCTTGAAGTTCGTCAATTCATCCATGCCTCAATCAAGGATGTATGTATTATCTCTATTAACAAACAGGCAACTTGGGAGTAATTCATCTGGATGGATCATTAATCGAGCGCGCGCCTAAAATACCAGTCTTGCATCAAAATGTCAAGGCTGTTGCTATTCATCTAAACACTTCGGACATGTGCTCATTCTGCACCTGGAACAATAAGGAATGATTCAACTCCAGTTTTAATGACGGGTTGTTCTCAGGACTTATTTCCGTTTTGTTTGAGTGTAAAATTTCGAAGTAATAATCACAAAACTTTGATTTGAACATCCAAGGTCCCCTTTTGCCTGCACAGATCTCAACAAATTACTAACATTAGATACACGCCCTTGTTAAAGCTGACATGCTCAGTGCAAATGTGTAAGCCTTGTAACGTAATCTCGGGCAGAGCTCGGAGATTATGTAAAGGCCCCTATGATCATTCTCAGGTAATCCCGAGCTAGTAGTGTACAGTGCTACTTCTATTCTGCATATAACGTAAGATTGTTTGTCCATAAATGGCTGCCGATTGAAGCCATATGGAAGCAATAGATAATTTTTAATACACAAGTTCTTATCCTATTAACTCAATTACTTCAAAATGGCTTCTCACCCTCCTGGAAAATGCTGTACCGAGATAACTTTTCACACCGGCGAGACGGTTGGCACCTTAGAGACCCTCCACGGTGTCGAAACATATGTCACTGGTAAGGAGAACTCCTCTTCCCGTGTTATCGTGATTCTTACCGATGTGTATGGACACAACCTCAAGAATGTGAACTTGATTGCTGACAAACTTGCCAAGGTTGGTAAATACCAAGTCTACATTCCTGACATTTTGAAGGGTGATCCATACGATTCTTCAAAGGGTTTCGAACATTTCCCTGTTTGGATGGAGAACCACGACCCTGCAGAGACTCAGGCTACAGTCGGAAAGTTTTTGAAAGGAATCCATAACGATCTCTCCCCTTCCTTCGTTGGTTTAATTGGGTACTGCTTCGGTGCCAAGTACGCCATTCAACAGATCACAAAGGACGGCCCAGCCGACGCTGCTGCCGTAGCTCACCCTTCCTTTGTCACTATGGACGAGGTTGAGGCTATTGCTAAGCCAATTCTTATCAGTTCTGCTGAGACTGATCAAATCTATCCACCTGATTTGAGAGCTGCTACCGAGGCCAAGTTGGCAGAGATCAAGGCCCGTTACCAGACAGACTTATTCTCTGGTGTCTCTCACGGATACGCTTGTAGAGGAGATATGAATGATCCTTTGGTGAGATACGCTGCTGAGAAGACTCTTTTAGATCAAATTCATTGGTTCTCGATGTTTTGAAGTTCTTATCTCTGCACTATAGAATCTAGATGCTCGAATTTTATTTGCGCTTATACCTAGGCTAATAAAGACTACAATGACTATCACAATTATTTCATTATTACTTGCAAATCATGTAATGAAAAATTTCCTTGCCAATATCGAATATTATTTGGATGAGGAGGGGTTTTTTGTTTTAGCGTAATTATGTACCGACTATTGAAATTATGTTATAGTTTTTTCTCAAACCTAGTCGCTTAGTAGATTATATATGCATTGTGATCTCACTGGACTCATCATCTCAGAGCTCTGGGTCCTGCATGGACTGAAAAATGGATGCAAAGATTGTGAAATATATCAATATATAGCAGCTCTTTCATCAAATTGTTTAAACAAAAATGCCAACGGAACTCGAAGAGTTAGTTGAATTCTTGCATTCCCCGCAGCCTGCTGTCCTCCAAATCGCATTAGACAACTTGGTAGGGTATTCTCTGGGACCTCAAAAGCAAGTCTTCGCATACAACAATTATGAAGCTATTAAAGATCTAAAGAAGCTCTCGCAAGATTCTGGCAAAACTACAGTCAGCCAATCAGTCACTATTATGGCTAACTTATGTGATGACTCTCATATGCGTAAGCTTATCGTAGAGGACAAGAAGTACTTGGAAGTCCTTATCTCAGCTATAATCAGACCTACCAATATCAATGCAGATCTCATGACCATCCTTCTTGCAAACTTGGCCAAGGATGATCTCATCACTGCCGTTTTTGGTATATCCCTCAATCTTGCAGACGATGAGAAGAAGATCTTTGACCTGAACAATGCCATGGACTGTTTGATGGATTGCTTTGTCAAAGGCTTTGATCGTACACTTAATAAATATGCCAACTACGACTACTTGGCCTACTTCTTTTCGGACATTTCTCGTTTTGAATTGGGCAGAAACTATTTCATTACGGAACAGGCTTACGACAAGGTGGTCCCTATTTCGAAACTTCTAGTTTTCACAGAGAAGTACGACTCAAAAATTAGGAGAGAAGGTGTGGCTTCCACCATCAAAAATTCATTATTCGACATTGACTCACAACATAAGCTTGTTCATGACGAGGAAATTAACATTTTGCCATTTATTCTTTTGCCTATCGCTGGTCCAGAGGAAGTCAACGAAGATGAAATGTTTAATTTGCCTGATGAGTTGCAATTGCTACCTGAAGATAAGAAGAGAGAGCCCGTTGAGACAATCCTTTCGACTCATTTGGAGTCTCTTTTGCTTTTATGTACGAGAAGAGAAATGAGAGATCACCTCAGAGAAAAGTCCGTGTACCCTTTGGTAAGAGAACTCCACAAAGTTTCCGATTCGGAGGACATTACAGAGCTTTGCGATCGTGTCGTTCAATTGTTGATGAGAGATGAAGCTAATGGCGCCAAAGAGGATGATGATGAAGAGGACGAGGATGATGACAAGATCGTAGAAATTTTATAGATAATGAGCAAGGCTACACTGTTAACGAATTTTTTTGCGTAGAAACGAACCCGGATTCCTGTAATCTTCTTTTACTGTACTTATATCTAGTCTTTTAATTGTATTGTCGCAAAATTAATCTATCAATATCTATCAAATTAAACCACTCGCCAGTTCCGTACGATTAAGCCCTTTCTTCTTTCAAAACAAGTTTACCATCCACTAATCTGAGGTTCAGCTTCACAATTGTGATGATTCTCAGCTTATTGTCCTTATGCATACTAATTCTGGACCTTAAGCTCAAGAGTAATTCTTTAGTCGTAAGCGGATTTTGACGGACAATGTCCAAAACCTCTTTTGAGGTAACCAACTCGCCATTGGGTCCAGCATCATCTAGATCCACTGAAGCAGTTGGCAAAGGTGCCGGCAGAGGAGATATGGTGTCTTCTTTCTTGATTTTTTTGACAGATTCCGAGGGTTCAAAGGAAGCTGGTCTCTTCCGTACATTGGGGTTCCATTCTCCTGGAGGGATGGTCTGCAAAAATGATTTGGGAGCTCTGACTTTGACCACGCAATCAGTGATAGAGGTAACGAATATGCTTCTGTGTGTCGATGTTTCTTCCTCCCCAACATTGCCTTCTCCAGGCTCAGTTTTAACTGTAACTTCAGGTTCGGATTCATCATTACTTTCCAAATCTGATTGTGACACAAATGGTGCGATTTCCTCGTTGTCACTCTCGTAAATACCACCTTCTGTTCTGTTTAAAACCTTCTTTAACTTTTTGCCTTCCTTATCAACTTTTCTAGACTTCTCCACTTCAAACAAATCATTAAGATCGTCTGAGTCGTCCTCAGCATCCAGTTGCCCATCGAAATGTGCCGCTTTAAGCATCTCCTTTTTCACTTTTTTCTCCAGGAGTTTATTTTCTTCTTCATCGCCATCCATTATAGGTGCCTCTTCATCATCTGCAAATTCCTCATCAAAATCTAATTCATCGTGATCAGAGTCTTTGTCGTTGGCTCCACCTTGTACTGTTTTCATCCGGCCAATTCGACCAGCTTGAGTAGGAGCCGCAGAGCCTGGAGCTGAAGAGCCAAATCTGCGGAAACGGGCATCATTTCCTTCTCCTTCGTCCATGTGTTTCATTAGCCAGCGTGGTGCGGACAGATTCTTCTCCATACGAGCCTCGGCCTCTTCAAGAGTCAAAGTAGCATACTTATTTCGAGGCGTGAATTTGTAAACCTTTTCTGCCGGGACCATTTTAAAGCAGTTTTTATCAAACACAAACAAAACGTGTGTGGATTCCGAAGAGCCGGCCTCGTAGCTGCCCACAAATACGTTGTCACCTGTGTAGTCCTCAACAACCCAAGGGTAGTACTCCTCGTAACGGAGTTGTCTCTTTTTTTCGTCCATTACACGGACTTGCTTAGTTTTCCGTTTGAACAAGTTTCGGCGGTGCCTGCGGGCTCCTCCATCGGGGGCCACTTGGGACAAGTCTGCTGTGGCATTGGGATTCTCTGGATCTCCCAGATTGTTCTCTCCCATCAGATTCCCGTTCTCTGCAAGTTCTGCCTCTTCGCGTTTCTTTTCGTCCATTTGTTGTCGCGTAAGCTGAAATTGAATATTCTGGGGGTCTTTACGATGCATCCTGACCGGTTTGTGGAACGTTTTGAGGATATCAACATCTTGCTTCGTATGGAACTTTAGAATATGATTTCTAGTATCCAATAGACTCTCTTTTGTGCATGCTTTAAGCGGAATGACATTCCATTCACCCGCCAGAGAGGATGGCTTTGGAGGAGGTGGGGATGACGAATCAGTAGCGGGTGAGTCTTGCAGCCCAGCAGGGACAGAACCCACACCTTGCTCACGCTTTACCAGAGGCTCGCGCTTAACAGGGCTTTCTTGCTTGACTTGAGGTTCCCGTTTGACTGAGGTTGTGTTCATTAGAAGCTGGGTAGATAGTGGAAAGTTCCCATACACTACTATATGTGGGGAATAAGCCTCTTGCAAAAAAAGGGCAAATCAAGACAAAAATTTATAACACTTCAAATAGATTACAACTTCGAAACTGAGCTATAATCTTATTGCACTCATTTTTCAAATTTACTCATTTCACTGCTTAGCTATTTGCACATGTATACTGCCTTATGAAAGGGTACATTCCAAAGTACAAATAAAATATAACGCACTCCTTTATTTTCGAACTCAATATGATTTGTTTCCTGCCCAGAGCATCGCCAAGGTCTGAGACCGAATCAATACCTAATGCGTAGTGCTTATTTGCAGCCACAATTAGTCCATTGAAAAGACGCGAAGTCTATGACTCTTAGCCTTTCTCAATATTTTTCACTACCATCAAGTCTGAAGAACAGGTTACAGGGTCGAAGATGACTACTAATTCCAATGAAGAAGTGAAGAGCCCTCCTCCTAAATACATTGGGTTTATAGCAGGCATGTTCTCAGGTGTCACTAAGAATGCTGTGGGTCATCCTTTCGATACAGTTAAAGTAAGACTACAAACCTCAGAAGGTCGCTTCAAGGGTCCAATGGAATGTGTAATCAATACATTTAAAGCTGAGGGAATCCGTGGATTTTACAAAGGGTTTACTCCTCCTTTGGTAGGTTGGGTTATGATGGACTCCGTCATGCTTGGACTGCTTCATCTCTACCGTCGATTATTGCATGAGAATGTATACCCAGAATACAAAAAGTTGCCAATGTCCGGGCTTCTTATGGCTGCTTTGGGAAGTGGTTGGACTGTCTCTTTTGTGGCGGCTCCTATAGAACAATTCAAGGCTAGACTTCAAGTGCAGTATGACGCCAAAACAAGCGTCTACAAAGGGCCCGTTGATGTGGCTGTGAAGTTATGGAAAATCTCGCCAAAGACTTGGTTTACTGGTCTTTTCCCAACTATGGTTTTCCGTACTAATTTCATCTTTTGGTGGGGTTCGTATGACATAATAAAGGAATGGGCGGAAGCCAATACATCATTATCTAACACTGCTGTGAATTTTTGGGCTGGAGGTCTTTCAGCTACCGTTTTCTGGATATTTGCTTATCCCGCAGATGTCGTTAAGCAGGTAATCATGACAGATAGTCCTATTCCGTCACAGAAAAAGTTCCCGCATTACATGAATGCCGTTCGTTATATTTACAGAGAAAAGGGCTTACGAGGTTTTACCAGAGGTTTTGGCCCCTCAATTTTACGTTCATTCCCAGCTAATGCCGCTGCCTTAGCGGTATTCGAAGCTGTCATGCATACTCTTCATTAATTCCTTCATTTCTATTTAGTTTATTGAGATAGCCTTGAATTGTGCGTTGGCTTCGAAGGCTTCACTAATAGCTTATTTAGCATGTCAGCTCACCTTGTTTTGATGGTTTCTAATAACCCCACGGTTTACAAGAATAATTTAAGTACGCCCATAGACTAATCTTTGTCCTCGGGCAGTTCGGTTTGTTTAGCCCATGGCTTTGGTCTAGACTGAGCTGTTGCCTTTGATTTTTGGTCCGCTAAAACAGTATCGGGTATTTCTTTTATTCCTGGTACTGGTTGACCTGATACGATAAGCTCCACGAGCTGCTGATAGTTAGAGGAATATGGTGCATTTTCTAAGCTCGACTCTGGCGCATTTGCATTATCAATTTGTTTGATTTGGACTTCGTTTGGAAGCTCTTGGATCTTTGAATCATTTACACGTCTCCAAGCGTAATACTCGTCCAAATTCAAAATATTTCCAGTTTTTGAACAATAGAAAAATGATTTCGCTTGATCCACTAATTGTTGTCTTTGTGCTGGTGGGATTGTCGTCACTGAGGGATCCTGCTCTTGTAAAGATTCGAGGAAGTTCTGCAAGATGTCTTTTAATCCCTGATTGAAATCATCGAAATTATCCCAGTCGTAATTGTGGAATTCGGAATGTACTTTGTTTTGATCCATTACGAATACGAATGAAGAAGTCTTCCCACTCAGATCAGACAAGATTGATAAATCGTTCTGGATATGGGTAGTGAAGCGCTGTGTGCAGTAAGTTCTTCATGTGAAACCATGATTCTCTAACAAATCAGACGCAAATGCAAGCGATGACGAGGATGAAATTGAATTTTGCATTTGGACTTTTCTCTTTTGTCTGATCCTACGACTTTTTTTTATAGTTTTCTATTTACCCCAGTTCTCAGTGTCTCGGATTTATCAACGAAAACTGCAAAGTCTGAATATATTTATTGTCTAATTTAATTTATAACTCTACCTCCTCGAATCTATTTGTATTAAAGAATGAATTGCATATTCTTTCGCATTAGTCGCATTATAACTCGTTGCATTACGTCGATTTAGAGTTAAATATACCGTGTTAAGAAAAGAATTGAGTAACAAGTAATAGAAATTATGATTTCCTCTTTTAATCACTATTTTTTTTCGCGTGACAACAAATTTATCTCTGTTAGAAAATCTCAATATAATTCGAACCAAGTTCTATTTATTCTACTGTATCAGAGGCAACAGTAGAGTAGTTCTCGGTTTACCTTGAAACAACATGAGCCCTTCCATGTTAACATATACAAGGCTCATAATCCTTTCAATTCTTCTACGTGTAGGATTTTTCCTATTTGGTCTATACCAAGATGCCAATATGCCTGTGAAATACACAGACATTGACTACTTAGTGTTTACTGATGCAGCACGTTACGTCTCCCAGGGACAGTCACCATACGAGAGAGAAACCTACAGATATACACCTCTTCTAGCTTGGATTCTAGTTCCAACTTCCTGGGGAGGAGTATATATCCATTTTGGTAAAATTTTGTTCATGACATGTGACGTTCTCACAGGGATATTGATTTACAAAACCTTACCAAGACTGCTCAATTCGACACGCCGTGTCTTACTACTGTCGATTTGGCTATTAAATCCGATGGTAATCACTATAAGTACGCGTGGCTCGTCAGAAAGTGTGCTTACCTGCTTCATTATGCTCGCAGTGTATTACTATTTCAGACAACGACTCTTGCTTTCTGCTATGTGGTTAGGATTGTCAATTCATTTGAAAATTTATCCAATTATTTATGTTCCTGCCTTTCTATATAGTTTGGCAGCTAAGGGACATCCATTTGTGCATTTAAAATTTGTTCCAATAGCGAATTGGATTACAAAGGCCAACTTGTCGTACCTCTTGGTCACATTAATCTCTTTAGGAGCTGCTAATGTTGTTATGTACCAGTATTATGGCTACGAATTTTTGGAACACTCATATCTTTATCACTTGACTAGATTAGATCACAGGCACAATTTTTCAGTGTACAACATCATGCTATACTATACTTCCGCAAAACCTCATCTCCTGTCTGGAATTAGCTCTACTGTAGATGGCGTGCTCGAATTACTAGCAAGTCGCATTGAAAAACTTGCATTTTGGCCGCAATTGATCGTCAGCGCTGTCATTCTTCCATTAGCGTTAGCTCAAGAAAACTTAATAACGTGCTTATTCGTTCAAACTTTTGCATTTGTCACATTTAACAAGGTGGTTACTTCTCAATATTTTATTTGGTTTCTAATTTTTTTGCCATATTATTTTGCTACTTCTTCACTTACCACCAGAGAAAACACTGCTCGTGGGGTCTTGATGCTTGGTTCTTGGATCTTGGGGCAGGGATGCTGGCTATTTTACGCGTACAAGCTCGAATTCTTGGGCGAATCGACATTTATAAATGGACTATTACAATCGTCCATAGTGTTCTTCTTGATCAATTGTTACCTTTTGAAACAGTTCATTGAGTTTGCATGAATTACAACTTAAAATCATTGAGAAATAAACATGAAAAATTTAAAAGATAGATACTCAAACTCATATTAAGTTTCGTTATTACCAATATCCAAGTTGACACCAAGAAGTCACGTGACGCACCTCTTCTTGAGATGATCTTAAATGAACTATTCAGACCTCATCCCTTACACGAATGTCAAGACTAGAACTATATTCGCCCGAGGGACTACGGGTAGATGGAAGAAGATGGAACGAATTGCGTCGTTTTGAGTGTAAAATTAACACACACCCTGTATTCGATGGTTCGTCCTACGTCGAACAGGGAAACTCAAAAGTCATATGCATGGTAAAGGGCCCTATGGAACCACCACTTAGATCTCAAATCAATCAATCGCAGGCGGTAATTGAAATGAACCTCAATATAGCGAGCTTCTCAACATTACAGCGCCGAAAGAGGAGCAAAAATGATAAAAGAATGATCGAGATGAAGACAACCTTAGAACGAACATTCGAACAAAGTGTTATGTCTCACTTGTATCCAAGAACTTTGATTGAAATAAATGTACAGGTTTTAGCACAAGATGGAAGTATTTTAGCCACCATGACGAATGCCATCACTTTGGCTCTTATAGATGCTGGTGTGGCCATGTACGATTATGTCTCCGCAATTAGTGTCGGCATTCACGAAGAAACGCCTTTGCTTGATCTTAATGTTCTAGAAGAAAATGATATGAGTTGCATAACAATTGGGGTTGTTGGTAAGAGTGAAAAGTTGGCCATGTTATTGCTTGAAGACAAAATGCCTTTGGACAAGTTGGAGTCCGTTTTAGGTGTAGCCATTGCTGGAGGGCATAGAATACGAGACTTAATGGATGACGAGGTGAGAAGTCATGGCAATGAGAGAGTTGCTAAGCTCTCATCCCAATAGTTTAGGATAATAATAATAAACTCGAGGTGACGCATCTCCCGTAGTAGCGCTTTTATTTTATGTTCAAAGAAAAAGAATATTATATGCTCTTAGCAACAAACTAGTAGGTTTATGAGTATATAATGATCTTCAATTGACGAGAAAAAAAATATGACACGGACAGGAATCGAACCTGCAACCCTTTGATTTGGAATCAAAAGCTCTGCCATTGAGCCACCGCATCATTTTTAAGATTTATGGAAGCGTTTTAAATTTTATTCCTTAATTTAGATTTTGACAACAGATAATGTTACATGATGTCACATTGTCTGCTGCTCATCGTGATATTGATTCTTAGCTGGAAAAAGAAGCTGTCCCCTGAGTTACAATTTTCCCTGGACTGCGATGTGGTGTATCTCTAATTGCTGTCATGTGATGCGGTCAAAACGAATAAGTGGTCAAAAAACTTATTGGCTTGCATAACAGCTATGAATAAGAGTAAGCTTCAACATTTCTCAATTCTAAGATTTGATTCCCTTGGAAGAATCAATTTGATCACACATGATTGGGCAAAAAATTGAAGAACCTGGCTTTTCTCGCATTTGTTGATCTCTTCCGCCAATACCGCATCGAAGGACACAAAATCTTCTCCATGTATAGACTTTGCATCACAGGTGGACAAAACTGGAACGCCAATTAAGCGTACAAAAAGAAAATATAGGGATTCATCTTTGTAATCTAGGATAGCTCTTCCCATCGTTCGAACCATGCTTCGGTAGATCCGCAATGATTTCGATTTCCTTTCAGTAGCTATGATTTCATACAAACTTTTAATAATAGGGACTTCAGTGCTTAGTTTAAGTTTTGTAATCAAGTGTTGGTTGGAACGGCGGAATGTTGTAATTGAATCCAAAGATTTTGACATGTCGTCGACAATAGGAGAGTTGGACCTGATTTGAGTAGGTAGTTCTCTTCCTTCGTGTGCAAATTTGAAAAGTAAGAAAACATAGTCTCCGTATTGCCTATTAAGTAATGCAGCCTCAGCTATTAGTGTTAATCGCACCAAATAGTTATATGACTCTTGGGAGACCACTGCAAGATAACCAATCTCTCGGAAGTGCAATCCCGGGAGGCAGAAGCTTGTTGTATTAAACCAAACGGTTCCAGAACTGCCATCGGAGGTAATGACACGATTGTTGGCTATGGCTTCCAATGAATCAAAATAACTAAGTTCATTTGGGAACAATTCGTCAGGCCATATAAAAGCCGAATTTGTGACAAACTCGGCCAAGCATGTTGCGAATGTCCAAATTACCCAGGCTAAAGAAATTCTCATTGAGTTAAAGGCAAGATTAATCTTGACTTTTGGTTATAACTTGGCAATATAAGTCTTCTAGGCAAACATGTCAAAAATAGGCATGTGAAAAAGACGCATAACAAAATACTTTTTGAGACATTCAATTCCTCAACAAACTGAAATGTGATTAATCGAAATTGACATTCATGGCTAGTTCCTTATCCGCAAGGCATTATGTCTGGCTGCAATATCTGAAACAACCTGTACGATCTTCCTGTAAATACGAACGTAGCTGTTTGTAGCCTGTCTTTTGAGCTATCCCCTGTGCAACGCGTATCAAAGAAACCGAAACAAAACGAAAAACCGTAAAAGGGCGTTTTCTATGCGTTCATTCGCCCCGTATATTTTTCGATCCTATTTACTCAATAATTCTTTTTACTTAGTGCCAATTTACTTCTGGTGTAACAAAATATGCCAAAATTATACGCACGTGATGGTGTGCACGCGGAAAAGTCTACATCTGAAGTGTCCTTAACGTGACTTCCCGTATAAGAAGTCAATACTTTGTTCGGAGCAAACTGTCAATCAGTATCACTAAAGTCAATTACTTCTGGGCTGACATTAAAACTCAATCCGAAAGTCATCTCTTGCTTTTGTTTCTTTTAAACGTCACCTCAGAGTATTGCCATACGCAGATCCACCTGAAACTTTCGGATACAGTGAACCGTGCATAATCAAATCTCCTCAAATCAACAACCCTTGACCTTACTTAATAACATCATGTCTTACCGTGGGCCTAATCAGTTCAATAACAACTTCGGCGGCAACTTTGGAGCTCCAAACTATGCATCTCAGTACGGGGGGCCCCTGCCGCAAACCGGCAACATGGGTCCTGTTCTGTCACCTAAGGGTGCATTCGAGCAATTTGAAGCTTTTTCTCTGAAGATTGAAAATTTTCTCGACAAATACTTTTCTCCTGTCAAACCCTATTTGCCAGCCTTTGGTCGTTTATTCATCGTGGCTACTTTTTACGAGGACGCTATTAGAATTTTGTCTCAATGGTCTGAGCAAGTTTACTACTTAAATGTTTATCGCAAACACTGGAAATGGGTAACTGTGACCTTTTTGTTTTTGAATATCTTTTTTATGTTCAGCGCCTCCACCTTAATGGTCATTCGTAAACAGGCTACATTCGCTACTGCTGCTTTGTGTAGTGTTGTCTTCTTCCAAGGTTTGTTCTACGGATTAATTTTGGACAGTCTGTTTCTTTTGCGCAATTTGTCAGTTGTTGGAGGTTTAATTTTAGCTTACTCGGATACTTTAGTCAGAGACAAAAGATCACTCAACATGCCAGGGTTGCCCATGCTCAACAACCAAGATAACAAAAAATACTTTTTGTTGGCTGGTCGTTTGCTTCTTATTTTCTTATTTTTGGGTTTCGTCTTCTCCTCAACTTGGTCTCTTGGTAGAGTTTTTATCATTCTCTTTGGACTAGTTGCATGTACTTCAATTGTGGTAGGTTACAAAACCAAGTTTGCTGCATGTGTCTTGACTGTTTTGTTGTTTACATACAACCTTGTAGCTAACCAGTTCTGGCAATACTCTGCGTTCAACTCTAGCAGGGACTTCTTGAAGTACGAATTCTTCCAGACTTTGTCTATCGTTGGCGGTCTTTTACTTATTGTGAATGCAGGTGCTGGAGAATTCTCCATTGATGAGAAAAAGAAAATCTACTAAAGTAGCACCTCGGTTCCTGAAATTCTTATGATCGTGAGTCGCTAGGGCTAGTACATATCAGAGTAGGATAAAATTCACAATAGATGTGTTTTAAAAGTTGATCAATGATTAATTAAAGTTTTATTTTCTGTGTTTTTCCGCGTCATTCTCTCCCATAGTGGATGTTCTGATCTCCATTGCACCCGTACACCGTATCTTTACTTGAAGTATGAGGGACCCCCAATGGAAGAGTGTCTATATATCATTACCTTTTAACAATGCTGGATGGGAAGTGTCCCGTTGATCACAACCTGCGAGAAGTATGGGCATCCAAAATGAAGGAGCATGGCTCTTCGCTTCCGGAAAAAAATGTAACCACTGATGAAATAAAAAGCCAATCAGTGTGCCCCGTAGACCATAATGCTAGACAGAAATGGCTAGGGAACATTTCCGTTTCTGCAGAATCAAAAGTTGAGGCCATTGAAGAAAAGCAAGGTTGTAGCTCTGATAAACTTCTACGAGAACCAGTATATGCTTCGACAGCTGATTTACCCACTGAGAGAGAAATAAGCTCCATTCCCAAAACAGATACCAGAGCCAACTGGATATATCCATCACAAAAGCAATTCTATGAGGCTATGAAAAGGAAAAATTGGTCCCCTGAGGCTGCAGATATGAAGACAGTCATTCCAATTCACAATCAGGTTAATGAGGTGGCCTGGAGACACATCCAAGAGTGGGAACGATCGCTGATTGTTGAGGCCCAACAGAAGTGCGGCGGAATCTCGCTCACAAGTTTCAAAGGAGATCTGAAAAAAATGACGCCTCGTGCATGGATTCGCCTGACAATTTTAGGTCAGCAGGCTCCTTTTGATCGCCACGACTGGTTAGTCGATCGCTGTGGCGTGGAGGTCCCTTATGTGATTGACTTTTACGATGGCGGTGACAAAAACGGTGTCTTTGTAGATGTTCGTCCAAAATTACAGAATTGGGAAGGATTTAAATTACGTTTCGGCCGCGCTGTCGGTCTTCTTTAAAACAGAAATACTTGTATATATTGTAATCTGATATCTCAATCAGAACCATGGACCCATGCTAGAGAGCAGGAGACAAAAGTTTAACTTTGACAAAACCTCTTATAACACCAAGTTTGATGTCATACAAAATACAAGTAACAAGTAGTGTCGTTTATTTACCAGACAAAGCTGGGTTTTCTATGTACCATCCATCATTCACCTCTGTAGCTGTGGGTCTATCTTCCCATGAACAGACCGGACTGTCCTAATTTTTGCATGCTGTCACCAACCTTGACGTTGGTTTCAAAGTACTTAGAAACACATCTGTCCAAACAAACAGCCTCTTGCTTGGAAACATCGCCCTCAGAGTATGATTTGTTAATGCACTTGGCATGACATTGCTCAACCAAAGAGTTGAACATACCAGTGACCATATCCAACTCAGCCTCAGCGGCCTGGATTTTTTGCTGCGATGAGACTTGTGGGGCACCTCCTAAACCGAACATTGTATTGTATGTCTACTGGAGATGTGTGGAGTAAGTGTATGTGACTTACTTTGAAAATTTTGTGGTGCACGGGTGTGCCACCATTGCTGCACAAGTATGGACTACTTCAAGCTGGGGGGACAAATAAATTCAAATTTTCTATTACCTATTTATATTTAAATCACATAATTTAAGCGCGAAAGCTCATCGTTCAATTAGTTATGTCTGGCGGATTACAAATCTTGTTCACATACCGGGGAAAGTAAGGTGAAAGTGGCCGCCAAGTAGAATTACACAAGAGGCATGTTCTTCTTGCATTTTACGGAAGTCTTCAGCCATTTCTGGGACAAAAACAGCTATTCCATGACAAAAAGTTAATTGTTTCCCGACTCGCAGAAATGCACCTCCGATAAGCGTTACACGAGAATTCTTCATGTAGCTTCTTTGAGTTAATAACTTACCAGCTTCCGACGTGGCAACCTCTCGCAAATCGTAGAAGTAGCGACTAAATTTCCACGTCTGAGTACTGAGATTCAATATTGGAAGACGAAGGAGATTGGAGTTCGATATGCCTAATTGAAGTCTTGCCAATCGTGAAACATCAAGCCGGTCACTTTCATATGGTTTGGAATCAAAATGACGAAGATAATCGTTGGTATATCCACCTGAGAACACGACTTGTTCCTTACCATCTTCTGTGTACGTCGACGCACGATGATGACAGCATCTTAGTTCGGCCTCTCTCGGCACCGCGTCGGCCACTTGGGACTCGTAGACAAGTGATTCCAGATCCTCGTCTTCAGTGGGTCGTTTAGGCTTGTTGTAGTAATCAAAGGCATACGTAGGCAACTTTTGCCATGTTTCAGTGCTGAATGAGTATGAGTAAAAGTCACTGAACACTTCCTTGTTTTCGTCAACTCCACCGTGAATGATGAGTCTCTTACTATCTAGCTGTACATCACCATTCATGCATTTACTGTGAGACTTCTGCCCGCTTGAAGTAGCATCGCAAGCTGACTCTTGCAGCTTAAGCGACTCTGTGTCACTATCAACAATCCCTTGCGTGTACAATTCACAAGACTCAAATGGTCCCTCATTGTCTGTAAGAAAATATGCGAAATATCCTCTTGGCAGTGGCACCACATCGCCTTGAGGCGTCACTCCGATCATAAGGGCAGAAGTATGAAATTTTGACTGCTCGAAGTCTTCTATAAGTAATTCAATTTTAAGTAACTTGTTACTTGCAACAAACTTCGATGGCTGATCCTTATAATCTTGAGCCAAATGAAATCCTCCAAACATGTACACACAAATAGAAAATACCTCAGCTTTCGTACTTTCATGACCATTGAACTGCGAATCAGCCTCGCTAGTAACTGAAACTGCCGGTGAACTTACACCGGGCCCATGTTCCAGGGTGGCCAGGTCAACTAATGGAGTAGATAGAGTGGTAGGTGAGGCTATAGTACTGCGTGAATCCTGATCTCTGAAGTCCACACCAGTGTCAACGTGCAACTTTGTCGCGCCCATTTTTTGTAGTAATTGTGGCGAGGATGGTCTACTTTCTGAATTACTTGGCAGACTCTGCGAACGATGTTGCTTGACTTGGTTTGAGTACAGGCTATAAACGGACGAATGGGTACTAGATGGACTTTGTTTGGTCAGGTTTCTGTGAAAAAGACGAGTGGACTTTGACAATAGAGACGACTTTTTTGCTAATGCAGATGGAGATGTTATTAAGGCAGGTTTTACTGGAGCCTTTGCTCCGCTAGTGGAAGGAGTCCTAGAGATAGAACTGTCTTGTGTCTTTGTATTTGTTTTCGTCAAAGGCGATGGAACATCTGAAGTGGGAGCAGACGTTTTCTGATTTCCACTAAAAGACTCATTGAGGATGGTTTGCTCTGCCGCTGACAAGTTTTTTGTTGTCGGGTGTTCTTCTTTGGAGAAATTGAGCGACGATGCATCATCATGGGTATGATCACAAGCGAAATAGCTAGAGGTCAAGGTTGCGCCGACTCTTCCGCGGAATACCATTTCCAGCTTTGCAACAATGTCAATTTTTGTGAAAGTCAATTTAAGAGTATCTAAGATATAGCCCTTATTGTTCATAGTGATGCTTTTTTCTATAATCCACCGATTCAACTCGGGTTTAAAAGTCACGCTATCGATGTGCATATGAAACCCACCACAAAAAAATACCTGTGTCTCGGAGATTTGTGTTCCTTGCATATCGCAAATGGTTGATGGAGTCAGCTCTAGCATATAAGCAAGTGGGTACTCGTGGACAGTGCCTCTTGTTGGATTAAACGTAATAAAAGAATAGTTATACCCCATAAGCGGCGACATAAATACATCCTTGTTGACATAGGGAGGAAGCTCTTGTGTAAAGTGCACCGAGATCTGCGACAACTCCGTGTTTTTGGGAATTCCTAATGCTTTAAAGTTAGTTAAAGGATCACACCGTAGGCCACCGAACATGTATGTTATTTCGCCGACTTCAAAATGGGTTTGATAACAAAACAGTGCTGGCTTTCTTTTTGGCACGACAGCCCCGCCAGTGCAAAATGTAAACGCAGGGATATTGAGGAGACCCGAGAAAGGCAGCGCATGCATGTCACTCCGAAACGACACTGCCTCCTCAGGTTCTAAGTTCTTAAATTCCTTTGCTAGAGCTCCAGAGTAGTATGCTTCAGTCAGCGCGCGCATGTAAGATTCCATGTGAGAGAAGGAGAGTCGTGGCTCAAAGTGTAATTCCCTTGTCTGTTGCTTAGACGCTAGAACCGTCGCTTGGCCCAAATTTGGCATGTACGTTATAAGCGTATAGAATTCAGACCGCCCATGGCCCCAATCAGTAATGTGCGTTCGACGAAATTCTTGGTCTCGCTCAGAAATATCTTTCGTCTTGTTATAATCCAGAGGTTCCTGAGATTTCGAGACCGCTAAGCTACCAAGCATTTTCGAAAGGTAGCTTTAATAAGCCTTTGAAGATATGCTGAATATAAATTGGGCCGACAATCGTCTCGAAATTTGGATGACTTTTGGTATTTCAGTTGTGAGTTTACACGAGACAGCCACTAAACTTTAAATTCGGAGAAAACAAGGTGAAGAATGTAAATCAATGGGATACAACAAACGGAATCTCTTCGTGTCAAAAAGCTTTTGGCATCAATATTGCTGCAATAGTTATTTAAAAATGATTCAGATAAAACAATCGTCAATTCTCTGCTTAACCAACGCGGACGCTTCATGCGTAGCAGTCCAAATGTGAGTTATGTACTGCATACAATGACTTGTGGGGTGAGCTTTCAAAGCTACCTGCAAGGTTGCATTTACGAAACGTCTAATAAGCTTGTGACAGTAAAGCGGAAGCGACTCCCATTACAAAACGCAAGAATTTTAAAACTTTTTTCATTGCTGAAATCACAAATTTTCGTCCGCTATTGCACGCGGTCATCAGTTTCTAACGGTTCTTCTTTCATGCCATTGATGTTCGTAAATGGCCACAAAACTGCCACAAGCGGCTAAACATGTGTCACACGGGACCTTATTACAGGAACACCAAGAAGCTTAGGGAGGCCTCGCAAGCACAATCGTTCACAAACTTTATGATGTGCAATACTTCAAAATTACCCCTCAAATACAATATTGGTATTGTACCCGAGAAAAAATCTAACTTACTAATTGATATGGATAGGACTGAAAGCTACGGTGTCGATTAAATTCGTAAATCATGCATATTGACAATACAAGCTGAGGAACTATTTCAAAACAATCTAATCCACATCTCTTGATCTCAATCAATTTGTTCATTATCATAAAGTTGATTTTCGTTATTAGTCGATAATAATGGAGTCGTTTTCAGCAAAGGCAGGAGCAGCTTCTTCAGATATCTTCGACCCTTTTGACGTAAAATAGTTGCGAACATAAGGAAGCAAGCCCTTATTATAGTTATAAATCATCATACCCTCCATCACAAGAGTGGCTAGTAGGAACATTAATGTTATCACTCCGAATGAAACGAGTGATGACCGACCCGGGAAGTAGGCACCGGGGGTCACGGCAATGTTATAAGCGGAAGAATATTTTGTGTACAATCTTATGATCTTAAAAAGAACGTAGGCCGCACCAGCAAGAAAGCAAAAAGTGGTACAAATTGTAAGCCAAAGCCACTCCCGAGTGGCGGCAAAATCACTGGCCACCAAGACAACTATAGTAAGAGGTAGCATAACACATGTCAAAATAAATTCCACAGAACTCTTGTTTGCTATCATAATCACGATAAATTGGATCGTAAAGCCGAGGAAAAAGAAGAAATCGAATAAAAGAAGACTGCGATGTATCTGGAAATAAGAATACAAGCGTTTGATTTCAAAGCTTGCACCAATTTTTTTGAAACGAAACCATTGAACTCCACGCCACAAGACAAAGTATATTAGCAAGACTTGACTTATAAGAGTGGCAGAGATCACCACAATCGTAGTCACGTTCGTTGCGAAAACAGCTTGATCCCATCTTCTGTCACCAACTAAGTTAACACGTCTTGTTATTTCTTGATACTGAACTCCGGTGTAAACCAACATGCACATATAGAAGAGGCATAGCATTGCGAGAAGAAGCATATTCTTCGTTATGAGCCCGATCACGGTGATGACACATTGATAAACTGCCGCGAAAATAAAAAGGGACAAAAATATCGACATCTCGAAGTATCGCAGTTGTGATGTAAATTTATTACGGTGTATAGTGAGAGCTCCAAACATGAATGCTTCCAATGCCATAATGAGAACTGCTGATACAAGAGATACCAGTAAAAAGGCCACCAGTGCGGCACGATACTGTGAATCTTTTTGCGATTTCCCCTTCTGAGTTGAGGCCCCAGTATTTATAGAGTCTTGATCTGACGCTTTCTGTTCTTCGGGATACTCCCCTTCAATGTTTATCGGGTAGTCATCTAGGCTACTGATCTGCGAGTTCCGTTGATTGTTCACAACATTTTGAGACCATCTTCCGACTGCAAGTTCGAGTGATTCAGTAGAAAGCTGGTGCTTTTGATTATATGACGCGGTATTTTCGGTTTTAGACATTCTAATTGAAGAAGAGGCCATTCCTCTTAATTCCCCTGGCTGTGCACGGACTAGAATGACAGCCGTTATGCACTGCAGGTAGAAGAACTCCTACCAGAGATGCAAAACATTTGTACCGATAATCTATGTCGGAAGTGGAGAAAAATTATAAGCAGTCAGTGAAAAAGGTACATAAAATGCTTTTTAGAAGCGACAAAGGTTTTGACCCTCGTCCATTCAAAGAGATTTGTATCCTTGGAAGTCACAGGTAGCTCGACCCAAAAGGTGTGATAGGATTAATACATGTCATTGGATTCCCATCAACTCCTCTTATAAGAATCTTCTAATAAGATTTTTTTTTTTTTTGTCTTGCTTCCAAAAGTAGCAGCTCCAAAATTTAGTCTATAGCACTTGTAAAACCATAAACAGATAAATTTAGTACTGCATACATGATTGACTGCAAAATCTTGTCATATGTTTATTTCACATCAGAGTATAATTCATTGAAACCTAGTGAATTGTCATGTATGCATTTTATATCTATCTATAAACCCTCGTAGTTTTCTATGGTCTCTTCCACGAGCCCTCGTGACTCCTCCGAGAGTTCTAGCCATGTTACTTCCGAGAAAGACAAATCTTCTGAGCTTTTGATCCTCAATTGATCAATCATGCTTGCTTTTACAAAAATGCAGATGGCATCATAACCACCCGCACCTGGTACGACTCCTCCAAGACAACCTGGTAGAGCATTGCAACTATCCAAGAGTTTTGTTTGCTCCTTTGGCTCCACATCAGCACCAGACTTCCTAGTTAGCTTTTGAAGTCCTGACCTTATGGATTTGATCGACTGTTTGAGGGGTTCAAGGAACTCCTCGCTATTTTCTAGAGCTGTTAAATATCTAGAGGGCTCAGATCTGTACCTCTCGTTCAAAGCCGACAATTGGTGCATAAAATCTTCATTTGCTTGATCCAACTCCTTGTAAATAGCGCTGCTTTCTGGGTCCGATTTGCGCCAAGCCAAAACCCTAGACACTAATTTAGGTGTCTCTGAGCCACTTTTGACGTCACCCATTAATAGGTTGATTCCAGGAGGGAGGGAGCATGGTTTGTTTACAAAGTTCCACTCTGAATCTACAGTTTTCCTGATATCATTGCAGTATTCATCTGACATTGTTCGTCCTAGAAGGTCATTGATAGTCTTGGGCTCGAAGCGTCTATACAAAATGGAGCCATATACTGCAGTGGCAACATCGAATCCCAGTCCAATTTTACCTTGGGCATCACAATGTGCTATTTGAGCCACTTTATGAATGACATCACGAAGTTCATCTAAAGTACGATCCAACAATGATGTTAATAAAGCCGAAGTTACGACTGTGACAAACCCAGCAGACAGGCCCATTCCGGTTTTTGGAACTTGTTCGATTGGCTTGTTATGATATAAAAACAGCTTTGAACCTAATTTAGAACTTTTAACTTGAGTATCTTCTTGGGTATGATATCCTGGGTCCGAAAACAAAGTAATTTGAAACGAGAATCCGTTTATTGGTTTAACATAGCCAATTGCAGCCTTGATTGTGGCTTCCAAAAAGGGATTTCTAGATCCAGTGATTTCTTGAATTTGTAATTCATGATCAATAGTGAAGATCCACTTGCCTCCGAACTGTGGTGAGGCCACAGATATGACAGACTTATCTGTAGCAATGTCTGTGGCATCAAATTGAGAGATGCGAGCATGCATTCGACAAGACAAAGCTGTTACGAATGAATTGTATTGGGGATCAAGGACTAGATACCCACCAGCCACCATGGCTTTGCTTGGGGCACTAAACACTTTTGCCAGCAGAAGAGACATCACTAGATCAAAATATGGAGCAGACAAAAAAATTTCCGAAAGGGGAGTGGCACGGCTGAATGAAATTGGTGGGAAATGCAGCTCCGAGCAGTGATGAAAGATCAATGTCAAATGACAAACATGAGACTAGAGTTGTGAGACGAGACAGGCCTAAACTTCAAAAGATCACCAGAGAAAATATATATTAATTTTCCAATTGATAACAAACTTCGTTTTACTATGAACTAAAAAAGCTTCCTCAAAGTGCTTTTGAAACAAACAATAAAATGACGTGCCAAGTTGATTCGTTTCTGTCATACCCAATCGACAGGGCGACAAGAGACTACCAAAACTACTGCTCTAAAAGAGCGAAAGCAAGGAGAAGTCGGTAGGACCAAATTTTATCTACACGTTTCACTGAGGCATTTCTCTGCCACACAATTCATTGTTTGGAATATGCTGTTAGATGATACAGCTGACATGATTTTTAAATATACTTAAAAAAATCAAAAGATTAGAACCGAAAGGTTTGTATTCTTCGTCATATCTTTTCATTGTCAATTGATGGTCAGGCGATCACTGACATAATAAGTTATGTTTTGTTCCCCGGACTGAAAACATTCATTAGTCACTGCGATAAGACCAAGCATCTTGAAACGTTGACCAAATCAACATAGAGCATAAGCATCGGAATCTCTTTTTACCTTAACTCATAGATTCAAAAATTCTGATTCAAAACAATTGAAGCATTTTGATCTATCGTTAAATCTACAAGCATATCATATCGCATAATAATTCCGAAAAATGGACGCTCTACAGAAAGAGAAAGTCATTGGTATAATTGGCTTAGGTGACATGGGTGTCATGTACGCAGAACGATTTTCTGCTGCCGGTTGGAAAGTCGTCGGTTCTGATCGTGAAGACAAGTACCAAGAAACAAAGGAGAAGTTCTCTGCCAGCGCGTTTGAGGTTCTACCCACAGGCCATCATGTCTCAAGAATTGCCGATTACATCATTTACAGTGTAGAGGCTGAGAATATCTCGAACATTGTAAAGACATATGGCCCATCAACGAAACTCGGGGCTATCGTAGGAGGCCAGACATCTTGTAAAGAGCCAGAAATTGCAGCATTTGAGAAGTATGTACCTCATGATGTAAACATTATTTCCTTGCATTCACTCCACGGCCCTAAAGTTGACACTACTGGGCAGCCCTTGGTTCTTATTAAGCATAGAGCTTCAGACGAGAGCTTCGCCTTCGTAGAAAGCTTAATGTCGTGTCTTCAATCGAAGATGGTACAACTCACTGCGAAAGAACATGATCGTATTACTGCAGACACACAAGCAGTAACACATGCAGCCTTCCTCTCGATGGGTGTCGCGTGGAAAGCAAGCAATCAATATCCGTGGGAGACGCCTAGATGGATCGGAGGGATTGAGAATGCCAAAATGAACATTTCCTTGAGAATCTTTGCCAACAAATGGCACGTTTACGCTGGCTTGGCTATCACCAATCCGTCTGCTCATGAACAAGTCCTTCAATACGCTAAATCTGCGACGGAACTATTTACTCTTATGATCCAAGGACGTAAAACTGAACTCTCCGAGCGATTATCGGCAGCGCGTAAATTTGTTTTCCATCATAATCCATCACTTTTACTTGATGATACGATTCTTCAAGAATTTTCGTTGGGAAAGACGCCGCCAAATACAGAAGAACAACCTAACTCACATCTTTCTCTTCTTGCAATCGTAGATAGCTGGTTCAGGTTGGGAATTATTCCCTACGATCACATCATCTGTTCCACTCCTCTTTTCCGAATCTTTTTGGGTGTTAGTGAATATCTTTTTTGTAGCCCTGGATTGTTGGAAAGATGCATAGACGTGGCCATCAACGATCCATCCTTTAGAGCTGACGACTTGGAATTCACGTTTGCTGCTCGTAGATGGGCAGATATTATATCCAGAGGTGATTACAGATTATACGAAAAAACGTTTATAGAGACGCAAGAGTTTTTCAAACCGAAATTTGCTGAGGCCAATGCTGTGGGCAACAAAATGATTAAAACAATTTTGCTGCGTGTGAAAGAAAGAGAGAATCTGACTTAATTTCTTGTCTAAGATATGTCGCCAATTAGCAATTTTATCAAGACGGATTTACACTTGTGACAATAATCAAGATACAAAGGATAACTCTTAACTCGAAGTGTTCAATGACTCAATGTAGTATCCAATTCATTTAATGTAGTCATAAATCTCACTTAACTATTACGCAAACTTACCGTTTATCGAAATATTGTAATTTCATTGAATTCATTAAGTTTTGACTAGTTATTTATAATACTGAGCACTGTTGAAATCTTAATGATCTAATTAAAAGTTTAGATTAACGTCATCTCTACAATTGCTCATCCTTAATTACATCCATCAACCAATCCAAGCCCTCGGTCAAACCTTCACCACGAATGGCCGAGGCTGCAACAATGCTCCAACTTCGCTCCTTCAAGTCCGTGAGGCTGAGCGCCTGGGACACCTCAGCGGCAGTCATAGCACCAGGCTGATCTTGCTTGTTTGCAAAAACCAAAAGTGCACTATCTAGTAATTCCTCCTCCTTCAACATTGTGTGAAGCTCGTTACATGCAATGTCGATACGATCTTTATCAGTGGAATCCACCACAAAGATCACGGCGGCGGTGTTGGTGTAATAACAACGCCAGTAAGGGCGGATAGATGTTTGTCCACCCAAATCCCAGATGTTTAAAGTCAAATTCTTGTACTTTAATGTTTCCACATTAAAGCCAATGGTGGGCTTGGTAGTGACAACCTCTCCCATTTGTAAGCGGTAAAGAATAGTGGTTTTACCAGCTCCATCCAAACCCAAGATAAGGATACGGATTTCTTTTTGAGTCAGCCAAATCTTCGAAAAAATGTTTGTGAAACTGAAAGCTTGACCCATGACGACGACTATATATAGGTTCGAATTTGTCTTTGAAGGACGTTTTTTGAAGGTTTCAATGGAAAATTATTAGGTTGAATCTGAAAACGAATTATGAGCACTTGAAGGTGGGCCGAAATGCTATTTAATAGAAATGAGCGATAAATGCAAGGTCAATGATTCAAAAGCACGGATTTGTTGTTTGAGTAGGCCACAACAAAGCTGAATTGCTTTAGACAACAAATGCAGACGAAGGTTTAAACACCGAAATGTAATGATAACACCTTGTTTCCAAATTAGCAACAACAGGTGCAAATGGGTGCCGATGCCGCGTGCGTTGGTGGAGATTTCAGTTGGAGTTGTCGGAGTATTTAGACTTGGTAGCGGCCGTTTAGTCAGGAGAAGGTACGGGTTTCTATGAAGTTGACCACTTGAATGTAATTACCGCGAGATTGAAACACTCGAGGATTGCAGTTGTGTTAATGATCCAATTCTTTGGATTGATAATATTCTAATTAGTTGATCTTATCGGGGCACCTTAGTGGCTTAGATGACACTATGGAGACTAAAGAGCTAATAGCTTAATGTAGGAAACAGACCATAACAACACAATAGCGCTTCCGTGCTCTGGAGTTTTAATTAATATAAGCCTTGACTTTCAAAAATTATTTTATTGAATTTGTTATGTTAAGTGACATAGATACACACTAATTAACGCACAATACGGAACATTAATTTACAAATCTAAATATTTGAGAAAAATTTCAATTGGAGACAGAAAATTAATTGCTTAAAATTCTTTTGGCCTTTACATCAATATACCAGATTTTTTAGTCTTTTCTCAGCGTCGCCACTGCCACCTTGTCTATGGTTTCTGGAATGAGTCTTCCAACCCCACAGTCTTTATTAGCCAAGGGCTTTTACACTTCGGTCGTACTTACAAACACAAAAAAAAATCATATAATAGTAGCCAATCAACTCCCATGGAGCCTAGAGGTATATTAAGAAACAAAGAAAATGACGCTCCGGCTCATTCACACGAGTCGGCGTCCGGGGACTTGGATAGGCAAGAGGTTATCAGGAACACCCGCTACAACGCCCAATTGGTCTCTGAATCAAGCAAAGGAGATCGAATTCGGGCCCAAATAGCTCAAGCTCGGCTGCATAATGTTGGTGAAGATGGTTCTAGTGGCACTTCGTCTACCGAACACCTAAAGTGGGATGAGATAAACTTATACAAAACCGAGCAAGAGAAGGCAGCTACAATGAAAATTGATGAGCCTAAAACACCTTACGAAGGCGGTTTTGACCCTACAGGAGAATATTATCAGGAAGACGAAACTACTGAAGCTATTCCCGATTTCGATTTAGGCGAGGGGCAATTCGAAACTAGTCATGAGCTTTCGCAATCCCTCAATGGCGGACAAGTTCTCGAAAAAGAAGATGATGAGGACGAGGAAGAGGAAGAGGACAACGAGGCAGCACCACCTTTGCTGGCAGAGGAAAGGCATCAGAAGTTTGAGAATTTGCGCAAGGCTCACTATCATAACGCAGCCAACCCGCTTAAACATAAAATAGCTATTCCTGACGACGATGAAGACAACACTGAGCAAGATAATGAAGAAGAAGAAGAAGAAGAAGAAGAAGAAGAAGAAGAAGAGTAAAGCCTCGCAGTCTCTATACATCATTTTATAAGAACCTAAGCATGATTTCAAGTACTTCAAATGTTGTAGTGATGGTCAGATTTCAAAAAATTGAAGTTCAGTATCTAATTATAAAGACCTTCATCTTTTATTAAGGAGTAAATAATTTAATTATTGGCTTAGACGAAGTACTTCAAGTAGTTGGCCTTCAAAGATCCAGAACCTGTCAATTCAGCAACGACGGCGACGAAAGCGGCCTTAACATCGGCAGCGTCACCTTCGCTCTTTCCTGCAAGGGTAGACAATTGCAAATCGTCCAATTTTTCTAAAATCAAGTCAATGTCAGCGTCAATAGCTTCAGCCTTGTCCTCGTCACCGAAGTAGTTAGCGCCCTTTGGAGCACCTCTTACAGCTCTCTTGTTCTTCTTCTTGGCGGACTTAGCAGCTTCCTTAGCTTTCTTAGCATCGGCCTTAGCGGCGACAGCCTCCTCCTCGGCCTTCTTCTTGGCAGCCTCCTCCTCAGCCTTCTTCTTAGCAGCCTCTTCGGCGGCCAAACGAGATCCAGCACCCTTTTCCCATTTAGCCTTCTCCTTCTCGGCCTTCACGGCGTCCTTCCAAGCCTTGATTCTTGGGTCTTCCTTTTGAGCACGGCCAACCATGTCATTGAGCTTCTTGTTGTCCTCTTGCTTCAACTTCTTTCTGTTAGAGATGTTCTTACGCTCGATGTAACGCTTGTGGTCTCTGTTGGCGGAATCATCTGGAACATCCTCATCCTTGAATTCGAAAGACTTCCAGGAGTCGAACTTGCCCCAGAAACGGTAGAAGTTGTCGACTTCCTCTTTAGTAGAGTCTTTGTCACCAAGTAAAGGAACAGGCTGCTTCTTGGAAAAGTGGGCGTTAGTTTCGAAAACAGGACCCCAAGCCTCGAAGAAGTCGTAAGTAGACTTGGCCGATGGTGGTGCAACAGTAGCCAATTCATCTACGGAGTCGAATTGAGCTCTCTTGTTAGAGTCGATCATGACCTCGAAGGCCTTTTGAATGATCTTGAAAAAGTCATCTTGGTCCAAACCACCAGAAGCTGACTTCTTGTCTGGGTGATGCTTCAACACCTGCTTACGGTGAGCACGTCTGATTTGATCTTCAGTGGCCTTGTATCTCAAGTGGGACAAACCTAAAACAGCATACAAGTCAGCCTCCTTCCACTCTCTTGGGTCGTGAGCCAACAATTCAGCAGATTGCTCTTCATCACCCAAGTCAGCATCCTCATCCTCTTCGACTTGTTGCACGTTCTTTTCTGCCTCCAACTTCTCGAACTCAGACCAAGTGTGGCCTCTTAAGGTTCTGGTAGCATGGGCCAAGAAGTAACGACCAACAGGCTCAATTGGACGACGGACTGGGGCAGTATATGGCTTGTAAGACTCGAATGCGGGAGTTTTAGGGCCTTGAAGGGCAGGGAGTTGGATAGACATGATGATTCGATGGGGAGTTGAGGGACTGAAAATTCCGAGATGGGCCTCGATGTAGGAATATGCTGTGCGTCAAGAAAGAACTAAAATCAACTTAAGAGCCAATTAAATTAAGATCTTTTTTATTTGCCTTTTTACTTTGAAAATAAACTCTCTATTTCAGATCAATACTTGTTATTCATTGTGTGATTTTGATTTGATTTGGGCCTTAATGTACTAACCCATCACTATGCTATTAATCCTTAAAATGAGTGAAAGTTGTAGTGAAATTTACCGCCATTGCGATCTAAGTTGCAAATGTTTTACGAATGTAAAAGTTGACTTTACAATTCAGTGAACTACATTCGTACAGTATCTTTTGTTCATTATATCGGATCAAAACATACCTTTCGCAAAATCTTCTAGAATAAAGTTCTTTTTTCACTCTTCATCATCTGAATGATCATCCTTATATCCATACTTTCTGATTTCGGTAAGTCTCTTACGTGCTTGGTTCAATGAGTTTTCTAGCTTCAAAATCTCCACCTGTTGCTCCATTTCTAACGTCTTACCTTCATAAGTAGTGAGTTTACTCAAGTCTGGTCCTGAAGAAGTATTGGCATCCTTGTTAATGTACAGGCGAACCTTTGAAACCAATGCCTTACATGCACCATTGACGCCGCCCGATGAAGTCTCCAATTTCTCAAGGGTTTTGGACATCGATTGCGCCTTTACTCTCGAAGCAGCAACAAGTTGTGCTGTTGAGGCTGATACTTCATTACAAGCAACAATCACTTGCTCCAAGGAGTTTTCGTTTTTGAGAACCCCATCGGCGCTTTGGATTAATATATTTGTGGCGGCACCTACAGCCTTAGAAGCACTGATCAAACCCTCGGTCCATCTACTGTTCTTCTTGTAGAACTCTCTTCTGGAAGAGTTACCCTTGTTTTTGGCAACGATCTCTATTTGGCAGTTGGTTGCATTTAAGATCAACTCTGCGACTGCTTTAGTGATTGCGAGGGCACATGACAAAAGCAACTCACTGACCTCATACTGTGGACCGCTTTGAATCGTGGTCATGAGTTGGGTGAGGAAATCAGACGCTTGCGAGACTGTCTTTGCAGCATCATTCATTTCGTTGTCCACAACATCCTCGATGTTGCCCTTCTTGAATACATCCACATGTTTAGAGACGCGCAAAGTTTCAAGCAAGCTGGAAATCAGTTGCAAAACCTCCTGGAATGTGATGTTACAGTCGATAACAAATTCAATTTTGTCGTCTTCCTTTTCCAATTCGTCCAAGGTGTCGCTGGTCAAACTGGCAAAAAAGGTCTCCGCGCCAGTCAACATCTCATTTACTAAATCGACCAACTGCTCTTCTTCCTCACTTGACACATTTTGACATAAGCCTTTAGCATTTAACATTAAGTCATTAATGGTGGAAGTAAGGTCGGAACCAGCAAGAACAATGCTCGAATAAGTCTCATCGTCGGGCGTTGTGGCTGCCTCTGCCAAATACCCATTAAACGCCAGCGCAAAATCGGTGGCAATGTCTGCGCAAACATCGACGATGGAGAGCACATATTCTGGCGAAGCACTGATGTTTCCTGCTTGCATGGTGGAGGTGAACTCAAAGCGAGCATCTTGGATACGGCGGACGTTATTCGCTAAAATGACATCAAGCAAATTAACAAGTTGCTTCTGACCACCACCCTCATTTTTAATCAGGGCTAATTCGTTCAAGGCCATGTCAAGGGACTCCTGCATGATTTCCAAGTCGACATCTTTGCTTTTCAAACTTTCCTTGAGCTGGGAGATGTCACCTAAAGATGTAAGTTGCATACTTTTCTCTGCGAGCTCTGTGTTAAGTCTGTCGAGCTCCTGCTTATGCTCGGATTGCAAGCTGCTCAATTGCAGCGAGTTGAGCTGACCCAGCTCTGAAGCACGCGCGCCCAAGTCTCTAATCTGGGTTTCCAATTTCTCAATTTCCAGGTCTTTAGAAGCACGTACGCGATCCAAGTCCAAGCGTGCCCTGTCTCTTTCTCTAATCAAGTCAGCCAACTCCAAGTTTTTAGCCTTCAAATCCTTCTCGAGCTTCTCCTTCTTCAACACAGACTCTTGAGCACTCAGAATCTTTTGTTGTATTTTCTTAAACTTAGCCAAAAGATTCAAATGCTCAGCACGCAATTGCGAATACAATTTTGCCAAACTCTCGTACTTTTTCGCCCAGTTGTTAACTTGGTCCTCCAAAATTTTGGCCTGCTCGTCTTTGCCTGCAATCTGTTGCGTTGCAGTTTCATTGAGGGTTGCCATCTCTGACTCCAATGACTTTACCCGGGTATCGTACTGCGCCAAAAGAGCCTGGTCATTGTCAAATTGGTTTTTAAACAAAAGCAAATCCTGTTCCAATTCAGCAACACGCAGTGTATGTGCTTGCGTCTGTTGTTGACGCAATGCTTCCTGCTCTTGGAACATTCTTTGCTCTTGCTCGAGCTTCTGCTGCTCAAACATCTCTTGTCTACGTTGCTGCTCCTCTAATTGTTGCTGGCGTTGGAATTCTAATTGTGCTTGTTGTTGTTGTTGCATCTGAAGTTGTTGATTAAACATTCCCGTTTGTTGCAAGAAAATCAGATCAACTGGAGGAGGTGTTTGAGCGACCTCAACGTTCAGGGTTGGCTGCAGAGAGAGTTCAGAAGCCACATCTGCAGTAGGTGTTGGGGCTGCTAATTGCGACAGAGCATCGTCTGAGATTCTGAGATCTGGCACAGTGGCGGGAATACGAGGAATAGTGATCAAACTGGTCAAAAACTTGATTGCTTGACAATCAGTGTAGAAGTCACGCAAAATGTAATGTTGGCCATTGAAACGTTCGAACAAATCATTCAATGCTTCGTCACCTAATTGTTGATACATAGCACGCAACATGGAGATCAAAAATTTGTAGATACCGTAGGACTCGGAAATGAAAGGCACCAAAGCGCTAACTTTACACAAATTGTTTGGCGAGCGGTGAATGGTGGAGAAAACATGCTTTTGCATGTCATTGATGGAATCTTGTAAATCCATTAACAGTAATATAGCCTCATAACCTTCGTTGGGGTCGTTGACATGACGTAAGGAGATGTACTCTTCGTATTCGAACATACCGTTAAAGCCGGCATGGTCACGGTGAAAGTCCAATTTCTGCAACAAATACTTGTCATAACGGTTAATTAACAGGCCAAAATTCGATGAGTCGGAGAATACACGCAGTAAGGAAAATAAAAAGTCCCGGTTCCGGTACCCATCCTTTAATGCGTTAGGGTGCCCCTCTTGAAGAACTTTATGAATCATGATAAGAGCCTTGAATAACAGCACCTCATTGCCTTGTAGAGGCTGGATCTTCACTGCATTCCAGAAGGCCCGTGAGTTCTTGTGGTCCCAGGTGTAGACGATACACGCTCTGACATGCTTCCTTTTTGGAGGGACTTCGTCAGGACTACAAGCCTTACGGACGCTTATCTGCAAATCCACTTCAGCGCGACTCATTGTGTGTGCAATTGGGAAATTTCAGGCTTTTACGTTAGAGATATGTAGGCGACACTTAGCTGACGATAGGGGCCGTAAATTCAATCAGTGCTGAAAATAGGATAACCTGCAGGTACTATAGATAGATCGGAATACTAGAGCAACAGTGAGGTTCCAATTGATTTCATGATTTTAAAAATATATTGCATAAATGTTAGTTCTAATATTGTTAAATTCTGTTAGTTTGAACAATTGGCTCTTTTCTCGAGTGATTCATGTTCCGGCAAATCTGCCTAGAATTTCGTGTAAATACGACAGTGCAGACGGCGAAACTAAACTTAGAATTACTCCACTTAAGCAGAGTAATGAAAATGCTGTATCGGTTTAAGAGTATTTTGTGTCTGTACTAGCCAGTAGTTTGCCGTTTTTGTGCTCAGTAGGTTGCTTCCGTAGTCTATTCTGCGAAGGCTCGAATCTACTTGAACTGTTAACATGTATATCATTAGGGAAATAAAAGAGGTGAGAATTGATCCAACGTGGTACTTGTGGTACTCAAAGATTAGAGGCTTGCATGTATACGACCCAGAGCAAAATAAACGAGGCCAGCCCCCGAAACAAAGAACAATTTAAGCTCAGGCGCCGTTCAAAATACACATTACTTTCCAGATAAGAATTTAAATCTCCCAATTTACGACGCCTAAAAGTTAGATAAAGTCCCAGCGTCCAATAGAATCTCAAATCTAAAGAATATCAATAAACAAAGTAAACAACGCCCAGTTTCAGAATATACTAACAGGGACTTACAATAAGAAATGGTCCCATTTTAATATAATAGCCCCTCATTTATTCTCGAAGTTGAGAGTCTAGGCCCAAACTTCCACTTCTAATTCAATTGTGAGGCCTAATTTGGAAATTATGAAACCCGAGATGAAATTGCACCCAATTCCTGACATATATAAGGAGGCTTGAATCTCGGCAATTTTAGTCTCTCATCATCAACCAAGAAACACTTTCAATGGCCGCTCAAACTTCTTCCTCCAGCAACAACCAAAAGACCTCTAAGAAGGCTAGCACTGACAACTTTCACTACGACGAAGGTGTCGGTTGGATTACCTCATGTACTATCGTGTAAAAAACGAGTCTTGAGCTTAACCGTTTAAATTTAAACTTTTAAATAAATATAAAAAAATAAAAAAAAAGTGCTTATGCACGCCAAAAACCACCTTTGTAGAATGTCAATGGGGACGAATTGCTACTTACCACAAGTATGCTATCATAAAGAGTCAACTATTAAAATCAACTTGATATCGTAGATACTTTTAGTTAGGATTCTAAACTCTCACTTATGTATGCATGGACCTCAATGCATTACTGTGGACTTTTTTATTTTTCATTATAAATTGTGCTCTTCTGCCTCTGTGGTTTTTGACCATTGTTATCGTATGCTTTTAGTGGTGTGGCTAAATAGTTTTTGCAGCCAAGATGATTTAGCCGCACAGATCAGCTTCAGCTCGTAAACATTACTTGACAAAAAAATGTGAGCGCACTTTAACCGACGTTCACAACATAACTTAAACTCGACACATTTATTTTTGAATCAATTGATAATTCTATCTTATCACCCAACAACTTGCGTTTCAGAACCCCTCAGATGCTCCGATTTCTCCCGGGGCCTGCACAACTTATATGAAAAGCGCAGCAGCTAGGAACTCTGATAAATTTACAATTTAAGCACTTGAGTCCATACCTCAAGAAATCCAACGAGTTTTGACTCAACTTAGACGGTCCAAAAACAACAAAGTAATACATTGACAAATTCTCCGTCATATCGTGGCACATTAGGAATTCTCTTTATCAGTACCAGACCTAATCCATCCTCTGCAGGATTGCACAGAATTGTATATATTATTACCCATCCCTGCGAGTTTGACATTTGAGCTCATCATTTAAAAATGTCGACCAAACAGAAAGTGAACTATCCGTATGTCTCAATTGTCCCAAACACATAGGGTAAGCGATACTCAAGACTAAGTTTTGTTTATATTGGAGTTTGTATTCTGTGTATTACAGTACTTCCTCAACACGCTGCCCCGCTCTAAAATCAACCTCATCGAACGCATTCTCGGTGGTATGAGCAAGAAAATTGCAATACTAACAATACAGGTTTTGGTATGGAGGAGCATCTTCCATGGCTGCTTGTCTTGTGACCCATCCTTTGGACTTAGCTAAGGTGAGGTTGCAAACAGCCAAAACACCTGGACAGTCTCTTTTCTCTATGGTGTACCAAATCATTAGAAATGAGGGAATCTTCAAGATCTATTCTGGTTTGTCTGCTTCATTGCTAAGACAAGCTACTTATTCTACTGTGAGATTCGGTGTTTATGAGTACATGAAAGAGCAATACACTGAGTCTTATAAGAAGACCCCAACCACAGCTGTATTACTACCTATGTCCATGTTATCTGGTGCATTGGGAGGACTCGTCGGTAATCCATCGGATGTTGTAAATATTCGTATGCAAAATGACTCGACGTTGCCTGTTGATCAAAGAAGAAACTACCGTAATGCTTTCGAAGGTATTTTGAGAATCGCCAAAGATGAGGGACCAGGTTCATTGTTCAGAGGACTTATGCCTAATTTGGTTAGAGGTGTTTTGATGACAGCTTCCCAAGTTGTGACTTACGATATCGCCAAGAATATCTTGGTTGGCAACCTTAATATGGACCCATCGAAAAAGTCTACCCATTTCAGTGCATCTTTGTTGGCAGGTCTTGTTGCCACTACAGTCTGTTCCCCTGCAGATGTTGTTAAAACTCGTATTATGAATGCTAAGGGTACTAGTGGTGGTGCTGTGTCGATTTTGACTACCGCCGTGAAGAACGAGGGGGTTGGTTTCATGTTCAGAGGATGGTTGCCATCGTTTATTCGTTTGGGACCACACACTATCGTGACCTTTTTGGTGTTGGAGCAATTGAGAAAGTTTAAAGTGGGAATGTTTTAGGTGTCTAATTAGAATTTTAATAGCATATCTTATAGAGAGTTGTCTGTATTGTGAGGTAAGAACAATGTGTGTATAAATCGCCATTCACTGGATTGAAGAGCCTTCAATAAGTGTTCCCTGCTGACATCATTCTAGTCAAATGAAATATCTGGTCCGCAGAGAGTTATGGAAAGCGTGAGATTATCGGAAGAAATAAAAGTCTAATACATCCAGGCCATTTCGTTATTCAAGCTGTTTGAATTCTGACAGTGTTGGGGTGGTGGGTAGCAGCTACATGCGCTACAATAAAGTGTATATTTTGTACAGACTAAATAATGCTAAAGCGTTTAAACTTGGATCTGGTCCAACTCAGCCTTCTCAAAGGCCTCCTTCTCGGCCTCCAAAAGGTATGGAATCATGAAGTGGGTGTCCTCCTCTGGCTTGACAGCCTTGCTAGCAGGCAACAACTGGTGAGACAAACCCAATTGGTGGGCAGTGATGATACGGAAGTTTCTGGCATAGGAGACATCGGCTGGCAAACGGTGGATAGCCTTTTGCACGATTGGGGTCTCCTCGTGAATGATGTCGTTGAACTTAAGGCCCATCTCTCTGTAACCAGCGTAGGCACAGTAAGCCTTGGCCACTGGGGTAATAGCACGAGCCAAGAAGGGACGCGACAAGATCCAGTCGGAAGTTTTTACGATGCTGGTGAACGAAGACATGACTGTTGTGGGCAGATGACTAGCAGAATCGACTTAGTGACAGGTGAGGGAGAGAGAGGTGGGTTTGGTTTTCCCACGCGGTCATTGGCTGAGATGTAATCATGTGCAGGAAAGGTGGTTAAATTATAAGTTTCAAGAGTACTTTTTCTGACTTTTTGCTTTTCATTGCGTCTATAATTGTTGTTTATGGCATTTATGTTAATAAAGTTTGCTTTTAATTTGTTTTTTGCGGAACAGTATGCCATTAACAGAAAGATTGATAGCAATACACGGTTTAACATGAAGCTATAATCTTTTAAAATTCCAAGACAATTAAATTTTATTTCATTTTACAGAGATGGCATTAGAGGCCTGATCTTGATTATGTACGAAATTACTTCAGGCTCTACCTTGGCTTCAAGCTGAACGAATTTTACGAAATGATTAAGTGACGGACATATGTATATTGGCAATATGGTCCTGTTCTCGATTTAAATTGAGGTCTATGCGGGATAAACGAAGGTTTGCAAAGTACGTTTCTTTCTGTATATGAGGTCTATAAACAATGCATATTTAGTTCATTGAGAAGCCTTCGTTGGCGCTGAGTTTAATAGTGGTACTCATCAGTGCCTTGGCCTGCAGTGCTAGCAAAGCCCACCGCTCTTTGAATTTTGTCCCATCCAGCCGATTTGACCATGTCGTACAACTCTTGGTTTTTACATAGATATAAACCCATGACTCCACAAGAGTTGACACCAAATTTCTCCTCGTAGCTTCCTGAAGAGCGGGGCATCAACATCATCCACTTGGTTGTGGCACAAAAATTGTAAGAAATGTGTCCACAGTCAGCTTCACGCAAAACAGTGAGCGTTCTTTGAAGAAGACTGACGAAAGTAAGTGTGAGCACATCAAGGGTGAGGTCTTCCAAGTTGTCAGGTAAGACAGCTACAAAGTGTGCAAAATCGAGTTTTGCATCTTGTAATGGCTCCTGATGTTGATTTGGAACGTAATGAGGAGATGTACGAGCGAGACGAGAAGCAAAAGGCTCGAACCCATCGGGGATTGTCATGAATTGAACATGCTTGTGTGGTTGAGACGCCCCACTCTCTGGCCCGCAATTGTAAAAAGCGAACCAGTTCTTCTTCTCTTCTTGTTTGGTGGCCCCTAAAGCTTTAAGAACTTCAAAAGTGGCACCGAGCTCATTGGGTGAGAGTGGTGTGTTTTGGGACTTGAACTCTTTGGTCACAAGCATGAAGTGGTGTGGCACAACTGGAAATTTGTTGAGCACCAATTTGAACTCATTGTCGTCACCATAGGAGTCCAAAATAGTAAGCTCGGGCTCGGGCTTGGCGAAGGGATTTTTCTCGACTGTGCCCTTTTCTGGACGGCGTTCGAGGCTCTCAAGAAGCGTCAAACAAGTTGAGTAGGAGGCTCCGTTGATCTCAGCTGAGACAATCTCGTTAATGGCTTTGTCACCATTGAACACCAAGTTTCCCAGAGCTAAAGCACCATCATACGTAGCCTTCAATTCAGTTAGGAAGTTTTCAGGGAGGTGAGGCATTTTGCTATTGAAATGGAGCTAATTGCTATGTGAAAGCTGGTGTAGACCTGTGGTGAACTTTTCGCAACTGTGGAGATGAAATAAATTGTTACACAGACTTTTCGATGGCTTTAAGCTGCTTTGTAACTAACAATAAATTGTACTATCCAAAATTGTATACAACTGTAGTTTTTTTTGACCCACTATGATTTTGCACAATGGTAATGATATGCGCTTACGAGTGTCATATGTATATACCAATATTAATGATCTTGATAAACCTCAACTGATTGGCTTCTACACCTATAAATTTCTCCTTATTTTTCGAGACCTTTGAATTTTATCTTTTTAAAAAGATATTTTGAACCTTTCTCGTAGGATGTGTGGGACATTAGTCAGGTCAACAAATTTGCATCTTGTGGTCCTGAGTTCGCAGCCACCCAATATTAAAAATCGGTCTCTAAACGAACGAAAAAATATGAGCAAAAATATCAAAAAATTCAAAATTAGAAATTACTATTGAAATTCGTGAAAGAGACTTGTGTATATCCTCAATTATATGAACTATGAAATTATTTTTCTCAGAATGAATATACCCTTTTGGGTTTTTGGATTATGGAAGTACAAAACAATTACGCTGTAGAATTTTCTTCCTCCAGTAATACTTTACGAATTATGAGCACAATAAAACCAAATGTTGTCATCATTGGCGCTTCATACGCCGGTCTTCATGCTGCAACGATGGCTGCAAAAGTTCCCAATGTGGGCAGCATCACTGTAATTTCACCGACACCAGCGGCGTTTTTTAATATAGCAGCGCCTCAGATACTCATTAACAGAAGTCTTCTTTCTTCTGCAATATTCGATATAAAAGTCAAACTTCAACAAAACACCAACGGTAAGGCAACACTTGTGACGGGACTAGTGACTTCAGTCGACTTGAAGAATAAAACGGTCAACCTTACCGCATCTACAGGTGGCCAAGCTTTGGAATACCATACTTTGATTGTGGCATCTGGCTGTGCGACTGCGTTTTCTGGGTTTGGCGTCAACACGGATAGTGACTTGACGCAGAGCAGCATTATAAGTATTGCAGACTCTTTGAAGAGTGCCAAAACTGTTGCTGTAATCGGGGGAGGTCAATATGGAGTCGAAACTGCCGGTGAGATTGCAGCTTTGTCATTGAATGCAAAGACGACCTTGTACTCTCTTACTACTGCCCCTATGATAGACGTGGGTTTGAGTTCCGCCGCCACCAAAAGCTTGACCAAATTGGGAGTCGAAATTATCAATAATATTAAGGCTGTTGGCGATAGCGGTACTGGCGTCGTGTCATTGTCCACAGGCGAGTCTCGGAACTTCGATGTTGTCATTAATTGTTTCGTACAGGGTCCCAATACGGGTTTCCTCGATCAACTGGTCTTAGACGAGGCTGGATACGTCAAGACAACGGGTGTACGGATCATAGGTTACGAAGATTCAGCCATAGCCATTGGTGACATAGTTTCTGGTAGTCCCCGCACGTTGCTTGACTTTCGCTTTTCGCAAGCACCGTTGTTAGTAGCGTCTCTTGCAGCCATGTTGTCTCCAAACCCGTCATCGGGAACTAATCTATTCGGGAAAATGCCTAGTTACCGGCCCTTTAAAAGAATTGTTGCCGCGTCTGTTGGACCAAATGGTGGAGTGGGGAAAGCTTTTGGTATTCCTATTCCTGGTTTTGTAATTCGTTATGCAAGGAAGAACGCAATTCTGTACGCCAAGCAAGCGTTCCAGTAATTAGCATAAACTGCTGACTCACTTCCTAGGTTTATATTTTATCGGAATTTAGAGTAGTTTATAAGCTTTAGTTACATACTACGACCTTTGAATTATAAAAAAGTCTTAAGTTTGTATATAAAGAGCATTATATGACGCGAGATTCAATATTTCATATTATATTTTATTGTGATAATTTAAAATTATTTTCTTGCTTCAAATGACAGCCTCTAATCGCTCGCAAAGTAGTCTAAGCGCCCCTTGTTAGCCCAGCTAGGATCAATTAATTTATCCTTGTCCTCATACATGACTTTAAAAGACGTTTTAATTGTACCGTCGCTAACACCCGTCTTGTTAGCGATCTTTGTTGGCGTGACATCAGCGTCGAAAATCAAAGAGGCCATATAAATCACGGTTGCAGCAATAGTAATTGGGGACCGGCCAGCCAAAATCCCAGATTCCTTACATTTTCTTGCGATGTGTTCTGCAGCATTAGTTACCTCGTTAGAAAGACCCAAGTGGGAACAGAAACGTCTTATCAAATCCTCAGCAGAAGTTTGGGTTGTTTGTTCGCTATCCTTGATGTTAGAGTAAGCGCCTGGATTATTGTCGTTCTTACTCTGAATGATTCGATGCATAATTTTAAACACCTTTCCGATTTCCTTTTTAGGAACATTAGTTAAAGCCCATATTTCTTTGAAGGTACGAGCGACTTTTGCCTTACGACAACCCATAAATATTGCTGCAGCCATAATAGATTCTTGTGATTTACCACGCAAATCCTTCTCATCGTAGACTAACTTATAAACCTCTTTAGCACCATCCTGAACTATTTTAGGCAATTGATAACCGTCACACATTTGGGAAATTTTAGAGTATGCGGCTGAAAGTGCATTATCCCTTCTGTCTACAAGAGATTTGGCTTGCGCACGATTTAAATCTCGGCCCGCTCTGACATTTTCTGGAACATAAGATATCATGGTAGAAAGATCTTCAGACTCCAAAAGAGGATTACTGGCGTCACCAACACGACTAGGGTCGTCTCCGTTTTGGTCGTCATTACTAAATGTTCTCCATTCAGAACGTGTATCCACGACACGATCACTCAATACTAAGCCACAACTACCACAGACGATATCGCCCTCACTGAAACGCTCGATTAAATCGGGAGGATAGATTTTACACTCGGGACATGTGAGTGTTATATTAAGGTTTGGCCCCATGAAGGCCTCCTCGCTTCCATTGGCTATTTGTGCGCTCATAATGGGGGTTTGCAAGTATATGGATTAATAATTTCGATTATTCTGGATATGAAAACCGAAATTGATAACAATAATTATCAGCGAAGAGGAAGTCCTCAGTTTCAACGGAGAATGACTGCTGAAGGATCTTCTTTCTAATGAACTTGGGTATCTACTCTTAGAACCTAGGTGCGAAAAGTAGTGTGAAAATATAGCTAAGCTTGGATTCAATCTGTTTCTTGCAGTAAGGAAACAGAAAAAAATCGATCAGAAGAGACAGCAGAGGGTATTAACGAAGCTAGCGTGACCTAAATCAAGTGAGAGAGGTGGTTTGTAAGCCTTTCTGTGTGAGAAGCTTCTATAAGTTAATGAGTGGCACACGACCTTAAGAAAGTATTAAATGTATCAAGATTGAAGGCTATTTCATGAACCTACAATAAATAAAAGTAGACACTTCTTTACATCCGAAAAATTCTTTGAGTTCATAAATGGTACTTAATCTTCATAGTACTTTACTGCGATTTAAGTAAAAGGGAATCGGAAACAGATTTACATACACCGTTTTAAAAGGAGCGTACTATTTTTATTATAAACGAAGTTACCTTTGATGGATAAAACTCTCGTGAAAATATTATTGTAATTAGTGTTATTTGTTAGAAAATGGGATTTCATTCAAACATCGAAAGTAGTATAGTTGACTGTCGTTGCTCGAGTGTGTTACTGTTGTGATTACGCGCACTTTCTGAACCAGTAAGAAAGTAGGCGATGGCCCGAGCCAGTGCGTTTGTGTTCCTTGCTCTTCTTTTCGTTGAAGCCATTTTTATTTTTGTCGGTATCCTTCGGTTCCCTCAGTTTATCCAGGCTCTTCGAAGGCTTCAGACTTCGTTTAGTTGGACTGAATGGGGGAATTTTCGTGGCTTGCAACACCAGAGTTTGAGATGGAGATTCTGTGCGTGGACTAATATAACGCTGGAGAGAGGAGGTTGACGCATCGTACCCAGTTTGCAGATCATTGTTCAAGATCCCAGAAGACTTACCCTTGACTATTTTTGATTTTGGTGTAGACAAAGCAATATTACTTTTAGTTCCCGTTGTCCCCTCGAGTACGGGCGTAACACTTCGCGAGATCCCTCTATCCAGCTTATTAAAACTACTCATAACCTCCGGCTGTGAAACCAAAGAAGAGTGGTCTGTTCCATGGTCCGCGGGAGTACTTACAGTGGACTCTGCACCAGAGTAAACACTGGGAGGACTCTGCAAATGATCATCGAATGTAACTTTGCTAAAACTCTCCGCAGAGAGAGACTTTTTGCCCTCAAAGTCTTTCGCTTTTAGGCAATCTACCGGAGAAACAGTCTCAACCGATGAACTTAACTTGGAACTCATGCGATAAGAACCTTCCACCTGCAGCACATTTGCAAAGGTATTTCGCAGGTCTTGCAGACGAGCTGAAATTCCACACTGATTGTGTACAACATGCACTCCAGGTTTATAGGGATCACGTGCGCGGGTTGTGTCAAGATTAGAGCCAGCGGCTAAATTGCTCAGAGCACGCATATTACCAGCTGCAGGCACCCTCAAACAGGGCATGCTGGAACAATGTCCCAAACCCTCGTGTTGAGAATGAACATTGCATGAGTGTCCACTGTTGGGTTGAAGCAATGATTCATATGCGCTTTGACTATGACTCATTGTTCCGGAGCTATTAGTGTTCACATTTTCCGCAGACGAGTTTTTAAGCGCGTAGCTTATTTTTAGCGACTGGTCGTAAAACGTCTGGTAGCGCGATGCTTTAGCGCCGCTACCTCTTTTGATGGAATTACTCCGGACGAATACAAGTCCTGAAAACGCCGAATCCCTCGAAGAGTTTGATACTGATTTTTCTAAGAGAGTTGCGGAAGCGTTCCTTTGCGATGATGAAATCTCAATACTAGGTAAACTCGTGTTTGAAGAATTGACAGATAACTCGTAGAGCTCAGACGCTGTGCTTGCAGTGACTGGACCAGACAGAAGTGCAGGAGCAGACAGTAAAGGCAAATTCTCTGACGCAATAGATATTGATGGTAGACTACAATTTTGTTCCGCGGAGATGTCCAAAGAAGTCTCTTCAATGTCACATTCCTCTACTATGGCTCTATCGGCAGGTTCGCGAATAGATTGCTTGAAATAAGCAGGAGAACTATATGGAGAAAATGAATATGGCTGCTGAGCATGAGAGCGAGAGTGTGGAAGAAGCCCAGCTTCATCCAAGGTATCGTGAAATGAACGTGGTTCAGCGCCGATCAAAGACTCCGTACGGTCCCCCATTAAAGCATTATTAGGATTAAGAATTTCATCGAGATCAATAAGAGCGTCTGGAATGTTGTGTTCATCTAGAATTGTTTCATCTGTAAGATACAATCTGGGTGTGGCATTCATCGAAGAAGCTGATTTTTTGTTTCGAAGACGGATCGGAGAATTTAGCATTAAAGAACTTCCTGAAGCTCTTCTTTGAGAAATGACTACTTTAGGCGAGCAGAACGGCAGTATGGGGGAATTTGGGGATTTGCTTGGAAACTCAAAGTCAGCATCGGTTGGCTTATTTGAGAAGTCCTCTTCATTACAAAAATTATAATGCCAATCTAATACATCGGAATCCGATTTAGAATTGAGCATCGTCAGGGACAGAAGCAGGTGCTGATGGTTGCCCGCAGCTGCAGCTTGTGGAATGGGATTCAGGCTATGAGGTGAGTGACGCGCCGCGTGGCTTATAGGCGGAGGCGGAGAAAAAAGACCCAAACCGACGGCATCAAAATTACCGGATATTGCACCGGATCTTCTATGCTTGTGGGTACGTTTCCCTAGTTGGCCGGAGGGCGATTGCAAGTGGGAGTATGATGGGGCAGAACTCATGAGTAGGCGTCAGGGAGCATATATTACGGTTTTGGGAAGCTAAAGTACGAGGATAAGAGTTTGAAGTGAAAATTAAAAATCAGGTTTCAAAGCAAATTAAAAAATGACTTGGAAGGCGTAAATGGTGATGATAATGATTATGTGGTGAGAGATGGATGAGGAAGATGCGATTGATGCGGAAGTTGGAGGTCGTTCAAAGGAAATGTAAGAGTAAGAGGAACACAAAGTTGAAAATAAAAGGAACCAAAACGGATTTTGAGAAGTTAACTTATGGAGCCAAAAGAGCGGACGCTACTGAAGCAGCTAAGTGGTTAATGAAGACAGTGGTGAAGTTGACTACACGGAACGGTACCACTGCTCGGAAAAGAGGTACGCCGGTAGTAACGGAGTAAGTGACGGATAGCTAGAATATAAAGAGTACCAAGTGCTAGCGTTTCAGGATGTGAAAGATGCAGAGCTTAGTGGCAGGGTATAAGCTGGCGTCTGACTTAGCGAGAAGAGCAGTTGAACATGCGTCAGCGAGAACTGGTTTTTGTGGAATGGGATTAATACAAGAAGAGCTATGAGGGCAATGGTCACGTGCATACAGGACCTTTCAGCCTGCTTGCAGGCCACCTTCTTATTTATGTGCAAGAACCTTTACGATGTGCATATATGCGGCCAGATACAGAAGTATATGGTATACAGGCCAGCAGCTTCTTTTTTAACCTGCTTGCGGGGCACACACACAAGTCGAGGCCCACATGATCGCCAAGATATAATTCTCAAATGTGGAACACGAGTCTGGGGTAGAGTTTTTGCTTTTTATTGCAATTTCAGATTACTTGTATGAGAGCCCGGCACGGAAAGGGCCTTCTACAATGAGCATTTAGCGCAAGACCAATTAGTGATGTCATTCAACCTGATGCTTTTGTTGCAGCTGTAGACTTTAGTGCAGGCAAGTGTGTGAAAGGTGGTCAAGATGAAACCACCAAATACACACATCTGATATGCATCAATTGAACGCAAGCCAGAAAAAAAGTATCGCACATCCAATTTTGTGATGCTCCTCAATAAAATAAGCACTTGCTTTTTGTTGTCGCTGTCTATTTTTAGTGAATAATTATTATCGGCACGGCACAGCTACTCATAACCCAGCTCATGACATGAAATCGCTCACCTCCTGGCAAAGGTGGAGTGCCGAATCAATATGCATAGTGAATTAATTAGCACAACTACGTTTAAATATGATTATCAAGGCACATGAAAGCAATTTGATTCGTGAAATTTTCGATATAGTTCAATCAAATTTCCTCTACGTCCAACATGCTTATACTTCAATTAGCACTTCGTCTAAATTAAGAACCACTTTTAATGTTATCTTTAATCCACATATCTCGGGCCCATTGCTTGTAATGGATATGGCTACTTTCAAAAGAAGAAAATCCCTAATTTATAATGTTAGACCCCTATATATGCTAATTACTTTTTGTTTTTCTTCGCAATTCTTCTCAATGCTCTTTGCTCATTCTTCATAACACCATCGACCATCTTATACTTACCCTTGACACCCTTAGGTCTACCACTGAGACCTCTGTTAGCACCTGTAGCGACAACAAGAGTAGTTTTAGGCTTGACTTTCTGCTTCTTCGTCAAACGACGCATCAACTTCAGAATCTCGTCCGCCTTATCACGCTCACTCTTTGAGCCATCTTCATTAATTAAGTCACTCTTTTTCTTAAGTTTCTCAAGTCTTCTCAATGCTCTCATCTTCTTTCTTCCTTGGGCCTCAAGAACTTTCTTGATTGGGCGAGCATTCATCTCCTTCAATTTTTCTTTAATCGCAGCAGCAGCTTCCTTAGTAATAGGCTTGACAATCTTCGAGTGTTTCTTTTCATCGTCGATGAACCAATCTGGAGCATTATCACGGTCTCTAAAGGCATATTTGTTGATACCTTCATTGACCAAATCATTCTTGGTCATTTGACCAAGGGCAACTTGATGGGCGAGGGTCATAGCTTCAACTGTGTTAAGAGCAATTCTTTCCTTTTGAGATTGAGCATTTCTAATCTTTCTTCCGATACTTTCTTCTTCAGAGTCTGATGACTCTGAAGCACTCACAAGCTCCTCCTCAGCCCCCACAATCTCAAAATCTGAATCCTGATCCTCTCTTGTGTCTTCGCTACCATTTACAGTTTGCCCGGCAATTTGCTTTCCGTCGTTTTTGATGGCATGAGACTTTGAATCATCGATTTCCATAGCGTCTAGAAGATCAGCGTCATCGACATCATCAAAGACAGAATTAGCAGCATAGAACATACTGGCTTCTTTAGACAAACTCTTCTTGTGCTTATCATCCATTATTTTACGGATGGCATCGTCGTCATCAGAATCGGACTCCGAGTCCATTTCGTAGGCTTCAAGCTCCAGATCACTGCCAGCATCGGAGTTAATTCCATCCCATTCCTCGTCATCATTATCTCCTCTTGCTAATTTGGCCCTATAGTTCGCGCTCTTTTCGGCCCTTACCAGTTTATAGTGTTCATACATGTCATCTAATTCTTTCTCCATGTTATCGAGCTCCTCCTCTTCATCCTGATCTCTAGGTGCCTCTGCCTCTCCCTTCAGCACAGAAGGGGTCTGTTCTTCCGAGTTGAACACTATACTCTTTTTACCCCTTGCAAGATCGTCGATTTGACCAGTCTTCTGAGCGCTCTTGATGTTGAAAACCGAGTCATTACCCAAAGAACCAGCTTCGATACCAATGGTCATATCAGTCATCATATTCATTTGAGCACGACGAATTTCCTTTTGCTTAAGCTCGTTGGCTCTCTTTTTCTCTCTTCTGCGTTTTTGCTTTTGCTTGTCGGTAAGACCCTCAAGTTCCTTGTTAATTTGTTCCTCTTCCGTCAACGCCTCAACTTGGATTTCAGAGCCATCTTTGTCTTCAGGATCATCTAGTCCTAAAAGATCTCTGGCCTCCTTTCTGAACTTCAAAATGAGTTTGAAATCTTTTTTACCCAAAACCTTCAAATCTGTAATACAAGCTCTCAACTCCGGTGTACAATGTTTAAGCTTTCTGAGCATTTTCCACTCAGCGTCATCATGTTCAGGCTCGGTAAGTTTGTTAAGTGTACCAAGTGTATTTATAGGCTCTTCATTTCTGATGAATTCGGGAAGTGGCATTTCCTTGTATAATAAATAGTCACCTTCTTCGTAACCCTCTCTTTTTCTGGTATGTTTTTCTGGGTTAAATACTTTAGCCTCATTATTTACTTTCCCCGCAACAACCTCTTCGAAGACCTCCTTAGGGTCTAACAAACGTGGGTCCAATTTTTTAGGAGCCTTAAACCCTTGACAAACAACGAAAATTTCAGCAGAAACATTACGCGAGGATGGTGGTTTAGTCGCTTCAACCTTGTCAAAAAGTTGTTGAAAAACCCACATTAAGTTGTTGTAATCTTTGGATCTAAAAACCTTAGTGACAAAGGTTCCTCCTTGAACCAAATGCTCAACGGCAAGTTTTAAGGCCTTCAATACCAATTGAGATTGTGTGAAGGCATCTTGAACCCATCCAAGACCGACATTAGGAGCACCATCATGTAGAACAGTATCGGCTTTCCATGTCTTGAGATGGCCTCTGAGCTTAGATCTACAGTCTTCAGTGGTAATATCGGATTGGAAAGTAATGCAATTAGGGAGGGGTTTGATTGGAACAATATCAACACCCACAATGAGAGAATTTATTGGACACAAGTTTGAAGCCACTTGACACCAGGAACCTGGTGCAGCACACAAATCGATGACGACTTTGGATTTCTCCAAGAAATGACCATACTTCTCGTTGATTTGAATGATTTTGAAAGACGAACGGGCTCTGTAACCCTTCTCCTTCGCAAGGTAGTAGTATCGATCTAAACGACCCTTGCTGTTCTTCTTTTGAGTCTTTCCCATTGAGATGAGTTTATATTATTTTAATATACACTATGAAAAATGATGAAGATGGAGTGCGATGGGGTCAGAGATGAGATGCATCACGTGATGTCACTTATAGCTCCCAGTCCAATTTATCCTTATCCAGCTCAAAAAGTGGGTCCTCAATTTTATTAAGCGTTGAGTCATTACAAAGAAGACATTCTTTTTGAAGTAGACGGTCAAGCTCTGTTTTGTCTGCAAGAGAAGAAGTCTGTTTAAAATTCTGAAATAATTTCTTGAATCGGTAATCACCCTTCAGCTGCAAATAAAAGCGTACTGTGCAGTCTTTGTGAAATCCATGATGGCAATTAGGGAAGATAATAAAGTTTTTTTCAATCAAAAGCTTGCCGCATATTTGGCAAGCTTCTCCAGGTTCAATGATGGTATAAATAGAGCCTTTCACTTCCTTGGATTTATTATCCTCAATTTGGGTTTTGAGCTTTTGTGCTGTTGAGGCAGACTCCTGCATCTCCAAGCCCAATTGATTGATTTTCGTGTTATACAAATTTAACGATTCCACAACCTCCTCTCTGAAGTGGACAATTTTTATAGACTCAGGGAATAATGGAAGTAAATCTTTGAGTGTAAGGACGTTAGAATTGCGATCGCTAGAGTATGATAAGTGTAGCAAGTATTGAAGAGCACGATTGAGACGTGAGCTCTGCAATTCTGGAATATCCTCTGTAGCTGCGCCCTGACATAACAACTCATTGGTAATGCTCTGAATTTTGTTTTTCTCGGAGCCATTTGCGAGAACATTATGCTCGGGCGTGTCTGATTGCAATCCTACGATGTCGACAGTCTCGCCTTTGCACACTCGTTCAACAATATATTTGGCATAGATCAACCACATTTTTCGACGAGATGCGAATGAATCATCTTCCAATTTGATCTTACCAATAACTTTGGAATCTTCGGCTGAAGTAGCCTCAATAATAAAATCTCTATTGCAATCTGCTTGGTCCTGAAGTGTGTAATGATCGTAGCTCTTCAAGACAAATTCTCCAAGAGAAGTAAGTTGGTGCTCCAAGGCGATATTCAAAGCCACTTCGTGAAGATTCATATCATTAATGAGAATAAGAATAGCACATTTGTAGCGCTTGAACCGCAAACTAAGTCTTAGAATGATATCTTTGTCGTAAGCCGCTCCTCTCTTATAACCCAGTTCCTCCGATTGATAGTATTCGATAGCTCTCGTCAACGCTTTTTCGATATTTGATTCTTCATCGTCGTGACGATATGAGATCATTAAGGAGAGATAGTAATTGTTCAAATTAAAACTTTTGACGTTCTTTTCGAGGATCAAACGTTGGAGAAAGAGAAGGGAATAGTTTTGAGAAAACTGAATTGGGCGTGGGTTCCTGTTATAGCTTAAAATTGCAGGAAGAAGCATTTCGTAGTCTAAGTCAGAAAACCTGAGCCATGTTTCGAATGTCTGCTTAGAATGATTCACCAACATGTCTTCTGCGGTACGATAAATGGCAGCTTTGCCTTTTTTGGCATCCTTGGCATATAGTTTAGCCAAAGCTTTTAATGCTCCAGGCCAATCTTCATTTTCTATGTTGTAGTCTAAGATGTACTGGAAGTCTTGAAGTAGTTCCGCAAACGATAGAACTTTGTCATAAAAACCAAATTCTTTCATTAGCTGATAGATGGTCAAGCAATCCAATGCTTTATGATTTGTAGCTAGAAAATTTGAAAGGGATTGATCGGTTACCTTCCAATGTCTTTCCCACTGATGCTTCTGATCGTTAGATGGTGTTTCTGGTAATGTTCCACTTGGTGCTAGGAATTTCAGTTGAACAACGTATAAAATTCGCAAATAAAGCTTTACTATCCAACTTGACAATGCCACTTGTTGAATCTTGTTTTTGTTTTTGCGCGCATCATCAAATTTTATCGTCAAGTATTCTATCAAAAGCTCATTAGACGCAATGTTAGCCTTCACGCTTTGCTCATTGTTGTTCATGAGTAAAAGACAGACTTTCTCAAATTGCTCTTGCAGTTGGGCAAGTTTTTTAATACCCTGCTTTTGGAGGGCAAAACGCTCTTCATCTTCACGAACATTGTCAGACTCGCAATCAATTCCAAATCCACCTTTTTGAAGCAAATCATAACCTTGCTTCACCATGACAACATTTTTCTGAAACCATGTTTTATAGGAGTCTCGTGCCGAATTTAAAACTTCTAATGCTTTGTCGTAATTACCTAATTTATAGTATGAATACCACACGGACGATGCTTCGTTGGAGAACAAAATTTCATAAATATTGCTACTAGTGTAAAGCCAATACGTTTCAGCAGAGTAATCAGCACAAATCCCCATAATTTTCTCTCCAATGGCAGTTTGTGGAACAGTCTTTGAGACCGGATCATGTGAGAGAAGTTTGTCAATCACAATGAGCTCCGATTCATTTTGTGAAAGGTGGACATAATGATGAGGGGACATGAATGCAGAATTTTCTAGGCTGCTTAACGCAAAGCCATCCGTAAATAATATGTTTCTTTCAGCCAAAACTGCTTCTTCGTCATTGCACGCGAACTCGGCTGTTTTGGGTGTGGAATAGTAATAATAATCTGACAGAGCCAGTAGTAGTGCGCCTCGAGAGCCGGATGGGATATCTGAATTGATTGGACTTTGTCTTAATGAGCGCGTTATTTCTTCTAAAGTTGGCTCCACGCAGTCCCAAACAAGCATTCGAGACTCTAGGAATAATTGGATTTGGCGGAACTTATGAGAGTAGCATATAGCCAAAGAAGGCTCCTTCGCATTAAATAATTGTTTGGCATATTTATCATCACGTTTGTTCTCTTGGCTAATGGGGTCATGATGTTTCAATTGAGCTACATAGACACTTCCGTCTGATGTTACAAAGAGAAAGTCACCTGTGTTCAGGTCACCGAAGGAGTTGCCAAAAGCTATTGAGCGAATTTCGAGACCTTTGAACCGAGGAAGCACTTTGAATTTACGATAGGAAGCGTGCAACACGAAGTATTGAGTCTTGTTTACCTGAATTATTAAGTACTTGCCATTGTGGTGAACCCATGATCTAGTGACCTTTGCATTGTCTGAAATAGCAGGGATTGATACACGAACAACATCGGAAGGATTTTCAAGGTCGATGCGATAAACCAGCGATGAAGTAAGAATATACATTGTATTGTTCGCCACATGGAGGTCTGTAAGATCATTACGAAGATCGAATTGTAGCTGTACTCTTTCAAATCGATAGTCAAGACGTTCGCTGCTTATCAGCTTGGAGTCCGTTTCGAATTTAACAGGCTGCAATCCATTTTGGACATCCATTGGTTCGTTTAGCGATGCTTGTAAGCTAGAGACCGTTGAATAGATAAGTTTCCCCACGTCCCAGACAAGGCCACTGGGACAAGGTGCACGGGTGTTCTACAAGTGGCTGCAAATCCAATTTCGACAGTGAAAACGGCAATCAGAAAATATTTAGATGATTGTAGAACTGTGAAAATTAAACTTTAATTCACTGATTCAATTCCAGTAGGCATTAGTCAAAGAAACAATGTCTTAAAGCCAACAAGTCTTAAGCTTAGAAAAGGATTTACAAAACTTACCTCTCAAAAAATTCGGTTCAATCATCTGGATCTTATTCAACTTTTATATAACACAGTAACTATCAATGATAAATCTCTGCAATCAATACAAAGCATCAAGCTGAGTTACTGACGCTCATCAAACTTCCCACAAAAGATAAAACCAACCTGCTTCTCACCTCAATAATGTCCTCGGGAACCAACCAAATCAAGGCACCAAGTTTACGAGCGATAGAGATGGCCAAACGAGCGTTAGCATACCTTTCGTCGTCAGTTATATTAGCGCCTTGATACACCAAGTCGTAATCAACGTATCCCGGTTTAATACCATTCAAAATGTCCAACAAGAACACGGCATTGGACAAAGATTTGTCATTGAAAGATCTTACATTACTGGACTTGCCCAGCTTGGCAACCTGTTGGTTTGCCCAATTCAAGATATCGGAGTCAGACACGTGTTTGCCATTGCCCAAACTTGTCAAAGTCTGTACAATGTTACGTCTCATCAATTGCCAAACGAGACCCAAGGTTAATAGCTTGTTGCCGTCGACAATATCGGAACCGTCAATGCCAACAAGAGAGAAGTTGTTGGCCTTGCCAATTTCCACACCATAATTAGTATTTTCCAAGGCCTTGAAACGCGACAATTCTCCACTAGCAGGTTTTTTGTTAATATGTTTAAAGGAAACACTGCCTGGCATGACCTTGTCGAAGGCTTGTAAGAGTACCAACCCATCCTTAAGGTCTTCAAACAAAGAAACAATAGGAGGGTCGACATCCAAGGAGTTCAACCACAAAGTGAAAACTCTAGCCTCTCTCTCTCCTTCAGCGTCAAATTCCTCAATCTCTGGAGCCTCGTGCTCTTCAATTGGATCCAATCCGGGGTAAGTGTTAAATAAGTGCGCAACGAAGGCAAGATTCAATTTAGGGTTGCCTGCGACTAAAGAGTTAGGAGTCAAGTACTTACGGACACCAATTTTGTCGGCATTGGCTAAAACTTGCTCAGCGCGCTGTAACAAGTCGCTAGTCTGAAGAGGGCTCAAATCACAGTGCTCGGGTTGCAATTGATTCAACAAGACGGTATAATTTTCACCATCACTAACATCCTTTGAGAAATTAGCAACTCTTCTGCTAGATCCGGCGTTCTTCAAATGGTAATTGAACCATCTCAACAAGATTTGCTCTGGTGGAAGTCTTAAGAATTGCTCAAGTGTTTCATCATCCTCCAATAAGCGATACAACTCGGGGTGATATTTGATATCAACTTTAGACAAGAGACCGCGACGGATAACCTGCCAAATTAATCCAAGAATCAAATGCTCCTTACCATCAATGATATCTTCGGAGTGGACGTTAACTACCACACACCCAATAGCCTTAGCAGAGTTGATTACAATGTTGGCATTTTCAGACATTTGGAAATTGTTAAGCACCTTCTTCTTAGCGGAAGGCAAGTTCAAAACACGGGTGTCAATGGTGTCTGGCACGGAGTCGTTAATTAATTGAGATAACACTAAACCATCTCTACATTCGTCAAAGATCTGAAAAGACTCGGTGTCAAAAGGCAATCTATTGCCAATGAGGCTATCACCAGCAAGGACCGAATTAATGTGACGAGTAAACTCGGTTCTTTCTTCATCGTTAATTGTATGTGTAGTGCCAGAAGTCTTGCCACCAATGAAGGTCTTGTTGGCAGTGTTGGCAGTAGCAATTGGTGCTGCTGCTGCAAAATTACGTCTTCCGGGACTTAAAGGCGCTTGACTACTCGACTCGCCAGTATTGCCGCCTTTGTTGACGTTGGGAGAAAGAAAGCTAGATTGGGGTGGCGCAGAAGGTTCTGCTTTCAAAATCGAGATCAATTGAACATAGTCGTCCAATTCCACATGTCCAGAGGCATCAAGGTCGACGGATTTCAAGGCCTCACGGGTCTCGTCGTAGGTGTATTTACCTGATTTGGAAACAGCATTGATAACCTCCTTTTTCTCTACATGTCCTTGGTCTTCTAAGTCAATGGTTCTGAAGTCCTCAATGATAGAAAATATATCCGCCTGAGACAAGTCAGGGTACTTTTTTTGTAATTTGAGAACGTTCATTGTATCTTATGGGAATGATTATACGCCTCTTGTGGTGTAATTGAGTGTTCACTGTATAATTGCGGGTAGGCTGGGGCTTAGATAAGCAGCGGTAAGGGTCTGTGCACTACGTGTGATTTAAGCCAAAAATAGGTATACTCAAGTAATAATCTAAAGTTTTTGCTTAATCTTATAATTGAGTCGTGAGAAAAAAAATATGTTGAGTCTCAGGCCACAAGTCACGCCATGCAAGGTTATGCCATGTTAAGACTGTTACACTAAATCGCAAACTGGAGGAACCCTTCAAAACAAAAGAGATTAGGCTCAGGGTGCGTTACAAGAAAAAAATGTCATTGAGTTTATGTAATCAATACTCAGAAAAACAACTGGACGAGAACTTATACCAGGCCGCCACGACACTAACAAAATTTAGCGGGTTTTAATTTGAATAAATTATTCTTGATTTTTTCTTAAGTTCATGGCCTCAATAAATTGATAGTCATAGTAATAACAAATCCCAGCGTACTTTCGCCATCGCTTGGCCATTAACATCGAAAGGAAGTGGCGATTACGTTCCACAAAATTATTTAATGAATACATTTATATTCTTCATACACTTACGAATAGCATTAACTTCTTGAACAACCGTTGAACTCTTTGGGATTCCTGTTACACATCCGTACCTCTCTACACATCCAACAACCCTCAACCAATAAGAAACGACTTATCGATCATACATCAACGAAAAGCCGAGTCCATAAAACCTCTTGGTCTAGCAGCCCCGTCATGACTGGTCAAATTCTTCCTTTTACCGAGGCTAACACTAAGAGAGTTACCTCTTTATTCAGAAAGGCTTTGAGAACCGCCTTCGATCAGTCTCTCAAGTTCGACTTATACAGACAAGAGACTATCTTGATCAGATCCCAGTTCGACGCTAACAAACACATCCTGGATCCAAGAGAGTTGGAACAGGTTTTAGCTCAAGCGCGTGCCAAATTGGCTGAGATGGCACACCCTGACCCATATATCCCTCCTTGTAGACCAGGTGGAACCAAGTTTGAGAGAAACTTGCCATACCCAAACGAGCCTTTAGTTCCTGGAGACTGGTAATCAAAAAAGCATTACTGAGAGAAACACATTATGGTTTATTCTGGGCTAAACACATCTAAATCTTGATGATAATTGTGAGTTTAGAGGACAAAGACGGCAATTGCATATTGTATACATATAACGCATGAAAATAAAGAAATTTAAAAGATATGAAGCATGTTGCTTCGGTTGTAAAACATCTCTAATGATTATAAATCCCAAATTACTTAACCATTGTCGTTCTGATGAAATCTCTATGTTCTTGGGAAACTCAATTCATAAAACTTATGATTTGACAATATGGAACTATCAGTCGAAAGAACCTATTATTTCGAAGAAAAAAAATCATTTTTGGAAATTCTACGACACAACAGAACAATGTAGTGAATCAAATGGAGAGATATATACCGAATTTGTGGTGAGGCGCCATGAATTTCTATATAAATTCGTTAAAATGGTTAATAGTAATAACATTCTATTTCAGGCGACTTCTGTACGAGCGGAACCTAATCGATTACACAACAGAGTTTTTGATTAAACAAGCTCGCCGACCAATACAACACTCAATTGGTTAAAAAAGTCAATCGAAATACATAAATAAAATTCATTATTTTAAAAAAAAATAAAGAAATATTCATTATTACATCCCCGATCTCAATCTCTGGTTTGCATCTAACCGCGATGGCAGGCTATTTTTCAATGTGAAGCTCATCGCACTCAGGATCAGTACCCTCTTCAATTTACCTAATAAACATAAATGCCTAGATCCAAGCGTTCCAAGCTCGTAACGTTAGCTCAGACTGACAAAAAGGGAAAAGAAAACAAAGTCCGTATTTTTGATGAGGTGCGCGAAGCCCTCGATGCCTACAAATACGTCTGGGTTTTACAGTTAGATGACGTTAGAACCCCTGTTTTACAGGATATCCGTTCAGATTGGACTGGTTCCAAATTGTTGTTGGGCAAGAGAAGAGTATTGGAAAAGGCTCTCGGCGACACTCCCGCTGAAGAGTACAAGGAGAACTCACATAAACTTGCCAAGCTCTGTTCAGGTGTGGCTGGTCTCTTGTTCACTAACGAGACCCCAGAGACCGTATCTGCCTACTTCACTGCTTACACTAAAGCTGACTATTGCAGAGCTAAGACAAAGGCTCCTCTAGACTTTTCTATTCCGGAGGGTATTGTTTACTCCAGAGGCGGGCAAATCTCAATTGAGGACGATGTTCCAATGTCCCACTCTATGGAAGAGACCTTGAGAAACAAGTACAAGATTCCAACCAAGATTAAGTCTGGTAAAATTTATCTCAATGAACCATTTTTGGTCTGTAAGAAGGGTGACACGTTAGACGTCACTCAAGCATTGATCTTAAAGCTGTTCGGTGTCGCTGCCGCCGAGTTCAAGGTCCGTATGGTTGCGTATTACGATACTGAGTCTGGTGAAATCACTAACATTGAGTAAACACTTTATTTGCATGAATGTATTTGTATATTATTTCTAAATAGATCATATTTCTTCAATACGTGGGTCAATTGTGTAGCTTAATGTAAGCGAGGGTTAGTCCTATTTTTTCTCAACTTTTCTAATACAATTCCACTTCGTTAATCCTCTACATCACATTGAACCACAAACAATCTTGCCGGGTCCTGACCGATGTTTCTCAAAGAGTAGCTATTTTTTTGTGGTACTCTGAATGTAGTCCCCGTTAAAACGACAAATCTGTCTTCATTGAGCTCAACCTCCACATGTCCTGTGATAACGTTGAAATAATATATGGACTTTTCCGACATCATCCTACCTTTAACTCCTTTAACAGGTAAGTCCAAGTAAGCGGCAGCCATGACATCGTCCTGCGAGTCAAATATGGCACCCAACTTACAGATTTGTTCAGTATCTTGATCCTTGGACCTAAATACCTTGAAATCAATACCCTGAGGCGAATATGCAATTTTTGCTCTAACATGGCTGTCAGGACCATTAAATACATCAATCTCTAACACTTTATCCTTATACCATTCGGTACCTTTTTCATTCGAATCTGGCTCGACGAACAACTCATCTAAACTTGAAACTTGTCTCTGCAATGCCCCTCTGGCACCTTTTGAATCCATCTTTTTTCTCTTTTGTCTTGATTTATGTTGTAGAGTCTCCGGTATTTTGATAATTTCGCGTATTTCCTGTAGTGGGATGTTATTAACATCCATGACAAGGGTGCTGTCCGGGTCAATTTCTTCATCATTAGTAGTGGAGTAAATGACTCGCTCATTTCTCCAATATGCAAGCGGATGGACACGCTTTCGATTAGACCGACGGACGCCTCTATCTTCAGAAGGCGGGGTTGGTGGGGTTGGGTGTATTCTTATTTCTTTCTGCTGTTCGCTACGTTTACGTGAAGACTTCTTCGTGGTTTCTTGTGTACTAGGCAACAGGGACAGCTCGTCATCATTGACGTATCTCTCGTCATTGAAAGAGTCATCATCGGAATACACAGCTTCTTGCGTGCTTGCTAGTTCAGTATTTGTGTCGTAAGTGCTCGGTAGAAGATCTGGAGAAAGCGTGCGGCTCTCGTGTTCGGGTGTACCTTGATTATCAGACTCTATGTTTATGTCTGTCGTTGGAGTCTGAATGCCGTAATCGTCCATTTCATTTACATGAGTAGGTGTGTCTCTGCCAGGCACGAAAATTGAACTGTTATCTAGAGTTACAGGAATCGGCGAGCCTGGTGACTCTGGATTGGGATCATCTACGTTTGCGTCTAATGAAGGATCGTCGTCATCAAAGTGAGAAGGACCGCTATCGAAAGCCATCTCACCATCTTCATTACCTTGGTCAAGGTTTAGCTCTTCAGGCACGTTAAGCTGCGTAAGTGGTTCTACCTCTCTTGATGATTCTGCTTCTCGAACGGATTCAGTCTCTGCTGTCGTTTTTGAGTCGGTATCTGAAGCAGCTACGCTTTTTGACTCTGCTTCTTCCAAGTGCCCGATCTGTGACTCTGCTCCTTCATAGGATCTTGATTCATTCATAGATACGTCCCGCGCTTCGAATGATTCAAGAATCAGATCATCAGCAGAGTTTTCAGTAGCTTCCGACCATTGAAATAATTGAGCGTCAGGCTTGCGAGAGGACGCTGATTGTGCCTCCGTAAGTAATCGAGTAGGTGTCTCAAGAGGGATCATGGACAGAGTTGACTGTAGTAGAGGAATGTGCCTGGGGACATTATTTCTCCTTTTAGCACCCAAAGTTTTTCTTGGTGGGGTAGGGTTTTTTTTGACACTTGAAGCAGATTTATTTTCAGATTCAATGTCGCTATCATAAATGGCTGTAGTTTCTTTAAAAAAATCATCTACATCTTCCATTCCATATTCGTCTTTCGCGAGATTTTCTTTAGGTCTTATGTGAGTACGACGGCCTATGTCACCAAGATTGAGGAGATCCATGGTGTTTTGCTCTTATACCTAGGTGTTTACGTGCCTTTGTTTATTAGTGTTGTTTTAACATGCAGTCGCGCAGTTTCGATGGTACAAACGCATTACGGCTGACGGTTGATGCTTTTATTCGGACTACAGGAATAAAATATAGATCTTCTGGTGAAACTCATCTTTTTTGTAATCATTTTTTCATTTGATTTTCCTGCCAAATTTTTGGTGACAAATTCAGCTGAACAGTGGTGTAGCTCAATGGTTTTAAAGGAAAGGGTTTTTTGCTTTATTTTGCATTTGGCAAATACATTATATACTAAGTAACTCCCAGTTGTTCCAGCTGTCCAGCAACTGGTAAGTGAGAACATGCCCTTTAGAATAAACGAGGTACAAGTAATAGCGGCTCTTCTCACCTAAAACCGACATCCTATTAGCAGCAAGTCCAATTAATGGTCGTCCTAGACCATCAGCAGATATATAGGCCGAAAAGTGTGGAAAAATATGTTCTTGCCTCATGCTGTAAATACCCCTATATTGACAGAGACGCATAATGACTACAAGCCCCAGTTGGGTGGCAGCGACTAGACACGAAAGTTCCGGTATGACAAGAGACAACAGAATCCGATTGCTGAAATACGCTTCATCGGGTAAATCTGGAGTTTTCGCAAAAACATCCGAAGCGCTTGCACAACAGAGTAATGTGTCAGCTCTATAAAGCGATATTTCGCATCGAGATGATATTGCCAAAAATTTCAGAGCCAAAGACTTCTCCATTGAAGTGGAAGTTAAAGTTTCATATCTTTTGTACGCTTGTGCGATACTGTTGTATTGGCTATCACGCTTCCGAGCGCTAACTTCCTTTTCTTCGACCTGAGATTGATTTCCAAATTTAACAACTGGTGGACATAATGATTGCCAGCTTGCTGCAATTCCTAAAGATGAAGTAAACTTATTGCATTCTTTCGAGCCTAAAGCGATTGACTCCCGGAGAACCCTGGCTTCAGTGACAGATTGTTCATTTGAAAAGTCTCCATTTAGCTCCTCCAAAGAATAGACTTTTCTGAAATATTTGGCATCTATAGGTTTTGTAGTCCAATTTTCGTATTCCAGCCTATAATTCAGTATAATATCCATCTTGATCGATATTACATCGGGGCGTCCACTTTTAGAATCCATAACCCAAGAAAACAAATATGTCATTATGTCATTGGAAATTGAAACTAAGCTCACGACAGCTTCGTGTTTTCCCTCTGTCTCCGAATAAGAAAGAAATGATGCCTCTGGAACATTGTGAGGGAGTAGATCAGTGCACAAAGTAACGAACTCTTCCTCCAGAGCACTGTAGTAAAAAAGCTCTACTTTCCGAGAGTTGTACGTAACTACGGCTATGTCATGACTTTGATCTTTTGAGTCATTGCATGAGGTAAGATCAACCCCCCATGCAGATGCCGAAACATTTATTCTCAAATCTGGCTTCGCTTCTAAGTTTTTAAATACTTTAAAATTTGGAAGGCTTCTGTGTTTGAACATTTTGTCGGAGTTCCACATGATAATTTGCCCGTCATCGCCACAGACGATTACAAGTTCACCACCGTGCCAGTCTGAGATTGTTTTTATAAAGTTAATTGTATGAGGGTTGAACTCCCAAGTCAGGCCACGAAATTGCTCGGGTGTTGTGATGGGAGGTTCGATATTGATGCAAAACAAAGGTGATTTATGGGGCATCAGGGTGAGAGGGTCGAAAGAATAAAAATACAATTGTGAGAGCTCGCCCACAACTAGCATTTTTTCTCCGGAATGACTTGTTATTACTGATGAAAGGTTATTTTTGTAACATCTTGAGTCAATGATCCCATCGATTTCACTAGAAGCAATAAATTTTAGCTTCAAAGAATCATCAAACTTATGGGCAGGTGAGACTTTGACTAAACTACAGAAGTCATTATTTGAGAGCTCTGTAGATTCGTTCTTCGCTGGGTTTTCCTCAGTGTATGGTTTGAGTTCAATTTTATGTGACTTTATTTTGTTAAGTAACTTCGGATCGTGATGCTCCCAAATTGTGTACGCTTCAGTTTCTAACGATTTTAATCGTTGAAGCTCCGCGTTAACAAGTTCATCTTCATTGCTCCAACTATCATCTTGATCGTAATGGTATAGTGTGTGGAAACGATCGATTGTTGCTCCTGAGTTTAAAATTGACCTGACGCAAGGCAGTCGGTGATACTGATATATAGTATCTGGAGCGTAAATGTTATTTATTCTTTGATGATGAGATATGAGAAAAGCTTGAGCATTCTCTATGTTGGCAGCTATTGAATGAATGGATAATTGTCTTGCAGTTTGAGTGCTAAAAAGATGCTCCAAGCCGGCAAGTCTTGAAGTTGATCGATCTACAGGGCCTACGGCTTTCACTTCACGTGTTTTCAAAAATTGATGGAAATTTTCTCGCCGAAGGTCTGCCGTCCCAAACATGACACATGGAGATCTGATAAGAATCCAGGCACATGCAGGTATGTTGTAAAGAATCGATGCGTGCAACCTAAAATAAAGATGACAGGGTTTGTCAGAGATTACTCAAGTAATATTATATGTTATCAATGAGAGTTTAGAAGTAAACGCTGATTGCCTTTGTCTTGTCATCGATTATTATATTAGGGGATTGCAAAGTAATTTATCACGCTACGATCACGCAAGAGGTCACCATGCATTAATAACATTCATCCATGGAATTGATTATTTTAATGTAACAAGCATGTTAACGATAAGGCTTTTTCCTTTCACTGTTGGCATTTTATTGCTTTTAGCTCTTTCGAATGCGACGCTGTACGCTGAGTTCGAGTATTTCTTTCCACCCGATAGTAATGTTACTGTGTCTTGTCCGTCTCCTTTGAATAAAAGAAGTCACAGCACATCGTCCTTCTCACTGCTCTCCAGCCACTTGAAAGTTACACTTACTGATCCAATACACAAACAGAAGAGAAAAAGAATATCAATAAACTCTTTGGCTGAATTTCTTTTACCAAAAATACACAAGCAGCTTGTTAATGAAATTAACTACTTTATAACTGCCGATAATGGAACCTTCGTGTACTTTGATAAAAAGTTACGAAGCTGGGTTCTTCAATATTTCAAGGAAGATATATCTCGATTATCGCCAAAAAGAGGGCAAAGAATTCCATTATCGCGATGCCTTAGCACTGTGCATGGCGGCGAAGGTTATGTAGCCGCACAACTTGATGCGAGTGTTTACGCTGAGAGCACCTTTAACACACCGGTTGAATTTATTCTGTTAGCTTCAACAACGGAAGTACTTGCTTCCATTGGCTCGGGATTGAGCCTTGGGAGTGCGGCAGGCTTCACAGGAAGTATATCTTGTATTTTAGGCCCCGGTCAGTACGCCCAACCTTATTTATATCCTTACTATTTTCAAGTTCCCGAAGGTCAACGGATTAAGGCAAAATACGTAGAAAATAAGGGTCTAGAGTTATTCGGAGATTGGGAAGAAACGCCGTCATTTCTGAAAATCATTGCTAGTGGCCTTTTGGAATGTGCAATTGGAAATGAGCCCAACGTGTGTGATTCGATAATTCCTGGCTTGGGTGTAAATCTGACCCATAAGCAAACAAAATAGAAAATCATTTAACATGGCTATATTTGTTCTCTTGTCAAATTTGTCACGAGTAATTTGAGCTATTTGTTTCTTGTGTTTCCAAATTCTAATTGTGACACATCCGCACATCTCGGGCTACTCACTCTACACCCGTGCTCCTATGAACCACTTCAAGCCACAACAGAGACTAGCAAAGAGAAACAATTTAATTAAAATCTCATGAACTCGATTTGAGTTACCATCCCTGAAACAGTGTCGCTCGAAATTCATTCTTATAATTATATAAGGCTCTAAACCAAAGACAATGGGTGAGAAGCACCACGCAGAATACGCATCCTTTTCAGCACAACTGAAAGAGGAAACTCTTCGTACTGTCCTAGATTACTATACAGCGTTGAGCCTCGAGACTTCCAACTGGGTGGCGAATTTGGCCAATGCATCTTCGTTAGTTTGGCATGCATATCATGACCTTAAAATTCCAGTAAATTGGGCAGGGTTCTATGTCCTTGATCCTTCGAATCCGAAGCAACTCATACTTGGCCCTTTCCAAGGAAAAGTTGCCTGTCAAACCATTGCTTTTGAAAAAGGTGTCTGTGGCATGGCCGCTTCAACGAAAAAGACCCAAGTAGTTCCTGACGTTAACAAATTTCCGGGCCACATAGCTTGTGATGGTGAAACTGAAAGCGAAATTGTAGTTCCTATTGTATTAGGTGATAAAGTGTTGGGTGTATTAGATATAGACTGTTTAGAGAAGGGTGCATTTGACGAAGTGGATAAGCGCTTTTTAGAATTGTTGGCTCAGGCTATATCTAACTCCTGTAAATGGTGACGCTTTGTTAGGTGTTGCGAAACTTACGTCAATAAATGAATGAGTACAGGTGTCTTGTAAGTATTTGACCTATGCGTCTTCAAAATGCATAGGTAGATCGATAAATTAGGAAGCCTTTGCGCTGATTGCTACATACATTTACAATTTATAGATTGCTTCAACAAATCTTGAATTACTTCAGGCCTCTTCTTGGGCCTGAATGTCGTCTTGAGTTTTGCTTCCTGAATTGCGTCTTTGCATTTCCCGATCAACATTTTGAAGTAACAAACTCTTAGCCTTTTCAACGGCACGTGTGTCTCCTTTGATTGTAAACAAGCGGGTTACCTCGTCGGTTCCATCAGATACAGCTATTGATGCACCACTTACTTTCCGAACACCAGAAATCCTAGCACCGTTCTTCCCTATCAATGCACCTACAATGTGGTTAGGAATAGAAATTGTTGTTGTCGAAATATTTTTTTGTGGTTGTTCCATTTGTGATGAGGACCCTTGTGGCACGTAAAAAGTTGTTCCGACTGAGGAGACATCTTCTAATAGACATCTTTGAATTGTTCGCAACGCATCTTGAATATTGTCAACTGAGCCCTGTATTTCGACTATTCTTTCATTTGAGCCAGGTAAAAATGAATTGGATGCAATTACCAGAACGTTGAAGTCGCCTTGAATCTTTTTAATACGTGCTCCTTTGGCACCAATGAGAGTGCCCATTTGCGAGTTAGGGACAATTAGCCTCAAAAGTGAAGTTTGTCCTGGTTCTAATGTGGATTGCAGCAAACGTTTGAGAGGAAAGAATGAATAAGTGAATTGGTTATTTGCCGGGGACTCTGCAAGCAATCTACAAAAGCGCGAGAGGGCATCTGCAACGTTATCTAAAGAGCCACTGATTGTGAGAATGCGCTCCTGAGATCCAGGATTTAATTTGGAGATTCCAGCCTTGGTTTGAGTTTCTTCTCTGATGTTGTTAATCACTGACCCGTTTTGCCCGATTAAACAGCCTGCTTCTTTTGGGGAGACCAAGATGCGGAGGTTGATTGAAAGGCCAGAATTCTCTTCGAGCAGAGGCAAAATTTCATCATCGATGATAATGTTGTTTTCTAAAGGAGTCTTCGCCACCATTGATTGATTTCTGTTGCGTTTTCTGGAAGTTGAATTAATCAAGAATATTGTCCTATATTATTGGTATTGTGTTAAAATATAAAGGAAAGGTATAATTGGAATGTCATTAAAGTCTTTACTCAAAGCTAAGTTCTTCAAATTGTTTTGGCCGTGTTCTTTTGAAAAGTTCGAGTCAGTGGGTAACGCTAACGTTAACGTTAATGGGAGTAAAAGACCGAGGCCAAATGGCAATTAGAACGTTTAGCAGACGTATTTTGACTCTTAAAAAATTAAAACTCTTCACAGCCGTGTAAATTTAATAAAAAATTGCAAGGCCGTTGGGTATTGATTCTTATATGACCAATGCGTGTGTGGTGCGTCTGTTCTTAACTGGTCGGGCCTGCTGCAGAATGCATGGTGCAGGATAGTTATGAACTGGGTGGGGACAAACAATCGATTTTCTATACCTTCCCGCCTTGTTTCCACCGAGTCGAGCCCATTGTTTGGACGTTCCTAATCTGTAAGCCGTGGCGCAACTGCAGTGGTTAGGTGTGAATGGTGATATGTAGAGATGATTTCAATATAATCGAAAAGCACCTCTTGCATATCGCGGCTAACCTTGACTCGCCATGCATGAATGCTTATGAGATATTCTGTTAGACCAGATCCTTAAGTTTTTGATTGATCGCGGTATTTCACTTCGCAACATCGGCAGAAAATCTTTTAGATTATTCTTTCTACTAATTGATCGGTACGTATCCATAATTAAGGTTGCTGTATAGTTTATCCGAGTGGTTGTGTCAACATGCAATCGCGGCTTTGTGACACATATACACCCTAATCTTTTAACAAGGGCAATTGCCGCAATGCAAGAATTTGTCTTCGTCAAAGCCATTAGAATTCATCTCGGTCTAAACATATCCTATCAAATCAAATTCTTTTCTTTATTTAAAGATTAAACATTACTCATTTCAAAATATCCTTCTCTCGGGACGGGGCCCTTCCTTGTAAAATTTTCAAGTCCAATAATAACGATTATCCAAAGAAACTAAACCGTCGGTAAGGTCGTGTAATACGTGTAAAGGATTTGTTCTCGATCGCTGAGTGTATCCCTCATCTCGGCCCCTTTCGGATCTCTAATCATCGTTCATTTTAAGTTGCCTCAAACACCCTTTGAACCGTTAAGTGTTAAAAATCCTGCTTGAACCTCAATATGGATAGAAATGGGAGAACCAACCAGTAATAGTGTGAAATAAATTGAAGCATATTATTAGTGAAGACGAGTCATCATATTTAGACGAATGGTACATATTAAAGAAAGAGTCACACATGCATTCCTAATTACCTCTTCATCTTTACGGTCTTTCGAACAAAAATCTTAAAATCCCATCGCTTCTAACGGTGTAAAGATAGTTCGAATGGCATCAGATTATGTTGTTAAAGCAGAAGTTTGCTTCGTCATCTCAGATAATCTAGGTACCACTTGAGTGCCATGACCAGAAAAACATGCTTATTAAGCCTGATCTTTCAAAAAAGCCGTTCTAGGCGAGTAATAGGATTGCTGAATAGAAGGCTGGAGAAAATGATAAGTGTTCATGGCCGTCGAGACATTGCAAAGAGTTGGGTATTGGGAGAAGGGCCTGTTCTGGAAGACCGCTTTGTGAAGTGCAACAAAAGTGATTTGCTTCTTACTGGATTCAAGTATAGATTGGGTCAATTCATTCCTGTTAAGGTGAACTACAAATAATGAATCTTTTCTTCTAAGCTTTAGACTTTCATTAATAGAGGTATGTGCCTTCAAGTTGGCAAGTCCAAATTCAAGCCATAATAATTTAGCTCTTTTAGAAACATCCGTGCAACCACTAAGCAATAGAGAATATTTAGCAGGCCACATGTGACTGTTAGCGAAACTGGAGACGGAAGAACGGCCAACTCCACAGAGACCTTCGTTTTGGGATACATGACGGTTTCGATCTCTCACGGAAGTAATCAGCAAAAGCAAACAGCTCTAGAATTTCATATTATGAGCCAGCTTGCTAATTGCCTTGTTTAAGGCGTGCTGTTCTTTTATTTGCCGAACCAAATGTCCTGAATTACGCGACGTCGGCACCTCGCCTATTGTACGCATCATGTATAATTCGGAACTTTTGGCGGAATTCATGATTAGAAAAGAGATTAAGCTATCCTTCACGTGGAATATTAGTTTTTGTTGCTCCGAAATTAAGATTTTAAGCCCATACTAAGATCGCAAGATCTTTTGAAATAGTTTATTTGAATTCTAACTTTGAAATGCTAGACTCACCGGATCAAGCCCGATGCGCTCAGGCGCAGGGTCTGTAGATAGTAAAGCGTTGAGCTGTCGGGCTCGACCCCTCTCATAACTTTGTCTGAATCGATACGAGAATTCGGCTATACGTGCAACACCATGATCCCTCGCAAAATGGCAGCTAGCATTATCTTAGAAAGAGATTCATCCTTCAAATCTCTCTATTTAAGATCGAGAAGCTTAGTTTTGCACCTATGATTACAAAGTTCCAAGACGCATAATTTTTTTAATCTATAAACCAATCTTTCCGAAGAGGCCAAAAAGTCTCTATACGAAAACCCAAACAACAAACCTTAATACGATGGAAATAGACGAATCCAAACTATCCAACCCGCAATGGATATCGGACAAAATCCCTCAATTCCGTGACAAAGTTCTGTTTCTTGCATTAATCGGCCGGTTAGTAATCACCTACCCATAGCATGCCATTATTCCTGTAGGAAAGCCTCTAGAACGCCTGTCACTACCGCTCGTAATCGCACAGTTCTTGGACATAACTCATATTTGCGAAAAGAGACTTCAACGCATGCCTAGTATTTTTTTCAGTTAAACGAATCGTCGACTCATCGTAGCTTAAATTCCTCTGGTTGCTGATGGAAGCTCTTTTATGTCGTTTCAAATTAAACTATGCTATTAGGGTCGCAACGAGCTCGGATAAAAATTCTATGTAAAAATTGGACTGAATGAATGTAGGAGAAATAACTTGATTGGGACCTTTATTCTTGGTGTGTTCTTTGCTTAATTGCTGTAGAGGGGAAACGCCGTGCGGTGTTCACGATCTTGACGCGCGAGTGCCTAAGCATGTCAAGCGGTCTTATGTGAAGAATCGTATCCTGAATTATCACTTTGATCTCAAATTGGAGCAACACCGGGTGAAAATTGCCGGTCTAATATATTTAGCGGGAACAAGATGTTTATGAAGCATAAAAGTCACACCAATCCGCTCAATGGTCTCGCAAAGTCTGAATATTTTAGTAGCATCGCAGAAAGGAGAGGTGAATGAAAAAAAGAAACTTAAAAATTAATGTGAGAGAAATTTTTCTTTATTTCTTAGTACGTTCGGGCAACTTCCATTGAAATACTTGGAACGAGCAAGAGGTGTTGGGTGTTGAAGATATCTTCGGTGGGTACTTGACTCGTATCAGTCTGATCTGTGACTTATCTCGGTGCGACTCGCCCCGCGTGGCACATCCTAGTTCGGGTGCGCCGTCAGAGCGACAAGCGCTTTACTCAAATAGGGCAAGAGGACCCTGATAAGGTGTGTGCAAGACTGGCCGATCCATTAGATAACAAAATTTTTCAGGCCCTCATAGCATCAAATAAGACTGTTTTCGTGTCAAATTTCTATACGTTTGAATGGTCTGTGTTGAAGATCTCAGCACGATCCTGAAAAAAATAATCTTAAAATAAGCTGCTTCGTTTTATGAACTTGTTAGTAGTTTAATATAGAAAAGAAAATACGCCGGGACAGATTTATTTGTTAGAAAATTCGTAAAGTTTGTCGCCATTGAGACTTTGGGCATTGACACTGTCAAAGCGAGCGCAATCGAAAACGGCATTTGCAAGGAAATTCACAGCCCTAAAGATAAAACATAAACATCATCACTAAAACCCCCCACAGTTCGAAACCTTCTTTCTTCATTGTAACCAATCAAGGGCACGGCCTCTTCTAAAAATAAATTCTCTTGTGAATTTACTTATCTTTGTGGATCTGGTATCTGCATGATAACACGAGGTCTACTGATAAGGTATGTCGTCATTTCGACATGCAACTTGAAATTCGACACCTTGGGCAAATACATCAAAATCCAAGTAACAATTAAGCACATATACTCATTCATTAGTGTTTTCGTTGGTATTCCTTATCGCCTGTATGGTATTTTCAGTCATTTAAAGTTATCTTACCTGGCACGGCGCTGCATATCAGCCGCCGCACTTATCTTACCCCAGTTCATCGCGCCTTGCTTCCATTTCGCGCCACAACTTCTGCAGATATTCCAATCTTCGGTGACACTTTTATAAGTGGCAATTTCCCCTCGCGTAGATACTTGTTGCACTAAAATCTATACCATATTAATCGCAGTCGATAATAGAAAACGGTCTTTGAATTCCGATATTATAAATTAAGACCTCCGGAGCACAACTTGACACTCCGCAATCATAACAAAGACACCTAAAAAAAATTCAGCTTCCAATATCTCAACTTTCGTTCATAAATAAAACTTGTTGTTCTTGTCACCAAATAGCATTACAGTTTGCCTTGTCTTTTTGCTTCTTAGCTGCAGAGTATCATCCCACTACCGAATAAACTTTTTGGCAGGCGAAGGCGATCACCGCGATTACCATCATTGACGAAAACGCCGGCTCGCGCAGATCTCCTCATATAAGTTAGCTGACATTCCGTCGACTCGTTTCTTAGCGATTTCGATTTCTAACATTTTCCTTTTCCTATTTTATGGGTTTGGTGCAACCACTTGTATCTTTCTCAAACTGAGCAAATTTTTTATCCCACGAGGGAAAGCGGCTCACCTGGGGTTCACTATCCGATTACGACCATAATTTGCGCGCTCCTTTTTTGCAGCCACACTTGAATCGGGGATTGCAACTTCAAATTGCCGCATAAAAGAAAAATATTTATCAGGAGATATTCAATACCTCAGCCTATTGTTAGTTTTTTCTTCCTTAGCAAATCGACACTATTACTAGTTTAGTTCTTCGATAGCATCCAACGACCACCGACGGTACTTACACAAGCAATATCTTCAATTAAATTAAACCACATACCCGCATATTAGAAAATCGAGTCGTTCATGATGCACAAGTCTAATAAGAGAATGAAACTTGAGCAAGAAATATTCTCTACCTCCATACAAGACATTGAACAAATGTTCGCAGGCACTTGGGCTGATGTCGATCAAGATCAAACTAATGTTAAACCTCGAAAAGTCAATTCTTGTTATGCATCGGAACAAGCCTTGGAGTCATTTACTAGAGAGAGAATCATATTGGAACCAAAACTGTTGAAAAACACCATTAATCACCCTATCAATGTAAGTGCTCAGCACAATCGGTCCCAGGAAGAGCTGAAGCTACCCATTCACGGGATTTCGAAGCTCGATAACTTAAACAGGCTGGATTTGCCCGCCGGAACTTGTCTTCACGATACTCGCTTCGACTACGATTGCATAAATATGTCCTTCTTTTCGGAAGCCCAATCTGAAGACACGGCTTACCATTCGGCATTTCAGGCACCTCCAAGTAGCGCCATAGTTACTGCAGATGTTGATTATGTTGTTCTTTCGCAGAACGTTCTTTTCAATTTAAACGAGGAGCTACTTGACGATTACACGTTTGAGCTGGATCTTAAGCTGTACTTGCCACGAGTGAACCTAGAAAGCGATCTAAAGATGATTGATTTTTTAATCACGCGCCCGGTATCTGTTGCTAATTGAGTTAATGAACTATCCCTTAAGAAACAATATGAATAATTACATTACCTCACATTTCGTTCATTTCATCTAAATACCAATTCAAACCATTTCGAATTATTTGTAGTTTGTTAAGTCCAGTAGTTCAGTATGGCTTTCGTTTAAAATATCCTAAGCTTATTACTAAACAAGACAATTCATGCATGATCACATCATCGTATCATTAATTTGTCATTCTTTTATTATATTGCCATCACAATGTCTATTCACCATATTAATTGGCAGAACCACGCCCGCCAGCACCCGAAGTGATAAGAGCCAAAGTCTCGTCACTCAACTCAACATTTGCCAATGCCTCCCCTTTACCAGTTGGAGCAGGCAAGAAACCAATTTTCACCAAATAAGCGATGTAAACACCGAGAACATCATCTACAACACCAGCACCCGCGCTTGCATCTTTGCCGGATAAAGCTAAATCTGCTTTCAATGCCTTTACAGCATTCTCGTCATCCAACTCGGGAGCCTTGGTATCTTGTGGCAAGTTGTCTAAAACGAAATGCAACAAGGGGAACAAAGCTGAGCTTTTAGACTCCTCCACGACAAACCTTTCCAAGGCAACTCTCCATTCAGGGTAGTCAATCTTAGAAACTTCGTAACCATACTTCGTCATTGTTCCGACAAACTCGTTGAAAGATATTCTTGGATGGCCGGTGACATGAGCAACAGATAAGTAATCACTTTGTGGAGGATGCAATGCCGTTGCAACTACAACACGAGCAACATGATCGACAGGTACCATGTTTATATTGTTGGTAATGTCAGGATACTTGCCCAACTCGGCACATCCCTTCAAGAATCTCAACAAGAAGTCATCGGTGTTGGAAGCACCAGTTTGTGAGAAACCAGTGACATAGCCAGGTCTCGTAATACATCCCTTCAAACCTCTTTCTCCAGCAGCTCTGATGAGATACTCAGCACTCCACTTGGATTGACCGTATCCAGTTCCAAGGCCTGTGGAAGAACCCATCAAGTCGTCGGATTCGGAAAGACCAGCAAAACCTCTTGCGGTAAGCTCATCAGACGCGTTGAAGAAGTAGTCTGTGTCAAGAGTAGATGTGGAAGACACAAAGGAAAAGTATTTGGGTTTTCCGGTACCTGCCAAGTTCATAACATTGATTGTTCCAATGACGTTGGCATCTCTCAATTGAGAGTAGGGGTACACCCAGTGAACTAAAGCACCGTTGTGAATGATGACGTCAATTTTGTCAGCCAATGCCGACCAAGAAGCGGAATCCAAACCGAATTGGGGCTTAGACAAGTCACCCAATACGACTTCAATATGTTGAGTCCACGCCTCATCCCAAATTCCGTAAGTCTTACCAGCTTTGCGCAACCTCTCTAAACCAGCTTCAACTGAAGATGCTCTAACATGTGCAAAAACCTTGAAGTTGACATCCTTACGTGCAGTCAAGAGATCACGAACAATGAAAGATCCCAAGAAACCTGTTACACCTGTCACAAAGACATTGATTGTAGAAGAGAAATCAAGCCTCTCCAAAGAAGGATAACGCAGAAGCAATGCAGTCAGCTTTAAATTCTTTGCATCATCAAAATAGCTGACAGAAGTATCAATGTCTTGATGTTGTGCGTCCTTTGGTCCGTCAGCCAATTGTGCAAAGTCACCCTTTATGGAACGCTGAACCTCCAGAGCAAATGAGACGATGGTTGGGTTCTTGAAGATGGTTCCAAGAGGAATGTCAACATTCAATTTCTTTCTCAACTCGAAAATCATGCGCGTTCCCAAAATAGAGTGTCCACCCAAATCAAAGAAGGAGTCATCCTTGGCAATTGTAGCGGGTCTATTTGGAAGGACTTCGAACCACAAATCACGAATGGTGGCTTCCAATTCAGTGAACTGTTGTTCTTCGATGTTGGTGCCCTTGCTTGCGGCAGTTAATCTAGCAACTGCCTCTAACTGTGCTGTGTCGGGGAATGGCAACTTAGGCTTGTCAACCTTACCGTTAGGGTTGAGTGGAAGGCTCTTGAGGGGAACGATAATCGTTGGAATGGCGTACAGAGCCAATCTTGTTTTGAGGTACTTCTTGATATCCCTGATTAATGGACCGTACGATGCAAGTCCGTGAATTATAGGGTCGTCAGACTCTTCAATATCATCTTTCAATGCTGCTAGTTCAGGAGAGTCTTTAGGGACAATGTAAGAAATTAAAGTAGGCTCCTCATTCTTGTCTCTTCTTACCAAAGTAACATTTTCCCGTACAAGTGGGTGTTGCGACAAGTGAGTATCAATTTCTCCCAATTCAATACGGAAGCCCCTAATTTTAACCTGATCATCGGCACGTCCACAACATTCGACATTTCCATCTGGCAAGTATCTGCCCAAGTCACCAGTTCTATACAAGCGATCTCTTGGCCCGAACCAGGCGGCTTCTCTCCATTCAGCCTCTTCTGGTTTCTTTTGTTGTTGGTCTTTCTCTTCCCAGATCTTAGGATCAACATACCAGTTAGTGATAAACTTCTCTTTGTTTAAGTCTGGCAAGCCTCTGTAACCCTCGGACAAACCAGCAGCTCTGACATAAATTTCACCAATTTCACCAACGCCACAAGTTTGGGATCTGTCATTTCTGTTTACAACCAACAATTGCACGTTGTGCATACCGCTTCCGGCGGGCATAACATCCTTCATGTTTCGAAGATAATTAGGGTTGGAGCTTCTGCTAGCAATCTCGAAATATGAAACAGCACGTTGCGTTTCAGTAGTACCGTACATGTTGACGATGTAAACATTTTCTGCCAATGTCTGTAATCTAAGACAGTCACGTTTTGTAAGAATATCTCCAACAAAAAAGGAGTGGTGCAAACTTGGAATTGGTGTAACGGCTTGCGCACTCAACAATTGACCCATTGCTGGTGTCAAATGGGTGACAGTGGCACCATATTCTGCCATCCATTCGGCTAACTTACCTGGGGTTCCAATATCGTCAGATGTTGGGACCAACAATTTAGCGCCCAAAAACAATGGCGTGAAGATGTCTCTTTGAATAGGGTCGTGAGCAATACCAGACAACATGGTGAACCTGTCCTCAGACGACAATCCGAACCTTTGAGCCATCCATGGGAAGTAGTAGGCCAAGGAAAAATGTCTGCCCAAAACACCCTTTGGTAGACCCTCAGAACCTGAAGTAAAAGACAACGTAGGGTTATTATCAGGGCCTACAACGACGCCTGTTGGTATATCCTTATAAGATTCATATGACGATAAGCAGTCAGAGGAAGAACCGGCCAATTTACCGCCCACAAGAGAGCCGTCATCTTGTATCTTTAATTGCGGAATGTTGGCGATAATGTTTAAGTCGTCGCGAATGTAATCCTCGACCAATTTGTCCAATACACCAGCTTTCTCCAAACCAATTAAACCTTGTGGCTTAGCAACAGTGAGGTAAACATTTTGTCTAGCGGGAGGGTATGCTGGATCAATGACTGAGAAGGTAGCACCGGCCTTCAAGACACCCATGACTGCGACCACCAAGTCGACACCTCTGTAGGCGTAAATCATGACGATGTCTCCTCTTTTGATACCATTCTTCTTCAAATAATTACCAACAATATTTGAGGCTTGATTAATTTGTTGGTACGTGAAGGTTCTGGTTTTGGAGTTTGGATCCATAAAGGACTTTGTCTCCACGATACAGTCTCTGTCAGGGAATTGCAAGGCATTCTTCATGAAGATGTCTTGAATAGCTCCTCTGTAACCGGCCCAGTCCAAGTCCAAAGTTGGGTCTGGCAAGCTAGCTTTTTGGCGCTCTGTGAGAAGAGAGACTTTTGTAATCTCAATGGAAGGCTCAGAAGACACCTTGTTCAAGAACTGAGTAAACTGCTCGGCCAAGATATCGATTCTCTCTCCCTTGTAAAGCAAGGAGTTGTAAAAGATATGAAAAGTGCCTTGTGCAATATCAAAGAAGATGGCCATGTCTCTGACAGATCCTTGGACGGAAGTCTCTAGCTTCTGGGACGATCTGGAGTGTTGGAAAGAGACCTTGAATAAGGCAGGTTGCGAGTCGAGGCCCTTCTTGTCCTTCATTGCGCTTGCAATATCGTCCAAGTTGTGGTACTCCACGCGTCCCTTATTTGTGTTAAACTCCTTTTCGATCTTGTCCCTCAACTGAGCGAAGGTCAACGAGTTGTCCATGGCGATTCTGATGATAAATGGCTCACCTCCGCTCTCGGAGTCCGTTGCAATCACTACATCTTCGTCTCCAGAAAGTCTGTAAATCAATGCAGCGTATGTAGCCAAACCAGAGATGAAATCTTTGGCACCAGCGATAGTAAACGTCTTGGTGGCTTCAACGGATTGACTGTTCAAGGGCTTCAAGAAATCATGCGGCAACACGGACAATGTGGGATTATCCAAATACTCCAACCAATAATCTAGCATTTTGGTTCTTTTCTTATTGGGGATAGGAGATACTGAATTGGATCGTGAGTTCTCCAATTCTACAAACCCCAGGACTTCTTTCATGTGTCACGTGACTACTGATTTTGCCTAAAGTGCCGGATGAGTCACTTTTGATAAGTGACAAGTGCCTTGTGTACTGCACAAAATGCAAGGTAATTATGGCTGCGAAAAGATGCTAATCAAGTCATACAGTCTACTGAGTCACTGAAAGTACTCTCAAGCTCGCGTGTGGAGTCTCATGCTTAAATGATGAACATGCAAAACTATGTATTGTAGGCAAATAATTAAAAAGCTGTTGTATATTGTCTTTTGTGAAGGAATTAATGACTAGTTCATGAATAAAAATTGAAGATCGTCGGGAGTCAATCTGTTAACTGCCGCATCATCATGATTTATGGTGGCATGAATCATGTTGGCCTTCTTTTCCTGTAGCTCGATAATCTTCAGCTCAATGCTGTCCGCAATGCAGAATCTGGTGATTCTGATTGGTCTCTTTTGTCCAATTCTATGGACACGATCCATAGACTGCCACTCAACACTCGGATTCCACCAGGGATCCATCAAAAAGACCTGAGATGCTTCACATAAGTTAAGTGCTACACCACCTGCCTTCAAAGAGACTAAAAATATTTCTACCTGCGGATTCTCCATAAAATGTTTAATGGTGTTGTCTCTCTGAAGAGGTGACATTGAACCTTGAAGCTTAACGGTTTCGAAACCAGCTATTTTTAGTCTCCATTCTATAAGATCAAGCATGGATGTAAATTGAGAGAACACGATGGACTTGATCGTGTGGCGGTCCGATCTTAACTTATACAATTCTTCAACCAAAGCCTCAATTTTCGTTGATGATCTCCATTGTCCTCCATGCGTTCCTAATTTGATTCTATTCACAATGGAAGCTTTAGAAAACAACTCCTCGTCAACTTCTAAGGCTGGTTGTTGTAAGTCAATTGACAAACCAATGTGACACACTGGGCACTGTAGATTCTTGTCAAGGCCTGAAAAACTCTCAACGTACTCTGAAATACACATCCGGCAAAACCGATGATGGCACTTCGATTCGATAGGTTCTTCTGCTTCGTCATCACACAATTGGCACATGATGACACCCTCAACTTCTTGCGCTACAGAATTGGCTCCAATTCTTTTCAATACCAAATCAGGATGATCTGCCAATTGTCTCATACGCGTAATTAAAGTAAAAATGTTGGCGTAGTTGTTTAAAACAACTCCCTCAGCGACATATGCATTAAACTTTCTCTTCGAGTCACTGTACAAAGATGAATACAAATCTTTCTCTTCTTCATTGAAGCAATCTTTTCGGATCTCTACGATTCTCGGCGGAAGCCCCAAGTCGTCCGCGCGCTCGAGTTTTGTACGTCTGAGCATGATATGTTTAAGGAGAAGTCGAAGGTTTTGGAAAGAAATGAGACCATCTCCCTCCATACCGTGCTTTTGAATGTTTTTCAACATGAAGTGATTGAAAAAATTAGTATGCAACATGGGTGAGTGGCCACATTGGTCACAGTGTCTCCAGTCGGAAAACATCCACTCGCTCGACGAGCAGTCACACTTAGTACAGAAATATTTGTAAAACGGATCTAGTTTTAAAAACCGAATAAGCGAGTACATTTCTCCAATCCGATTCTGAAGAGGAGTACCAGACAAGCACCAGCGCTTCTGGCATTTTAATTCATTCGCAGCCTTTGCCGTTCCACTTGTACGATCTTTGATATTATGTGCCTCATCAAGAATAACTCTGTAGAAGTTTACTGCATGCAACGGAGACTTTTGTTTGACTGTTCCATTGACTCGCTTAAAGCCATAACGTTCTTTTCTAAAAACACTTTCCAACACTGCGTATGATGTTAAAATCACATCATACTCTTCAAGCTCTTTTGCTGTTGATGCTCTATTGGCTCCATGGAATAGAAGTACCTTCAACGATCCTTCCTTCGTATGCGCTTCAATCTCGTGTTTCCATTGCATAAGAGCTACCGTAGGTCCTACGACTAAGTTGGGTCGTTTCTTCAAATCAGACATAAATAAAGCAATTGTCTGTATTGTTTTACCCATACCCATCTCGTCAGCTAAAACACCACCGCCAAACTCACCGTCCTCCTGCTTCAAAAGCCAATTAAGACCTTCGAGCTGGAATGGGAGTAGCTTGACATTCATATTTTCCGGTTGAGTCGCTCTCTCTACTTTGACACTATCTAGTGTCAGGAGGTAAGGGAAGACGTCTTTAAGTTCGGGATGCTGGTCATAAAGCTTCTCAGTGACACGGGTAAAATAGGGCACCTTGACCTTCTTTGGTTTGGCAGCCTTTTTAGCTCTTGGCTTTCCCTTGGTAGTTTTCCTCTTCTTATTCGGTGGGTCTGCATCTAGGAATTGATCATCCTCTTCATCCAGAAGCGATATTGCACGTTCTGCACTGGTACCTTGCTCAGGGCGAGATATGCTAATGAGAGCCACGTCATCATCATCAACTATGTCATGAATCTCTTCGTCGTCATTATTATTGATGGAGTCGGGATCCGGCTTGAAATCGTCATCGCTTTCTGAATTCACTTGCACTGACACCTCTCTTTTCACACGCGTTGGCCTTCTCTTGGTGACCATTGGCGCGTCCTCCTCGACGTCTGATTCCTCTTTATATTGTTTCGGTGTCAGAGCTTTACGCGTTAGGCGCCTAGACTTTCGGTCTGGGTCATTTTTTATGAATCCTCCACCGGATCCGTCGCTATCGCTTGCAGTATCCTGAGTCATAGTGCCATATGAGGTATGAGGAATGATATGAAGATTCTTGTAATATTGAAACTGTTATGGCAAAATATTCAACCAATTCTAATTTGAGGGTAAATCCTATCAATACACTCCGAATGTGAAAAATTGAACTTGAGTGGCAAGTGGGACTCCGTCCCGCAAGTATAATGCTATCGATGAGGGTTTTGTACTACATGCTTTAGTTTGTGCAGGTGCTCGTTTGGGTGCAAATTGATGGCATGCATGATAAGCAATACAAACAATGAGAGCAAGAAACAGATTAAAAAAAAAAAATTTAAATATGAATAATACAATAACAAAAGCTCATATACTTTACAGTAATTCTTAAAAGGTTAAATTTCTTGTCAGATGACTGTATGTGTGTAAAGCCACTTAGAATCCCCAACGCTGTCGCTGAAACGATTGCTGAATCTAACATAAAATCAACGGACGATTATTATGAGTTATAGAGACATCTTCCCAAATCTGAAGGTTTTCTAATCTTATAAATGTTAAAGAAAGCAGCTTCTTCTAAGCGGGTTTTAAAAAGGTTTTTTTGTAGGTTTTCTGGTATTTCAAGATCCCTTCCAAAGTGAGCACAAAATTGATGGCATTGTCAAATTACAAATTTCAATTTGCTGAAGATAGAAAGTAGAACTTTACCGAAATGCAAGTCGCCAAAATGCGAAGTTTGTCAATCCATCTCAGCAACATACTCAGGTTGTGTTTTTAGAGAAACAGGCTTGACTTGCCTTAAACTAATAATCCAAAAATAACTTGAACTGGCAATAAGACTACAATTACAATGAACTACAAGTAACTCTACCTTACAACGTAAATTAATTACATGAATATGAGATCCATGGGTTTAACGACCACGAGAAGTGGTCTTGGTGTGTTGACCTCTGACCTTCAAACCCCAGAAGTGTCTGATACCTCTGTGGGATCTGATCTTCTTCAATCTCTCCAAGTCATCTCTCAACTTAGACTCCAAACCGTTAGCAAGAACGTGGAAGTCCTTACCGGTGACTTGGTCTTTTTGTCTGTTCAAGAACCAAGCTGGGACCTTGTATTGACCTGGGTTTTGCATGATGGTGACGACTCTCTCCAACTCTTCTTGGGTCAACTCACCGGCACGCTTGTTCAAGTCAATGTCAGCCTTCTTACAGATCAAGTTAGAGTATCTTCTACCGACACCTCTAATCTTGGTCAAGGCGTACATGACCTTGATTCTACCATCGATGTTGGTGTTCAACAAACTGTTTGTTAGTAAGACGTTTAAAGAGCTGCATTCTGAGCAAGTATAAATCGATCTTTAAATGAATGAAATGGCACTTTCTTATCTCTTCGGTAAACACTTATAGATTTTTAACTCGACTGACGGAAGCGCACGTCTCAAAGAGCTTTTGATGGGCAAGCGAAAATTTTGAAAATTGAGTAACCAACAAGGCAAAAAGGTCCCAGCACTCAAGAGCACTTTCCGCAACATGTAACTTATAATCTCTGCTCATTCTATTGGACTTTGGAAAACATAGGAGAGGTATTTGTGAGCGTCTGTCTCTTCGTGTTGTGTTTCAATTCATCTTTAATTCATCGGCTTGTAGGACTACAGGATTTCAGATCACAGGTTTGGGGATGGCGTGATAGCTAGGTTGAAACATACCGCAAGATGTGTTGGAACGAACCCTCTTCTTGAACAACTAAGGACATTTTGGTTCTGGTGTAGATGATAGGAAGTTTCTCGAGTAGAATTTTTTTTTACCAAGGTAGAGAGCGCGGGACAGTACAAAGGTGTGTGCAGGCATTACCTGAGGGCTCAAGCCCTAACCGATGCGTAGCATTGAAATTATACGAAGCAGTGCTCACGAACGAGTAGATCACATTGATGAACACAAAGAGAAGAATAGCTCATATAAGCCTATTTTTATATTTTATTCAAATCTCAGGTTCATATTTTGATAATTCCCCAGCATTCGTAGTTCTCAGCTCAGACGACTAATCGTTGCTTAGATGCCGGACGATATTCAAGAATTTGGCTTGATAACGCTAGTACGTGAACAGATAATCCAGCAAAAACCTAGAATTTAATTTATAATTATTCTTGCATTCCATTGTATCTATACTGCTTTTATCTTTGTGTCGCATGAAACTTTTTGATGCGGCATTATAATCTTTAGTGTTAAATGTATGAAACGGTCTAATTATCATGAGCCTCCTCACAACAATGGGCGAGATTCTCGTTACTAATATGTGATGAATATAGCGTAGTGCTTTTACAAGAAAAAAAAATTACGTTGTTAAACTGGTTTAAATAAGCGTGATAGTGACTTCCTTGCGTCGGGCAAGAAGGCGGTAATCTACAAGGCTTGTCGAGTTACAGTACTTGTCGTGATGTATTTGATAAAAGAGCACACTTTGCAAAGAAGTTCAGTTTTTTTTACTCTTAATTAATTTGTCAAAAATAAAAATCATTATTATAACGCAGAGAAAGGAAATCTTAATAGTTACGGCTACATTTCATGACCCTAACCCTTGTCATTACTATATACATAATGGTCACTATAAGTCTCCATACTTTGAGACAAACCAGTTCATGGCAGCTTCTTCTACGAATATTCTATTGGCGCGTAAAATATCTCTCACCTCTACAACGTCCTTCACTAAGACATCACACTTCTTACCCAACTCAGCGGTAGCGCTTATAAGATGCTCTCTTTGGCCATCCACTATAAACAATAAATTGAGACGCTCGAGATCATGATGTTCGATAAATTGACTCATCTGCTGGGTGTATTCGTATTTAAAGTCAGCGATAGTCGAATCGAATTCTGGCGCAGCCTCACCACCAATTACAAAGAGACGACCTTGGCGGTACTGGTCACTCAATGCAGTTCTGTATGCTTTGTTATATATTTTTGATGGCAACTTGGTTGACCAGTCGTGAGGTGCCTTTATGCCGTGTGCTTTAAGCCCGTTGTCTCTAGTTGGAGAGTTGGCATCACCCACTCTAGCAAAACCAGTTCCCTTTTGTGGACGAATCTTACGGTTGGAATATGGCGAGTCTGCTTTAGTTGGAACATATCCAGCTCCCACACGGGCACAGTCTGCCTCGTGAACAACAGCGCTCCACAACAAATCCCTTCTAAGTGGATGGTCTAAAAATTTACTTGGGTATGCCTTCATTGTATGAGGCTCCAAGGAAGGAAATGTCCTAATGGAAGCCAACGTATATTCTGCAGGCTTTCCTACCGAGAACGGAGAGGTGCTAACCTTCCTGGCGAACTGTTTGAACATGGTTACTGGTTGATCCTGGTGCTATGCTTGAAATTTCGGAGCTCACTTTCAATGTGCGTCACGTGACCAAAAGGCGGTTGCAAAACATATGGTTCTGAGCGTAACAAATTTGGTTAAGAAAATAAAAATAATAGTGTGAGGATTTTATCGTTTACCATTCCCGTATTTATTAAATTTAGTTCTACTCAGTTACTAAAGCTTTATCTGCGTTCCATCGCTCCGTTGTGGCCATTCGACTCATCGTCACTCGTAATAATAAATTCGTCCTCAACAGGAATACCTCTCATTTCAATCCCATCATCCTCTACGGGTGCGTAGTTACCTTTTCCTTCTGGTTTTTTAATCAAGTTGTAGGCACGTGCGATGAAACTATCATCCTTGGGAGGAGTAGCCTCTCCGAACTCACTTTCAAGATCTTCCGCCCACAGGACATTTTTCTTCTTTCCCGAAGGAGCCGAAGATTCAGTTCTTATTATAGAAACGGGTTTGGACTGATATCTAAGGTATAATGCACAAATTGCCCAAATTATGACTACAATGACCACAAGTTGAATGATGCGCATGATGGCGCTTGTAGACGCAGTAGCCTTATCTTGATTGGGCTTCTCACCTGAGGAGCTTGGCTTACTTTCATCAACATGGGAGGAGTCGGAGTCATTTCCATCACTGATACCTACCAAACCCTCGGTTATAATCTTTGAGCTTTCATTATCATTACTCTCCACAGAGTATCTCTTCATGAAAAGATTGACAATAGCTCTTGAAATTTCAGGCTTATCCCACGGCACCATATGCGAAGCATTGTAGACATTAACAAAGGTAAGATTCTTTTCTGATTTTATAGTTCCAACCACCTCGTTGTCATTAACCCATTCGTACTCTGTAACTTTATCAGAATACCCTTTTGAACCGCCCCACTCTAGGTTGCCAATGGCAATTTCTCCACCCATATAATTGCAAATGATGTCGTTAGTACCCCAAAACAAGAGCACTTCTACATGTTCTAAAATATATGGAAACAATGTGATGGCCGGCGCTATGTAGTCACTTTCCAAGACTGAATGGACTAAACCATTGCATTCCTGCCATTTCTGCTTGTAATGAACATTGAGATCACTTCCTGATTCTTCGCTGCCTAAGAATTTGTAGACATTCGGTAATATGGGTGGCCAATTCATTCCACATGCAGGGTATGAGTCTTTGAGAGTGAAGTCATACATATTTATGCATTGAGAATCATGGTGTGCCAGTTTGTCTAAAGTATACTGAAGGAATTTGGTTAAGATACTCTCGCAATCGTCGTTTCCATTCAGAATCTTTCCCTCGGCTTTAGCCTTATTGATGTTGTTTTGACAACGTTCATGGAGCTTAAGTAGTTCAGGCCATTTTGGATGGCTCTTTTCCATAAGGTTGTATTTAGATATTAGAGGGATGAAAGACAAAGATTGCTCGTCTCCACTAATGGCTCCATTGCCTATCATCAATCCGCGCAATTTCAAGGGCAGGCCCTCTTCCTCCCCAGAAGCAATGCGCTCATTTCTTTTTAGTAGGGCGTTTCCGAAATTGGGAATATATTGGCCGGCATAACTTTCGCCTGCTAGAATGATCTCATTTGTTTTGTCTTCTGGAAACACTTCATAATACCTGTCCATGAACTTTAGAAAATGGTCCACCACGCTATCCATTGAATTATCGTATGTTTTTCCGTAACTGAATCCCGTGCCTGCCGGTTGATCTACAAAGACTAAATCTGCAAGCTTGTGCCACGAGCCTTTGTTGTAAGTCACCTGTGCTTTGTCATCAATACGAAAAGGCCCACTTTCCATCAACGCTCCATCTAGGGACAGACAGCCAGGTCCGCCGTTAAACCAAAAAATGGTTTTGTTTGCTGCGTCGCGGTGTTTATCACCATCCACAAATTTCCAGAAGAAGTAGTGGCTGTTCTGATCTTCTTCGAGTAGCATCTGACCAGCATGCATCTGAGGAATATCCTTTGTAGCAACATTTTCAAAAAGGCCCGGAAGTTTAGTGACAATGAAGTCGTCTGCTGTTTGGCCCCTGACTTGTTGTAAGCGGGCTCTGGCACGCTTTATTGGGTTGGCATCTGTGACGCTAAGAAGCATGAAGAGCCACAAACTGCTCAAGATGGCAGATTTAAACATATCCTTATGGGCACGTTATGTTTTAGTTCGGAATTATAAATGTAGTTGAGACGAAGGATTATATGTGTAAGCTAAAGAAAGATTCGATTCACTTTAAAGAACGGGTTATGCAAAATTCGTTTTAAGACGGAGGGAATATTGATCGGAGATAACAGAGACGAAAACTGAATGTTAAACCTTGAACGAATATCACCTCGGTGACCTTTCGGCTTGCACTGCTTCCTTTGATGGCGTAGAGTATAGGGAGCGCGACGGTGCGCCACGGGTTAAACTCTACGTAGGCAGAGGGGAACTGAGGAGCCAGGGACTAAAAAAGGGTCCCACATCTAATAACATTCTTTCGTTCATTTATTTTTTGTTGTTTTTTTGGAAATTTGATTTCTTTTTGTATATATTTCATTTCAATACGTAACGTTTATTTTCCTGAACATGTCAGTCGCAAATCACGAGTCCTTAAAAAAAGAGTTGGCTTCGTTTCGTCCCTTCTGAAGCTTAAGATTCTTGAGAGGCTTACAGAAAGTTAAGTAAATTCAAGTGGATCATTATGAATCATATGTATCAAAGTGCGACTACTCTCGCTTTAGTTCATAAGTGAAGTATCAAGTATGTATTGTGTACTAATTTGCAAACAAAAAAAATCTAGATAATTAAATCACTAGTTAGTTGGCTCCACGTTCCAAATGTTTTCGGCGTACTCGTCGATACATCTGTCAGAACTGAAGAATCCCATGTTGGCAACAGACAACAAGGACTTACGAACCCAACCGTGCAAGTGGTCGACATTCTCAGAATCACCGTTACCATATGCCTTCTCCAAACGGTCCTGGCAGCCCAAGAATAAGTCAAAGTCATCAGTGACAAGGTAGTAATCGCCGTGGTTTGTAATACTCTCCACCAAAGAGTGGTATTGACCTGGGTCGCCGAAAGTACCAGACTCAATGGCATCGAACACTCTCTTCAAAGTTTGTGGAACGGTAACACCTTCAGAGAAGTGCTTCAGTCTAATGTCCTCCACAGACTCAGCCAAGTTACCGAACAAGAAGATATTATCCTCGCCGATCTCCCTGGTGATTTCAACGTTAGCACCATCTACAGTACCGATAATCAAACCACCATTCAAGGCGAACTTCATGTTGGAAGTACCTGAAGCCTCGGTTCCGGCGGTAGAGATGTGGTTGGACAAGTCCGAGGCGGGACAAATAATCTCAGCCTTGGAGACGTTGTAGTCTGGAACAAAGACAACCTTCAACAAGTTACCGATCTCGGAGTCATTGTTGATCACCTCTGCAACCTGGTTGATCAAGTAAATGATGGTTTTTGCCATGTAGTAACCAGGAGCAGCCTTGCCTCCGAAGATACTGGCCTTGGCACAGTAGTAGTCCTTCTTGATGTCCTCAATAGTTTTTCCTTCGGCAAGCAATTGCTTAATGCGCAAGTATCTATAGATCACGGCAAAGATGTTCAATTGCTGTCTCTTGTACTCGTGAATACGCTTAACTTGAATGTCGAACATAACGTGAGGGTCGACGTCAATGTTGGTTTCACTCTTGATTAAGGCGGCCAACTTCTTCTTGTTAATAAGCTTGATGTTGTTCCACTTCTTCAAGAATTCATCATCATTCACAAATTTCTCCAATTGCTTCAACTTACCCAAGTTAGTCAAATACTCATAGTCTGGGTCATTCAAAGCCTCGGCAATCAAAGCAGCCAACTCTGGGTTTGCTTGCTTCAACCATCTTCTTGGAGTGATACCGTTGGTCACATTGGTGAACTTGTCTGGGCCGAAAACACGGACAAAGTCCTTGAAAATGGTGGTCTTGATCAATTCAGAGTGCAACTCAGCAACACCATTTACCTTGTGAGAACCAACAATGGCTAAGTAAGCCATTCTAACAGACTTGACATCACCTTCCTCAATGATGGAAACCTTGCTCAACAAATCATCATCGTATGGGAACTTGTGAGAAACTTGTTCCATGAAGAAGTAGTTAATCTGATAAATCAACTCCAAGTGTCTTGGAAGTAACGTTCCAACCAATTGGACTGGCCATTTCTCCAAGGCTTCGGCCATAACTGTGTGGTTAGTGTAAGCGAAAGTAGAAGTGACAATTTCCCAAGCGTCATCCCACTTCAAACCTTCCAAATCCACCAAGATTCTTTGAAGCTCAACAACAGCCAAAGTAGGGTGGGTGTCGTTTAATTGGATGGCAACCTTGTCCGAGAATTTAGACCAGTCATTACGGTGGTTTTTCTTGAAACGACGGACAATGTCATGCAAAGAGGCAGCCACCCAGAAGTATTGCTGCTTCAATCTTAACTCCTTACCGCTGTAGAAGTTATCATTTGGATACAAAACAGCGGTGATGGATTCAGCTCTCTGCTGAGCAGCGACAGAAGATTGGTAGTCACCTGAGTTGAACTTGTTGAAGTCAAACTCATTTGTAGGCTTGGCATTCCACAAACGCAAGTTGTTGGTGTTGTTAGTGTTGAATCCGGGAACCGGGAAATCACAAGCGACAGCCAAAACACGCTCTCCTCTGTTCCAAATCTTTTTGACCTCTCCGGTTTTGTAGTCAAATTGCTCCTCAACAGAACCATAAAAGTCGACAGGAATTTGGATCTCGTGACGGTCAATTTCCCATGGGTTAGAGTACTTCAACCAGTAGTCTGGAGTCTCCACTTGGTAGCCGTTGATGATCTTTTGCTTGAAAATACCGTATTGATAGTTCAAACCATAACCCCAACCACTGTAGTTTTTGGAAGACAATGAGTCAACAAAGCAGGCAGCCAAACGACCCAAACCTCCGTTACCAAGTCCAGCGTCAGGCTCTTGGTCCAAGACGTCCTCCAATCTAAAACCCAAGTTCTTCATGGCTTCATCAACAACATCACGGGACTTCAAATTAATCAAGGCGTTGTCCATCGCACGTCCCATCAAAAATTCCAAAGATAAGTAATAAACTCTCTTTCCATCGTGGATAGTTTGACTTTGTTGAGTGTTGGACCAGTCAAGCAAGAGTGCGTCTCTAATAGATTGGGAAGCAGCCTGGTAAGCGGCCAAGTCGTCACAATTGTACATGTTTCTGGCCAAAGAGAATTCAACATGGTTAATAAAATTCGATTCGAACTCTTCCTTGTCAACGGCACTTGAGTGTGCGTCCTTAGACTCTCCCTTGGTGCCCAACTCCTTCAATTTGGAGTACTTGGTCCAAAGTGCCTTTGCAGACTCGGGGATTTGAGAATCGTAGGTCATGATTTGGTTTGGGGTGAAACCAGTGTTGGTTCTCTTCAATTTGCCTCGTGGCGCCTCGGAGTTGCTCAATGAATCACTCATTTTCTTTTTTTTCTATTTTTATTGGAAGTTCTAGGTACACGTTAAAATTCCACAGTTAATAAGCGATGTAAGTTGTGGGCTCACAAGAAGTAGTTCTCAATTCGCAGATCCTAAAATATTCAAAAAATTAGGTGCAAGTTAAACTAAAGTTCTAGGTCTTTTGATCCGCAAATAATGTTTTCCGGATTCTCAAATTCAGAACGAAGTTGGAAAGCTGGGGAACTAGGCAAAAATGGGGTTTCAGCGGGGGCCACCAGATAACCAGTAGATAGCGATAGGGATATTGAAGTAGAGAGTAAGGTGAGAGAGAAATACAATCACAGAATTACGCTCGCAACGAAAAGAAAGAATCAATAAAGACCAGGCAATTCGAAAATGAAAAAAAGAAAACTACGCAGCCGGAAGTGGATCTACCCAGCTTTTATAGAATATAACCTCGTCCGGCAGGAGTCTAATGGTGGAGCAAGAGGGTAAGGGTCAAGGTGTGGATGCCGGCCAGACGCATTGTGCAGGTTGCCAACGTGGGAATTGGGCCAGGGCACCCCACCTTGTCCCCAGCATTTCCCGATAAGATGGGCCGAACTGAGGGGGAGGGGCATGGAGATTGTTACGGAAAAGAAAAAAAAAGAGGGGAGCAGTAACGATTTGATTTAATTTATTTCTTTGGTGTGAGTGAGACTTTTTTGATTTCGTGCATTTGACATTTTCGGCGAAAGTTGCTGTATTGACACTTATCCTGATAACTTATCAGTCTCAAATGAAGCCCTGCTCTCTCTTCTGATTTCCCTGGCAAACGCAGTCTCACTTTCTTGAAATTGAACAAAAGACATTTCTGATAAGTTCTGTACTACACTGGGTTCGTAGAATGCAATTGCTGAAAAATCTCACCTCACATATTATATTCACATACTATATTTACGTTTGAAATATTAGATAGATCAATGGAAGCAACATTTATTTTCCGAATGTAGCTTGAATTGGCCGATTTTCGCCAGTTGGAAGTCCACCCGGAACATTCTCAAAAGTGGCGTGGTGTTAAATTTCCGTAACAATTTTCGCATGGCGCTTATTTCGTGCGCTTTGCAGGGACGCCGGGTTCTAAGTGGGCTTCTGGAAAAGGTTGAGATTTCGATTGCATGTTGATGCGTCCTGAAGTATCTTATTAAATGGACAAAACAAACTTTCGTATTAAATTTGCTAGCCGAGCGAGAGGATTCTGCGTCAAAAAGAAGTATTTCACGAAAGATTTTGGTGGAGGTAACACGCAATCTATACATTGTTTATTCAACATCTCCCTGAAATTTGTTATTCTAATTTGAGTAAATAGTAATAAAAACTTCGTGGATCTTGATTTATGAGGTGGTCATTGTGTGATTAGCCCCTTTAGATGAGTCCATTTTACACTGTTATACTGTGTTATATTGATTATAATAGAACTTGTATTTTTGCCCCGATTTCTTGAATGTTAATTCAAATCGATTAATTCAACATTTTTTAATTTGTATCTCTAATGATGACTTTTAAGATCAAGTTTTTGACTTTCTCGAGAATCCGACGTGTCCCACATGATCTGCAAAATCGTACGAGAATTACGCTCACTTAAAAAATACAAAAAATGATCGGAAAATAATAAAGAAAAGACCTAACCAAAAATAAGCAGATCCAACAAAAAGAACGAATTTTTGTTTCCAAATTGATGTTTGGATTTAAGTAGTTTTAGATGCTTCGGCGCTAGAAGCTACTCTGCTCTGATTAGGGATAAGTTCAATGCCAGCCATTCGAAGCTCAATGCATAGACGCAAAATTAAAAAATCAAAAATACAGCCACCAGATTCTTAAACTATGCGATTAAAGAATTGAATAAATACTGAAATAATCCGGATTCCTATTTTCTTGAGTTCATTTATTCTATCCCAACTACATCGGTCTCCAAAATATCGAGCTTTGAAGCTGATAATGATCACTTCGCTATGCCCTATTTCCGACTCAATATTAGCAGTCGGATCATCAGAGTCAAATCTACGACTTGTGAACTTCTGTCATTCTGAACTGCAGACTTCAATGACTCGGTGGGACCACGAACAACTTATCTTGCCTCTGCCTTTACTCAATCTAGGCAACTGTTCACACTATGCCATTACTTCCATGGACTATGACATATCAAGTGCAGGATCTTCATGCTTGGTAGCTGCAGCCGGCTCTTCGATCCTGACGTGGGATATATTAAAGGGTCAGAGGACATCGACGTATTCTTGCATTGGTCAATATTACGCGTGCGTACACTTGACATCAAATCTTATCGGCGCTGCGGGCAGCGATAGAAATATTAATTTATACGACACGCGCTCTAAATGTGGTGCAAGGCCCACTTGGTCAACACAAGTTCTGTCAGATAACTTGTACACCATTGCTAAAATCGGCGGCTACGAAAATAATTCATGCTGCTCAAAAATTTACTTGGCGGGAGCTGCAGGCTTAATACATAGTCTTGATCTCCGAGCAGGAAAACTGGAAGTTTGGGACTTGCCGAGGTCAGGTTGTAGTGACAGAGCTTTACGAGGCGAATCACCGGACGCTAGAACGAGAAAACCTGAAACCAATGAAAGCTTCCAAACAAATGCAATATTGGATATATCCTGTCAATCAAACCTTTTGGTAGCTGTACGTGAAAATGGAGAGATGGTGGGGGTTTCCATAGAGGAAACTCAGAATGAGCGTCAACATCAAAACCCAAATGATCGCAAATATTGTTGTGAAGATAAAGGCTCAGTTTTGTTCTCTCAATTTGTAATGGGTGCTGCGGAATCTCGAACAAATTGTGATACCCGTCTCAATGATGCTGATAACATCGATATTGTTACTGGTACCGAACATGGATCGATTTTGATACTGACCTATGATGAAAATAAAAGACAAAATCACTCATTTCGTCAAATCACGATAGGTTCAGACCCGGTGTTAGCGGTGAAGTGGGCTAAACATGGAGTGTATTTTGGCGCAGGCGACAATTTGGGACTTGTTATGCATAGATAATTATAATTAATTTAATAGACATTTGTTAAAAGATTAAAGATTTTTAAGCGTAATATTTCTACCAAATGATGAGAAGGACATTTCATAATAATGCTACCGACCTGCAGTCCCCTTGTTGACCTGAAAAGAAGTAAAAGGCTGCTTTCCTAAATTCAAGAATGGCATCGAAAGAAGAGGAGCACGAATTTCCGGTATTAAATACACAAGTAGATCTACAAGATGTTCTGACGAAAAAATCCGCCTCAAGTTCCAAAGATGGGAGATCATACGCCGAACTACAAGAATTCTTGGGTCTTCAACCAAAAACAATAGTCCTCGCAAAAGTCAAAGGTTACAGGCCATGGCCTGCTATGGTTTTAGAAGAGGCAATATTGCCAGAGAACATACTTAAGATTAAACCGAAGACAGTACGTCTAGAGAAAAAGACTACCGAGCCTGTCATCAATGTTCCCGTGAGATTCTTTAGTGACGACACATATATCTGGATCAAATCATGCGACTTGAAAATTTTAACATCAAATGAAATAAACACATTCTTATCGAAGAGGTCAAATCAGAAAAAGCACGATCTTTTAATAGACGCGTATAAGTTAGCTCAAAACCCGCCCGACATGAATCAATTCAACATATGGGGCTCCAAAGGTGAGCCTGATCCTCTGAAAGTTACTGAGGATGGAGAACCGATTAGGAAAAAGCTAAAATTGAGCATTAAATTGAGCAATGGTTCCAAGGGTACACCTAAAAAGAGTAACAACACCAAGATGTCCAAAGCTACGAAGGCGACGTCAAAAAAGACATCATTAAAAACAAAAAAGAACGTTTCGTTGGATGAATTAGACCTTGATAACGAGGAACTTGAGGAAAATAGCGACGAGGAATCATCAATTACCCCTGATCAAGACGAGTACGACTCTGATTGGGGTGTAGATGAGGTACCGTACAACTACGAGACAGGAGACTATATATTCGAGGATGAAGAAGAACAAAAAAAATTTTCGTTAAATTTCCCTCCCGCAGCAGACTTGGCCAGTGCTTTAGATGATTACACAAAAGAGCTTGCAAAAATTCACAATAAGATAGCATCATCTCTTGTCGAGGAAATCGTGGACGATGAAAGACTCATTGTTTCTCAGCTACGCAATCTTGAAAAGTACATTCTGTCATCTGAATTGCCTCTTGTGGTATTTACAAAGTCTTCGTTGTACAGGGTAATGCTCCTAATCTTACACAGGCCGAAGGAAATGTGTCCCTTCGAGTCTGTGCGAAGAGCGGTCAAGCGAATTTTCCAAATTCTTGGCTTTGATCCTTGTGAATTGACAGTTAATGATGTAGAGAGAGAAGAAGAAGAGAAATCAAATGCGATTGTTGCTGAAGATGGAGAAGCTATGAGCAAAGATGGAGCAAATTTGGAAGCAAAGGAAGGCGATTGCAACACGAAAGAGAATGATGGTCATGCAAATGGCGGAGAACCTAATGAAGAACCCCATGAGACTGAGGTAAGCGAAGCGTGAGCCAATTATCAGGAGTTCGCTGGGATTAAGTTTTGTAAAATATACTTTTAACTGGAATATTTGAAGGCAGGCTTTTGAATGAATACTTCTCATTTTTTACAGTGGGCTGAAGTGCTTTAAGTGGTCAAGGTTCTGTGAGGATGACTCTTCAACTACCTTAGGCTGGTTCCATAAGGTATATCTATCAGTTAAGCCTGTGGAGGCCTACTGCAAGTTTAGAATCCGGCCTTATTCTTATAAACTCAGTGTCAAGATCTAAATCTGAGTGATCATGATAATATTCCATCTGTGCGTCAAAGATTTAGTATTAGGAAACTTACCAATGGTTTGTATTCTTCGATATTTAAAAGAATTTCATTTATAGCTGTTCATACCTTCATAGAATGAGTCAAGAATCTACCCTTATTAAGAGAAAGACTGTGGCATCACCCTGTTTGAAGGCCCAATGAGCCTATCGTTTGAATTTGTTCTAAAGTGTCACTAATGCTTTATTTTTTATCGAGGTGAAAAAGGAATGAGTCTTGGTAAAAAGAGACTAACCTTGTCTATTTTTTTTATGGTCCTCTTAACAATTTTTTTATTTCAATGCTTTTTCCTCATAACATGAATATATTTATGAGGCAAGTGATTCAAGCAAAGAAGTTACTGAATTAGAAAGAAATAACAAAATCAACGAAGGCATAGTAGGCACTTTTGCCGTTCAATTTTATTTATAACAGACGTATAATCTTCGAGTAGATCATCTTGTGCAAGCACCATCAATGCTTCGCATGGCAATCCAATTTATGAACAAAGAATAAAATTGAGAATTATATACGGGACTAGATTTGGAGCCCAAGTTTACCTAATTCACCCTTTTAAATCCATTATAGTAGCTTTGCTATAATGGAGAGGAAGTGACGCGACCCTCATTTCCAGAAGGCAGGTTAAAAGAATCAAAGTGTCGCAAAAAACCAAGCAAACCGATACAAAATGATACTTCTGAATCAAAGCGCAAAGCGTCCGTTTCTTTTCATGGTAGGTCGCTCAAGAAGAAGTCACTAGATGCCGAGACCTTAAGTACTAAATAGGAAGGCCAGGCGAGAAGAGAGAAAGAGTTTCCTTAACGTAAACGTCAGTACCAGTTTCTTACTATATCATGATCTCAAGTATCAAAAACCTGTTTCGTCACAGTGCAAATCCAAAAGCACGGTGCTTAATCTCGTCCTCATAAACCCAATTGTACATTCTTTGACACAAGTCTTTCAATTTTGTAATCACTGCAATAGGAAAACTATTTGACGTTTGACGCAAGTCTATGTAGGCAATGCCAATTTCAGCAAAGTGTCTGCCGTGACATATAAAAATAGCGCCTTGCATCGCTAGCGCGAAAGCATATGATAAAGAGAACCATTGGGAACAACTGTCATCATAATTTCAGAATACGCTCTAGGAATTTTGCAGACCAAATTTTTCATGATGTTTCGAACATCGCTTGACGCAGCACTGACAAGCAACGGGCAACTCTAAATGGCCGTTAGAACTGCGCAGTCTATGTTGCATAGTAAAAAATCGTAGGTTTCTTTAGAATCATGTCAACATTCTGCACATAAGAGTGAATATGCGTCATGTTTACAAACCCCAGATAGCACATGGTTTTCGCCTAAACGCGCGCCTTCACAGTAAATTTAGGCATGAGTTTGTGTAAAATGCAGCCCGGCGTGCACCTACCTAACCCCCTAAAAGGAATTAAAAGCTCGCCTTCCTCACTTGTTTCGATTGTTACCAAAAAAGTCAAAGTAGCCTTTTTTGATAGGATAGCCGTATGTTACATGCTCCAAATATGCAAATCCAAAGATTGACAATTCCTTTTGATCTGGACCAAGAATTTATATATGTTTACTTTTCTCCGATTCAATTATCACTCTTGTGCGGTTTTGCTTCTCGTTGTTTATCCATTTGAGATTTTGCCCAATTGGGCATGGCAATTTTCCTAATAGGGAGAATACTTCGATAACCAGGGTCTCATGAATCCGAACACACAATTACGGAGTGGCTTGGCAAAGACTCTGGCGATGACATTAACCGAAACCTACAGCTTCTAGGGTGTGTCATTCTGTTGCCCGGTGTCGTCCTTGGCCGAGGTTTCCTTTTGGTGCATTACAACTCAATGAGAATCAACCCCAAATACACTGCCAGGAGTTCTTGTTAAGTTCTGATATGAATAAAAGGCTTAATTGAATCTGAGCATTGACTGATTGAACTCCTCTTGGTGTTGTTAGCGTTTCATGGTCGTGGCCCAGTCTTTGTATTACTAAACACAACGTGCTCATTTACTAACTTGCAGAAATGTCGGAGGCGACGAATCCAAGTAAAACAGAAAACTCTGATGAGTTGTTGGGTGCTGCCCAAGGAACACAGTTCGCTCGCGGGTCGATCAGTGGAGCTGGCGACGACGACGATGATGATGAGCCTTCTAGCGGAAAGCAACAAAAAGAGAGAAGAAAGATAGAAATTAAATTCATCCAAGATAAGTCTAGAAGGCACATCACATTTTCCAAGAGAAAAGCCGGTATCATGAAGAAGGCTTACGAGTTATCTGTCTTGACAGGAACACAGGTGTTGTTACTTGTTGTTAGTGAGACTGGCCTTGTTTACACGTTCACAACTCCAAAATTACAACCTCTTGTGACTAAAAGTGAAGGTAAGAATTTGATTCAAGCTTGCTTAAACGCTCCTGAGGAGGGCTTAGGTGAGGATCAAGCAGAGAATAGTGATGGCCCTTCGCAAGAAAGTCCTGAACCAAGCCCTGCTCCACACCAACCACAACACGTTCCACATGCGGGCGTTGCCCCACCACACCAGCAAAATGCTCACCAACAGCTGCAACAATTGCCACCAACCCATATGCCTCATAACATGTCTTACCAGGGCCAGGGTCATCCTCTGGGAGGAATGCCAATGCCACAAGCCGGAGGATATGGTGATCCTTACCCATATTTTGGAAACATGAATAACGGCAATATGCCAAACCAACAACAGTATCAGTAATGACGTCACTGAGTTCCTATGTGTAATTCTAATTCATAGGTGTAATAGTCGTTTTTCAGTAGAGGCTGTAAGTTGGCCACTGTATTGTATAGAATATAATTGAAAGTTAACTAGTGCAATCGTGAAAGTTCGTAAACTTCAGAAAAAAGTTTAATTATTTGTCTAAGAGTGTTACGAGATGGAAGGTGGCTTCAGATTGTGAGCTGCAGTAAAGTGCGTATGAACTATTACGGCAAATGAAACTATAAGGAAACACCAATTTAAAATGTGTTATACTTTTTTATTAGGAATTACGAAGATAGCGGGCGATTTAATGAAGAGCATATGAACACGACAAGGTGAACTTATGATATAAGTTCTAGAGTCTTTCACGGTCATGTTATGCCAGTAAAAGCTAATTCTAATACCCTCACAATTTGAATTTGCTAGTCGGGTCGCCATGTTTGTAAATAGAAAATTCCGCCTGACTCGATCTTGCCCATGTTCTTCTTTAAAACCCTCCTATTCTGATTGGTCTCAGCCCTTATTCAAGTGTGTCATAACTTAGGGGAGAGTTATAGTAATATGTAGAGATCGGCAAAACCACCTCAAACTGATTGGTTTCTGGTGGAATATCATGCGGAACTTTAGAATGGGAACATAACATAGGTCACAATTTTTGAAAAAGAAGATGGCTGCGGGATTCAAAATTTAGTTAACGCAGATTTGAGTTAAGGTATAAACTTATAGGAACTACTTCCATGGCTGCTGAAACGTACATGTGAATATTCCACGCATCGCTAAGAAAGTGGGAATTGCCAAGAACTATAAAATGCTTGGAGGTCTTCTATGGACTTATGGAGAGAACATTGAAAAAGGATCGTGAATTTCTACCTGAAGAAACTTGAATGTGTTGGGATACTTGCAGTCACCTCGAGATCTAGACAAAATAAGAACACGCCACGTCCTGGATAAATGGGCTTCACGCTTCTGCAAGACAGAAAAAATGTGGGTTAGAAAGAGCGGACTTTTCTTTTAAAGGGCACACTATCACTGGGACGTAGGTCAGACCATTCATAAAATGCCGCAGCAACGAGGGGCGGTATTCAAATGGGAAACTTCAAATTGGTAGAACGAGATGGCAAATCTGAACTCAAGCCAATTACATTTGCGAGTTTAAGACTCTAGATATGCTTCTACGTCCCTCTGCAGAGACTTACAATGCAAGTAATATCTTCAAACATTCAGGAAAATAGTAAAGCTCATATCAGCACAGTTTATTCAAGACAGCGCGCAACTGGCTAATTTGAGAGACGTAATAAGCGTAAAAATACCACTCTTTACATTTTGCATTATTCAGTGCCGTAGTTCAAGAGCTCAAGGCAAACCCAAACATTAACACTCGTTGTGCAATGCAATACTACTTATGCTGTAACACTTGTAGTCTTTCTTAAATCATACTACTGGCACAGTTTCATAATTAGCATTGTGTTCAGACTCGGAAAATTGGTCTATAATAATCAACTCGAAAGATTGAGATGCTTTTCTTAAGGCTTGAGAGTACATGATAATAAAGGTGTAATAATGGTGTCTGAGGCTGGCCCGTGTATTTGGGGCAACAGAGCGACCTATGGGGACACAATCTACAAACCTTGCTCTTCAAACCAACTTATGTAGCATATCTCAAACAATGGACCTTTCTTTAGCAAAGCCGAAAAGATAAACTCAAGCGGGTCACTGATAAACTCGACCATTATTTCCACAATAGAATTGGTCCTCTCTATATGTACGTCTTCCTATCAATGAGGCGCAAAACTGGACCAGATGGCAAAGTAATTTGTTTCAGCTCGCGCAACAGCTGAAGTCCTGCAAAATTTCTGACTATTTTATTCGCTGGGTGGTTATTCGAACCGGCAGACGGCATGGTAAGTTAGGCTGTCTCACATTAATTGCTGTACGTTCATATGAGCCCTGTCCAAACTGTATAATTCTTCCTGTGTTTAAAATGTATCTGGACCCACAATACCGCCTAGGGCCTTCTGGCTTCGTAAGTGAGGCCTGCAGTCCCCGCAGTTCCTGCGATCGCTGCGGCCCACACAGGTCCCCGCTGCACCAGTCACCGATTCGCACTCCACTATAACTGCAGCGTTTTCTGATAGAAACTCAAGTATACTTCTCTTTAATTTTGCATTGAATCATTAGGTATATGCAACACACCATAATATTTTAATCAAATTAAAGAAAGATAATTCTTGACCCTAAATCACAAACACTGCAGCCTATTTGTTCCCTAAACTCACCCTCCGTCACGCAGTCCTGAATCTTAACCCGTCATACTGAAAAAAGGTACACCCCATTTCAAACAACACCACCGCCACTTCTCCGTCATCCATCAATTATACATAGAACCTGAAGGAAATTCACAAGGAAAGCTTAATAGAGAATCACACAAAGTCTACATACCAACTTCCTCATTCCTCCTGGTGTCACATCCACAGCTGTCGCATATTGAGTGTGTCCTTATCAAGAGGTCCATAAATAGATCCACTCCGCAAATTCAATTAACATATCACACCCACAGGAGAATTGAGCATTTAAAGAAAGCTATATCTTCATTTGTTATTTCACCGACTTTCAACAACTGTGTCAGAAAATCGCACGCTTGCTCTTTTGTTTTCTATCATTGCCGTTAGAGTTTAGATTAGAATTAACAAATTCGAGAGGTCGACAAACGCACCTCACAGAGGCAATTACGAACTTTTTATCATCAAAAAAGCATAAATCTTAAAGCTTAAGAAAGAAGAGCTATTTAATAATATAAATGTTTGGAATAGACTCTCCATCGGACAAGTCTATTGGAGCCACAAACTCTAATCGGAGAGGTTCACTCTACGAGTCCAGGGTATGGGGCACAAACACTTCCCCACCACAAAAGCATTACTCAATCGATTTGTCAATGCTAGGTTCTGGCCAGGATCAACATCAGCGCATTAATCATAGTTTATCAAACCTGGATCAGTTCAGAACGAACATTCGAGAGCTTCAACAATTGAACAGCGAATATGAAGAAAAAGGCTCTGATCCTCAACATGCGTTCCTTATGCAAGTTGAGGATCCTAAATACCGTAATGACTACCAACCAGGGGCTTATTACTCGGCTGGGTTTCAAGGGGTTTTGGGAGCTAACGGAACCAACAGTTCTACAAATACTTTCTCTTTAGGCGGTCTCAATACTAACTTGGGATTCGGTTCTACTTTGGGACGTGCTTCGTCTGACTTGACAGGTTTGCAAACCTCTGCGACCTATGTCTCGCCAATTTTGACAAGTCCATCAACGGTAGTAGGCGCGGGTCACCAAGTATCTCCTACGCTTGCTAACTCATCATTCAAATATTCACCAACACAGGTTGGTGTTGATGGGGGCTCATTGTATAATCTGAACTTTGTTCACGAAACAGGTCCTCCTGTTTCAGATCCACACGATAGACATTTCACTTACAGGCCACAAAACACGGATACATTATTAAACAATGCATATTTACCTCCACCCTCGATGAATAAAGATCAAACTGGTGGCCAGCAAAGAGCATATGGTGCAGATGCTCCTCTTAACACAGATGAGCCTGGTCATTACTGGAATGTGCCTTCTAAAAATACATGGAATCAGCCATCAATCAATGAGAATACCATTCAAAATAACTTTTCCAACGGCGAATTATATCCTTCCCTACGCAGGTATTCATACGGGGACGCATTACATCCACCATTGGCTGGTCCAATGAAATTAAACTTTGCATCATCTAAACAATTCAATTCGCCAGTTACACCCCAAAGATACTCATTAGGATCGTTGGACGAGAGAATCAACCAAAAAAATTACGACGATAAAGCTATAGCCGCAGTTAATGAGTATTTCACTGTCGACATACACCAAAGAGTTAAAGTGTCTACTGAGTTTTTGTGTCAACGTTTCTTTGAAGAGAAAAAATATTTGGAGGAGCTGTTTCAACTTCCACAGTTCCCATTAGACTCGTCTGTACGCGACCTGCAACTTGTCCTTGTTTGCTTCAAGGCGGGAAGATTGGACGTATTTTACATGCCACAGGGCAAGCCCAGCTTGATTGAGATCAAAGAGGACGATTTAGTCATCGTTGAGGCTGATCGTGGCCGCGATTTGGGTAAGGTGGTGAAATTGGGTATTTCTGTTGACGAAGCTAGACTTTTGAAACTTCTCCAATTCCTCGAACAACTGGTGGCCCTCAATGAAAAAAGCACCGACGACATTACCTTAGCTTCACTTCATCATGGACCTGGAAATGGGCCTAGAGGTGCTGGAGAGGGTGCTTATTTCGCTCCTCCAACTTTGTATTGTCCAAAACCAATCATTTCCTTGGCTCTGCGCGCCGAGATCTTACTGATCGTCAGTAAGAGTCAGGATGAAGAAAAAGCGTGTAGAATGAGTTTAGCAAAGATTGCTAGCACTCTTAATCTGATTAATGCTGGTGAGTCCAAAGGAACATTGACTCTGGCCGACTTGAGCCAAATGAAATTGATAGACGCTGAATACCAATTTGATAGGCGCAAGCTCATCTTTTACTACTCAACGAGCAAGAGAATTGATTTCCGAGACTTGGTGCGTGAGTTATTCCGTATCTACAAGACAAGAATCTGGATGTGCGCTGTAACAGGCATTCCATATCAAGCTTCAACCAAGAAACCCTCACAAAAGATTCAGGCAAAGCTTTCCGGGGAAAAGCTGGGTATGAATGCAACAGATAGTCGGATACATAGACCAGTCTCTAATCTGCACTTGGGATTAGAGACAACTGACGGCGCTCTCTTTAACATTAAAACGAGCTCATCTAAGGCACTCGATGATATTCCTCGGAATTTCCAGAATTCAGGAGCTACTCAGCTCCAGAGAGAAAGTCCAAATCAACAATCCAGCGGCGAATTCTTTGTATTGAAGTCTCTAGTCGATACGCTTAACAATTGAACAACAATTGTACAAATCCACATAAAGAATAATGGTAATCAATCCTTTGAATCTTAAATCACTGGTAGAGTTCGAGGGGATATAGCGTATACTTCATAGGGGAGAAAACAATTTGATTTATGTAATAAAGTTTCATTTCATTACGTATGTAAAACCCAAAATGTAGGTGAGCAACTACAGAAGAATTGAAGCAACTCGAATTTCAAGACAGAGTTTAATAATACATAAAATTTGTAAGGATAATTATCTACGCCACTGAGCTTTGCTTACTCATTAAATATTGCATTGTTTCGCAATCTAAAACACTTCGCCTCTCGCTAAGCGCGGTAAGTTATCTGTGCATTTGTTCATTATGCACCAAGTACCAGGTCCGAGTCAGCGCGCCAAGGAGCACTGTCTGACAAATGAGTGGGCAGACTTCCATATATGATCGTCAAAATTTTACAACGACAATGAAATTGACATTTCTAGCAGACACCAAGAAACACAATAATGTGTTCCAAATTCCTGGTTTAGTTTCTCGTAACTCGGACCATTTCTCTGCCATCATTTTTTGAAGGGAAGAGACTGCATGTATTGCAATCTCTCCGGAACCGGCCAATACAATTCTTCCTTTCCATGTATATCCGTCTGCCCACGGTGCAATATGCCTGCGTGTCTTGCCCAGGATGACTAATATTGGTGCATCAATTCAAGACAGGAAAGCCTAAACAGGTTAAGCTATCCCGGTTTATTTAGCACGGTTTCCCTGCGCAAAATAATTTCACTTCTCTATTGTTAGCTCCTTTTCTAAGTGCTTAAGATTTTGCTTCGTTTATAAAGAAACAAAAGCATTGTATATCCTTTAACAGCCCGAACCATCAATTCAACAAGGCTGCCGAACAGACTATCAATACATTGCTATCCCTTGAAAAATTTTCAATCGAATACAGAGGGACCCTTATTGCTAGAGACAACTTCGCAAACTGGAAATCGACTCAATCAAACTTGTCTTTGGTGATTTTATTCCATTGGTGGGAAAACTTTTCGTTCCAGTATTGTCAATCTCTACAACCTCGTGTGTGTAGCTTGGACTATTTACGCTAAGAGCCTTCACGATACAACACTACGATGAACTTCCAACCCACCGATTACTTGGCCGACTTGAACCTCGAGTTCGAGGGCCCAAACATGTCTCCTGTGGAAGAGGTTAACAAGGCTGACTTGGATCTTTACGTCGAGACCGAGTTTTTCGACTTGGATGTCTTTTCTCATGACTTGCCTCCACAAACAAAAGAGACCAGACAACAGCAACCACAGCAGCAAAACCAACTTCACCAACATCATCATCAACAACAAGAGCACGTTATGGCTTCTCCTGTCAAGACGGAGTTGCAAGAACACGTCAGAAACAACTCCATTGAATCGGAGTATGGCAACGTTGATTTTGTAGATGTTTCCATTCCTAGCGATATGGCTACTCCACTGGACTTTTCCATGAAGGCATCCAACATGTCTCCGGAAGAGCTCAGTGAGATAAAGAGAAAGAGAAACACGGCGGCTAGTGCCCGTTTCAGAATCAAGAAGAAGATGAAGGAGAAGCAAATGGAGCAACAAGCTTCGGAGTTGCGCGAGCGTTTAACTGCTCTTGAGAAGAAATTGAAGACTCTTGAGATGGAGAACAAGTGCTTGAAGCAACTTTTAATTGAGAAGAACGAAAAGAAGAACAGCGACCTTCTAGACAACATCAAGAAGAGATCGCTTGGCGAAGGGGAATTCCACGAGGAGGCTTCCATTTAAATGGACAGCTTTCGGGAGGAATTCAAGGTGACGAAGGGGCTTTGACATTAGCATCGATTAAAATCCAACTTTTAACGACTTAACGAGCAATTCTGCTGGGCAGATCCAACTCTGTTTCCTAGCAAAAAGACTAATGGGTGTGCCATTGATTTTTGTAAATGGAGCAATATTTTGCATTTAAAATTTAATTCATACATGGGAGAGAACGATATAGAAGGGGGAAAAAATATACAGATATGATTTTGTACGTATAAAGAGTCCGGTTTGTAAGCAAATGCATAGAGTTAGAATAAAACTGTTTAAATTCTTGGGAGAACCAATTGTGTTCCTTCCGCCAATAACTATCCCAAGTCTTATGACATGTCCTACTACATACTTAACTTTACTATAATCAATGATTCTTCTTTAATAATCTTTGAAAATTAAATCGGATAGGAAGGGGAATTTTCGATTAATGGTTCACGCTGCAAAATGATATAACATCAATTACATGGAATGTCTAGTATGTGCGGCTCGCAGGAAGAATTGAGCGGTAACCCAAAAAACGATAAAGGCGCCGCGGAGCTAAGCTCGTAAAGCCGACTCAGAATTTTAACTTTTCACCTTGAAAATAATTGCGCAAAATAAGTTTCAACTTATTAATGAACTTTCTTACATAAGCAAGGAACCCCGTCTGTTTTGTCTCCGCTTATCCCGCATTTCGACCTTAAGTTATCCACAACACCACATATCGCCCTCCCAACAAAGCCCCTGAAGTGGTGACGGGTACACTGTCTTCTTACCCTTTTCAATTCAACACACGCAATTGCGTCCCTTTAGAGGAAACCAAATCCAAGGAGGCACCTAAGCTCTGTCATTGTGTATCTCCACATTATAAAACCCAACCAATCAAGACACGGAATCTTGATCCCAAAAATCTTCACTTCATTCACTTCTTGTAATCGGATACGAAATTGATCACAGCACTGTTTGTATTTGCCCAATTAAATATTTATAGCTCATTACTGTCTTCATTTGATTTTGATACGTACTCCTCAATCAGGTCTAACTAGACCTACGTCATCAGCTTACGACGTCGATATCAGATATCTTGTTCATTAAATTGCCATCTAGGAATAGTCCGAGAAGTCATTGAATTTACTACTCGTACGCTTAGTACAGAATTCCAATTGCAAAGGAGAAACCCCTTGGTATACCTTCAGTTAATTCAAAACCTACAAGCATATACGATACATACGCAATGAGTTCGTCAAGACTAAGGTTTCACGATCTCCATTTTAATGAGACTCAGCACCATGGCTCCTCAGAGATCGAAAGATCTGTTTCACCTTGCGAAATGCCAACTCCTGCTTCACAACTACGGCCCCAATTCTCGGGGCTCACATCAGTATTGCAAGAAGAATTGGATTTGCGATTAGCATCAGCAGACAATCCATCTGTAGTTATGGAGCTTGATCTAGATTGTAACGTCCGTTACGTCAGTAAGAATTGGAGCTCGTTAGTGGGTACTAACATACGTAAAATTATAAATAAACCCATTCAAAACATTCTAATAGGGAAGTCTGAGACGGACTTGCGGGTGTTCAATGACGCTGTTGACAAGATGATCATCGACAATGCCTCATACAAAGTCAAGTTTGTGACCGCAACCAACTCAAAATACCTGGCCAAGCAAATCGAAGATACTTATGAACAGGCAGTAATTGATAGTGAGCCGTCGGAAGAAATCATTTCTGCAACTGCAGAAACTGAGGACCTACGACTACACGAGCCTCCTGTTTTGCAACTAGGAGATAGTTGTCAATTCAAAGAACCAGAGAGGTCAGTTGAAGTGAAGAGCGATATAAAGTCACCTTCATCGATACCAAGTGATCTGTTTCAGGAAGAATATCCCGTGACTGGTTTGGAAACTCAAGCTTCTCCTTCAACGTCTAGCACAAGCTCAAAGATGTCAAACGACGGTGAAATGATTGAACTAGAGGCCCAGGGTATTCTCATCCATGACACCACTACAAAGGTTCCCACACACTCTATTTGGACAATTCGCCCATTTGTGAGAATAGAACTCGACCTCAATATCCCAGATGCGTTAGTCGATCTACTAGGCTTTGGCCTGGAGCTCTTCGAGGGGTACTTATTGAGTTTACAAGAGGCCGGGATCATCGACGAAGAATCGGTACCAGAGCCAAAACTGATACTATGTAGAATTTGCGAGACGAGCATCCCAGCATGGTTCATCGAGCGCCACAATAGTTTATGTCTCTTGGAGCACAAAGTTGACGAAGAGCTTCAGCTCTGTCATGATGCAATTGCGGACCATAGAGACCATCTACTAAGGATTGCCGAGTCCCTATGGAATGAGCAATTAGACAGCCTGAGTGGTATGCCTACAGGTAACTCGTCAAACAGTTCATTGGGTTCCGGCTCAAGTAACTCTGTCCATGACTACAAAGGTATACAGCTTCCACTTATGAGCCCCGAGCCCTCTCTGGGATCTGGGCTTCTTAAAAAGCCCTCATTCTCAGGGATAAGAAGCTCCCGAAAATTTCCTTTCGGCATTCTCCAAAGACTTGTCGATCATTGTGAAGAGGCTTTATCGCTTAATCCCGCTGAAAAAAGAGAGGAAACAGGAGAGTTTGCGTTTTCTCCAAATACTTTCAAAACCATCGAAACAGTTTTAAATTGGCAAACGCTCGAAACCTCAGATCCTGCCATAAGAGCTATGGTCGACGACACAAAACATCTTGTAAATGAAAAAGTGGAAAATCTTACCAGACTCATATCTATAGCTCAGTACACCGACAGAATTAAACAGGAAGTGGATGCGTACGTGCTAGTGGCGGTGCAAGACACGATTTTAAAAATTAGAGAAAAAACACGCGAGCAAGAGGTTCCAGAGCACAAGCAAAGAACCCTGTTAACCTCCAATCGATCTCGCGCTAACTCCATCTCGGCGCCAGCGCTTATTGCCAGCGGATTTGCCAAATTAGATGAGAAACTGCCTGCTTTTAGACCCATTTCGCCTTTGAGAAATCCATTGTCACCAACGCTCACACCTCTTGAAGTTCCAGGTTTGAAGTCTCCTCAACCCTACCGAGTTAGAAGCCCCAACAACCCGATTCTTTCAGAAAGCATTGGAACAGCACCCCTTAAGTCTATTACCCCGAAGGATATTCTTCGTGATATACCGGACTTCAACCGGAGTAGATCGTCCATTCTGCCGAATACTACTCTAACTGCTGCTGCCAGACTTCCTCCCAGAGACATTGCAGACGCTCTTAACGACATAAGCATTTCTGGGAAATCCCTGGAGTCGTCTCTCAGCTCACCTCGTAGACATTTATCGCCAGCGCCATATGTAGAGAAGCAGACTTTCTCGACTCTTCAAAGAAATACAAATGTTAATTTACGCCAGGATCAGAATCTGCTTTTGTCACCGAGATACAGCCTCGTTTCACTTGAAAAAAATGATCTGATATTGTCTCCTGAAATAGGACCGATGGGCTTCAAGAGAAATACATCATCCTCGTCCTTGGTGCTTCCTCAACTGGCATCTATTCCCCTCACGAGCCATTTGCAACCAGCGGCATTATCACAGGTGGCGAACCCGGCCAATCCAACGCAAAGGAGTTCTTTTCTGTCGATGAAACCACCTTTATCCCCACTCTTGGTTCTGCTGATGCCCGCGCAAAAATCAGTCTCTACCGGAATCAAGGACTATGAAATTATCAAGGCAATTAGCAAAGGTGCCTTTGGGTCTGTCTTTTTGGCAAAGAGAAGGCTTACTGGTGAATACGTGGCAATCAAATGCCTCAAGAAGACCGATATGATTGTGAAGAACCAGGTGCTAAATGTCAAATCGGAGCGCGCTGTCATGATGAAGCAAAGCGATTCACCATATGTGGCCCAATTATACTGTAGTTTTCAAACAAAAGACTATTTGTATTTAGTGATGGAATATCTCAATGGTGGCGATTGTGCTGCATTATTGAAGATGCTTGGCACTTTGGACGAAAAGTGGACAAGAAGGTACATTGCAGAGATCATTGTAGGCGTAGACGATTTGCATAAGCGTGATATTATCCATAGAGATTTGAAGCCGGACAACATCTTGATTGACAGCAAGGGTCATTTGAAACTCACCGATTTTGGCTTATCGAAGATGGGAGTCATTGGTCGTCACACCTTGCGCCATCGTAAAAGCAGCGCCTCGGAACATGCAATTGAGTTCTTTAGGAAGCACAACTTATCAACTGGTATTGGACAAAGCCCACTTGTAACTGCTGGTCTGATAGACTCTCCAGACTTGGGCCCGTACCACAAACGGACCTCCTCCGTTACACCATTCTCATTGTCTCCATCGACTGAAATGAGTCGTCCACCATTCTTGGCCCATACTACGCTGAGTTCCCTTTCCTCTCACGAACTGACAGCGCCATTGGCTGCCAATAAAAAACGCACTCGCTCACATCACTTCAGAAATGCTAGCACACGCTCAGATTCCGCCAGTAGTGGCGTGGACCTGCCAAGTTTAAAGGCGACTATCCCTCGCACCTCTTCAGAGTCTTCCTTTGCTATTATTGATGATGAATTTCTGGTCAGCCCTAATCAGAACGAGGAAGCTATTAACTCATATGCGTTATTTGATCCAAATAAGGAGAGCGAAAGCATTAAGACATTTGTGGGAACGCCAGATTACTTGGCTCCAGAGACTATTGCTGGCGAAGAACAAGGAGAATATTCTGACTGGTGGTCTCTCGGGTGCATCCTATTCGAGTTTATTTATGGATATCCACCTTTCCATGATGAAACGCCGGACAAGGTGTTTCAGAATATCTTGAAGGGAGACATTAATTGGCCGCCCCTAACTGAAGAAGAAGATCTGAAGATTTGCCCTCCTTCGGCTAAAGATTTGATTCAAAAGTTGCTAGTTCTTGAACCTCAAGAGAGATTGGGATATAATGGCGCGGACGAAATTAAGGAGCATCTGTTTTTCCGAGATGTCGAGTGGGACAAACTATATGTAGAGGAAACAGACTCCTTTGTTCCCATTTTAGATGGTCCCGAGTCAACCGATTATTTCGACTTGAGGGGCGCCGACATCTCTCAGTTTCCCAAAGATGATAGTGACGATGAACAAACTGAAACTCAATCAGCACGTGACGCATCTTCTGGTGGTAATTATGCGGCATTACAGCACAATTATCAATCATTGCCTACGACACCGGTGATCAGTAAACGTGAGCGACGGGGCTCAAAACTTGGCGACCCAAGTGAGTTCGGCTCTTTCCATTTCCGAAACCTCAATGTTCTTGAAAAGCAAAATAAGGATGTCATCAACCGGCTCAAGTCAGAGCATATGGAGCACAGAAACAGTATGTCTTCATCGTCGTCAGAGTCGACTCCTGGTGGGTACACAAAATCCCGAGGCCTGTCTGTATCATCTAATATTGTCAGTCTTGGTAGTCCATTCAAGAGACCCGTGTCTCCGGTGACTACCTTCAACCAATCTCCTCATAAAGAAAAAAGCTTTGCGCAACTGCAGATTAAGCGTGAAAGCGCCTCCTCGGCCGGTGCAATGAGTGGCAGTAGTAGCGTTGCTAGCGTGAATAGTGGCACTAGTTGCACAATTAGCGGACCGATGACGGGTAACGAAATTCGGCAAAGGGCATTGGTGCCTTCTCTTTCAAAGCAACTATTCCAGAGAAGCGTTAGCGATGCTTTGTATTCGCCTACTAGCTCTGATAACGAGGAAAGCTCACTGGCTCTCTCGCGTGTCAAACAGCGCCGTGAGAGTATGCGGAAGAACAGTATCCTGGGAAGTGGCATGTCATCTACGCCTACACAATTATCTCAGAGCAACCCTCCTACTGATTGTTACAATGAGCTTGATGTACTCTACTGCGAGCCAATTCCTATAGTAAGACACTCTGTAGCAAAGATCATCGAGAGATGTGGATGCATCGTGTTGGCAATATCTGATGGCGATGACTTGATTCGTAGGGCCACTAGTAAGGTCAAGTTTGATCTCATATTTACGGCGTTAAGGCTTCCTAAGGTTGAGGCGGTGGATGCCGTGAAGTTAATCAAATATACCAGCGGGGTAAACTCTCAAACTCCTGTCATTGCGATCACTGGCTTTGCTAAGGAAGCTTCGGAGCTGGGCGCCTTCGATGATGTACTCGAGAAGCCTGTAGACGAAAAAATGATTCGTAATGTCATTAGCAAGTTTTCTTGTGATGACACGGCGGTAGAATGGGAATCAGAAGATTAGAATTAATAAAGAGATTCGAATACATGTTCTTTTGTTGCGTTCTGTTTATCAAGGTGGTGGATGAGCTATGAAGAATATGTACACGCTATTTGAAAAATAATACAAAGGGTATGAGATGAGGTGTAGAACATACAAAATAAAAGAAACCGTGTCGTCATTAAGGCCGTTAAACAGAAGCAGCGGGTGATAATTAATGCTTACTTTTCGCTCTCATTCGAAGAAGACTCTTGCGCACAATCCTTTGAACTTGTTTGAGTGGATATTTCAGAGTCTTCCTCAACAATTTCCTCAGCGGGTTCCTCGACAATTTTCTCAGCAGCAGCATCATCCTCATTTTTTGTGGTTTCCTCGGACTCTGCGACTTCGCCTTTATGTCTTTTTGTCGATGGTTCCTCGGAACTTGCAACAGGTGTTTGCATGAGACCCGCTGGCACGTCGGAGCGCAAGTAATTCTCTCTGAACCATTTAAGCTGGTTTATACTTTCAATGATGTCAGATCTTGCAGTATGCGCGCCCTTTTTTCTTGGTGCAAGATCCAAGAGGTCGGGGTTATGGCGTCTGGCAATTTCCATCACAGATGAAACGTCCACCAAACGATAGTGCAAGTGCTCAATGACGTCTGGAAACTCCCTCATCATGAAGAATTTATCCATATGAATAGAGTTTCCCGCCATGATACCCTCCGAGGGTTCTGGAATGTATGACTGAATGTATTCAAGTAACTCCCTTTGTACTTTAGGGAGGGTGTTTTGGGGGTTGGCCAAAACCTTAGCTGTAAGACCCAGCTCTCCATGATGTGACACACACCATTCGCCCATATTATCCAAAACTTTCTTTGGAACATAAACGGTGCTCTCGTAACCATCGTTGTCAATGACATTCAAATGGCCATCAGTGATGATGCAACAGATCTCAATTATGTGGTCTTGAGTCACATTCAAACCAGTCATTTCACAGTCAATCCAAACCAATGGTTTGTAGATAGCCTGGGAAAGGCGTCTCTTGACAGGGGCAGCAGGCTCCACGAAAGTAGCCACTCGTGGACCAAATACACGTTTGTACAATGAAGAGAACATAGCGTAGCAGATGACGTATTTAGTACTGGATCTGGTATATGACTGCTCAATTAAATTTTGGTATTTTCGGGAAATGAGTTCGTTTCAATTCAATTCAGGATTTTGACACGTCGATTTTCCAGTCTGTGTAGTGTTTTGCTTAACAGTGATGAGCTCCAACTGTGGATCGCGCACGCAGGTCGTCCCCAAACTTTAAGTCCCCGGCCGTTGATGCGGCTCAGTGCGGCTAAAACTCCACACATCGGGAAATACATAAACAAAAACTTGAAATTTGTTGGGACATGAAACTCACGCTTTTAATATTTGAGCCTTTGAGGCTTCTTCGCTCTTTTTTTTTTGGGAGATGCCATCGCGCCTAATTCTGTTGTGGACACATCATCCCAAGTTAGTGTTGATTAAGGACACACACATGTAGGATGTCAGACTCTAAAGTTTGATCCGATGTTATCTACGACTTTGAAATCATTGAAAATTAGAAAAAAAAAAAAATGGATTGATTTAATGGGATTGAAATTGCAATTTTGACAGATTTATAGATATCGACAATATTTTGAATTCTACTATACGTCAATACGAAGCGGGGGATCCATAACGTCTCAATTCTAATCACAAGCCTCCTTCACACGTGTAGCACTTCAGGTTCTCATATCTTTCTTTTCTTTTCACTGCAAACTATTCGGTGACTTATTATATAATCTTTTACCCTTCGATTGAAATTAAAACGCCCGTGTGTTGAATATATCACAAAACTTCGATCAAACATGAACAAGAGAGACACGTTTTATTTCTGGTACTTCATTATCCACATTCCGGTGACAATTCTTATGGATTCGAGTATTATTGTTCCGTTTGATAAACTCCACCCATTCCAACAGTACTTGGCCCAACTTCATCTTACCGCCAACAAGGACTTTCTATTACAGAACCCTCCATTATGGCTCAAGTTTTTCGGTGCTTTTGAGGTGTTCTTCCAATTGCCCATATTCTTCTATGCTGCATTTGCATTGTGGAAGGATTACAAGAGCGTGCTTGTCGTAATGAGTATCTATGGTTTCAACGCTTTCTTTACCACAGGAGTATGCTTGATTTATGTATTGACTGAGGCCGCCAAGAATGGTCTTTCTGAAGCAGAGAAGTGGAATCTTTTTGCTTTGTACTCTCCATACTTTGTCATTCCTCTTGCAATGATGATCGATAGTGCTTCCAGAGCTATGACCTTGATCAAAGAGCAGGAGAGATTTGCTTTAGACAAGAAAAATTATTGATGCGACATATATTGCAATTGAATACATTGTGAGATAATTTAAAACGTTTCGATCGTAATAATTTCAACTACGTTCAACTAAAGCACTTGCGAATAGGTACTAAACAGACGATGAACCGACTTAATGCAAAGGTCTCGAATAGCGCAAAATACTATTTTTTAAAAAATTCTTACATTGATTTCATTAATTTAATTATATTGTTAAGTTGTGGGAATCTTCACAAGTATCATAGAAGAAATCTAAGAAGAGTACTTCTCAGTCAACTCATCCACCAAAGCAATGTACTCGCTTTCGGCCTCCTCTTGAGACTTGCCCTTTTGCTCGTTCCAAGCTTCCCACTTGTACTTTGCCTCAAAGCTCATCAAACCAGGCTTTGGGGTCTCGTTGTCACCAACGGTGGCTTGCTTGTACAAGGAGTACAATTGCAACATCTCGTCGTTGTTAGGACGCTTTGGGAGCTTGCTGACAGCATCGGCCTATAGTTAGTATTATGTCAAAAGGGGAGAGAGCAAAGATAAGATCAACCAGAGGACGACACTGAGCGCTTAATAGAACCAAAGCGATTGAATCACAGTCCAATTAGCAAAAGCGTAGAATAAATAGAGAAATCATCAATTTACCTGTTGCCAACCTGGCAACGAATCGCCCAACTTCCAACATGTGGGTCCTGGCCCCACAAACCCCAAATGTAGTTATGATGAACGAAAATATCCTTTACTCGAGTAGAACTAGAACGCTGCTTTGTACCTAAGTATCACATACCTTTTCGGTAAAGAGTGCGGTAACCATTGTGTAATTGAGTTCAAATGTTGGGAAATCTTAAGATATTGGACCTAGAAGCCCTTTTATAGAATTGGGTAATCATGGGTTGCCTGCAGGGAGGCAATCCAGAAGTATATCCAAGAACATAAGCATAGTTAAACGACGTGTCTGTTTTGCCCCCCGCCACAAAGTTTTAAAAAAAAGGAAAACGTTGCAAGTATGGAATCTGAAAAATGGTTTTATTTTTCGTACAGAATGTTGTCGGATACGTTGTGTGCTCAACAGGATTGTAATATCAAAAGGAACAAAGTTTGTCTGATCAAATGAATGACAGTCAATCGATCTCCTCAAGACTAAATCAATTTATCGTGGAGTTCATTAGGGTTTATTGGTTCTGCCTGTGTATTGGCCTCAGGGTTTGTTTTGATTTAAAAGTGGGTGAATGTGAAAAATCACCCGAATAAAGGCTAATCACAAAATATGTACGCCTTAATCAGAGTATGGTCAGGAATTTCATACGAAGCGTAGTCGCATCTTCTATGAATTTCGTTCTGTGGACTGGATAGAGAACAATTATAATTCCTGGTGAGTGGGCATCTGGGCATCACTAAAAGGGAGGGGACAGATCGATCCAGGGCAGGGCTTTCTCGACACGCCGCATTGGAGTGACAGAAAAATAATTTACCGCGCTAAAAATGAAAGGGGTCGCCATTTTACGACATGTGATTCTATCACTTTTACTTCCGGTTCATATATATTCCAGGCCCTGCATGTACGCATCTGGATGCTTCCTTCGGAACCATGGCTTGTTATTGCGGTGAAGTAAGCCTTCTGCCGCTACCCGATTCTGATGTGCTCCGTCAACTTGTGGTGGCAACACGGGTGCGAAAAGTGATCTTTTGCCACAGCAAAGCTCTCAAAGGCAAAATAGAAAGCAGTAAAGGATTATGCACACTGATTATTTCTTGAAGATAAGAATGATTCGCAAATCATCTCTTTAGTTGTTTTTTATATATACGCATCTTCTATTAATTTTTTTCTCGGACACCGGCAAGTGTATCAAATTCACGGAAAAGCTTAGTCATGATCACTTCGGGAGCGTCTTGTTATGCACGCCGGTATTTCCCGTCAACTTATGTAAGCGTCAATGAGTATTCTTCGTACACGGCGAATTCGCCCAAAACGGACAGTACTGTGGATGGGCCGATGGATCCGGGTGCGAATTTGTAGATTGGGTGCAAAATTTTGCTCACTAAACGCTTAAGTAAGCGGGGGTTTGATCGCAGAAACACAGAATTCAGGAACTTTCATAGTGAGAATTCTATATTATTCAATGAAAAGAGATAATTGAAAGTCTTTTATGCAAGTAATATTCCATTCAAATTTATTTAAATTTTTTTAATTCGTTACTATTGGCCTAGGGGCCAACGGGTAGCGGAAGGTGGACGGGTCCGGCTCGCGGCTGGTTACAGCAAACGGCAATGCGTAAGCCCGCTTACTCACGCTTTTGTCAGCCGTAAGATTATGGCACAAACAACAATATATAAAAGAGATAACGGCGCCTCTTGTCCTCGTTTATCTATTAATTCTTGTTCAAACTAATTTAAAAAGCTTTCTTTGGTATCGTACATCCATCGCATACTAAGCATAAACCGTCACCAACCAAACGTGTCTCACCCTCATTACCTGAAACACTTAAAGAGGTATTTTGCCCGTAAAAGTTGCAATCGGATAACTACCCTTCTCGCAAGAATATTACAACAGAGAGGCTTGGAATAAAATTTTAGTTCAAAATTTATTCCGAATACTTCTCATTTAGCCCTTTTACTTGCTGCAAATACAAGTAAAGATTACATAAAGAGCAGTATCAAAAAGACAATTTTCGGAATATCTTACTTTCGGAACCAGATATTGTTGCCTACTGTTAGTTTTTTGACTGAGATCTCAACATGTGGAAAACCAAATTTGATACCTCTCTTAATCAAGTTTACTACGAAAACACTTTAGACGGAACAATCTCGTTCGACTTGCCTTGTGAAGTTCAAAGTCACAAATCACGCCCAAAATTGAATATCTTCCTGAAGATTTCCTCGAAATTTTGTCCTGTGTCTCCGAAGGCTTCGGCAACCTGCGACTTAATAGCCGACTCGGCGGTTGCAAATGCCTCTCCAATGCGCCACAACTCTTCCGAGGCATCCACTTTAGTGGCTCCACTGGATTCGTTTCAGCCATTGCTTAAAGCTCGTCATTCTGCCAGACCCTCTTCGCCTCAAAGCCTGTCATCGCGCAGTAGCTTCAGCTCGAGGCGCACTAAAGTTGATTCGCTCGCAATGAAAAGAGATGGCTCGAACTCCGATTCAAGATCTCCATCTTCTCCGAGATCACCCATGTCCCCAAAACTTAGTATGCTGCTGTACTTCCCTCTCCTTACTTCTAAATATCAGCAACACTACGTGCATATGGATGACACTAATATGTGGCCCTCAACTATAGACGTGCACCTGAAGCTCCTGGAGGGTTACGAGTCTGACATTTCTAGTGATTCTGATTCCGAATCTGTGCGCTCCTTTTATTCTGAACTCCCATTAAACGAAGTTTATTATGATGAGGAGTACTCGGTTTACGTGGACCAAAGCGTGGCTCAAGGAGATAGGGAAAAGGAGAGACACGAGCTCAGACTTCAAATTCTCGAGGAGTTGTATTAGTGCGAGCACCATATTTATTCTTTATACATAGCTTGACTGTTTATTCTTTTCGTTGGAGTTGACGGCTGGCCCTAACTCTATATCGGATAGACACAAATAAATTGAACATAATGATTTCCTATGTAGGTACTAGTTTAATTCCAGTTGGCGGCTACTTGATTTTTCGATAATTTTATTATAGTACATCTGATTATATGTGTATGTGTTTAAATGTTTACAGGCACAAAGTCCACATCAACCTGCGAGATAAGCTTATCGAAGTAGCCCAAGACGCGATACGTAGAAGAAGCAATCTGAGCTTCACGTTCGTTTTTCTCGGCCATCAATGCGTCAAAGTTATCCCTTGCATCCTGTAAAGCCTTTTGGTTCTCTTCATTGACCATGTCCTGGTAAAAGATTCTTGTAGTTGTCTTCAACCTCGAAAATGGATCACCATCAACAGCATCAGCAGTCTTACGCAAAACGGAAGATTTGACTTCGGCTTTACGAATATTAGTCAGGTTCAACTTCCTGTTTCTCTCGTTGACTTTCGACATACTTGTTGAAGAGCTCTGCGACGATCTCTCAACCTCTTTGTATAATACATCTTCCAAGGTCTTTAACTTTGCCAACAACTCCTTCACCTTCTTTGTGTCGTTTTCTTGTCTAGCGACACGAAGTTCATCCATGACCTTCGACTTCTGGTATACTGCGTCATATGACCTAATTCCGCCACTCAATTCCTTCTTACGCTCAACCATCTCATCGATATCCTTACTGGTGAGACCACTATTCATCAACTTATGAAGCTGTTCAGCCTTTTCGTTGACTTCGTCAATGTATGGCGCTTGCTCGTTGGTTTTAGCCAACTCGGCGAGATACCTCTCATACTCTTCTTCTGTGATGTCATTATCACTAAAAACGTTGAGAGGAAACTCCTTCTTTTGGTTTCTGTTTTGACTCACCAAGAGGTAAATGTCGGTTCTGTTATTTCCTAGTTTGTATTGCTTGTGAGGGTGAGTGACGACTTGATCGATCTGGGCAGCTCTATAGATTGGGCGGCGCGTACGTCTGTCCATTCCAACATTGATTTTACCAAAGGTCTTTTCGATAGCATCGGCAAAGTCTCTATAGTAGAGGTACTTACCGAGGAAACTACGACCTATGCGGATATTGTTTATGTGACGAACTGTAGCTTTTTCGAAGCTCTTGGGCCTGAAGCGAGACTTCCCACTACCCCAAACAACTCCTTCGTCGCCATAACCTTTAATGTCCTCTGGGTCATATTGGTCGTCGTCCTCTTCCTCTTCTTGGTCCTCTTCCTCTTCTTCTTCCTCGTCTTCGTAGTCATCTCTCTCAGCTCGACGGGATTTTTTCTCTCTCTGCTTTCTCAATTCGCTTAATTTGTCAACCTTGGAGGATTTTGAGCTAGAGATCTCAATATTTCTACTTGAAGACCGGGTCTTCTTCTCGACACCTTGCTGTTTCTGTTGTTTCATACGTTGTTGCAAGTATTTCTTCTCATTGAAACGGTCCATCTCTTGAGAACGCTCGAAAAGAGTTTGTTCCCTCTCGATTTCATCCATTTCAAGTAAGAGCTCCCTATCGGCTTCATCACGGTACTTCCCTTCTAATGGGTATGGGTTGACTAAATCATCTTCCGGTTCATCTTCATCAGACACACCATCATCGGACTGGGCATCCACCCTGGGATGTTCTTGAGGTTCATAGTCTTCTTCGTCTTCTTCTTCTTCGTCGTCGTCGTCGTCGTCTTCGGCTTTAACCTCACCGTCAGCGGATGTCTTAGCACGTTTGCGACCGGTATTATCGGTTCTGGCTCTTTTTAATGGCACGTCCAGCATGTCACCATCGGAGCCGGAGTCCACACCAGCGAGAGCCAACAAATCGTCATCTAAATCCGACATTTTCGTGTTTGGCTCAGAGGATTGATTTGAGAATGAAATTTGGGGGTGTGCGGGAAGATCCGTACCCCACGCTACAGCTCGAAATAATCCATCGTAGTAGTTAAAACTGTGCGTGAAGTATAAGTAGTTTTTTTTTTTTAAAAAAAAAAAGAGGCTATTTTAATTTTATTATTATATTTTGGCTGTGTTTTTACATCCAACAAAAGCTTATGCTCACGAATAGATCCTCTTTCGAATAGTAGCACATACAGAAGTTCTTTCAAACTTCAATACCGCGAGTGCTTCAGACCAGACTGTAACATACGCTCTTAGTATTCTCAATTTAACATTTCTTCATCTTTTAATGACCCTACACCTAGAAGCGCTACAAATACTTTCGGGACTTTGTATTACATGACATAATAACATACTGCTACTATCACCACACAGATGTGACACAGCCACAGCGCTAGATGTACAAAAATGGAAGGGGTTGCTTAACGCAATCTTCTGGCCTCACGCTCAGACTCCATCAAGCACAAGATGTCGTTCTCTCTAACTGGGCCCTTGACGTTTCTGACGATGGTTCTGGAAGAGTCCTCCAAGAACTCAACTCTGACTTGGGTAACACCACCTCTGGATCCGGTTCTACCCAAAACCTTGATAACTTTAGCAAGAGTGACTGGAGTCTTAGTGTCCTGGTTGTTAGTACTTGTTTATAGGTAATGAGCCTATACGATAGGCGTGTGATGGATGATAGATCTACGTGTACGGATTAGCTTATTGCTCGAATATTGTGCTTGAATTGACGGTCTTTGGACTGTGTCTGATTGTTTCAGATACATTGGAGTTATCTCTCTTGCAAGAACGAACAGAGAGTTCAAAATAATGCCCGATAAGGATTATTATTGCACCGTCAAATCTTCATCGGTGATTGAGTATGTAAAACAGGCCTCAGTGGTGTGTACTCAGTAAGGGTAGGGTGGGTTGGTGCCCTAATTGAATATGACAAATGGATTAAGATTCACCAGAAGTGGCCGAGATTATGAAATGAGCTGGACAAAGATAAGATACATGGGAAGTTGAGCTAGATCCATCGAATCACACAAAAATGAGCCGTATTGGGGGCACTTCACATACCATGATGATTGTAGTATAAGGAGTGAAGAGAAATGGAACTGAAAATTTTTTGTGTAGCTAGTGCGTCAAATTGAGCACACACGACTTTGCAAGAAAGCTCCGATAGGGCGTGCGAAGGCCCAAAATGGTCACGTGATCAGATTGTTGTTTAACACTAATTTTTTGTTTTAAATAAAATTTATGCAAAAGTCAAAGATATATAGTTATGAGCAATTTTTTTCTTTTTTTTTTCTGATCTAGTAGGATTCGTTGACGAGGAGCAGCACTTCAGTTCTTTATGAAGGTACATCATAATTGCCGAGCTCAGATCAAATTAGCGAAATCGAGGATTAAATTACTAATTTGTCATATAAAAATTATTTAATTTTCTTTGTTGGTCCGCGTGAAACTCTTCCTGGAATCTCGTGGTCCGTCTCTTGAACAACTACAAGCAGCCCTGTTTGACTGACATCTCAATGATATGCGAGCTGATACGGCTGAATTACCCAAATATCCTGTTAAAGAGAAAATTGTGCCCTGAGAGACTCAAATGGTAACCGCGGAGACGAATCGCTTTCTTTGCGCTAAATCCAAGGTAACTAGCTTATTCTATAATTAAACTGTTTCGAGCTCTAGGACCGATGGGATTCCATAGAAATATCTCTATGATAAGGTGAATCAACAAAATTTGCTGTCGAACCCAAGACCCTAAGTGGATACCTAATTTAATCATCATACGCAACTGAATTTGAACCCCCCTATGACATCGTTTCGAGACACTATAGCGAAGCTTTTGAAAAACGTACTCAAATACTTGAGTTGAGGGAATAATGGAATCGAAAACACAATCTTCTATCATATTCTAAATATGCTTTTATCGAATTCTACTGCATTTCAAGCACGGCTGTTGGCCCAAAAAAATGCATTTGACAGGCCCAACTCTCACCCGTTTGAACGTGTATTCGCATCAACATCCAAATACAGATGATGTATGACCTGCAGAATAAGATTGCCCTCACAATAGTATTCTTGCTGTATGCAAGCGCGAACGCATGGAGCTGATACAGAAATATATATTAGAGGATACGTCCTAGTTTGCCACCAGCCAAAACAACTTCACCAACGCTCAGATCCGTATCAACTTGAGATTCACAAAAAGCTTTATTCACACATTCACAAAGGCTTCGCTTCACTGCTTTCTAAAATCTATTTTCAACTGAGAGAAGCATGTCTGCGTCGGAAACCATGTCACACTCGGCAGACTTGCCCTTGAAGGACGCAAAGCCCATATACGAATGGAAGTCCTCATTTCGTGATTGGTTCAAGCAACTGTGGAGCAAGGACTATTCTGACTCGGCTGTAGAGGGTCGTCTTCTCTCTTATTTACCCTTCTTTCCCTCATCTGATGGTAAACGTGTGGCAAAGATCATCGATACGGATTTAGGCAACGGCGATTACATCCACGAATTTTTTGTGGAGAACATTGAAAAGCATGACCCATCTCGTGCTTTGACGACTACAAATTCGGTCAAGGACATTGTCCTCGTACACGGATACGCCGCATCATTGGGCCTATTCATAGAGAACTTCAATGACCTCACATCTATTCCAGGAGTAAGACTCCATGCGATTGATTTGCCAGGTTTTGGCCTTTCATCTCGTCCCAAATACCCTAGCTTCTCCAATAAAACCAAAGAGGATATTTATCAGAATGAAGACTGGTTCATCGACCGTTTTGAGCAATGGCGAAAGAAACGTGGAATCGACCGCTTTATCCTTATAGGCCACTCCTTCGGTGGCTATTTGAGCTGCGCGTATACAATGAAGTATAATCGTAATCTTATTGACGCTGCCACCGGCATGAACAATAGAATGGTGGAAAAATTAGTTCTCGTCAGCCCCGTGGGTCTTGAGAGACACGAGAAGGCGCTCGTCTCCCTGTCAGAAGGTAAACCAATGGCTCACAATGATAAGAAGCCTGTGCCTTCTGAAGAGTTGACCATGAACCAGGAGGCTATCGTACACGGCCAGGGCAGCTCATCAAGTCTGTCCTCTCCTTTGGAATTTTCGGAGGAGCCTTCATCACAGAACACATCCACAACTACATCCGATGTCCACTCAAAGGCGGCTTCTAAGGGATTTTCATCGAAGTCCTCCGAATCAGATGAGAAAAGTAGCAAGAGTAGATCAATTATGAAATGGATGTGGAATAACAACTTCTCTCCGTTCACATTAATGCGCAATGCTGGACCTGCTAGATCCAAAATGATATCATATTGGACCAGCAATCGTTTCTCACACGTTTATTACTCTGACCCAGTCAAGTTCCAAAGCATACACGACTATTTTTACCGTGTGTTTAATGCAAATGGTAGCGGTGAATACGCCATCACAAGAATTTTAGGTTGGGGTGCATTAGCCAAGCTTCCATTACTCGATAGATGTCCTGACAAATTCGTTCAAATGAATCTTCCGACTCTCTGGCTTTACGGAGACAGAGACTGGATGGATTCTGACGCAGGTGCAACAATGACACAGGAAATCAATCAGCTTGCTAATAGCAAGGATAAAAATGACTTGGCTTATTACGGAATTCTTCCAAAGGCTGGTCACCATTTGTACATGGATAACTCCAAGGCGTTTGCCAAGGAGATATTCAAGTTCCTAGATGTTTAATTCGATTTGACAAGGAAATTTCTGGTAGTGAAATGTGGTAGTTTATTCACCTTTTTATAGAATATTTAATATTATTAGCATTAAATTTCCTGTAGGATTCGGCAAAGGTGAAGACATTCTCCAAGAAACAAAGCCTCCCCATTTATGATAAAATTGAGGATTTAGTAACTTGTGTTTAGAAAAAGATTTTGTGAATGATTTCAGATTTGACTCCGGCCTAGGTGCTTGTTATGTAAAATTAGCTGAGCCACGGCATAGACGGAACCGAGTTCTTTTATTGTAATTTAGAGCAATTTCTTTGCATAAAATATTATGAATTGAAATTAAAAAAAAATTCTGTTCCCACGAAAAAGAAAAAGAGTTTGCAGCCAAGCGATCACTCGACTCCTCGTCTGCCTGTTTCAGAAGTCATGTGAGCTAATCTATAGTGGCTGCATAAACCTCTTCTCAAACACAAAACCGTTTTGGGCCAATTCATCCAGATACTCAATGGCAGCAGACGAAGAATTAGCCGCTCTTTTCAAGAAAATCGGCTTGGCCGATAAAAAGGCTTCAGATGTAGTTAAAAATAAGAAGGTCTGTGACTCTTTTGTCTCCATCATCGCAGAAGGCTCCATTGACTCCCCTACCGACGAGAAGAAATTGAACTTGTTGCAAACCTTAGCTGTTGAGAGTAAAGCTTTGAGCACTGATGAAGAACTTGCTGCTCGTAAATTGATCACTGACGCCATCTTGGACGGCTCCATCAAAACCACTTTACAAGTTACTGAGGGTCTCGCTTACATCAAAGGCAACGGTGGAAACGCTACCAAAGAGGGTTTGCATGTTGCTGCAGGTGTAGGTGCGGAGCCTTCTCGCGAGGAAGTAAAATCTGAGATCTCTAAGTATGTTGAAGCGAACCGTGCGGCTGTGGAGGCTAAGCGTTACGCAGGTGTCCCAGCTTTGTTAGGAGAGGCCAAGAAGCTTCCTAGCTTAAAGTGGGCCGCACCTTCTATGTTCAAGCCAATTATCGATGAGATTGCGCTTGAGATTTTTGGTCCTAAAGATGAAAGAGATGTCGTTAAAAAGGAGAAGAAGAAGAAGGCTCCCGCCCCAGAGAAGAAGGCTGCTCAGGTCGTTGAGCCAGAGAGATCCATGTATTCCGAAGGATTCTTGGGTGATTTGCATAAACCTGGTGAGAACCCACAAGCATATCCTGAGTTGATGAAGGAGCACTTGGCCTTCACGAAGGGTAAGGTGTTTACTCGTTTCCCACCAGAGCCCAACGGGTTTTTGCATATTGGCCACTCAAAGGCCATTATGGTCAATTTTGGCTACGCAAAGTACCATGGTGGCAACTGCTATTTGAGATATGATGACACCAACCCTGAGGCCGAAGAAGAGATCTACTTCGAGCAAATCAAGAGTATGGTCGAATGGCTTGGTTTCGAACCATGGAAGATCACATACTCTTCAGACTATTTCGATCAATTGTACGATTTGGCTGAAAAATTGATCAAGGTTGGCAAGGCTTACGTCTGTCACTGTACCGCTGAGGAAGTCAAGGCACAAAGAGGTATGAAGCCTGATGGTACCTTAGGTGGTGAGAGATTCCCTTCCCCTCACAGAGATAACACCATCGAGAAGAATTTGGAGGAGTTCCGCAAGATGAGAGACGGTTTCTACGCTCCTGGTAAGGCTACACTCAGAATGAAGCAAGACATCAATTCCCCATCTCCACAAATGTGGGATTTGGTCGCTTACAGAGTATTGAACGCACCACACCATAGAACCGGTGATAAGTGGAAAATTTACCCAACTTACGACTTCACACACTGTTTGGTCGATTCTTTTGAGAATATTTCTCACTCCTTGTGTACCACCGAGTTCAGACTTTCCAGAGAGAGTTACGAATGGTTGTGTGATGCATTGCACGTGTATAGACCGCAACAAAAGGAGTACGGTCGTCTTAACATTACCGGAACCATCATGTCTAAGCGTAAGATCGCCAAGTTGGTCAATGAAGGATACGTCAGAGGTTGGGATGACCCTCGTTTGTTTACCTTAGCCAGTATCAAACGTCGTGGTGTTCCTCCTGGAGCTATTTTGTCCTTTATTAATACTTTGGGTGTTACCACGTCCACAACCAACATCCAGGTCGTTCGTTTCGAGAGCGCAGTTAGACAGTACTTGGACCCAACCACGCCCAGATTGATGCTTGTTTTGGACCCAATTCTCTGTGAGGTAGACAATGTCGATGAGGAGTTTGCTGAAGAAGTCGAAATGTCGTACAAGCCTGGCGCCGACGCCAAATTTGGTGTTCGTAAGTTGACATTCACCAAGAGATTCTACATTGACAGAAGCGATTACAGAGATGAAGTCGACAAAGACTACTTCAGATTGGCCCCTGGTCAACCGGTTGGATTGATGAAAGTACCATTCAATGTAAGTGTAAAGGAGGTTATTAAGGACAGCTCCGGTAATGTCACAAAGATCATCGTTAACTACGACAAAGATCTGAAGGCAAAGCCAAAGACCTTCATTCAATGGGTTGGCGAGAAGAATGCCAAGACTGTGAAGGAGGTTAGAATCTACAACCAATTGTTCAAGAGTGAGAACCCAAGTGCCCATCCTGATGGATTTTTGAGCGACATCACCGAGAACTCCGAGGAAGTCGTCAAGAACGCAATTATCGAGGCCGCTGGACTCAAGGACATTGAAGAGAGATCTCCATTGAACATTGGCATCGAGGGCTCTGAGTTTAATACAAACGAGCAGAAGGGTCCACAAACTGTTCGTTTCCAAGCATTGAGAATCGGATACTTCTGCATGGATCTGGACAGTGGTGAGGACGTTATCTTGAACAGAATTGTCACTTTGAAAGAGGACTCCTTCAAGAATTGATACACTGGAGTTTAGTCCAATACGTAGACATTAATAGATATCAATAACTTAATTAGATTAGTTGTTTTGCATGAAAAGCATTGTAATCTCTTGGATCTGTAATTGGTTTATATACGCCGATCTCGAAAACTCAACTAGCTGTTCGTTTACATTAGCACCGGAAAAAATTCACTACAATAATTGAATGAAGAAAACTGAAGATAAATATGATACTTGGAGACTTTGTTTCTTTGGTAGAATTGCTCGTAAAAGCATTTGTTACCAGGTAATTGACTGAACAAATGAGACTACATGCGACAGCGAATTTGGGCCTCTACCTAAAAATTCAAAATGAAAGTCATTCTCCGAAGCGTTATTCGCAGAGAGATTTAAGTAAAAGTTAATTTTTGCAAGAAACAGTTAAGCTCTGCAATTACGGACTTCGCCGCCTCATATAAATCCTTAATAACATATTAGGCTCACATAAAAGTCCTCAAAATTAATAGATATATCTATGACTAATTATGATTCGCCCAATGACCGTCCCTATTAAAAATACGGATTTTATAGCGGGTTTTCCGTATTTGCCATCGCCACCGCACCCCGCGCAACCCACACCTTAACAGCTTCTGAGTGGTTCTGTAGTCAAAGAAAAAGCACTCGAGTTTACCTGCAGTCCTGCGTGTATTCTTTCGTAGTTTGATTTGTTGCGGGCACCTATGATGGCAGTGTCTCCAGTCAAATATTCACGATATATCAAATCAAAATTAGAAGAAAACGCTTTTACAGTAAACTTCCATCACCATTTAAAATCTTTCAGTTAGGAAGTTTTTTTTTTTAGCCGAAGTCTCCGCTACTTATCGGCCCCTTGGTACTTCTCTTCGGTCACAGCTCTACCGTTCGTGAGATCTCAAATTTGTCACCGGAGCACAGTGCAACTTGAGTGAGTTCCAAAAAAAAAATCCTTTTTATCGGCTCAAATTAATCCTTACACTTTAAAGAAACACTTTTGTGTCAAATTCATTCTTAACGACCCTGGTGTCATAGAGCTACTGCTTCTTTTATAGCTTTCCTCATGTCTGACACCAAGAAGTCGCCAGAAACGGCAAACGTGCCAACAGATGAGCATACGAACGAAAGAGAGCCCGTGTTTATGGCCAGTAGCTTTTCAAAAAGTCAAAAAACTCCAGTAAATGAGCCATCTGCGCCTCGTTACTCGGACGTTCCTCTGCATCTTCTTGAGTCACAATTGAAGTTGAAAATTGGCTCTTCCAAGCCCGCCCCGGCTGTCATGTCTCCCCTTCTGCCTCACTCTTCAGCTACACTCCACTCGCAATTGCTCACACCTGTTTTGCGACTAAATCTGGACCTTGCCAGAGAAGTTGGCGCTGCGCAACCTAGTTCAGGACCCGGGTCTACCGCTTCAACTCCAAAACCAGGTCTTGTTTCCGCAAACTCTGATCTGAAGCCCTGGGGACATTCTGTTTCCTTTTGTGAAAACGATCCGCAAGACAGAAGTCGCAGATTCACAATCTCCGCTCACCCACTGTCAGTACATATAGCAGGCCCAGTGAGACTGAACTCTGTGCAACAAATCCCTCAAAGGAAATCTTCCTATGTGGAAAATGCGCCTGAAATTCATCATGGCAACTCTGCGCTCGCATTCCTGACTCCAAATGTGCCAGATGCCGCATTTCTGATGAACTATGTTTCCAACAGAGCTGTCTCCCCAACCTCCACCGATGCTAGCCAACAACGTACTCAAACTCCAGCTAGTTACACTCCATCCCCTGCACCTTCGCGTAGTAACTCTGGACTTCATATCCTTACTTCGTCGTCCAGATCTAACAGTAATTATAACCAACACAGTAATCTTCTATCACACCAGCTCAGCGCTCTAAACATCGCCAACATGCCGAATGGTGATTCAATTGCTTCGCGTAGAGGCTCCAGGCACGGCTCTGAAGGTATTGCGACCCCTATTACTATTCTGAGAAAAAACTCTCTTAACAAGAAATCAAACAAAACGTTGGTTCTGTCTCCTGTTGGGCCACCAGTTCCATTTCAACAATTCCTCTCCAAAGAAGATGATAAAAAGTTTCACATTTTATTGGCATGTACTGGTAGTGTCGCCACTATCAAGGTACCAATGATTATTGACAAGTTATTTCAGGTATTTGGAAGTAACAAGATCTCCGTTCAACTTGTCGCGACCAAATATGCCTGCCACTTTCTTAAGGGTTTGAAGATTCACAAAGACGTCAAAATTTGGCGTGACGAGGACGTCTGGACCAATCTTCGGGAGTGGGATGCAAATGCAAACACCACTACTACGCCCACCACCAGCGAGCAGGCAGTGAAGAAACAAAAAACGCCGTATGACAAAATGCTATTGAATAACGAACTTCGGAAGTGGGCCGATATTATGTTGATTGCTCCATTAAGTGCCAACACACTCTCAAAGATGGCTAATGGCCTTGCTGACAATCTTCTAACATCCATTGTTCGTACATGGGGTCCAACCAGTGGCTCTGGACCAAATTGTGTTAAAAAGCCTATCCTTATTGCTCCAGCAATGAACACATACATGTATACTCATCCATTAACCAGTAAACACTTGAAGATCTTAAGTCTGACCGAAGAAGGGTTTGGCATGGAAGTTTTGAAACCTGTGGAGAAGGTGTTGGTATGTGGTGATATTGGAATGGGCGGTATGCGTGAATGGCTGGATATTGTTGATCAATTGAAGCGTAAGATCAAGACCCTTGTAGCAGAGAAGGCTGCTATGACTGGATCTTCCATTGATGAGGAGATTGAGGAGGATAAAGATGAAAATGACGATAATGACGATCAAGATAATGATGACGATGAAGATGATGATGATGAGGACGATGACGATGATGATGATGATGAGGACGATGAAGATGACGATGATGATGATGATGGCGATGACTCTAGAAATGACATCGATGGGGAAATCAAAAGAAACGCTGCAGACCTGACGGAAGCGCCTCTTATATCGTCGGATAAAAGGAATGATTTGGCCAATGCTGATCCAGAGAACGAGCCGGTTAGAATGGCACGGTCCAGGTCTCTTCTAAGCACCACAAAACCCAAGAAACAGGATCTGACCGAAGGCTTACTTTTCGATTTATCTGAAGAGTCGCAGTCGGGATTGGCTGCCCCGAGAATTACTTTGAGCTCAGAGGTGCAATCAATTATTTGACGTGATTGTGTACATTATATAATGAGTTACGATATACTTGTAAGCAAATAAAATATTTAATTCAAGTAATGCAAATATCCTTTTCCATTAAATAGGTATATTACATTTCTATATTTACCCTTTTATGCTGTTTAGAACAGTGTTTACTTGGTTTGAAATGCGGAATCAAGCTCATAGTCTCCGCTTTCGGTCAACCCCTTTAAATATGTAATATGCTGTTGGTTCCAATTCTCTACTAACGCTTCAACGGCTTCTGGGGTTGGCTTGCACTTAAGGTATTCCTCGTAATGCTGTAGTTGTTTGGCGAAAGCCGCATTGTAAAGTAAACTGTCAATTAAATCGTCGCGCTTCTTTGGGACGACTTCCAAATCTAATGCATTAGCAAGACTTTGAAATTTGAGCCGAGCGTTAAGCCGCAGAAAGTCGGGTGGTAAGGGAGATGTTAATTCGTAAGTAAAGGGAGCGTTGGCTACATCTAGAAACCAGGAGAACGCAAGTTCACTGCGCATTTTTTTCGTTTTCGCATTAGACTCCTTTTGTCGTACAAGAAATCGTGACTGCCAAAAATTTACCATCTTGTTAGAGTTCATGGGCACCAAAGCGATGTTAGATAGTTTGGGATTCGATGATTGTCGGGCAGCTAAAACAGCGTACAACATATGCTCGAACGAGTGATTTAACATTACATTTGGAAGAGTCAATTTGTTTGTGTTCGAACGCGTTCGTTGGCACTCTACGGTAATTACGTGTGGTATCTCTCCAGCGAGAAGAAATTCATCAACAACTGAGACAGCAAGGCGACTTAAGTATGCCTTAGAATCAATTGAGTCGTCCAATAGTTCCAGTATAGCTCTCTTTTCGTCTTCGTGTTCTTCGTCTTCATTCGAGGATTCTGTTTTCTTGGGTGTTTCAGATCCTGGAGAAGCTAAGTATCTGCTAAAGAGAGGATCTTTAAAACCAAATCGACTATGAAGGTCACAAACGTCCCAATTGCAAATCTGATTTATTTTTGGGGAATAAGTGGCTTTGCAGTAGGAGAAATTCTTGATGCCAACATCAACTGAAACAATACGTAATGGAGCCTTTCCCCTGTTCTCAAGAATCCTATCAAGTAACCATGACAGCTTAGATATCTGCTGTAATCGTCCAGCTTTGTTTACATGCAGAGGAAACCCACAATGAAGACTGAAGGAATGTAGTGTGGATTGTTTGAGAGCTTCCAAGGGATTCATACGGAGAGAGTAAAGCTCAGCAGGGACTCACTTGATTGACGGCATAACCGATTAACAACAAAAATAACCAAATAATTCTTTTGGACAAGCAATATCTCCGGAATTTGGATTTTATGAAATTTACATCTTGTATTCTAAGTCGGGAATTATTTGCTCTTTACAAACTCCAAATGGAAATGAGAACGAGAGGTACGAGAATAGAGGACACTAACCATTGAGTTTTACATTAATGCAATCAGCTCTAGTAATTGCGACCTAGTATTTTAAATGATTCATTCAGTAATTTTAGGCTGAAGTTCACGGAAAATAAGCGCCATTTAGTTCGGTAAGTAAAGCCGTAAAGACAAAAAAAAATGATGCGTTCAGGGAAACCAGCACTAATCTCGTTTCTAAAGATCAATTGGCATTGCCAAAATATGGAGGAAAATTGCGCACAATTTTGCAGCCAGCGCATTTGACACAAGTTCCATACTCAAAGGGCCGCTTAAGCTATTTGACAATTAAGCTTCTCAGGATCTTCTGAAACTGAGTAGCCAAAGTATTGCAGCAAGTTCCTGAAGCTTTCTGAAGCTCTTTGACACTTTTTTTTTTCAGCAGTGACAACATTGAAAGATTACGATACAACTCGACTTGGACCCCTATTGCAAGCAAAATGCATTAGGAAAAAAATTCGAGAATATTAAGAACCTCCACTTTTTTAAGGTTTGAGCGCCCAAACCTTAATTAATTAGTACGGTTGGACCACTTGGACAAATGCGCTGATTATGAGCTCGAACCTTAAAATCCTATTTTTGGAAACTGTTAAGCTGGATGCCAAAGTGGAATGTACATTTCAAGCATCTTGAATATAGGTGACACACATATGGATAGCCTTAGTAATGTGAGGATTCGGAACATTACAACAAACATGAAAATGATTTCATAAGCGTTGCTCGTTATAAAATAATGCAACCCGCATTTTGAACCTCAGATCGAATTGGTCTATAGATCTGTCAATAATTTGTACGTCGTAATGACAACCATAATCGAGCCAAATGTGCCAATCTAATGCATTCTGTGGCGGAGGATAGCATGTCTCACGCGAAATCTTCGTGACAGCTTCGCTGCAATTAATTACTTGATGGCACGAAAAAACTTAAATTTAAATAAGAAAGAGATAATTGAGCTGTGAATTATTCTGCTTTCCTTTCTACCTCCTTTCTATTTGCAATTCGCAGCTCCCTCAACTTAAACGTGAGGCACGTTTCGAACATAGCGGATTTCTTGGTTTTTTTCTTCCCCCACCCACTAAGTTTGAAAACATCGATACCGAGATCTCAAAAAGCAATGGAACACAACAATTGATAAAATTTTCAATCTGGAAACAACATGAAAGTATAAGAATTAATTAAAGTATTTTAAGTCCCATCTACCCTACTAATATATTTCGTCAAGAATAGAAAACCAAGTAATTTATGTTATCTTACTACAAATATATCCATCAATCCTTACTGGCTAGGTAGGCTTTGGCCATTCCGTAGAATTTATCTTTCCTCAGGTCGTGTTCTAGACCGGCGGAGTCGGCCGTGAACACTGCCTCATCTGGTTGTGGCGGCCTTGCCGATACAGTTCAGGCCCATTGACTCACTCGCGTTGCAGCGGCCCTTCAGAACAACAAGCGTGGCTATGTCGCGTAATCTTACATTTAGTGCTTCCAAGCTTTTTTCGCATTTCGGAACAATTCACATGGTGCCAACTTTTGCTGCTTATCGAAGCCACATTGCGCGCCCGAATCTCACTTTTCTTTTTTCTATTGGATGTGAGTCCTGTACATAGACTCGTGAATCGTCTATCTGCTTTATCCACAGACCCAGTTATTTCTTTTTGACTTATTTTTAGACCAGAATCGACAATAGGGCGATACCTGAAGAATTCGAAAGAATAGCAAGCGTGGAGGGATGCGGAGTCCATACCGACAGTGCTCAAAGTATTAGCTGAAATTTTTCAATTAACAGATTAAGGAGTAAAATCTTATGTATCGTAACCATACCAAACCCTAAGTTTTTCAAGGAGTTACTTCAAACACGTCTTGAGAACTCTAATTAACTATGAACCTGATTTTGGGGTGGAGACTGAAGAGTTGGGTCATCTGCAGTACAGAAGGGCTCGCCACCCCAGCCAGAAAATACTATTGTCTGCCATATAGTGGTGCACACTATCCCATACAAGCCAAATCCGGTACATTTTGGAATCGATACCAATTATTGCAGCTTATCTGCCGGATATTCACGGAATGTTACCTCAGGATACCGTGTGCGCACTACTATCCGCAATCATAAATACGGGGCTGAACCTTGAATACAGGATAAAATGCAGGTTCTCGACGCGGACGCGCAGGACAGCCGCGAAAATCTTATCCTGCCCATATCGTGTCGATTGCCAAATCTCTCAAGTATAAAAGGGGCCTATCTCGCTTGCATCTGAACTAATTTCCCTAACACATATTCGTTCGCTATTACAATGCAATTCAAGTCCGTTGTCCTCTCTTTGACCGCTGCTGTCGCCGTTTCCGCCGCTGCTAACAACTCCACCTCCTCTTCTTCCAAGGCTGCTGCCGCTGGTCAAGTTGTCAACGTTGGTGTTGTCGGTGCCGTTGCCGCTGCTGGTGTCGCTTTGTTGTTGTAAAAGCCTTAGCTTTATAGACCTAATTAATAATATTTAAGCTTAATTAATAATTTATTCTGTAGACTCATTAAAATCTCATTTGTCGTACGGACCATACTGGGTTTCGGGTTCACATGCGCGTTTTATTCAAATCAGGTGCGTTCCACAGGTACCATTGTGAAAGTCACAATTAAAGTGTAGCTCAATTTTACTAAGGTTTGCTAATGTTTTGATCTCTTATCTTATCGTTATCGTGTTTCTATAAATGCTTATCTACTCTTTTGGCCGTGACTTTGGTCCCCAGTTTTTAGTTGGGTTTTCCTGATAACGCACCATTTTAACCTTTCTCAACTGAGAAATCTTTTCGCTCTCTTCGTTAGATTTTTCAAAATTAACTTTGTCGTTTCTTGTGACTGTTTGTAAGAGCTTGTGGCCTACCATACCCTCAGTGAGATTAGTGCTATTTCCTAAATCAGCACTTAATTTTTCGATTTTTTCCTGCAATTTTTGCTTCTTAGCAGCATCAGTCTCATTTTTCAACTTCTTTTGCGTAGATGCCAAGAGACGCTCATTGCTAACCCTCAACCACTCCAAACCAATTTGCAAAACTTGTTCCCATGGTGCGTCTGTCTTGACGCAATTTTTCTTAGCATGCGTAAGGGACACATGGTATCCCAAGTTTCCGATGGCCTTGGCGAAGTCGTCGATAGCTAAGGGAGGTGATTTAAAGAGACTAGACAATTGATTTAAGTTAATGTAGAAAGGAGACGTAGAAAGCTCGTTTTTTGCCAAAATCAACATTCCCTTGATTCTTTCTCGAGTGCCATAGACTTCAGAAGAAGCCTCCCTATTGATAGCCAAAACCTCATCGACGAAATCAGCGTTATGTAATTGACCTCCCCACATTGGGCCCGCCAAATGGAATACGCGGTCGCAATAGTCACAATTCTCGCCCGGGAGCTTAGATACTCTGGGAGTTTGATGGTTCTTTCCAGTCACACGGCCAAGCCTTTGGTCCACTTGATACCCACATCCAACACAATGGTATGCAAGCATGGTATTTGCAGCCAACTCTTTGACCTTCAATGGACTAGTGGTAACTCTAACAAAAACACGGAAATAATAATCAATGCTCAAACTGAGAACAGGCTCAATTGCCTTTTTGTAACGAGCAGCAGCAGATGCAATGGAACCCAAAATGAGTCTAATACCTGCCTCGTGGTTCAGCTCCAGCCCCATTGTAGTGTTTCCGAAGTTATTTCCTCCATAAAGCGCAAAGCATTTTTCTGGGTACCCAACACCTGCTAAAACACCGGCATCTGTGCATGTTACCATAAGGAGACCGTTGTCTCTTACCAGTTGTACGGCGCTGTCTAAAAATGGAGCAGCCGTTCCATAAGGATCTAAATCCACAACATGAAACTTCTCACTGTCGCTAAGGGAGCCCATGTATTTAATAGCATCTCCCTGGTGGCCAACAACAATGTCTTCGAGTCCGTTGTATTGCGAGCTTCTTGAAATAGAGGCCACAGCCTCAGCTAGTAAGTCGTTGGCAACTACCTTCGAAACCTGGGGTATTTCGTGACCATAACGTATAGCACGAAGTCCCGTAGCAGACAATGCTTCAAGAACTCTTACAAATGGAACACTATCACTATCGTAGGGATTGCTAGTTTCGTTAGTCTTATTTTCGACAGTTGTAGCAGCACTTGCAGAAGCTGTGGTTGTAGTTGATTGATCTGCTTTGCTGGAAGATGTATCTTCGGACGATGGTGTGACCAATTGTACGTTCTTATCGGCATCGATGTGATTCCTGGTTGAATCTTGAGTGTCGTCTGAAGCGTTTGGGGAAATGGAGTTCAAGCTAGTCGTATCGACAATTGTAGAAAAGGTAGGCTTTTCTTTCGTGTTCTCGGCTTTTCTTTCAAGCTTCCGACGTTTTCCACGAAGTTCTCGGCTTCCCTCCTTGGATATCTTATACTGTTTTAACCATGCCATTGTCGCCATCATAGAGAGATCTCTGTTGAATTGTTGGATATGATTATAAAAAACCTTGTCCTTTTTAGGCGCCAAGATTGTGGCTTTCCCCTCTTTAACTATATTAAACTCATCGATGTTTATGGACATTTTAGATATCGTAGAGAAGAATCGACGGATCATTCTGAGTTGAGATGCCTGCGATGAGCTCACCATTGTAAAGTCTTCTTTCTTCATACAGATTTTCAATTCTTTTAATGACAAATTTTGTATTAATTTTTCAATTATCTTGTATTTTTGTATTTTTTTTTGTGGTTGTTGCCAGAGATGGTGATAGATTTCATATTTGTGAAGGCTCAACTGACAGCAGAAGCAAAAAAAATTGTTTTATATGAAAGCTTAGAATAATGAGGTGAGCTAATAAATTTTCTCGTAAGGTGGGGCCGGATGCCACTAGATGACTGAGTGTTAGCGTTGAGATATACAATGATATGAGACTATTTGCAGCCAAAAATGGCCCGGACTTAAATGGCTTGGAAGCTCGATTGTTTGGCTCATGAGTAAAGCCTGAATGAGATCAGTCCAAGTTTTCGACTCAATTAATATACTTATTGCCCGGAAATTATTTTCGCAAGAAAGATGGCCATTAAGAACAGATGATTTGTTTATGTCTTGATGTTAATCTGTAGGCTCGAAAAGGATGTAAGTGGATAATTTTAAAAAAATTTCCCCAATGAGACATATCGATTTTTTTATTTCAGCGCCATACTGGATGTTTAATTTGGCGCCTCAAGGCCAATCCTTTATTAGACAATTATTAGATTTCACTCAATAACTTAGCCGGCTTGCAAGAAGCCAGATTATCATATACATCACCATGTCTCGCTCATTTTGGCTTGAACGAGCCTATTCTCAATGTGACAATCCTTTCTTCTGTGTCTTGGTACACAACCGGAGCAACGGTAGACCTCTTGATGGAAATTACTGCCTATGTATGGATAGAAATTGAGGGGTTTTCTGTATTAGCATATATTTTCTTATTTATTTTCAATATATTTCTGGTCTCCGTTTTCGTCGTAAAATTCGCTTGGGGCATCCTTGGCGTAGCGGCCTAAAACTCCTTTAAGCAGTTCTGGAATATCTTCGAAGGCTAGGTCATCAGTAGTTGTAGCAACAGATTCTCCTTGGGCTTTTAAGATATCCTCCAAGTTGACTTTGTTATCACGGAATATATTGAGGTTGTCGGCTATAAGATGGCGATTTTTGCAGCCAGGACACTGAATGAGAACCAGCCCAGTCGTGTAAGCTTGTTTTGAGAATGTATGTGAGGAGCGAGTATCGCACTTTTTGCATGTAAATGCAATCATTAGCTGTGGTGCATCCCCTTTGATCGTCGCAGAGGTCGAGTTAAAACGAGGTCTGACCTGATTTTGTTGAACAAACGCTTTAGACGCGATTGAAATTCTTGGTGCTAAAGCTCTTCTAGCAAATGCTGCAGTCGAAGCACATCTCAATAATCTTAGACTAGAACTAAACATTTGGTGATATAAAAGGGTCTATAAATGAAGGCAAGATAGCGATAACGTTGTATATCTGCTTGTGGAGCTCGCGATGGCATCTACATTGTTCCACAAGGTTCCACGAAGTAAAGAAAATTGAAAGTCCTTGTATTTTGTTTTCTGTTCAAGAAACAATATTTTTGAGATTTTTACTCCTGTTTTCTGACCGGGGCAAATATTGGTTTTAGTAGTGTGGTATCTACAAAATACTTAAGCACAAAACCAGCTTAAATAAAAGTCGGTGTTCATTCAAGAACTCAGTGTAATTCTCTAAGTAATAAAAAAAACTAGTTTTAAATTCTTTCGGATTTACTATCAAACAAAGAAGGCCAGTGTGTGAATTATGTTGATGAATAGTAACAGTGTAATTTCAACAAGAAAATGGCATGTCACAGAATTATGAAATGAAATATCATCATGCCTCATCGTGTTACTGTCTTGAAGGATTGTTTAATAATTGTGGCACCAAAACGGTGCTTCATCAAGGGTTCACCCTTTCATCAATCGTGAACCAGAGGGGCATTTTCTAGAAGGTCAGAAAATTATCTCGTATCGCTTCAAAAATAGATAGAATTATCATTGGCCGCTTTAATTTTCTATGTTCACAACACTCAGCATTTGGTTAGCTCGCATACTGAGATTCCCCCATACGCATACTCCACCCTTAATACATTTATCATTGCAGCATCATAACCGATTGAAGCATGTCTACACTGCCTGCGCATGAAAAGTTGCCTTCGGAAGCTACGGATATAGAATACGAATCTGGGTCGGATGTGGAATATGGGTATGTCTCAGAATCAGATGTCGATAGTGAATATGCCCTTTCAGCACAACAACAATGGGAAGAGAGTCTAGAGCAAATAACTCGACTCGTCAAATTTGTATTGATACCGTATTTAGGTGTTTATTTGGGACGATTCTCAGCACGTACGATATGGAGAAGGGTTGCTGAGCGTATCTTCTGATTGAAACAAAGATAAAGGCATGCAATTTAATAAAGGGGCGAGTTCATCGAATATGAAGGCAAGTTGATCGTCACTTGATCTACGAATTGTCAAATGAACATAAGATCGTGAACTATCTGTTGAAGCATTATATAATATTACATAGTATCTAAGAGGTTCTGGAAACCTCCAATTACACGTGGTTCCACCACCTTTGTTTGTAGAAAAGAAGTGAAGGGGCCAATAATCCCCGAGTTGATATGGTATAATATACTTCTCACCAAGGATGTGTAATCTTGTGATGACAATGGTTCTGAAGAGTTCGAAGCAGACGAGAACACTGATGATGAACTCGACATGAGATTTGGCGGCATCAACTCATCCTCATCAATTTCTCTGTCCTTCCACAGCTGTTGAAGAATAAGGCAGATTTCAACAATGAGTTTGAGAACGATTTTCATGGTGAACATTGCATCCAAGTTGATGTTTATTTCTAGTTTTTCGATAATCATTTGACGAGAGTTGAGGCGGATGGGCGACTTCTTCAAATCAGTTATGCGATCTGCATATGTTCCGCCTGTTCCATTGACCGTCAGAGTATCGTCTGTGTCTAACCCTTTCGAATAAACTGAAAGGCTTGACATATGACGCTGCAATGCCTTGGATGGGGGACCAGTCGAGCCAATATCAAAATTTCGAAGAATCAGAGCAATGTTCTTTGCTAAATTCATGTAGTATGTGGGGATCTGGGAAGGTTTCGTGGCCGTGTAGCCCTCATTGAATGGATCAGATGTTTGTGGCCGTCTTCCTGCCTTAAGACGAGCATTACGAAGCTCAGTGTTAGTTTTTTCTAGACTAAAAGCTTCTATAAGGTTTCCAAATGAAACTGCGAGCTTTAAAAGCTTATTTGCGGGTATCTGATCGTATTTCTCCCATGACTCTTCCGTTATATTCAAGCGCTTTATGTCGGCATACGTAAGCTTGTACGAATTGAGAAAGTGAGACTTGATCTCGGAGCCAGCCATAAACGGCACACTATCGAGGATATGTTCGATTCGAGCGATTTCGCTGTCGATTTGTTGGACGATTCCACTCATTGATGGACAACGGGCAAGGGTGTTTGAGCTGGTAGGTGGAATGAAAATAAAGGACCGCGTGTTTGTCGCAGATACAGATCAGTGTATCTATGATTCGTGTAAAAATATATAAGACCCCGTTTATTCGTTTTTGAATTTGGTTTCACTCAATAAAAGAAAAGTGATGTTCCAAAAGGGAAGCCGTGGTTGGAAAAACGAAAAGGTGGAGTGTTGATTTTTTGGCACTCGTGTTGCAGCGTGTGCACGATGGGTTACGCAGTGCTTACCCCAGACAGCCCCAGCTAGAACATACAACAATTGTAGCCTAAATCAGACCAAGTACGAATAACATGATTATCGTCCTACTACTAATAGTCATTCTCGGGCTTTTAATCGTGGCTGTCTTGTTCGGCAATTCGCCCTCGTTCCGCAATACGCCACTTCATCGTGTCTACGTTACCATCACAAGACTAAATGCAGCAACCATAAAGTATGTGACGGCAAATGAAAAGCTTTACTCGGTGCTCAAATGGGCAGTTCCTGCCTTCTATGTGGCGGTGGTCTCTTTTTGTCTCCAGCAGTTCTTCGTCTATGTCTATCCAGAATTGAGGAACCAGATCATTGGGCCCTGGCATAAACTATACATATTTTCATCTGTCTTAGCCGTGTTTCTTTCTACGGAATTGGCCTTTTTCAGTGACCCGGGGGAAGTTTCAGGCGCATGCTTAGCAAGTTATTCTAGGATATTCCCTGACGATGGCCTTATCTTCTTCGGTAGAACTTGCACCACTTGTCAATGGAAAAAGCCTGCTAGATCCAAGCATTGCTCCGTGTGTAATCGATGCGTTCTTCGATTTGACCATCACTGTATATGGATCAATAATTGCGTGGGCCAAAACAATTACAAATGGTTTGTGTCATACTTGATCTCAAACATCAATATGATGGTGTATGGCGCTTATCTATGTTGGCTTCTTTTGGCTAGTCAGGATGCACCTGATGGGTACTGGAAACTCATAGTTTCTACGACATATTCGAATAGAATTGCGGGCATGCTTGCCATCATGGCTCTGATATTCTCGCTTATAACGATGTCTTTCACGGCGCTACATTTACGATACATATACTTAGGCGTGACAACCAACGAGGCTGACAAATGGGGCGAGGTTGAGTACTTGGTTGATATAGGCGCACTTTACTACTCAAAAGAACTAGGAGCGTATGTTGAACAGGCATCAGTAAACTCCAATGGCGTGTTTCAAGTGGTTTATATTAGCCTTGACGACGAGACCGTCTTGATTGAGGAAAATGATAGCCGATGTGAGTCCCTTGTGAAAATAACTCTGGTAGAAGAGTTGACGAATATTTATGATAAAGGGTTTTGGAAAAATTTTTGTGAACGGATATGGGATTAATTATTTATTGCTACCAGCTTTATTCTATGGATTGAAATACTGCTTGATTCGGTTGGGAACCTGTAGACTTATACTTACTCGCATGAGATGACTTTTTGGGATATTATTCATTTCTCGTAGCTCATTTAACTTTTTCGAGCCCAACTCTGATAACGCGTCTCTTTTTTTATCCTTGCTCCTGGATTGTCCCTCCTGTAACTGCTGCGGTAGTAGTTCTTTTAAAACGCTAAGGAAGAGATTATTTTGAGTCCATTGAGCATATTGGCCATACGCAACAGCGTATAAGAACAATCTGAAGGCGCAATTTTGTTCCACAGAGTCAAATAGACGATGCAAACCGCGCTGTTCGTAGTTCTCGATTAATTGCAAACAAAGAGCTTCGACATTCTGAATTGATTTGATAGAATCCTCCCATGTAAGCTCGTCTACTACAAGCTGCGGTTCATCTTCCTGGCTATCGTAAGCCTTCTGTGAGCTAGAGATCTGCGTCGAGGCACTCGCGTCTCCCAATGTCTCGTTTGAAGTTTGATCTAGTAGAATACCATTCAATTTCCCGAATGAATTGAGCTTTTTTTCAACCTGCTTGACTCGAGTTGACAAAATTGGGACAAGGTCTTCGTCATGGTCCTCGAACGAAAGCTGGATCTCTTTGCGCCCCGTCTCTCTTTTTTTTCTTACCCTGCGATTCTTTCGGTCCTCATTGTCTTGGATATCCTGTAGGGTTAACACTTTCCGCTTGAACATGCGTTATTGCTGCACTGCTTACACATTCGGGGGAATTGTAACTGTAGGACTTTAATTGAACTTTGTATCAAACGAGTATGTAAACTAATCAAGATATGAAAGCTGCTTCGTTTCGCGCAAATGAAAAATAATGCTTATGATACTCAAGAGGGAAAATTCTCATATTTTAAAAAAATCTACTCCGTCAATTTGGTACGTTTAGCTTCTCATTTGCCTCGTGTGACCTTAGACTCTAACAAACAAAACAACGCAAAGGAATTTTTACCTCTCTTAAAAGAATTGAGTGCTTGAAGAATTCACAGCTACGTTTATTAAAGATAAGTGGCGCTTCCTCTACAAAAAATGTCCCCTATTCACTGAGGCGACGAATTGAACTGTTCTTGAACGAAAATTCAGTCTCAGCTTAATGTATCGCTATCTTTTTAGGTACCTTGCAATGAATAAGTACCCTTAACTCTCTTCGGTCGGGTGTTTTTACCTTATCAGTACTGCGAGACCGAGTTCCACCCTACAGATCTTGTTGGAAATATCAAAAGACTAAAGGGAAATTTTTCCATTAGAATTTAAATGTGAAAATTCTTCTTTTGCTTCTTTGATAAATTTCGTCTATTATTAAAAACCCGTATATTTCTGCCATTCTCCAGTTACCCCATCTCCATCCCCATCTCATCTACTCAAGATCGCACATTATCTTTACGTCCTTCGCACGACTAAACATCTCCAGATATAGCCAAAACACAACTTGTCGTCGATAAGATAGGCTTTGTGCTTTTTAATCGGTCTGAGTCTCACATCATCAATTGGTTTATCACACGACCTTAGTAATCGCTGTGTTGCTTTGCCTCCTCACTATCTGTGTAGCATTACACCATAGTTTTTCAAGTCACGAGAGACCTACATAACTCACATACTTAATCCCTAAAAGACCGCATTGTGTCTGCATCAGTTAAAATGAACGGACTGCTGTCCAATCACGACTTCCAGCCGCCAAGCCGGAGCGCAAATTCATCACAGCCGATGCCAACTAATGATGACTCCAAGATGGGCTCATTGGCTCCAACACCTTACGACATCCATAGCATAGATCCTAACACGGACCCGAAATTTATAAAGAAAGCAGAATCTACTGACGATCCTGCTTATCTTGACTGGGCATCAAACTTCTTATTAGATCAGAATCCCGATTTCATATCTGCTAGTTACGACTTCCCCTCCACCACAGCAGGTAACCCACAAGGCAACCCACAGGGAAACCCAATTATGCAAAGAATCCAATATCAGAATAACGTTCATGTAGATAGTCCGCCGGAAACTCGCACAAAGCCAAGGCGACCTTGTGACTACTGTCGACGGAGAAAGATAAAGTGTATCATGATCCCCGGGACGAGCACTTGCCTCCAGTGTGAAACTAAAGACATATCCTGTACTTTTAACCAGCCTTCAATGACTAAAGAGTCTGAGAGTAAGCGTTTGAAGCTAAACGACTCACTGTCAAGTCTTCTGGACATTGTTCCACCGAATGTCCCTATACGAACTGTAGCTCCTGTTCAGGATTACTCGTCGATGAATAATTCGCTTCTCAAGAAGACTCTTTCGCTTCAATTTCCCCGCTCCTCCTTTTATATTGGGCCTACTTCTTACTTGTTTGATAACAATCTATTAGAGGTGATTATAGGTTCTCAAAGCAAACCGGGGGTCGGAAACGGTAACAAGATTGAGCAAGTAAACTTAAGTGACTCAATATCTTTGAGAAAAGTGGGTCCTCGCACTCAGTTTGTCTTGAAAGATGACCAGTCCAAGCACTCTTTCCAGAATATGTCTAATGATGTGGACTCGATTGAAAAGTTCATTGCGCCGCATGGGCAGATTCTTATTGATCTTTATTTTCGTATCATCCATCCCTCATATCCAGTGCTTCATAAAAAGGTTTTCCTAGAGAAATATTCGCGCACCCATCGCGAGTTTAACGCTCCTCTTTTAGCTGCCGTGTACGTCTTGGCGATTCAGTGGTGGGATTACGACCCGCAGCTAAATAGATACCCTAAGCCCAACGTAGAACATATTTTGAAAATTGCTCTCACTAACTATACGCTAGAGATCCTAAAACGACCAAAGTTAAGTGCCGTTCAGGCAGGTCTTCTCTTATTGCAGTGTAAGCATATTCTTCATGCTGGCAACGACGAAAAAAACCAAACCAACTCAACAGCACAAGCTTCTGCATCTTTAAACTCTTCATTCAGTGACTCGGACTACAATGATTGGGTCTTGTGTTCGCAAGTCGTAGCATTAGCCGAGGAGTTAGGTTTGGGCTTGGACTGCGATAACTGGAAGCTTCCTAAATGGGAAAGAGGGCTTCGTAAGCGTTTGGCTTGGGCCGTATACATGGAAGACAAATGGCTTTCGTTAAAGAATTCGCGACCGCTGCACATTAATGAAAATAACTTCATAGTCCAGGGACTAGCTGAAGAGGATTTCCCTGAAAAGCATGGTGATGGCGATTTAAAAGAGGGCTCTTCCGACAATAACAATGGCAAGAAGATTTTCATGAACCTAATTGGGCTATCCGCTATTCTCTCTGAAATCCTCGACTCTTTTTTCTCCATGAAGGCCATACGTGATGTCACAGACATCAATGAAGTTCTTCGAATTGCTAAGCCCATCCAATTGAAGCTTAGATTGTGGTACCATTCCTTGCCAGTGGAACTTCAAATGAATAATGTTCAACCGCGCAAATTGTGCTCGAATGGTTACTTGCAACTAGCGTACTTCGCCACTGAGTTAACTCTTCATAGAAAAATTATCACCACCATATATCAGCAAAGCGCCAAGGGCTCAAACATTCCAGACGAGTTGGTTCAAGTGTGTCGGTCTGCGGCCAAAACCAGACTTTTAGCATCCATCGACTTTGTGCGTGACTTGAAGCCAGAACACATTCACTCATTTTGGCACTGTTCTGCTACTTCTAATATCACCTTGATTGGCACATTTGCTGCATTGTTGTTCATCTCATCAACCTCTAAAGAAGAAGCGGACAGTTTCAAGGAGCATATATTCAATTATAGATGGATCCTTAAGATCTCATCTAAAGGCTTTCCACAGGTGAATGACTCTTTACAAAAACTTGATTTAGTTTTAAGTCACATTCCTGGCCTCCTCAACGAGAGTGCAGAGCAGCCAACAATGGTCCCTAACGTGCCCACCGTTGACTACACCAAGATGATTCCAGGACAACTGCAGGGAAATCAGTACAGTCCTAAGTCGACGTCACAAGGTCAAATGAGTGCATCACATGGTCAGCAACAACTTCGTCAAGACATACCTCTTGTACAAAGCCCTTATGTTTCAAGTCCGCATGGCTCGTATATGTCTCAACATTCGCATCCTGGAAGTATGCAAACCCAGACCCAAACCCCTCGATACAATCAGACCAATCTGTATAATCAACCAGTGCAGACCTACAGTCAGTCCGGCAATCTGCATTACAGCCCTCAAACTCAACAACAACAACAACAATCTCAGCCAATACCACAGCAGCAACAGCAACAAATCAGTAAGCTGCCCTCACAGCAGCAGCCTCTGCCATCTCAAAAGGTAGGTAACCATATGACTAACAAGAGCCAGGATCAAAATTCTCCTATGCAGAAATATCCTCCGCACAACGCATCAAATAGTCAGTTTATGAACAACCCTGGTCCTGCAAGCAGACCTAGCCCTTCTGGGACCAGCAGCAGTAAACATTTGGAGTCTATTCGACCAGGCTCGGCTCAGTCTTATCGTATGCCATCGCATACTGCGCAATCGCCTTATGGGTCTCCGCAAACATACCAACAAGGAAACGTTAGTGCAAGAGGTAGCCAGGTGGGCAACTCGCCACACTCCTCACGTGGAATGTCCCCAGAGATGATGCGTCTGCAGAAAACTGTGCCAACTGAAGAGATTACAACAGCGTCGCCTCAGGGCTCTCGCCTGAATTCACTCAAGTCTGCCAACGCCAAGGAAGACAATGACTTGTAGAATGACATGTATATTTAACGAAAATTAATTCTATACGCTATTGTAAACCGAGCAGATTCTTTTTTGCCATTTCATTTTCTATCCTTGACCCGTGTCCCATAGTGGTTTGGGCTGTCTGAAATTGTATCGGCAAAATCCTCGCTAGGCTAAGTACCTATTCACTGGGGGGTATAGATGCCATTGAACCCAAAAATAAAAAAGCTAGAGTTGAGAAATTTGTCTATTCAATAATGATTTAATTACAACCAGGGGTCATAAAACTTTTGTTTATTTATAATTGTATAAGTATAATGTACCAGCACACCCGACTTAACGCAAAAGAACACTGTTTTAACTCAATCAAATGGAGTTAAGTATGACTCTGCAATAACGCGCGCACGCGCATTCAAGAATAATTTCATCTCACTGATCTCCTTGTCCACTTCTTCCATAAACTCTATAATAAAGTCGACAAGTTTGTCCTTCAACATCAGCTCAGTGTGGAAATTCGTAATCAAAAAGGAAATATCATAGCCCTTTACAGGCACTCTTCTCAAAATGAAAAAGTTTTCTGCTCTCTGGGTCAAGAAGCGAGTGAACTGGCGCACGAGAATCTGTTCAATCTCGTCCGCTTGCTTTATGTTGATGGAGACACGAACGGAGTTGATGGAGGGCTCAATGAGGATCTTTTCGTTTTCATTACGTGCAATTGTGACAGTGTTTAAAAGAAGCTCTGGATTGTGGGAGTTGTCAACCTCGATTTCTGGTCTATTGTGTCTCTCCACCAATTGAGACGAAAAGTCCTGTAAGCAGATGGCCGCCGTCAATGACGTTCTCACGGCAGTAAGGTATGGCTTCAAGGATTGTGACTGGATGGTTAGTACGGTCGATTGAATGCTGGGATAGCCCAATTAACATACCATTATCAAACTGGGTGATTGTGTTGCAAGATATCTCAGTACAGGATCCAGTGATATATGGGGTATGGGTCAAAAGGGGACGTTCAAATCACAAAACTTTTTGGCAAAAGGTGTAAACTTTTTTGGATTCGAAGTATTTTTTGGTTCGTTGCGTCATTGTTTTAGAATATTTTTGAGTGTCTGCGAAACCAATACGACAACAAGATCATTCACATAGCCACTGAAGACATGAACTCAGAATCAGCACTCACAACAATTCACAATAATTCAAAGTTTGTACCCATGGGATCGTTGAGTTAGAGCAAAAGGCGGTCCAGCCAAGATTTTCTCGCATCACAGGGCGGAGCGCTGGTAATTGACAATCAGACAGTCTGTATGGCATCTCAATGTTTTTGAATAAACTTCCCAAAATTCTCCAGAATAATTATTTTAATGTTCGAAAGGGAACGGCTTGGGACGCAAATTCGCTCCGTGTTACTATGCTAAGTTACAACCAAGAGCAAATATATGGCGCCGCGTGCACAAGAAATTATATTCTGGATCGGATGGATTTTAACTCTTAATTTTTAGCAATTGGCTTGGCTTGAGATCAATTGGGCAAAACCTACAACATTTTTTTGTTTTGAAGGGATGTCTCCTAACTAATTTTGTATTAAGTCAATACAAAAATCAAACATTGACTTTTGGATCTAGTTCTTGAATGCTTGATATCTTAGATTCAATACAACATGAAAATGCGCGAATGTTATCATATCGTTATCATATCGATCTATTCCAAGATTATCTGTATTTCCGAGCCTCATCAAATTGAATATGACATAGCGTGCATCATCACACTTACAGAAGGATCTACATCTTCCTAAGGATAAATTGGTACTAGCATGCACACTCATAATATATTGTGATTTTATTAAATTGTCGATCCATATAAGAATCGTCATTACGTTTTGTTGATGCCTTTTCAGATTTGGCAATCATCAAAGTGGGGCCCCTTTTTGTCGCTGTCAAAACGCTATATCCTCATAATTCGGTATTGTCTATTTCGGTTTGAATTTCAATTGTTTTGAATGAAATTGGGTAAATTCAAAACTACTTAAAGGACAAAAGTGGCTCCAATTGTATGATCATTCAAAGCACCCAAATCAATTATTGACCATGAACTTCAACTATATGTTATTTTTAATAAGTGCAGTTCTCTCCATCTCCTTGCACTCATTCAAGTGGCCATATCGTGACCTGGACATCAGGGGAATAGTTTCGACAGCTAACGATAGGCCTGAGAAACGTGACATAGACGATTTAGGAGTAGCTGCACGCAGAATCCAAAACTCAAAACACGTTATTCTGGTCGTCAGGCCCAGGGCTCCTGAATCTAAATATGCCGAAGATGAAAGCGTGAGAGCCGCCGAGATACCCTATGATAGCCACCTTAGCGCCGAACAAGGGAACAATGTCGAACCACTTGACACAAGAGACAAAGTCAAACTCGATAATGAGGACCATGACGACGGGCTGTATAGTGGTATTGGTATTAATTACCCAGACCACTTTCCTGGGGAGTTTGCTCGCGAACGTCCCGCAAAGTTTCTTGACGACTTCCAAGACAAGAAAAGGTCATATCATGACTTATCTTGTAGTCCTTGTAGACCGAGAAAATATATTTTTCATTTTGGCAAAGTTTGGAATTTTGTCAAAGGTGGCGTCCCTTCTTGTACAACTCCGTGTGGCTAAACGACGGCTTAGAGTCACATCAGCCAATTTCATGCAAAGACACGACGACTTTATGCATTTTTGAGCGACCAAATCAATAAACAACAATTAGTAGTTCATGAGCATAGGTTTTTTTTCATGATCCATGCGGGCTCTCTTGGTTTCCGGTTGTGGAAAATCAGAATCGCTCTTTGTCTTCGTAGAAGTATGTAGGTTTTCAAGAGCAATTTTTATGGACCTCTTTATAAGCGAATCGAGGTTTTGAGCTTCATCTTCTTTGTTGAGTGTGCTGAGTTCTTCGGCAATTTTGAGCATGGATTGGAAAGGAGGAGCTATACCTAGGGAATCCTTCCATGCAATGAGAGGGATGCTCTCAGCATTATTCCTTTTTTCTTCGTCAGAACTTTCTGATGGCAAAAGTGATTTGTCTATGAGGCTTTGATTTCTAACTATCCAGTTCGCCAAAACCTGCGAATAATCTGACAACTCCTTCACCATCTTGACAATAGCCCGCTGCTTATTGGTCTCACGCTCGGCCTTCATCGTATCGTATATCACCTCAAATTCTTCCTTTAATGCCGCATCATTAAAATTGAAAGTTGTGAGTCTTTCATCTTTGACCTCTTTCAACGTGGACATGAAGGTTGTAAAGTCTTTGAATATCGATTCTAATGATGTGCCTTCATTTTGCGTTTCGTATGCAATAAGACTATGTTCAATCAAGTCCTTCTTCACCTTGAGAAGCTGCTTCTTCTCTTCAACGATATCCCAAAATAGTTCTAGAGGCGAGGGACCATTTCGACCACAGATTTCAATGAATGCATCCTCGTCTTCGATCTGAAGATCTTTGAATGTGGAATTGGCCTTGATAGCTTTGTTTTGCAAAATCTTTTTGAACGCTTGTCTGGCCTTCCGATCTGACCTGTAGTTGGTCTTCTCTGCCGCCGCAAGATCCGTCTTGATCTTCTCAATTATCTTTGGATAGATCTTGCTCGTATATAGCAGTATAATGTCCAACTTGGTTAGTATATGGAAATGCTTATTGGCCTTGAATCTAGGATCTGTTTGAAGAGTTGAGTATAGATTCAGCCATGATGTTTGATAATTGTTTGCACGTAGGGTAATTTGGAGTAAATATGCCTCCAACTCAGTGAGCGCTTGTTGCCTCTCTTCCTGTAATTTCGTTTCTTTTGTAGCCTGTAGCTCACTTGCAAACTCATTATATATGCTAGCTATTTTAGAGTCTGGAAGCACCGAATTCTTAAAAATAGGGTTCTCTTCTTCGATTAATATCTTTTTTATCAGAACCCATCGTGAATTCGGTTGTATGATGCCCTTTTCGTGGTATTTCTTGAGAACATCGACGAAGTTTTTCTTGAAATTCTCGAGAAGCTCTGTTTTATTAAGTGATTCTGCCTTTAATTTGTTGACTAAGTACTCTTCAAAGATTTCTTTTCTTTCGATCACTGTTTTTACTGCCCAGTAATCTGGTTTAGATACAAACTCACGAATAGCTCTATCGAAGGACCATGTCGAATCAACCCCACCGGTTTGAAGCATTTCGATAAATGAATCATGAGCATCTTTATCCAGCTTTCGAACCAGTCGCTCACTGAGAGCGCTTTCAACAACTGGTAAAGATGCTAGCTTCTGCTCTTCTTCGTTCACTTCAACTTCTTGAGTTTCCTCGTCTTTAGTAGCCTGTTCGTTATCTACCGTTTCTTTAGACTCTATATCATCTTGAGGATTGGCTGTTTCTTCAGTTTCTAGCTCATTTGGCTTGTCCCAAGTCGTTTCTCCAGTAGTTTCATTGTAGTAGTACTCTTTCCCATCATCCGTGGTGTAAGTCTTCCAGGCCAAGGAGTTGGACGCTTCTGGATTTTCCCAACTAGTTTCCTGAGTCACTGAATTGTAGTAGTAGACTCTGCCTTGATCGTCTTTCACCTGCTCCCACGACATTAAGCAATAGAGGATAAGAGGAAGTGAAGCGCAGTGAATTGTGGGGATTCATGATGTAAACAGAGACGAACTTCATTTCATGAGAATTTTTGTTCAATTGCAATTACGCGTTTTTGGAGTTCGGAAAATGTTTTCTTTACAAATAAAAACCAGCGATGTGTTTTGTAAATCTTCAAAATTAGGAATATGTACTAATTAATTTCCTTCCTTTGTATAGAAGGCAACTTGTCCGAGCGGTTAAGGAGAAAGACTTGAAATCTTTTGGGCTTTGCCCGCGCAGGTTCGAATCCTGCAGTTGTCGTTTATTTTTTCAATGCCAACAGTCCGTAGATAATGGCAATTTTGTATTTTTTTTATTTTTTATTGCATTTGTGATTTTTTTTTCTCCTTTAAAACCTGAATCCTTTAGTTTTTCTAACCGTTCGGTGGTGATTTGAATTATGCCGAGTATATTTCTATTTTTTTATAAAAGAAGATGTCTCTGAAAATGTAGAAACGTAAAAGACTGACTGAGTTTTTTTTTAAGCTTGTACATATTATTTTAAATGATGAAACACTCCCAAAATTATAGCCCAATATTCGTATTTGCATTTATACACCATGCTTAGGTATGCCTTTTTTGCACCCATTTGCAACCACAAACACAACACCTTGTGAAGTTTCCACGATTCGAATGAGACAAGTCTATTCACCTCAACAATTACTAATCTTACGCCATGAATGTCAAATGAGTCGTTGCCGTTTTTATGAAATTTACAACAGCTTGGCCAACAAAAGAAGATCATGCAAGGCGAGACTTCGTTCCTCACTTCATTTTGGAGTTCCGTCTGAACATAGAGAGAGAAAACGAAGCTCACAAGAGAGGAGTTCCGATTTTGTCTTGCAATTGAGTTTAGCCGATTTGAAGCCAGGAACTCAAGTTCTAAGAGCTGCGCCTTGTTCTAAGATCCCTGAGAATGCTATTCCGGTTGAATTCAAAGAACTAATAGACTTTGACACAAAAGGTAGGGCAACAGGCGCTAATCAGATGGAAGCACAAAGAAGCTTCTGTAAACCAGAATTCTCATCAGTGGATTTTACTTACAATAGGTTGGGGTCTACAGCTGAACTTTTGATGGGTTACAATTACAATGATGATGTCGGGTTCAGTGACACATATTCAGTTGAGAATATTGAGCAAAATTGCACGAATAGTCCCCAAAGCAAAGACTCTCAGGATTTAAAGTTTAACCGGAATAATTTTATGCCCAAATATTTGACCTTTTATGGCGCAGATGATAATTATACCCACCTTAATTTTGGCGACTGGAATTATGAATACCGAGAAAGCGACAGCCAATATGAATCTGTCGACACGTATAAGCTTAAGGGCACTAATGAAATTGGGTGTTCAGATATGACGAAGATAGATTACGATTTTATATACGTTCCATTCTTTGAGAAGTACATAAAGTCTAGTCAAACAACGCTCGTCTCTTCAGTCAATATGACACAGCAAAACTCATCTTGTGGCAGCGATCTGGATACTGATAGCTCCAGCGACATCCTAATTCAAATCTGAAAGTTGAAGTTTAAATGTAGAGAAACGCGATCGAGAAGAATATACGATTGTTGAGTCAGATTAGTACCAAATGAATAAAGAGTAGCGTGTATATTTACTTATGCTATTTTTTTCAAATTGTGCTAAAAGAATTAATCACGGAGGTTGCAGTCTCTGTTTGTGCGCTTGACCTTTTTCTTTTTTTTTGGCTTTTCTTGTGTTCACTTAACTAGCCGATCTAATTGACTTCCCCAGATTTCACTAGGCTACCATTCATCACATAATGTCACCTTGGCATTACCTACGAATACAAATGTATGTTTCCCGTTGTTTAAATAATCAAATACCTTAGCTCCAATTTCTAAAATAAATCCATAAGGTCTATATCATCGCTCCATGCCATCTCATCTCAAGTCATCTTAAGTGCAAAGTGAACTAACTCTTAGAAATCCCGACCCGCTTCTTCAAGCTAATAATCCCTCGCTATATAACAATGCCGATGTTGATCTATTGACGTGGCGAGCTATTCTCGAGCAAGCACTCTCGGATATGCATGGATTGATCGGTCAAGCCAGACACTACGATATATTGGTGAAACAAGCACAAAAGCCAAGCTTCTCAGTAATCTTACGAATTTTTGGAGAAGACCTCAAGATATTCAGAACCAGTTTGGCTGGTTTCAGTTGCAGTCTTGCTGAATTTTTGGGACAAGAGTATAATGTCAGCGCAAGTGTTACGATTGTGGACGATGCACCATACCTAGGCCTACTAGCAGACCAACAGCTAATTTGCTAAACTATATCTTAGTCAAAATCTTTTGGATCTTGTGCGGCTGAATGGGAAATGGAGGTACGTAGATATATAAAGTATGGGGGTGCAACCGTGAACTTCTCAGTACACGATAGTTCATTGATGAATCTTGTTTATCCAATTACGTGGAAGCTAATTCCGTTCGACACTATCTCTCTGACTATTCTTGTTGACTATTAGAGGACCGCCGCCAACTGTTGATACTCGTTAGTTGAAGGGTGAAAACTAACAAGGACTGTGCAATTGTATATAATTCATTAAAAAATACAGCCTCTATATTGAATTATATTGTTAAACTGGTTCTTTTACTTTGACGTATTCAACGCTTTCGTATCAATAAGCAAGTAATATCACACATAAAAAAAAATAAAAAAGGTGGCACGTCCTATATGAAATAAATGGTCCTTGGCCTTAAAATTCTATTCTATTCAGAAAATTTTTGTACCACCATCTCGTTCACCTTATCCACCCCAAGATCGGAAGCGCGAATGTGTGCCACCCCTAGATCTGAGCACCGACTGAAATTCTCGTTATCAGCCTTGATAGCAGCAGAACAACAACACTCACTTCAAAACCTCAATTCACTCGATAGAATCCAACGAAGGTTTCAATCTGTCTATATCAATTTGTCGAGCCCGTAGCTAAATCTGCCCAGGGCTCCTAGTCTCAAATTCACACGCTCCAATTACAACTTTCTCCACCCCTCTTTCGTCTCACCTCTATTTTACAAAATAACACAGCATGCGACGGACCAATTGGTGCTGGACATCTTTGGTCGCCTTGGCCTTCCTTCTGTGTTGGAATTGTGCGTTTGCAGACTTCACACCTTCAATCAAGAAGGCCGAGCATAGCGGAGAGATTGTTTGGGCATACTATTTCGACGACTCCCCCACATTGCTCATAACTAAAGAAAAATCCGTAGAAATTTCAAACGACGATGGTGCTACATGGAGCCAAATTCCCGATATGGCCGACTCAGAGATCGTCGATGTCTTGATTGACGAGGTAGTCAAGGAAAGAGCGTTTGCTATGTCTGATGGTGACACCCATTTTGTCACCACCGATAGAGGAAAGACATGGTCGAAGTTTGAACTCAAAATGGGCAGCGATAAATCCGAGGGCACTTCTGTAACATTGAGTCATCATGTGGACAACAAGGACATGGTCATTTTCAACGTTAAATCATGCCGGCGACTGTTCATGTTCGAGAAATGTACACTGACTGCATTCTACACCAAGGACAATTGTAAATCAAACCCCAAGGTTCTCATTGAAAAAGCTACTTCCTGTACCTTCGCTTATTCACACCCCGATTTCCAATCAGATGTCCACAAGGATACTATTTTTTGCGTGAGAGACAACGAGAACTCATTTGGCCATGTAACCAAGTCAGAATTGTTGAGCTCCCTGGACTTCTTCAAAACCCATAGATCAATTGAGAATGACGTGCTCAAGTCAGGCAGAATCGTCGACGTTAAAGGCGTTTCGGCGTTCATCGTGGTCCTCGTGCAAGCAGATAAGTTCAATGAAAAATCCGAAGTCACATTGATGGTGTCAAAAGATGGAAAGCAATTCGACTTGTCTGATTTAGAGGTAAAGATGGAATACGGAGGTGTAGCCTTTTTAGACTCGAGCCCGCTGTCTATTTTCTTGTCTCTCATGAAGCCAAAAACATTGTCGTTTGGCGAGTCCACTTTATATTCTTCCGATTCTACAGGATTGAAATTCACCCCACTCATTGAGCATATGCAACCCTTTACAATTGCCAAGTCTCAATACGTAGATGGTGTATGGTTCACGAACATAGAAGGTGAATCTGAAGGGTTTGTCAGCACTCCTTTTGGTAAGGAGTCGGTTTATGTGACCAGTAAAGTTTCTATAGACGATGGGCAGACATGGGAGTTGATGGAGATTACAGATGACTCCAAATGTAACATCAAAGACGGCTGTTCGCTTCAAATTATGAATATGGCGAATATTGTAAAAAATAACAAGTATGTCACGGGCCCCACAGCGAATATCATGGTTACTGTGGGTTCTCCAGGAAAAGGTCGTATTGACTTCAAAAATTTGGGTACCTATTTGTCTCGTGATGGAGGCTTGACATGGAGATTGGTTGTAGCGGAAGAAACTATCTATTCCTTCGCTGACCAGGGTAACATCATTGTCAGTGTTCCGGTCGATTACTACGACGGAAAAACAACGGATACTTTCTACTACTCTATAGACCAAGGACAATCGTTCCAACACTTGAACTTCGACACCAAAATTAATCCTAGGCAGCTTCTTACTACCTTAGACGGCAGTGGTACAAAATTTGTTCTTATTGGAACGTCTGATAAGTCAAAAGAGATTTCCTACGCCGTCGACTTCGACAGAGCATTTGATGGTCAGGTCTGCGGCAAAGAGGACTTTGAAGTAGTTACTGCTAGGGTTCCTACCGGAAGCTCTGAACCGGTCTGTGTCAGAGGCCACAAGGAGAGTTTCAATAGAAGAAAGGCAGATGCCAAGTGTCTAGTCAAAACCTTATTCGAGGACGTCAAAGTGATCGAGGACCCATGTGAATGTACGGCTGCAGACTTTGAGTGCGCAGCATACTTTGACCTATCGGAGAAAAATGCATGTGTTCCTAATCTCAAGAAGATTGAGGAGTTTTGTAAACTGCAGAAGTCCCGGAAAGTGACACTCCCGCATCAAAAGCTAAAGGCAGGCAATATCTGCGCTTTCAATAAAAAGAAAGAGTCAGATTTTGTAGCGACATCTGATTTTGATTGCAAGAACATCGACGCACCCTCGGATGATCCTACGAAGCCTGGAGTCATCAATAGCGGCCTCACTGAAGTCCCTGGACAGCTCCTTCAGTACTCTTACGTCAACGCTGGTAAGGGTATTTCGGACAACATTCTTGTCAATACCGACAAGCACTTCGCTTATGCATCGAATGATGGCGGCATATCGTTTGTCAAGATTCCAATCGGAGAACGTATCGAGGCCTTCTTTGTAGGTGAAGTCCCTGGCAGTGTTGTTATGTGTTCAGAGAGTTCGTTTTACTTCTCTGACGACGGTGGAAATTATTTTATAAAGCACAAAGCGCCAGGTCCTCCTTCTTCATACGGTGCTGTGAGTTTCCATCCCACGGATAGTCACAAGCTTATTTACTACTCTGGTGACTCCTGTGGCTCCTACTCTGGATCAGGTTGTAAAGCATATTACACTGTTAATGGAGGTAATACCTTCGAAGAATTGATCGATGATAGCGGCCGTTGTGCTTACGTCAACGAGGTGTTTGGACAACTGACAGATATGATCTTTTGTGCCGTTGCTAACGGCAAGGAGCGCAAATTGGTCTCTACTCTGAACTATTTCAAGGAGACTAAGACTATCTACGAGAATATAGTTGACTTTGCGCTCCGCTCCAAGTTTGTGTTTGTGGCCGCTGTTTCCGACGACAGGAAGGAACTCCAGGCCAAGGTGACAATCGACGGTGAAATCTTTGCGGACGCCGACTTCCCTAGCGATTTCAAGGTTGGCGCCCAAACAGGCTACACCATTTTGGAGTCTGGCACTCAATCTATATTCCTTCACGTCACCACCAATAAGAACAAGGGTCAAGAAATAGGAACAATTCTCAAATCGAACTCCAACGGTACATTTTATGTTTCTGCCTTGCCAAACGTGAATAGAAACACACAGGGCTATGTTGACTTTGACCGAATCGATATCATCGAAGGTGTTCTATTGGCTAATGTAGTGGCTAACCCAAATGATAAAGAAGCCAAGAAGTTGCAAACACGTATCTCCTTCAACGAGGCCAGTGAATGGCACTTCTTAGCTCCTCCCGCTGTAGATTCCGAAAACAAAAAGTATTCGTGCGCTGGCCGCCCACTCAGTCAATGCGCGCTTCATTTGCAGGGATTCACTGAACGTCCAGACTTCCGCGACACGTTCCTGTCAGCATCAGCCATTGGATTTCTAATCGGTGTTGGCAATGTCGGCGAGTTCCTAGGTTCGACAGACATGGCCACCTTCCTCTCCACGGATGGAGGTATTACTTGGAGAGAAATCAGAAAGGGCAAGTACATGTGGGAGTACGGAGACAAAGGCACCATTCTTTTGTTGGTAGACGCAGAAAATGCAACTAAAGAAATCGTGTACTCCACGGACGATGGCCAGACATGGTCTACTTACGAGTTCACCGACGACCCCATTCAGGTGTGGGACTTGGCCACTGTGCCTACAGACACCGCGCGCAAGTTCGTCATCTTTGCGGGCGCCGAAAATAAACTCAAACTGGACACAAAGATATTCTCCATTGATTTCACTCACTTCTTCTCCCGCCAGTGTCAGCTTGATCTTGATAATCCTCTTGAAGATGATTTTGACTACTGGACACCAAGACACCCCGAGGCCGCCGACAACTGCTTGTTTGGACGTGAAACGAAATACTTGCGCCGTGCGCCAGGCCACAATGACTGTTTCATTGGCTTGTCTCCGTTAGACCAGGGAAGTAAAGTCGTTCGCAACTGTTCATGCACCAGACGCGACTATGAGTGTGATTACAACTATTACGCAGACAATGACGGAACATGTAAATTGGTTCCCGGGCTCAGTCCTCAGGATCGCCGCACCCAAATGTGCAGCAAAAATGGAACGTTCCAGTACTTTGAGCCAACAGGGTACAGAAAGATCCCAAGCTCAACATGTGAGGGCGGCAAATCTCTTGATTCTTATAACTCTCGCGCTTGCCCTGGTCACGAGAAGGAGTTTAATGAGTTTTATGGCAAAACAATGGGATTTGGTACTTGGATTATCGTTGTGATGCTTCCCGCGTTGGTGTTCGTTGTGGCGGTCTGGTTCGTGTATGAAAGGGGTATCCGTAGGAACGGTGGTTTTGAGCGTTTGGGCCAAATCAGACTAGACGATGATGACGATTTCTCACCCATTGAAGACAATTCTGTCGATGTGGTTGTCAATAAAATTGTGAAGGGAGGAATCGTTGTGGTGGCCGGTGTCATTGCCGTGGTAAAGACGATGCGAAAAATAGACAGGAAGTTTATGGATGGCATTACCGGTGTGATCTTTGGACGTCGCCCAAGCGGCCGCAGCTATGTGCGTGTCCCTGACGACGAGGACGAATTGTTCGGTAACTTCGAGGAAAATTACGAGGACGAAATGGAGTCTGGTGCGGATTTCAACTTCGATGTACAGCTGGACCCAGAAATTTTCGAAGATTTCCAAGAGGAGCCTAACGCTGATAGTAGACTTTTTGATATTGCTGACGAAGACGCTGGTACTCATGAACCGGAGCCAACTTTGAAGTAGGGCACGGCTGATTGTTTATGTATAGAGATTCTATAATGTACGAATTAGTAAAAATCTTCATTTGATATGTAAGCTTTTTATTTAAAAAATAAAAGAGAACAAATTTAAAATGAGACCAAAATTGTAAGTTTTAAAAAAGTGACACGGACAGGAATCGAACCTGCAACCCTTTGATTTGGAATCAAAAGCTCTGCCATTGAGCCACCGCATCTCTCTATGGAGGAAAGTTATGCTGCTAATATATATTCTATTACTCTCTTCAGTATTGGGCAGTCAAACGCAGATAATTAGATGCTTTCGTTTATGTGTATTCAATTGTATCTTTCATTTCTTGAGTGGCTAATGAAGTATGTTCTGGTATTGAAACGGCCATTGTACTGCACATACTATTTGCAACCGCCAAATACGAGGCCGTTATAACTTACTTGATGACTTTCTGGAAAACTTATGTGAGATTTTATCTCAAAACGGCTCTTTCACCATAAAAATTTCTAAGGAGAACTCGCTGCTCTCAATGACCTACATAAGATGTGATTCAGAAAATTAAACGAAAAGTTGACCTAGTAACTTATTGAAAAAATAGTTTAAAAGCATTTATTGGAGTGATTTAGTTGAATCTGATTCAAGAGCTTGGTATAAACATCATCCTGAGAATTCATATTCTTGCATTACGCATCATTCAAAGAAAGAGTCAAGGAGATACAGTCGTTAGCAGGAGCAGTACTGTTGCCCTTGTCTGTAAACAACACAGCTCTTCTTGTTGCGGAATAATTGTAAGGGTCATTTACATTGTAACAACCCCAAAAGTTGTAGTTCTCAATAACATCGTCGTTCAAGTCAAGTGTAAGGGGAGTTACCAGGGGTCCAACTGCCAAAAATTGGGCGAGTGTTCCCACATTGTATGGGTATTGAGCGTCTGGAACAACAAGCGAAGCAACGTTATCACTCTTCAAATCGTAAACTTGAGAGTTGGCACCTTCACTGAGGAAGAAGAAGTTAAAACCAGCACCAGAGTGAATAGAAACAAGAGATCCGAGGTCGTTGTTTTCGGAATCACTCACAGAAAAAGTGACGTTCGTGGCGGCTGCACCCATTGCGGCGGCGAAGGTGGACAAGATAGTAGCGATCTTCATTTTTGTTTGACTGATTTGAATGTGTAGATTTGGTTTAGAAGCTTTTGATTGCGTCCGATGAGACTTTAAAATAGAGGCTGCGTGAACCTCTTCTTATACTTTTGAATTTACTATTATTAGATCATAAGAGGTTTTCTTTTACAGACCTTTTGGTGCAAGGAGCTTGTTTGTAATTTGACCCTTGATCACGGTTTTAGTAATTGATTCTTATTTTAGAACTACAACTTAATCAGATGGCATATGAGCGCTGGCAATACACGTTGAGTACCAATACGGACGTCCGTTTAACCCCAAGGAGAAAGGTTGCAAATGTAGCCTTGCTATCTAGGCAATACGGCCCCGATGGCACCAAAAGTTATTTAAATCGCAATCGTTGAAGCTACTTTGCTAATGGGTTTCATTTTCATTGTTAAAAAAATAGTTTTCACGCCAAAGCTTGCGCTTTTGAATAAGTTTAGTCGCTCAAGTTCGGATTTAAACCGTTGGAGGATCCGAACGTACTGCATAACCTGCGAAGAAGCTGCATTACATGTAATCAGATCTAAACGGTGTTTCCATTTTATTGAGGCCGTACGTTATTGCCATACGATATAACAGTTGTCTTGAGGGGCAGCTCAAACGAAGACGCTAAGCAAGAAATGGGAAGAATCATCAGAAACTATTGAAATTAAAAATTTCAAAAGGAAAATTCCAAAGTAGAATTAGGCCCTAGGGTTACTCTTTTGGCACACCTCTTCATATGGAAGGCCCTGCACAATGGACTCTCGGATCAGATCGTGAGGCTGCCGTGCACTAAGACGTCACTGTGGGGTCATGGTTATTTAAGGAAATACCAATTACATCATTTTGCGTTGGATGTAAAAGTTATTATAAGCACAATTATTAATCAATAGTTATACATCAAGCTAGGAGAAGAGCTGTTGACCGGAACGGAATTTATACCTAAAAAGGTCACAGTCACCATTTGAGTCTATACATTATTGCACAGGCCCTCACCAAAAGGCTTGTTTGACTATTAACAAACCGAGTCATTCTGCCTTTTCCACAAGTGTATGTCATCTAGAGTGCTTCTAGGGAGGAAGCTTTTGTAAAGCGTTTGTTCGTTTTGTAATAAAAAGTTTTATTTCTACCGGCGCTTCAAAGTCCGAAATTGAAGGTCCCTTTCAAGAATCAATTTCGAATTCTATATGTTCCATTCTATTTCTTTGCGTACTTCAACCCATTTGTTAATGAGCATATTTTCTGCTTGGCTAGCGAAATTAAAAAGTATATAAATATATTTTTTTCTAACAAAAAAATCTTTCTAATTATGTATTAAATGAGTGTGTATTTAGTAGTTTCTCTGCAAGTCCATTTCATGAAGCAAATCACTGGGGTCCACAATGTTCATCATGTCGTCCTCAGAGATTCTCTTCCTCATGGCTTCTTTTTTCCTGGTTTCTCTCAAAAGGAGAAACAATGGTATAATGTAGAGCATTCCCAAAAATGCAGTGGAACCAAGTGCGCAGGCCAATGAGATTCCCACAACTTGACCAACTGACATAAAATGCTCGTTGTTTTTAATGTCGTCAGAGGACTGCAATCTGTAGATTTCCTGGAAGGACATGGTTTCTACAAGTCCAATTCGAGAGTTGTTCAGTGTGAAGATGTATGGTGTCCAAGACGCGCCATCGTAAATTGCGACGTTTGTAACTCCATAGTCTTTCAAGGAGAAAACTCCAGAGAGCATAAGTGCCTTATCAGCATTGAAGTAAGATTGATTTGTGTTATTTGGGTTTTTAGAGCTCAACTGCACAAGCTTCAAATCCGTAAGAAGAGTGCTATTGGTGTAGCTGATGGCACTGTCAATCCGATTCCAAGACGATCCATTAAAAGCAGAAACAAAGTTTTGGCCCATAGCAACCATCCTGCTTTTGAGCTGGGCGTTGTCGTTGTCATTAATTATGAACTTCTCAACCGTTTGAGATTTGACACCCGCAGACGCAAACCCGGTTGGTGGAAGAGAAAATGAACCTGAAGCAAAGTTGTAAGTGATAAAACTTGTGGCTGTTCCATTGAACGTGAGCAGTCCACTGAGAAGAACGACACTTGATGTAACGAACTTGGCATCAGTGACAGAGCCGCTGAGACCAAATGTGTTTGAACCAGATTGAGGGTTGAGCCAGCGTGTGTTGACTGTATCGTAGATGCAAACAACACCACAGTCCAACGATCCTGCGCGGTCAAACAGGCCACCAACCAAGAGTTGCTTACTATCTTCGAAGAAAGCAATTGCATTGACAGAGATCGAGGTGCCGTTGTTGGAGGACAAGCTTGGGGGCTGAACGGGGAAGATTGTCTTGTTACGGAGGTTATAGATAGAGAGACCTGTGACAGGTGTGTTGCCTATGTTAACAGAGCCATTGCTTCCAGTGTACAAAATGCCTGAGTTCTGGTCGACGTAGAACGAAGAGATTGTGGATGTATTGCTCCACGTGGCGCCCTGGTAGAGAGGAGTGAGGGTGTTATTTTGAAGAAGAGCAACGTTAGAGGATGATGGGTCTGTTTTGAAGTTGCCACCAATAACCGAGTACGATGAGTTGACAAAGTAGGCGGCCAGAATAGAGCCATTAGTAACTTTGAATCCATAGGGCTGGATGACAGTACTGTTGGAGAAGTATGCAGCATCAACGCCCTTGGTGCTCATCGACACAAAGCTCGATCCAACAACAAGCTGAAGGTCATTGAAGGTGAGAGAGCCAGTAATGTCGAGAACATTACTCAGGGTCAGCCATTTCTTGTGTGTGTTGTCCCAAGTCGTGTAGATGCCGCCGTCGCTTGCAAATACAAAATATTGAACACCCTCCAACCAAATCTGGGTGAATTGAGAAAAGTCTACGTTATAAAAGGTATTGCCAAAGGAATAGAGCTGCCCATTCTCGTAGTAAGCGAAGTTAGAAGCACTTTGAGCGGTTGCATTGCCAGCGGCTAGATTTTTGACATTGCCAGAAATAGAAAACTGACCTAGAAGAATTGTGCCGTTCGCATATGGATACATGCTAGTGATGGTGTTGTTGAATTGAAAACCAAGGATTGTTTGATCTCTCTTAGAAAGGCCCAGTACAGATGCCAATGCCTCGTTCAGCGTGGTGTTATAGCCCGTTAGCAGCAATGAGATCAAGTTGTTGTTGGATAAAGATATGTTGCTGGATTGGAAGTCTCCCAAGAGCAGAAGACTGTTGCCATTGACCAAGATTTGCGAGACAGAACTCACAGACGACAAGTTGCCGCTGAGCATGTTTATAGTGGAGTTACCAACGAATGTGTTGTTTTTGGAAATGTATGTAGTGTTTCCCGAAACGGCAGTCACGAGCGCCGGACTGAATGTGCTGAAATTTGCCAACGAGTACTCAAAGAGTCCATTGAGCTTCATGTACAGGATGTACAGTGCTGTCTTGTTGGCATTGCCAGAGGAATTGGTGTTGTTTTTCGTGTAGTAAGTGTCAAGCAGGACAATGTTGAGGACCGCTTTATCAGCAACCATCCATGGCTCTTGCACGCTTGGGTCTACAGGAGAGACGTAGTCCAAACGGATTTGTGTTTGTTCAGAACTGGTGGAAGCGTTGAGATGGCCGTAAAAGAGGTAGTCAAATTTATCTTCCAAGTTGTTTTGATAGATTTGATGGGTGGCGACCGTGGTGCCGTTGGCATTGATGACGGTAGCGTTCACAATACTTCTCTTGGCACAGGAACCATCCAAGGAACAACCCGGGGTGTACAACAAAACAGAGTAAATACCAGCATACGAGATGTTAGGAAACAATGTAAGTGACGCTTGGCTGTTCTGTACTGTCGAGACCAAGTAGTCTTTACTTGTCACACCGCTATTGAGCAGTTGCACAGACTGCCAGTTGCCACTATTGAGTTGTACACGATTGCTATGAGCGTCCGATAAGGATCCACAGCTAGGCTCGTTGAGCGTGTTGTTGGCGTAAACACGAATTTGATCTTGGTAGAGCTCGAAGCCGGAGAACTCTGCTTTGGATCCATACCAAGACAGCGCTGTGAGACCAATTTTGTCTATTCCGATTTGGTTGACAAGAGCAAATTCTTGATAGTTCAGGCCGTAGCCGAGGTTGCGAGTGTTTTGGCCTGGCATGTAGTACGTAGAGTAGGAGCCCAGGCTATCGATGAAGACAGTACTGTTCTGGCTCACAATCGTGTTATTGCTTGTTTGATTGGCTTTGTTTGAATCGACAACTTTCCTCAAGTCATTGGCCTGTAACAAAGGGCACCACGCATCACAGTATGCAATCTCGTTGGTGTTTGGGTCAACGTATGTTAGGTTCATAATACCGTTGTTAGGGTACGTGTAAATCCTAAAGTTTTTTATTCCATTGGTGGAATCGTCCGGAAGATAGATTCTTACCTTGGTGGGAACCAATCCCTTCATTGCATTGGGCAATTCAACTGCCCATTGGCCACCGCTGTTGTCTTGGAGCGACCAAGTGTTTGCGCTGGAGGGACACGCTAGAGACGCATCGTTATCTCCTGGCGCACCGTTAACATTCGAGAATGTCGCATGCTTAAGCGACACTAACTGCTCTGCGGAAATCAAGGACGAATTGGTGGTGTTATCAGCAGTGACATTGTATGTCATGTTGTGCATTAAAAGCTCTGGAAGGCCAAGAGTATCGAATGCTCCTCCAAAAACAATTGAGCCTGCCGAATTGCTGTTTCCAGAATATTTTGCGATGGAGTTCACCACAGAGTTTGATCCAAATCCCATGAATGGCGTGCTCAGAAGAACTTTGGTTTTAAGATTATAAACAGCCACAGCGTTGGAGTTGTTGAACACAAAATCACCTCCAAGGTATACATTGTCTCCGTCTACTAGAGCAGAGTATACGGAACCTTGTTGGTCTTGTGGCAGATCTCTTTTCTGGTTTTGAGGCCAGATTGTGTCGATCTGGCCAGTAGTGATGTTAAACACCACAGGCGGCAGCAACGCAACGCCATTTATGTGCGAGAAGTTACCCAATAAGAGCGCGCTATCGCTGGTAAGCTGTATGGTTTGTGTCACGTTGCCATCAAGCGTTGCAGCCGAGAATATGGCAGATGAGGTGCTATTCCGAACATACAACCCTGTGTGACCAGGTGCTTGGGGATTGAGGAATGCGGATGCGTTATTAGTATTGAAGAAGGACAAACCATCGAATTGACCGAAAAGCGATATTTCACCTCCTAGCAGATTGAAGTCTATACCTGGATGCTGGAGGTTGGCTAGGGCAGATGCGGTGGAGCATGTGTATAACAGTAGTAGTAGCGTCGAGAGCGATGATGCTTTGAAAATCATTGTAGTAATTTCTATTGATAGTTTGAAATACGGTCTTACTTTTGAGGGAATGTATCTTCGGATCTAGGGAATACACACAGTAGGAGATGGACACTAACGAAGAATATAGATCAGAAACTACCACAGGTTTCAAGTGAAAAAAAGGAACTGAATCAATTGGGGTTACGTTGAATAAGTTTTCAATCCTTTTTCGAATCTGTTTAACTCCTAAAGTGAATGTTACGGAGTTGTGAAGGGAAACAAACAATGGAATTAGGGGCTGGGTTGAAATGACCAGCGATGACGGAATAAAAGCGAGGATTAACTAGCAAAGCAAAATATACGGTTGTATGGCGAAAAGAGTGACGGTGAGATCCCTTAGGGGTAGCTGAAGTTGACAAGAAGACTTGGTCAAAGTTTTTGACTGTTGGAGTGGCCCCGATGCGAAAGGTGCGGCAGGGAATGGGACGATTGGGCGGGTGTGGAAACCACAAAATCTATAAATATAATAAAAAAGCGCCAGACTTATATTTCAAAACCCGCAATTTTCCCTTTCAAAAGATATTGGTATATGAGTTGCTTTCCAATTGCTCGCGATGCTCGGTTGTGATGGTGTTTTTGTTTGTTTTTTTTGCCCGACTTTCGTTACTGGTGTGTTTCATGTACAGAGGAAACTTTGTCTGGGCAAATTCTCTGGAACTACCCTTGAAACAACGAGTTTTGGGGAGAAAAAAGATCACGTCGCTAATTGAGTTTTCGGGGCGCCTCTCCGAATTTTCACAGAATTTTGAATTATCAGCGCGAGGCTTCTTGTCTGTTGTATATCTCGTAATCGTTGTATAGCCCGTTTGCCTGCACCAGCCGCACTTGAGCCTGCAGTGCATCCAAACTGCAGGCATCCTTTGATCTGCAACCAATGCTGAATTTACAAGATTAAAGTCGTTTATTATCAATGTTCTAATCATTTTAAAGTTTGGGTTAAGACAAGAGACTCAAGTGGGCGGAGGAGTTGTTCTGCTTGGATGAAAACTGAAGGGAAAACAGCTAGACTCGCAAAAGTGATTTGGGAAGCGACAGAGAGCTTTTAGTCTCGTAACAATGGAAACTATTAGCATTATCTGTCTTGTTTTTGAATGCATTATCATCGACAAACTGGACGAAAGAATAACACGTCTCAAAAGGCCGTTACCTTGTCATGTTTATGTGCAAGCCAAATTGGGAAAATCCCGATCTGCATTCTTGCATGCAGTTTAGGCGCGCTGCATGACTGCAACTCCAGCAGCGCTTCTAACATAGGGACATACAAGCGAGCAGTTTGACATTAATATACTACGCAGTGTAGCTTGTGTGTCAATTTTTTTTTGAACTTGTAGTGTTTTTTCAATACAAGAAAAACCTAAAAGATCCTTTATCACTTGTAGCTACTCTCATTGAAAGTACATCTCTGCACGGAAATCTCACTGGTGCTACAAAATGTTTCTAACTCAAATTTGATTAAACAACGCATGGTCTCTGTATAGTTCCTTATCTTGTTACTGAAGCACGAGAACGCTTACGTAGCCGAGGGATTTCTAAAGGTTTGCCCACCGAGAACATACTACTATAATTTGAAGCTATTGAATATAGAAATTTGGCAGTCTTTAGGCCGTTCATAAACAGAACATACCTTGTAACATAGCTGTCATAGTTATCCAAGTCAATGTATCGTCTATTTCATAGAACATAGTTCGAATAGTTATCAGCCCCAGTTGGGCTTGTCGATAACAATCAATTGAGAGGCATGTTTCAATATTTAGATATCGGCTCCGGCAAATTCGGCAGACTGATTTCTGACAGGACCCAGATAATCATTTTTCAAAATGACATCGCAATGACTTGGAATCCAGAATTTAATTAATATGATTCTCAGTGGTAAATAATCTAGTGTAGACGATGCAATCATAGCATTGAAAGGACACATTTAACTGATAAAGACATTGGAGCCTATAAACAGATACCTTGTCTTTTTCCATTTGGGAGTCGTTGAATTGCGATAAATGTATTTGTAAGGAACATCACGATATTGAGCCCAAATTATTTGTTAGGGAGTAATTGAGATCCTGCGATGGAAAGACTGGACAATTTCTACACAAGAAGTAATATTTGAAAAACAGAGATACAATGGCAAAAATTAGGATTACGTAACTCATCCAATTCTTGGATACTTATACATCGTGCTCAGAGAGGACATGAAGTAAACATATTCGGGACAAGAATTACAAAAAAAAAAGTTCTAAATATAAAACCTAACCAAATTAATCAAATAGAAAATGCCTTGACATCTGCCGATAATTTTTCAAAATTCAGCTCCTACAATGAGTTTATCGCTTCTTCGTAAAGGCCGGGGTTTCCATAAGCTCTACAACCCAATATCTGATGGCAATAGAAGGCGTACAGCCCTCAGCAATTCGACAGCTATTGCTCCAACATACGTTACTGCCGCTAATATCCGTGCAGTCTACGCTAAATGCGGATGCCTTGTTTCAGAGCGAATGCAACGACCCACTGATCTCTACTCTTCTGGTGCTTAGACCCTACGGCAACAATGCCCGCTACAGCGTTCCAAACCAGAGCTACCGAATAGCCAATTTGCAACTTATTTCAAGAACATATGGCCTGTTTCCTGTGCGATTTGATGCTCCTCTATCGGAATTGTTGACGGTGCATCATCTTTCTGATGAAAAGATAGGCCCCCTCTTCAGCATCTCCTCTTTAGAACAGCTACTAAGGCACGCGTCGCAAGAACCTGATGAAAGCACAAACAGTTCACGCTCCGAATTGTATTCCGACATGTTTCGTAAGGCTGTGTCTTCCAACCGAATTGTCCTGTTTGACACACTTAACCATCCTGTCGCACACGTATTCGTAGTAGACTATGCGACAGACTCGATTGACACCATCCGGCAGCTTATGGTCGAGTTTCGGAACTTTCTGTTCCCGAAATATTTCCAAATTTCCGATGTTCTCTTCCATGCACTTGTTGTCTTTGACCTGCGGATTGTAGCTGAGGCAGAGGTACGTGAGTTTCAAGAAAAGCTTCGAACGGCGTTGTCTGTCAATTCTTCTGCCGTGCCTATGTTCCAGGCCAATGATTCTGGGGCTCATGTGCGTATGTCCAAGTTTGAAAATGCCACTATACAAGAACAGGTGCAGCATTTGTCGTTACAACCGGGAGACAACCAAAGTCTCCGAATTCCAAAGACACTAGATCAAATACTCCGGATCAAGTTATACGAGTTTATTTCAAAAGTGTTGATACCATATATGGAACAGAAAATACGGTTGTGGGACGACCTGGTTCTACTTCCCAAGAAGTCCATCACTGGGCGCTTGTTTTCGGTCTCCCGAAAGCTTTTCAACAACAATGCAGACGTAGGCACAAGCGGCACAAGCCCCAATACTTATAATCATCAGGATCATTATTATTACCGCTCATCACCCGAACAAGTAATCAGAAAGCTCGCAGATTGGTCACTAATGTTGAAAGACTTCAAGTATGCATACTCCACCTACGACCTAATAAAAAAAGACTACACAAACGACAAAGCCTGGGTGTATGTAGCGTCTACACAGGAAATGTGCATCATTTCGCTTCTTCTAGCGCAAACACAGCCCCAAGCGTCTGACTCGTTCCCTGTCGCTCCCGATAAGAATACTCTTCGGAAGATACGCCACGATATTATCGAGCCGTACATTGACAACCTAAACTATACGTTTAAGCTGCGGCTCAACGTAAAAACCTATGCACTTAGAAGTTATCTCGTTGTTGCCGAGCTCTTGCTTAACATGAGCAGTATGTTTAGCATTCCTTGGTGGTGGGATGACCTCATCGAAGGCTACTTTCTCAAAGCTGCTGCTGATATGGATAGCCATTTAGCTGCCTCAGGATCAGGCGCTGGACCGCACGTTCTTAGAGCTATTCTTTACGAGCGGGTGGGATACGCCAAGGCCATTAGTTACTATATACCTCTAGAGGCGTCAGAATTGGTGAGGGGAATACTACAGGATGGTATTCAGCCAGGTGTCGCTGAAGAGGTTGAAAAGGGTGGACATGTAAATGCCGCGAAAATTCTCCCCAAGAATGACAACGCTGTTGTTGGTAGAACCCGTTTTAGGAAGAGCGCTTTGTGGTATTTGCTAGCGATGTGGGAGTGGCGAGACTTGGGCAATACGAGACAGGTGGAGAAGGTCTTGCATCGTATGAGGATTAGATACTCTGTGGATGAACTCACAGAGAACTGGTATGACCGCAAGGGTCTTGCATTAGAAGGGTTCAAGAGGTATTTGAAAGCCGCTGAGCCGCAAATGGCCCCAGCCCAAAATACAGAGCTTGACGCAGAGGGAGCTGGAGATGCTGACCCAGAATTGGGGAATTAATTCGTTCATTTCATGACTAGATATGTAGAATAAATGTAAGCCTATACTATCTAGATAACTTAGTGTGGTAACTCAGAAATTACAGACACATAAAACACCTTCTTTAATAGATCAAGAAAGGCATTGATTTGATATAGAAATAATAATTACGTGTTTGCGTGTCTCAGGTGCACAGCATACGAGGGTACTACTCCACATCTCTATTGCACCTAGATAAGAAGTGATACAATGAAGCAAGCTCTATATATCCTACAGAGAAGAACACTTTCCACAGCTCAAGTCAGAAAGCCCGTGACGTTCCGAGATCTCCTCAAAACACCAGTGCTCAAAACGCTCTTCCTCACGTTTGTGTTTGGCTCTGCAGTTGTGGAGTCATCTAATGCACGAAAAGAGATCGAGTCACTCAAGGCAGCATATGAAGTGAAATTTCGTATTTTGAGGGATGTGACGCAAAAGATCAAAAACAAAGAACCCGTCAATGTCGCTCAGGAGCTCAACATTGCTAACTCCATGACTAGAAACAAATACAACTCTGTAACTGACCTTGAAGTGGATGACCAATTCGAGGCATTTCTTAATACCTTAGAAGGCACAGATGAGACCGAGGAGGTTGTGACAAAAACGAAAAATGACACTCCTTCTGTCGCTGGACATGAAGTTGCGTCCAACTCAATTGTCAAGAACACCAAGCAATTCTTGTAGCCTTCATATGTAAATATATTAATGTAATCATGAAAATGGGTAAGTCTTGTAGTTTGATTTCTCGAAGAATCTAAAAAGGTCACGGAGACATCCTGCTACAAGTAATGTCTTAAATACCTTGTTGGTAATCAAATTAAATATACACATCAAAACTAAAACCTACCTAATTTACAACACCGCAATCTTCTTCAAAGTTCTGCGATGCATCTCACCCAGCTCCAGAACCTTACCCTCGGCCACCAACTGTCTAATAATCTCATTAAGATCTTGGTTCTCAACACGAACGCTCAGCTTCTCGTTGACCTTCGACATCAATTCCGAATACCTGATAGGAAGACCGTCATCAAGCATTACAAGAATCTCCCTATACAAATCTTCACGCATTCTCATCTGGACAGTGCTTGTACCCGTTTGCACCAAGTTCATGTCGATACGGCCGGAAATTGGATCCGTAGCATAGTCCTTAATGGCAGACTTGATCAAACGCACAGCTTCACGGACGTCAATGACCTCTACACGTTGACTCAACCTCATTTTGGCGTGTGCTTCAGCTAGACGAATCATCGACTCCAATTGTCTAGTGGTAGCCGTAATTCGTCTTTCCAGCGACCTGGCGTCATCGCCAAGCTTACGCATATCCACGTAAGACTGCACTAACACGTTTTTACTCTCTTCTGTAAGAACAGGATTCATATTCTCTTTGGCGTATTGGATGTATGCGCTAAGAATCTCTACAGGCAAAAGTGCGTGAGATGAAACGGAGTCAGGGACGTCTTCCAAATACATATCTGTGATGTGGCTAGCCAACTGACGGTCGATGGTCTCATCAACCTTATCCAAGATCAAGTACACAAGATCAAAACGAGACAAAAGTGGAGGTGGCAAGTCGATGTTGGACGTGACAGGAAGGTTTGGGTCATAACGAGAGTTGATAGGATTGGCAGATGCCAAAATAGATGTCCGCGCATTCAAAGTGGTAATGATACCAGCCTTAGCGATAGAGATGGTCTGTTGCTCCATCACTTCGTGCAACACGGATCTTGTTGCATCGCTCATCTTGTCAAACTCATCAATACAACATACACCACCGTCGGAGAGAATCAATGCACCAGACTCAAGCACGAGTTGTTTAGTGTCAATATCTCTAGTGATGTACGCAGTCAAACCAACCGCGGAAGAACCCTTACCAGAAGTATAAATACCACGAGGGGCAATTTTGTGCACATACTGAAGCAATTGAGATTTGGACGTCGAGGGGTCACCACACAAAAGAACATTGATATCGCCTCTATAACGGCCACCTTTCTTGAATGTTTTGTTGGTTCCGCCAAACAATTGAAGAAGAATTCCCTTTTTCACATCGTCCATCTCATACACCGAGGGAGCCATAGACCGAGCCAATAGTTCATACAAGTCGTCTCTTTGTGAAATTTCTTTGATCCTAGCGATGGTCTCGTCAGACAATTTCCGCTGCTGCTCCACTTCTTGGGACTCCACAGCCTGCTGTTGTAAAGTGGAGGCGTCAGGAGAAAGGCGCTTTACATCAATTTTCTTGATGTGCACAACATCCAAGTAAGTCTTATACAAGTTTTTGAGCGCGCGCTGACGGGTGTTGACTCTAACTGGTAACGATCTGAAAATACCACACACCTCTATCCGGTCACCTGCACGACAAGTATCCACCAACTCGTCATAGACACACAAATTGACGGAGTGAGGAGTTTGTCCATCAGGAACCAAGTCTGGGGTTTCTTGTAACTTGATCACTTGCTTGTCGGCGAAAGAAGATCTGTTGTGAATAATGGCCATAGTGTTGACCTGTCCACAGACTGAACGAGGACACTTGGTTGGTTCGGAGATCACACCACGATCGATTTCAACAGCTATTGTGTGGTCGCACGCAGTACACTTGAAGAACGCAACTTTCATGTCTGGAATGATGGCACTCGCACGAAGCACCAAACCCTTCACAGAAACGAGTTTATCAATGTCGTTGGGATTCAACTCACGCATACCACGACGCACGGCGTTAATATTGTATGGTCTAATTGTGTAGATATTTGTCTCGATATCATCTATGGAAGACGGAGCAGGCGATTGGTCGGCAAAAAGCGAAACCAAGCAGTCTTTGACGGTCTGATCCATAATTGGAATTACTTCCTGTGGGTAGTTGATGAGTTGGTAGTACAATTTCTTAGTGGCGCCGTAGGCCAAAAGGTTTGCAGCGTCCAAATTAAGATTGGTGGTACCCAAGTCCTTCATGGCGTTCAACTGGGCCACATAGTAGAGTTGCAGGTCTTCAGGCTCCACAGGCTGGCCGTCCATGACTTTACGATATTTCATTTTAAACAGCATCAAAAAGTCTCTGAAAGAGTTTGTGCAATCTTGGATCGACACATTTGTACCCCAAATCACTCTAACAGGCTCGCCGGAGTCAAAGACATCCGATTGCAACTGTGAGCTATCCGAGGGCAAATCATTAGGACCACCAGCACGCGAAGATGGATGTCTTGCATCGAACATGCGCCTTCTCATTGGAGACGACAGGCCATCGGCGTTCAAATCAGACCGAAGTGGTCTTCTGACGATTCTGTCCACATCTGAGGTCAAATTGTCTGAGCGTACACGTGAAGATGAGAGGTCCAGGCCATGATGGCGACTTGAGGACGTATAATGAAGTGGCGACGAGACGTTTTGTCTTTGTGACGAGGGGAGGTTGTCTGAGCCTGGGTTAGAAGAACTGGAGGCGAAAAAGAGCGGCGATGAGGGAACAAGTGGCTGCAGCTGCGATTGACTCTGCGACTGCGTGTTTGTGCCCTGGTTCTCTGTATCGGGCGCCGTGTTTCTTATTGGGGACAGCGACATCTCTTGTGGGTTTGGATTATTACTGAAGGATGTAGATTATTTGATGTTTCAATGAAGACAAGCGCAGGTATGGAAGATCTATCTTATGTCGTTAAATGAGGAGAATGCAATTATGTCTATTGCGTTCCCAATTGAATCCTCTGTTTTCGGTTCACTAGTCTGCAGACGTGGTGGGAGGAATAGTCGAGAAGTAGCTAGGAAGTACTGAAATTGAAGAAATGAGTTGACGCGCGTCATTACATTTCCCAAATGGGCCGTCCATAATATGCAGGTCGCGATCAAGAAAGTTTAAGCGGGTTAGCATCAAACCGTGTCTATCATTGCAAATACTATTTTAATTAGATGCAATACTTTAAAGGTACTAGCCGAAATTGTGTGAGCTAAAAATTATGGTGTGGTACTAGTTTGTGTGTGGCGTTGTCTCTCTGATCAATCGATAACATTTAAGTCTGCTACTCAATACGCGCTTGCATTGCAGGGCTACTGTGTGAACAACTACAACAAATAACAATGACAGATTCAACGTCCCCAGCGAAACTAAACCTCGGCCAAGCAAGCCGTGTTTCGACTCTGCAAGGTTATGAGCCAGGACGCAAATCTGTGTCGCCTATACGAGCTTTACGTAGCCCTCTAAAGACATTGACTCCATCTGAACATTTAAGGCCTGCGCCTTCGTTGGGCCAAGCCCTGCTGGGAAGTAGAATTGGCATCAATACACAAACGAGTCTAGCGTCCCCAGTTCGTCGGTCGGGGTCTCCAGAACGTAGACAACGAATTCTTGAACTAGAGCAGGAAGGACTTCCGGGGAAGAAACAAAAAACCGTTTCGGTTAAAAGCGAGCCCGAAATCATATCATTTACTACCGAGTCTGAAGTGCCGGCTCTGGTGGCGGACATTTTAAACGAGACAAATTCTTTGTTAAGAGGCATGAGGGACACACAACGGTTACTTTTAGCTGAGGTTAGGGAACTAAAAGCGACAGTCAATGAATTAAAAAGGCAGAAATGATTACCTTTAATTCATGCAATGCGTTCAATAATTTACTTTGTTTCACTCCTAAGTTGTACTTTTTAGTTCTTATAATCCCATTTATGTTCCTTATATATGATATATATTGGAGGCCTTTCTATTCTACAATTTCAATCGTAAAGTATCGAAGTACTGAAGATCCTCAAAAATCGATTTTTTTATCGGTCTCATCTCCATCTTCCACTGGAATTCCCCACTCTTCAATTGCAAATCGTTTTCTCCCGTTCTTGAATGCATATTCTCCATTTGCCACAACCATCATGCCCCGTGCAGATAATACCGGGAGCTTAAGAATATTAACTAAACCCTGTTGAACTTTGGCAGGCTCATTTTTATATGCCCTTTCTAATAAAGCAACCATCGCTGCATTAAAAGGTTGGAGATGGATTACACTGTCCATTATGCTCTCTACCAGGTGGGTGATCAACGACTCACGCGGAAATAAGTCTAAAGCGATCGATGCCATAAGAACCAGCGGCGTAGAAGAGACGATTGCTTTAAGACTATGTATAAGCGGGATAATGTATGCTGGTGTACAACACAGAGGAGGATACATTGACGGGTTAAGTAAGCCTGGCACTACGATTCTCACTAGCTCATTATTCGACACATGCTTTTGAACAATTTTGCGCACTTGCTCCGCCACTGTGGTGTATAATGGAGATAGCGGAACGAATGTGATATCTTGAGGGCCTGCGCCTGGTGTAAGACGCAGTGTGATATCAAACTGAGACAGATACAAGGCTGACAATTGGTCATCGTTTTCTGTTTCTTCTGATTTGTCAGCAGGGTTCTTCTGAAGACCATACCGCCATGCAATTTTGAGATCCTTTTCAGCCATATTGGCGACACTGACCTCTGCCGAGACCTGTGCAATTTGCGCTTTCTTCTGCTCCTTTGAGGATCCCTTGTATTCTCCTGGGAGATCACGAGCCCAAGCAGCGGGAGCACCGACAACGACGACGTGTGTGCTGGCGGTCGCTTGATCGGCGGTTTTTAAACGGTTATGGATAATTCCCTGAGATGCGAAAGCTCTGAGTAGAACCAGAGAAAAGTCTGTTGTTCCGGACTCTTCAATAATCATCGTGTTACTCAAAGGAAGGCCCAGATGGACCATTATCTTATCGAGATCAGCACAACCAGTTGAGACGATTGGCTGCGAAGTAACGAGCGATGGCTTGACTGCCGGATTCCCGACGAAATGGGAGACCTTCATGTCCGATTCAGTTCTTTCAGACAGTTTATTAGAGAGCTCCTGACGTCTGTTGATTGGAGCAAAAGGCGATTGTGCGATTGAGGGAGGAACCTGGTTTGGCCTTAGCATTGGAGCTCTTGGTGCCAAGGGAGCACGCGAACCCGGGAGTGGAGCTACCTGTGGTTTCCGGAGCAGATCATTGTTTGTAAGAGGCTCGTTGCGTCTTCTGAAAGACATTGCGGTTGGCGATGAGCTGAGCCTTGACTTTCGAGATGATTACCTGGGCAATGCGGGGGATGCGATGATGCGACGAGAAATAATTTATAATGCGATATACACAAAACTAATTGTTATTTTAAACTGCTTGTATGAGGTAAATAAATCAGCTAATTGTTTATCTCAATATTTTCTTTCGTATCATTCTAGTTCTGGAGCAAAAACAATGAGAGCTGAACAACAGCCGGAGGCTTAAAATGATCTTAAAGTTAGTCGCTTGCTTTTGCGAATAGTGATATGTAGAAGGAAGTCTAAAAATGTACAAGCTTTCATTACCGAGTGGTGACTTGGTTCATGTTCCAGACGACATAAACCTTTACAAAGCATTCGTTGATCACTAAAAACCTTTTTGTTTCTTTTTTTTTTTCAGTTTAATTTCATAAAGTCGCAGAACTCCTTCAAAAATTAGTTATCTAGGCTTATTCTTATACTTGTTGTATAACTGATTCGCCACCCCAGCTTGGTCTATCCGCACACCCAGCATATACCAGATAAGAAAGAACGCAACAGCCATCAAGTAACCTTTCCAAAATATCATATCAATATTCTTTGTCTTATACTGACTGAAGTACCTACGTTACTCTCTGTCCCCAGAAAACTTCAACTAATAAGACAACCTTTTGTAGTTCACGCCACCTTCTATCTACTCAAAGCCTAAAGTTTCAAAGGCGCTACTGTAATGGGTGCTCTTGTCTCTATTCCATTAGCTGGTACCAGCTGGATTGCTTCATGTTTCGGTGCTGCTGCCTGCTCAGCATTTTGCTCCTCCATTGGTGGAACAATCGAGTCGTCTACAATGACTAGATTAGTCTATGCGCTCTTACTTCTTGTGAACTCAATCTTATCTTGGATTGCGCTCTCGCCATTCATAGTGAACAAACTAGAGAAAATGTCCTTTGGGTTCATCAATAATCGGTGTGGCCCGGATGGGAAACAATGTATTAGTTTCGTCTCTGTCCAAAGAATTAACTTAGCACTCGGAACTCTTCATCTTATTCTTGGAGCTTTACTTGTTAACGTGAAATCTAAAGCCAACCCCCGAGCCGTTATTCAAAATGGTTACTGGAAGTTAAAGATCCTAGCATGGATGGCGCTTCTTGCTATAAATTTCCTATTAATACCAGACACATTCTTTGTCTTTTACGGTAACCACATAGCTATAATATTCTCAACAATATTCTTGGGCATTGGCCTTATCCTTTTGGTGGATTTTGCCCATGCTTGGGCTGAAAAGTGCCTCGAGAAGATTGAATTGGAAGAGCTAACCGGTGACGACGAATACAATGCAGGTTTCTGGAAAAAGCTTTTAATTGGCGGGACTTTATCAATGTATGTGTGTAGCATTGTTTTGACGGTGATCATGTACATATTCTTTGCCAGTAGTGGGTGCAGCATGAATCAGACCGCCATCTCCTTAAATGTTGTGTTCTCCATCATAACATCAATTATCTCCATCAATCAAAATGTTCAAGAGTCGAACCCTAATGCAGGTCTCGCACAGGCATCTATGGTAGTATTTTACTGCACTTATTTGGTTCTAAGCGCTGTTGTTTCCGAACCAGATGACAGACAATGTAACCCACTAGTGAGATCTAGAGGAACGCGAACATTCTCTGTTGTCCTTGGAGCATTTTTCACTTTCTTGGCATTGGCATATACCACCACTCGTGCTGCTAATACCACATTCTTCAATACTGAAGGACAGGAATTCACAGAAAGCACGATTTCAGAGCAGCCAAGCGAAAGAAGCCAAATGAGGTATCAGGCGATTAAGCAAGCTGTCGACGAAGGATCACTTCCCGAAAGTGCTCTTAACCAGCTTGATCTCTACGATGAAGCAGACGAATCCAATAACGACACAAAGCTGCCAACAAAGTACAATTACACTTTGTTCCATATCATTTTCTTCTTGGCAACTCAGTACATCTCGACTCTTTTGACCATCAATGTGAAGCAAGATGATGTGGGAGACTTCATCCCCGTAGGTAGAACCTATTTCTCGAGTTGGGTGAAGATTGTCAGTTCTTGGGTGTGCTACATTTTGTACATCTGGAGTCTTGTCGCTCCAATGATTTGGCCTGACCGGTTCAATTCTATTACTTTATAAAAATCATCTACCAATTAGGTGGAATTGCGCGTGTAAGCTGGTTCCATCTGTAGTAGTCAGTTTATACGTTTAAAATTAATGTGATCATAACATTTTATGTAGAAATCTTCAGAACCTTGGAACCCAAACGGACATAGCCTCTTGACGTTGTAACCCCAAACCTTTCATTCGATGATAAACCGTTTCGTTCATGTCGGCTTACAAGCTCTGGCAAAAGATTTCAGATGCGCCTTTTGTAACTTTGATGGACCAGAGATTCTTATTTAAGATACAAAATTGTTTCGTACCTCTTATAACAAAGACAAACGTCTTAAAATTGATTGCTAGACTTAAGAGTCATTCAATATAGATACTTGTTTTGCCCTTTCGAATATTTCCGTCATAAGAAGAATATGCATGATTTTTATTGAAATGATAATTAATTAACTGTCTATGAATATATGTCAAAACTTTACGTGGGCCTTAAATTGAAAGCCTTCAAGTTATGTTGACTCTAAATATGTCGGATGATAGTTTTTTTCCAATCTTAGACTCCATAAGACATATAGTCGACACCCCATGGACGTCTCAATAGAATTCCTCAGTCTTTGATGGATCAATACTAAATATCATGCGTATGATTTAGAACGCGTGAGAACAATTTACTTAACTTGAGTTTGTTCACATCTATAAAGTGAGCGACATGAACATAATTAGCAGCCGTGTTTGGTGAAAGAGGAGCTGCATTGAATCAACAAGTTTATTGTGGTGATACATTTGGACGCCAATTAAAATATTGCGCAACTTTTGGCCTATATTACTTTGCGTCTTGAATTCTTTCAGGACGTCGTCAACCAGGCTTCTTAAAACCAACATTGAATTGATAAGCACTAATTTTATGACTAGTATAAGTTAAACGCAAAATGGAAATGTTCTGAGGATTCGTGCCATTAGCCAACCTCCGATTGATCCGATGAGTTATATACCAATTCCTCGTGCAAATCTATACAGCACTCCTGAACCCATTTTGGGTCCGATGCTCACGGGATTTTTTCTTTTTAGTTTCTTAAACTTGCTAAAGAAACGTAGTGTCCTTCTACTACTGCCAACCGTGCCCTGCGTCTCAGCTGAGTCAGCGCTTGGACCTGCGACCTCTCGACAAGCCGCATCCAGAGAATTAACAATATTTTCGACGCTATTTATAAGCGGTTTACCGACAGATTTTGTCGCTGCACTCGGCCCCTCAGATACGGCAACAGTGTCAAGCACTGGCGTAGCAGGTGTAGCTAATGTGTTTGGCACAGGTTTCATGAACCCTTTCATAACTGCCCGTGTCATCATCCTATTCCAAGCCACCTGTGCAGTAGCATATGTACCTGGATTACTTGGTAATAGGACCGTAGCTGCATTGGAATCCACTGGAGTCATTTCCTGACGAAGAATCTTGGCTCCAGTATTGGGTGGATTAGTATTCATAGATCTACTACCATATAGACCTCTCAAATTATTGGGATTTCCCTTATGATTGAAAGTTTTGGAATTTTTGCTGTCTGTGCTGAGCTTGTTGTCACCGATTACAATATGGCCAGCTTTTTCTGGGTAAGAAGCAGATTCCCATATATTTTTACCACTGTTGTCGCTGGAGCTGCGTTCTTCACTGACACTCCGGTCTTTACTAGGGCTGTATTTGCCTGTGCTATGGGAATCGCTAGAGCTGCTTTCGTCGCTAGAGCTGCTTTCGTCGCTAGAGCTGCTTTCGTCGCTAGATCTGCTTTCGTCGCTAGAGCTGCTTTCGTCGCTAGAGCTGCTTTCGTCGCTAGAGCTGCTTCCGTCGCTAGAGCTGCATTCGTCGCTAGAGCTGCATTCGTCGCTAGAGCTGCATTCGTCGCTAGAGCTGCATTCGTCGCTAGAGCTGCATTCGCCAGTGCTACGTTTGTCGTAATATCTGCATTTGTCACGGAAGTCGCGATAGTTGCTATAGTCTAGGAAGTCTAGGTAGTCGCAGTAATCTCGGTAATCTCGGTAGTCTCGATAGTTTCTGTAATCTCGGTAGTCTCGATAGTTTCGGTAATCTTGGTAGTTTCGGTAGTCTTGGTAGCTGCGGTTGCTGCTGAAGCATCTTACTGCCCTAAAGCTGGATTTATCACTGACACTGCGTTCTTCATTGCTATGGTTGTCGTGGCGCCTACCATCATCCGTCTTTTGGCTACTGTGGTAAGTTTGCATGTCATTTAGACGTTGGCCATGGTTTCCACGGGCGTAACGATCATCGCCTTCGCCACCGTCGCTGCCGTTATAGCTACTTCTGCTGCGATTGTCGTCATTGCCTATACTTAAGCCATCAACACTGCCGTTGTTGTAGCCCTTGTCGGTGCTTCTGCATATTCCTGATTGATGCGCTGCTTTAATCTCTTCTTTCCGAGAATCTCTTACTTCAAAAGTTAGCCCTGAAGAGACCGCAACAGAATTTTTATGGGAGGGAGTGTATTTTGGAGGCGCATCCATTCCAAAATCAACCTCATGAAACGAATTTCGGTGAGACAGCTTCGCGCCCAATGAACAGTCATCGGACGAATGACCAGAATTATTTCTCGCTAATAGACACCTTACATTGTCTTCTGAGTAGAAGCGAGAAGCTGGAACTTTACTCAGCTGACCATCGAATTGTACGACTTTATTAATGTGTGCTGTATCGTGTTGTAATTTGGCGGTGGCTTTACCAGTCTGTGAGAAAGCCATGTTCTCGCAGATTAAGTTGACTGAGATCACCAGAAATATAATTATAAGAAATGAGCTTTATCTTACTAGACAAATAAGGGGCTTAATAATCATATTGGATTATTTTTCTGGTGGAGCAAGTATTTTGCACCCGAATGCCTTTGTCACGCTACTTTATTGCGGAGCACTTACTCAAATCTGAGTTCTTACCCAGCACCGAGAGTAAATAACTAATTTGGAACCCTAATGTATGTGTTTACTTTCGGCCATATGAAGTTAACAACAATTGTATTACACTGAGGTCAATTCATTAAAGGTACATATTATCCTGCACACACATTTGCAGCCACAACTTAGGAATGTACGTTGACTTGGACCCTTCCTGCTTCTATTGAAGATTCCAACCTACACGACGTAAGAGCGGGGTGAATTGGTAATCGGAGGCTTTAATTTTTCAAACCGCCAAGATGTTCACTACGCATATATTACAAACTGTCTAAACGAATCGTAGTTTAGTCTGTTCTGAGTTGAGGCCTCGATGATAACAAAACTCTTGTAGCAGAGTACATTTGCTATTTTACCTTCAACGCTTGTGATACTATAAGCTTCCAACCTGTACCGTTTTTTAGCCAAGTAAAACGTGTATCAATCCTTCAAATTTTATTAAGGTTTTACGTTTGTGGAGTCTGAGCTTGAGGTGACTTTGAAATTATTGGAGGAGGGTTTCTGATGCGAATGAACCAAGCCCAATGGCAAAGCATGTGGAACGCAAGACGGTTGGTCACATTTAATAGCCCTGTGCTTACCCGGCTTTGAATATCGAGACGAATTGAACAGGACATCCCTTTTTTTATTCAACACGATTTGATAGTTAAACGCAAATCAGGGTTGACTAAACAAGCGTATTTGCTGGGATTACTTAGAAATTGCTTTCCGAAGAATTGCTTCTAAAGGGGGAGAGTTAAAAAATTTGTAATGTATAACCAATAGATCCATTCTACTGAACAAAAAAAATTGCTGCTTTATCGGATGCTTTTCTCACTGCAAGCACGTCTAGACAGCCTCAACACTAATACTCTCACTTTCCACAGATACCGGTTGCATTGGGCATGGTGCACCTGAACGACAGATTCGATGATTTTTTAATTTTAAAAATTATTGATGGTGAAAAAAAACATTTAACAAGAAAAAAAGCTTGAAAATTTATTCGATTTTCAATTGCACCATGGATCCTCTGTCCTGGTGCGTCCCGGGAACTAGAAACCACTTATTTCGTTATAACCTGCACACAGCAAATTGATCGCACTCATTGGCTGGCGAAAATATTCCACCTTCAAAGAACCAACCCACCACACATAATGTCTGCCATCATTAACAAGGTCACAGGACTCGTCAACTCGGCCGTCACCAAGTCCGGTGAGTTGACCAACTTCGCCATTTACTGGAGCAAGGTCGGTGCTGAGCTCGGCAAGTCCGTCTACAAAGCTGAGGGTATGGCTCCTCCATCCCAGGCTCAGTTCAAGTCCGTGTACGAGTGCATCACCACTATGTTGGCTGCTCCAAACAAGGGCACTATCATCAAGAACAGATTCCAATCTCTTGGTTCCGACAACACTGAGGCTGCTCTCAAGTTTGGTGTCAACGTTGTCCAGTGTGTTGGTTTCTTCTCCTTGGGTGAGATCATCGGCAGAAGACAAATTGTCGGCTACCCTTCTTTTGGCCACGCTGAACACCACTAGATGTAGGAGAGGCAAGGATGCGCGCATGGTGCGCTAGAGGCATTTAGATTCTGACGTCCGCTGTGTGTATCGGCGGAACTTGGATATATATATATACATATTCTAAGAGAGCGGGATGTAGATGGTTAAATGATGTATGCATTTAGTCATTAGCATACATTTTCTCAAAACGTTATATTATTGAACAAATTTTGAATTTCTAACTTTAAAGTTGTAGAATCAATTGTTGGCCATTGATCAATTGTGTCTACAGGGCAAGTATCTATCTACTGAATTAATGCTGTAATCATCCTCTATGCATTATTATTATCTATAATTTACTCTTTGCGAGCTCTGATATCTTGTTTTCGCCTAAGAACTTTTTTCTTGTTCTTGTTTCCTACGCTTGGATGCTTCAATCATATCTTGGCGCTGCTTGCGCTTCTGCTTCACAACCTTGGGAACTGTACTGATCTGTTTACGGTCAGCTTGCTTAGTTTTGATTCTCTTCTTCTCGAAGCTCGTCAATTTACTCAAGTTCTCCATCCAGCCGCTGTATCCTGTACTGCCCGACTGTTTCATAGCGTTGACTATTGGTTTGACAGCCAAATTATCTTCCTTTGTGAAAAACGTAACTGCACGTCCAGCTTTGCCTCCTCTACCAGTTCTACCGATTCTATGGACGTAAGCTTGTGCAGTTTGAGGAACATCGTAGTTAATGACCAAGTTGACTGCCTTGAAATCTACACCTCGAGAAAGAACATCTGTGGTTATGAGCACCCAAATATCACCATTCTTGAATCTTTTGATAACTTCATCTCTCTGTTTTGGCGTTCTTTCTGCGTGGATGACATCAACATTCAACTTGTCATACAATAACTCGTGGAACAAGGCCTTTGCACGAGTAATCAGTTGTAAGAAAATGATAACTGGTGGTTTAAATTCTCCTTGTTGGATCATCTGTCTAATAGCAACTAACTTACCGTCCTCGTTACCTGTGAAAACTAATTTTTGCTCAATGGTTGAGGAGGCTGCGTCTTTATGTCCCACAATAATTCTGATTGGGTCACGCATGATTGACTTTGCGAGTTCTTCAACACTTGCTGGAATGGTGGCGGAGAAACACAGCTTTCTAAGCTTTGGATGAGTACATTCAGCCAAGAGCGCGTCTGTTTGTTCTACGAATCCTTTATCGAATAAGCGATCGGCTTCATCAATGACGAGCTCTTCCACAGTTGAAAGGTCTATGTGTCCGTTCTTAAAAACATCTATTAGTCTCAAAGGGGTAGACACAATGATGGCATATTTTGAAGCTTTGACAATGTTATCTGAAAGACGTACAGCTAATTGTCTAGACATAATTGCACTAGGAAGGTTCTTGTGACCCTTAGTGAGAACTTGTAGTTGAGCATGTATTTGCAGGGCCAATTCATTGGTAGGTGCAATTATAAGACCTCTGACGGCGGTGTTCTTTGGTGGCGCATTCTGCAACAAGGACTGGATCATTGGGATAAGAAATGCCAAAGTTTTACCGGAACCAGTAGGGGCACATGCTAAGACATCACGCTGACTGAGCGAAACCGGAATGGCTTCACATTGAATTGGAGTGGGCTCTACGAACTCGGCATCTAGGAGATTGTGGATAAGACGCTTGTTCATATTGTATCGCGTTGTCATGTCGGCAAAGGAGCCAATGGGAAGCGGAATGTCGTCACCAGTGACTCTGGTGTGCGACTGTTCTCTAAACTCAAGGGCCTCTTTCTCTGTGCTAATAACTGCATCATAGCCGAATTCAATGGGTTTTGATGCTCTTACGGTTTTTTTAGTCTCTTTACTTTCATCGCTTACTTCGGTTTCATCTCCTTGGCTTTTGTTTTGATTTTGATTAGACTTTCTAGTGCGGAAGAAGTCTGTTTCCTTCTCGATCTCTGCCTCCAATGAGTTAGCCTTTTTAGCTGGAGCAGTGGGTTTCGGAAGCAGAAAATCTGCCAGAGCTTTTTTGCTCAGCTTCAAAGAAGCACCACGTGATAATATACGGAAGACGTCCATAATTAGTGATGTTAGGTGTAGTCGATGAGCACTGGATGTCTGTTACACCTCTGTGGAGTGCGATGAGGTGGGATGAGCATCAGAGCCGGAATCGAAAAGAAATGATAAATTGAATTTTTTTCTTGAAATCTCGTAAATAATACCCTTGAAATGTTGTTTAAGATCTCTTATTTTTATTTTTTTGCCGCTCTAGATTTTGTTACAACCTACAATGCGGCAACACGATGGCTGCAAGAGTTCACATACTATCTAGATAAGGGAGTCCACGAAAGCTTGAACATTTGCAAGTCTTCTTTGAGCTCTTTATGCTTCATACGTAAATGAATCTAAAATGTTTGTGTTTTAGAATCTATTGAAATAGGAAAATTAACCTATTAACTTGGATTATGATTAGCATTGTTGCTCAGTCTGTTGTTCGTTAACCGTAAGTCATTGACGCCTAGAACAACCTAATATCAATTGGCTTTAATATCGTGAAAAGAATAGCTGCGTACAAGGCTATCGGTGTATGAACTGCAAGCAAAGGCCATATTTCAAATAAATTTAAAAAACTACTCAACGCTATATTTTCCCCTGAGCTCTGGATCTTTTTTCTTTTGTTTGTCATTAAACACTACATCCTAGCTAAAATAGACGGAACTAAAAAAACCAGCTTAAGATCAAATTAAATACTTATAAAAATCGAAGATGACTGATGTAATTCCTTTCTTTTGTTTAATTGTGAACCCTCTTTTATCATTTGTGACTGCAAAACTTACACCCGTGCATCACGAAAACTAAAGTTTTGAGGCTTCCACAAAGTTTCATCACGCCAAAGCTCAGAAGGTGAAATCAGCAGAAGCGTCTCCATAATTGTCAGCATCTTCCAGTAGCTTTCTCTTCTAGACTTCTGCTACTTACTTACCCACGGTCCTTTTTATCCCTGGACTCTATTCCGAACCAAGTGGTGGAGCTTCATTTTCCAGTTTTTTTCAGTGGATCCTATCTGATTCGTCTCACAAGAAAGAAGCCAAAAACAGCTACATTTTACACAAAGATCCAATTCTTGGCAGCATTTGTACTGAATTTTGGAAATTCCGGAAATTTTTGTCTTCACTTTAGCATCTATAGGTAGATACAGTTCGAGACAGTTCTTACACATATCAAACCAAAGACAGAACCAAAGATGTCACTCGTAAGAATATTCAAGAGAACCGTCTTCATGCCTACGCGATTGGCAATCCGTAAGGATCCAGAACAAATTCTCACAATGCCCACGGGAGTTAGATATGGTCTTACTGAGTCCAACTTGAAGCACGTCAAGCTGTTCTTGTCTGACAAATATGCCATTCCTGACGAGTTGGCCTTGCAAGTCATTACACACAAATCCTTCACTCATGGTATCAAGCCATACAACGAAAAGTTGAGTGCGATGGGATCCAAGCTACTCAATTTGTTTTTGGCCAAGTTTGTGGTTGATGCATCTACGAAAAACGAGATGGCAGTCAACGGCAAGAACTTGGACGTTTTGGGTACTCCGATTGCTAAGGAGCTCGGTGGTCGTATGGCTTTGGGACTTTTTGCCAAGGCTGCTAATTTAAACACCACCATGTTCTGGAGATCGTACAACAGTCTGTTGAGCTTCCAAGAAAGCGGTGAGTTGAAGGTGAGTGCGCAGATGATGTATGCATTGGTTGGCGCAGTGACATTCATTCACGGAAAGAAGGTTGCTGAGGCATTTGTCAAAGAGAAGCTCCTTGAGGGACCAAACTCTCTTGAAAGCATAGCCTCAAAGTTCCTTGAGCAAGACCAAGCATAAAACATGTAAATAGAATATAAGCGTCTCAATAATAGAGAAAATCAGCTGGGTTTTGTAAACTGTATCGCATCAAAGGGCGAGAGCCAATTATTAATTCAGGTTTTTACTGAATTTGAATTGCAAAGCAAAACTTATGGAACTCTACAAGTAAAATTGGAATGAGATTTCAAACATCCCAGATGATGCGACAAACGCAAACATATATTTTAGTTCGAGCGGAGACAGCATCTCCTGGAGGCATTCTACAATGAGTACATTTCAATTCTTCTAGTAAATTCTGGCCCGGAAAAGGGTTCTTAAGATATCTGAGAAGTTTTATATTTTTTGTTTTGTGACATTGGCTGGATTTCCCCTTTAAGGCTGTTCGATGCTTCAATTATCACAAATAAATGTAAGATTCTGGCGTTTCGAAAAATAGAAAGACCCTTAAACTGGGCAATCTGTAAAATTAAAAACACTTTTCAGTAAATAAAGAAAGTATTAAATCAAGCATGACCCACTGATAAGTTCATACTGGTCAAAAGACATGTGGTTTTGACCTGCAAGTAAGTAGCATTGAAGGGTCTGATTTAAGACAAGCCATAAGAATTTTTCCGAGGTTCCTAACCTACAAATATTGTGAATGGCATACATTTTGTTCCAAAAATCAAAGTATTTGTAATAATTACTGTACAATCCGATAGGAACTTCTTTGGTGGCTAGGAGCCTGCGGCTGGACCCAAACTGTACAGGCTCACCCTTCGATAGATAGACAAGATGAATTGTCTGACAAGTGGGACGGATCAAGTTACGAATATTGGAACGAATCGAATCCCCAACAGCAACACAATTTTGTATGCGATGTATGCGATTTATGCGAAAAAATTATTTTTACTTGTCTAGAGTCACTTTCGGAGTTAGCCCGTTGTCGCGTCCAGAACGGTTTTACCCCACACATCCACGGTTCGTATTTACACTTGACAGCACCTGTGTGAATTTCAGTCTGCGAGCCACCAAACGTACGGAATCGACATACAGTTTGACTGGTTAAATATTCCCATAATTTTATCCTGAATCATGTCATCTGGAAGTGAATTGGCCCATGCTATCGCTGGCGCGGGCGGAGGAGCCTTATCGATGATTGTAACTTACCCTCTTGTGACGTTATCTACTCTTGCACAAACAACACAGAAGAAGAAAAATGATGATGGAGAGGACGAAGTGTCTGCTTGGCGTCAACTCATAAAACAAAAGGGCTTCAAAGGTCTTTATTCGGGCTTGGAGAGTGCCTTGTATGGCATAACCTTATCCAACTTCATCTACTACTACTTCTACGAACTTTCCTCCAACGCCTTTCTTCGTGCCAAAGTGGCTGCTGGTGGTTCGCGCCGGAAGAGAGGACTTTCTACCGTTGAGTCGATGATCACCGGCGCAATTGCCGGAGCGATTACTGTGATAGGAACCAACCCTTTCTGGGTCGCTAACACACGGCTGATGACGCGTGCAAAGGAGTTGGGGACAAAAAGCCGGTCGGCGTTTCAAACTATGGTTGATATTGCGCAAACAGATGGCGTTGGAACGCTTTTCGCAGGAGTCTTTCCTGCGTTGGTCTTGGTCATTAACCCCATTATCCAGTACACGATTCTTGAACAAATCAGAAACACCATAGTCACTGCCAACGGTGTCGCTGCCTTTACCTCCTCGAAGGCTTTCTTCATTGGCGCTTTCGGTAAATTGGTCGCTACTACACTTACCTATCCCTACATTACCCTTAAGTCTCGGATGCATGTGAAAAAGAAAGAGGTGTCTGCTGCGCAAGCGAAGGAGTTGTCGATGATCCAGGAAATTCGTAAAATCATTAAAGAAGAAGGTTTGGAGGGTCTTTACCGTGGTTTGGCTGTAAAGTTATTTCAATCGATCATGACCGCCGCCTTCTTATTTTACTTCAAGGAGGAATTGATGACTGGTAGCATTCGCTTGGTGCAGATCTTCCAAGGACGCAGACTTCGGAAAATGATTTGACCGACAAAGTATTTATAAGCCTATTGCTATTGAATTTTCCAATGCGCAAGAAGGTAAAAAATGAGTAGAACAAGCCCTGCCTCAAGAGCCTAGATCTGTAAATGTAAGAGTAAATGCAAATTTATTCTATGAGCAACGACTCCATTATGCCTTTCAATTAAAGAATTATGAATAAAAAATGCCAATAATAAATATGGAGTGAAGAGGTAGAAACGTTTAAGGTTTTGTGTGACACGCACAAAATGCCAATTGAACCTGGCCCCAAACATCAGTGACGGACCGGCCCAGGAATAAAGTCACCTAAATTTTCAATCACATCAAATCACTCTTCTTGAGCCATTCGTAGGTGTAGAATATTACTGCATTGGCAGGAATAGACCTAACTAACGTAATACCCAAGCCGCTATACAAGTTCCTAAGACCACCTGGTTTCGACACCAACAGCGTAATAACAGATACAAAATCCGTCTTGGCCATCAGCTTCATCGCCTGCGATGTCTGCACATTGGACTTGATGGTGTCTACTGGATAAATGGATAAGTTAAACATGAACCCTGCGGTAGCTCCGCTCGCAAGAAGGTTCAAATTCTCTCTGCCTGGATTAATGCGATTGTACACTCTTAAAGCCTCCTCGTAAGATGCAAACCAGACTGCTGTACCGGCCATTTCTCTCACTAGCGTCGAGGACAAGCCGTGCCATAAACCAGAGAAACCGTCGGTCTTTAGAACCTGTCGAATAACCGACGAGTAAGTGGCTTGCACACTTTTTCCTTTTGAAACAAGATTCGAGACTTGTAAGTTGCACTTGACCAACTCTACTGGAGTCAACACGAAGGAAGCTGCCAAGCCAGAGAAGGCACCACTAATACATACGGAAGCCATCGATTCGGTCAGAAGTGGCGTAAATGTACGCACAGCTTGCTGTCCATATTGGAAAGCAGAGAATAAAACAGCACTCTCCAAGCACGCGCCCACAATCGGAGCCTTTATACCCTTGTAGAAGGAGAATATGCCCTCTCTCTGAAGAATTTGTCTCGTGACGCCCATAGTAGACGTACCATGGGTCGTTTGGAGACGAACTTTCACAGTATCAAATGGAAATTCGATGAGCTTTCCGAGACATCCGGCCATAGCGCCATACACGATCTCTTTGCCTGGATCCACCATTTCTTATTCTGCGATGAGGTCAGTGCGATGATGTTGACAAGCAAAAGGCAGTGAAGACAGGATAATAGTCTCACCGAAAGAAGAATATAAACGATCAAATCGTATTGAACCGGGATATATCCCTTGTTGATATTAAATGAAGGAGGCCTGGAAAGTTGATGTTGTTGGCATGAGTCACTTCAAGACAGCCCCTAGAATGAGTGAAAAATCCATAAAACAAGCGTCAATGATAAGAAATTCAATTATAATCGTCAAATTCATCAACTACATTGCAATTTGAGCATATTGTCTGATTTATGATTCTTTTCAAATTTCCAATCATTCTACTTTTCGAATGTGCAACGAGGCCATAAGCCTAATTACTAAAATACGACTAAAGAAACTAATAGATCTACAATTTTCTCGTAGCAATGATTATAATACTATATGACTTATCTCAAAGGCATGAATCTGGAAGAAGCGTTACCGGCTCTACCGTGTCTGACTGGGGTGTATGTGATGGAGAACTCACCCAAGTAGTGACCGACCATCTCAGGCTTGATCTCAACGGTGTTGAAAACCTTACCGTTGTAGACACCGACGACGGAACCGATCATCTCTGGGACAACAATCATGTTTCTCAAGTGGGTCTTGACGACAGCTGGCTTCTCGTTAGCTGGGGTGGCCAACTTAGCAGCTCTCAACTTAGCAATCAAACCCATTGGCTTTGGGCCCAAACCTCTGGAGAATCTTCTTCTGACTCTGGCGCCACAAAGCTTGGTGAACTCCTCGGTCTCCATTTCGACCAACTTGGTAAGGTCAATACCCTTGAAGGAGAAGGTCTTGAAGGTTCTCTTCCTTTGGTTAGCTGAATAGTTAGTATACAAGTTATTTGTGCTTCCATGATTTGGAATGTTTTGTAAGTGTTTAATCGGATTCAGAATAGTTTGCGGAATACGATGGATATGGACAAAAGGAGCCTTTTCGGTATGATTTACTGGAGAGAAAGATTAGGTAAACGCTGTCGGAATGACAAAGAGCCAAACCTGGATGGAAATTCATGTCGTAGCATTAGAGGCTTCGAATCTTGTGGTCTGAAAAAGCTTTTCTACAAGACATGCTGACTCGTAACAAGATATCCTTTGCGTCAATCACAAAAAGAATTGGGTATAAAGTTCGTTCAATGAATCATCTCCTTGGTCTTCAAAACTTTTTAGATTTCTTATAATTCAAATTCTTTGGGGTCTGCTTCGTCTTGTTCTAACAAAAGTAATACAGAGACATCTTGGACATTTTCGAACGCGGATACTTGTATTCTGAAATATTCTTATATGGATCTCGATCAAAACTCATCTGATGTGGTCGTTCAACATACTAGTCTCAGCCATGACGATACTTCGGGATGTAGATAGTTGTGAAAAATGGTGATTGAGAGTAAAAAATTTGCGGGTATGGAGGGTACGGTGCGCCTGCACTTTGACACGTGACTGCAGATGGTTAAAGTGCGAGCTTCAGGTAGTGTTAACTATGAGGATGTACTGATGTTCTCTCGTGCGAATTGATTGATATTTCTATGTAAAGGATGGTGCTTCATTTGAGGAGCATTCAGCAGTAACAATAGTCACGTGCCCCAGTGACTGTTTTTGTGAAACATTAGATTGCAACCAATTCGGGGGATATGGACTTTATGATTACAAATAAAATGGATTTAAATTTTGCCTAGGTTTCTAGCTTTGAAGTTGAGAAATGTCATTCATTCGATATCATTCCGAGCATGTTTGGGTTGGCTGCAAAGAGACTCTCAAGACGCAATAAAGCCAATGCCTTTGAACAAACCATAGTAAAGGGTATTTTTCCGCTATTAAAACAAGCTTCAAGCCTACAAGGTAATTTCCATGCTTTCAATGTGCCAGTAGAAACTTCGTTAATCAATTATTATACAAGGAACGGTGCAATTAGAACTAAGAGCACATCGTACTCGCAGGAAAAAAAGAAACGAAGAAGGATTAGCAATTATTTTACTCTGCTTCGTTACATCGAGATCTTTAATTCTATTTTAGATATTTATTGACATCTTCCTCTGTCCCTAATCTTAGGTTACACCCGTGCATCCTGCCAGTACGAGCGGGTACATCCAGGAACTGCATCGAAAAAATTTCATACCCTTTCTTCTCTCCATCAAAGGATAGTCCGCCCATCCCGCTTAATCTGATTATCTTAAATGAAGTACTTGGCCGCTTATTTGTTGTTGGTGCAAGGTGGTAACACCTCTCCTTCTGCTTCCGACATCTCCTCTTTGTTGGAGACCGTTGGTGTTGACGCTGAGGAGTCCAGAATCTCCTCCTTGTTGTCCGAATTGGAGGGCAAGACCATTGAGGAGTTGATTGCTTTGGGTAACACCAAGCTCGCTTCCGTCCCAACCGGTGGTGCTGTTGCTTCTTCTGGTGCTGCTGCTTCTTCCGGTGCTGCTGCCACTGAGGAGGCTGCTGAGGAGGCTGCTGAGGAGAAGGAAGAGTCTGACGACGACATGGGTTTCGGTTTGTTCGACTAAACGATTTATAGTTTATAAAACGTCTTCTATTCTCAAGAATATTGTAGATGCGTAAACCCCGTGATGTACAATGAAATATTCATGAAGTACACGTAGACTTAAACGGAACAACCACCTAAAAAGCACTTTCGATTGCCTACATCGTAAAACTATTATAATTTATGAGTGCTACATTACAAATGTACATGAGCCGAATATTGAAAGAAACACTCCCAGCGTATGTAGTATAGAATCACGTTTGATATTGAATTGGGCGCTGCCAACAATGCTTTTGAATTTAATTATGGAATCAAAGATTCGCTTAGCCCCTTCTTTGCGACCAAATATACTGGATATTACTTATGTCGTCATTGTTTTCCATGGCGTATCGCATACGAACTTTCAAATCAATTGTATAATCCGTCGAAAGTGCGCAGTAGTTATTGATAGTCCTCATCCTTATCGAGCTTTTCAACCAAAATCTCAAACCGTTCCATCTCTTTCAGTAGGTCCGCGCTTCGCCTTTGACGTTTGCTTGCCTTGAGATCCTCGCCTTGAGATCCCCTGACTACCTTTTGACGTAGGTTCTGTAAATACTCCAACTTCAGTGCCTGGTAGAGGAGTTTTGAATGTTGACTCAAAATTTCAGCTCTTAATTTGTTGTAGCGCTCTCTGAACACAATGGTGTCTTCGGATAGATCATCCTTGTGAAGCTCTTTCTGGTCCGAAGTACCCTCCTGATCAACCTCTTCTCGTTTCAAGGATAAAATTGTTTCCGAGTGGCTTCCTTGTGGTATTGTAGAGTCCGCAGTGTTGTATGTCTGTGTACTTGTCTCGCCGCTACCAATTTCCATCTTGTTGTCGTCTTTGTCTCCTAAAATTATATATTTACCATCAGGCATACACTCTGCTCGATCATTTACACGCCTCACCTTATTTGACAATGCCCAACCAGAAACTAATGATTCATCTGCCTCTAGCGATAATAACTGCTCAAGTTTGGATCCAGCCATCTTGTAGTCATCGCTAGACTTTTTTTCCGAAAGCAAAATATTTTCAATAACTTCGTGAATCAATGGACGCTCGTAGTTCGCTCTGATCTGACGTTTGATCTGGAGGTTACATTTGAATAAAATACTTCGAACCTGCGAGTCTGAGATGCCATACTGGCGACAAACTTCTAATGCTTCATCATTGAGAATTAAGGGTTTGTTAAGAAGTTTCACCTGATCATCAATGAACCTGTTCACGTCAAGATATGACATTGAATTTTGGTAAGAGCTGCACCCTGAATTTCGCTAATATCTAACGTAAAACCCGTACATCCCACATTCACGTTAGTATTCCATATCTCTGCCTAAACTAAGCTAGTGTTTTTTCAGAATTTACAGTTGGAGGACTAGAATCAACTTTGTTGAAAAAATGACACTCACATGTCGTCTACGGCTTTTTCCTAATCTCTATCGCAACATCTCTCATAAGTTGTGAAACCAAAATCACGTGAGCAACCCGGTTATCTATGTTACCGAAGGGTTCAACTGATCCCTCTAACCTTGCGAATCTGAAACATCTGTGACACACTTGCTACACCGAAAACAAAACAGAGCAAAAAAAATACATGGACATTGTTCACGTCTCTAACGGTACAAGCCCGATATATGACCCAATTGGCGGTCACAATGGGTACAGAGTAGGAGCCCGTATCGCTCGAGTCCAGATAGCGATAGCACTGTTCTTAGGGTTGTCAGCATTTCTTCTCTTTTGCGTGCTCCGAAAACGGTATCCTCGTATTTATGTGGCGAATTTCAACCGAGCCAATCAAAATTATTTCCATAGCTTCACGCGCCGCAAACTCCCTAGGCTCCCGTCGCTGCTCTTTGGCTGGGTACCCATCGTCTACAAGATCAACGAAGAGCAGGTGCTCGAGCATGCAGGCTTGGACGCCGTTGTGTTTTTAGGTTTCTTTAAGATGTGCATCAAGACGTTGGCTGTCTGTGTTCTTTTCGCGTACTCTATCTTGTCGCCTGTTCGGTACTGGTTTACTGGTCGGGTAGATTTCCCTGGCGAAGGCGACGATGACGATGACGGTGAGACTTCGTTTGTGAAAGCAGGTATGAATTTTCTATTTGGCTCGTTCTTTAAACATAAGCACAAGCATTCCTTCGAACAGTTTTTGTGGATGTATACCGTGTTTACGTATGTCTTCAGCTTTGTTTTATTGTTCTTCCTCTATCGCCAAACGCTCAAGATCATTAATATGCGTCAGCAGTATTTGGGTAAGCAATGCTCCATCACAGATCGCACAATTAAAATTCTGGGCATTCCGCCAATGCTCCGCGAGGAAGAACTGCTCAAAAGACATATAAACCTGTTGGGTGTGGGAGAAGTCGACTCCGTTTGTGTAGTTAAAGAGTGGAACGTACTTAATGACTTATTTAGTCTCCGAAAAAATCTACAATATAAGTTAGAAGCCCTGTGGGTGGAATTCTTTGATATGAACGGCATTCAGAATTTCTCCGAGCTTCCACATACGAATCTTCGCCTGTCTGTGGGCGGCGATATACGAATGTCTGGCGACCCAATGCCCAATCCAAGCTCTCATTCTCATTTTCTGGACCAAAGAGCTTCACCCAGTCCTGACTCCGGCCCAAATAGCGAAACAGCATCAGTTGTGACGTCCGCATCGTGTATAGATATTGTTTCGGAGCATTTAGCACGCACCTTACCAAACGGTGATGATAGCCAAGTATCTCTTTTGTCTGAAACTGGCTACACGCGGCCAAAAATGAGAAAAGGGTGGTTTGGAGCTTGTGGCCCCAAAGTCGACAAAATCGACTATTACAACCAGAAACTCCAGGTTGTAGATAAGGAAATTAAGCGTTACCGAAAGCGAGAGTTCCCGCCGAGTAGCACAGCCTTTATCACCATGAGATCCGTTGCGCAGGCGCAAATGTTAGCGCAGGCCGTCTTGGATCCGAAAATCAATCATTTAATTACAAGTTTGGCGCCTGCGCCACACGACATCATTTGGAAGAATTTGTGTTTGTCGCGAAACGAGCGTAACACGCGAATTTTTTTGGTGATGACGCTCATTGGTCTCATCTCAATTTTATTGGTGTTCCCCGTTCGATTCCTTACGAATTTTTTGAACATTAAATCGATCTCGAAGGTCTCGCCTGCACTTGCACGATTTCTCAAGGATCACCGCTGGGCAGAAAACATAATCACGGGCATTTTGCCTCCTTATGTGTTTACAATATTCAACATAGTGATGCCGTATATTTACATATGGTTCACGAAAAGACAGGGCTACACTAGCCGTGGCGACGAAGAACTTTCGGCCATTTCCAAAAACTTTTTTTACATATTTGTCAATTTGTTTTTGGTCTTTACTCTTTTTGGTACGGCGATCTTGACCGACACAGCACAATTAGCATACCAATTAGCAGACTCATTGAAGAAGCTAAGTTTGTTCTACGTAGATTTGATCATCCTACAAGGCATCGGGATCTTTCCGTACAAGCTTTTGTTGCTCGGAAACCTCATCAAATGGCCCCTTGGGAGTTTGTTTTGGTGCAAGACTCCGCGGGACTACTTTAATTTGCATAAACCGCCAGTGTTCAACTTCGGGCTTCAGCTCCCGCAACCTATTTTAATTCTTATCATCACAATCACTTATTCTGTCATTTCCACCAAAATTGTTACCGCTGGTCTTATTTACTTTCTCATTGGCTACTTTGTGTTCAAGTATCAGCTCTTGTATGCGTGCGTGCATCCTCCGCATAATACAGGTAAAGTGTGGCCATTGGTGGTACGACGCGTGATTCTTGGTCTTTTAATCTTTCACATGATGATGATTGGTACATTGACTGCCGAAAAGGCATACATATGTGCCACGTCCATTCTCCCCATGTCCATGTTCACCTTGTATATTTTTTGGTACTTCCACAAGCATTACATACCACTTTCTAGTTTTATTGCTTTGCGCTCGATTGAAAACAACGAGTTGCCTTATCATGACGAAGAGGAGCAGGGACTATACGAGAATAATACTAACTTGAGCGCCAGAACACAGACCCTTGATGAGGAGCGTGAATTTAATCTCAGCTACGTGTATCCGAATCTTGTGAGCGATCTTGACGGGCCGCTTGTGGCTGTGGATGGAAACGATGTCCTTTTTGTTTGTCCCGATGGATCTACAGTGAAGAAACAGATTCCTGTTTTTCTGTAACAATAAGGGTGTTTCTTAATTAAAATTATTAATAGATGTATTATAGGGAAAAACTAGTGTAGCTTCATTTCCAATTTTTTAGTTGTATGCTTCGCTCACGGCTCTTTGTGTTTGTCTGTGTTGGACCATCAATAGAAGTTTCGTATGAATTCATGAGCAAACTCACGTAGTAGCTCGATTTCAGCCAAGACTCTTTGATGTTCGTTCTTAAATAATTCTGCCCCGCTCACACCTCCTTCAAAAAAGGCCACCACATAACTCAAAACCAAGTATTTCATTACAACCAGAGCGACGGTGGCTACGGCCACAATAGGGGTTGTAGCCAAATACGATGTGTTTGAAATCATTTTTAGCGCCTCAATCGTTGCAAAGACGCCCACCACATCCACTACGGTCGACGCCACAGCAGCGTTATCGTAGGGCCATATGAGCATAATTATAGGGAGACACTTGACAATTAGCGACATGAAAACAGCCAGGATTAAAACACATATATAGTACAGTTTCTGGTGTTTTGCAGGAAGATTTCCATTCGGGACTTGGCCCCAATTAAGAAAGCTACGGAACATTATGTAAAGAAGACTACACAACGTTAAGCGCTCCACCAACAGCAACGCGATGAATGACAAATACTGCCATATGTCGCTTTTCAGCAATACAATGTTCATCATCACGCTGTGGTATCTATTTTTCTCTTCGTACGCCCACTTCAAGTAAACCTCAAAGAGGATCGAGAGAACAAAGTGGCGGGTCAAGCGGCGGTATTCGGGAACAGAGACAATGGCCGCATTTTCCTCGCCTCCATCGTCTGCTTTTCCGAAAATGGCCTCCTCCACCAAATTATATGCTACGTGGCGGTACGCCTGGGGCTTCAAGAGTAAAACATCTAGAAAGAGAAGCACGTTGTCGAACTCAATGTACTTGTCGGCCAACTTACCGCATTTCGGGCAGACGGTCAATTTGATGTATTTGCTTTTGAACTGCGAGTAGAGACATTTGATGTCTGGGTTAGTGCACTCGACACAGATCATACATCTAATCGGTAGTTGTTTAGGGAAGCCGAGGAGATGCGCTAAGTGTTCTGTAGGAAGGAAGCGGGAGGGGCAACTTTGGGGTTGACGCGACAGATTCGGAGTAAACGCGAAATTTGGTTTTTAATTTATTTAATATCAGGCGATTCGAAGTATCGTTGTATTTCCAATTTCGGTATTTTCTTTCTTTTATTCGTTCTGATTGATCAGAGCATTGGTGGTCAGCTCCAAAGTGGAGGGTGAAGGATTGAGCTAAACGAAAGTGACTTTTATTTAAGACATACTAGATATTATAGGATATGCATGGATGGTTTTTGGTCTTTCACTATGGAGCCCTATAAATTCGATCATACGACAGTCATTGCAAATGCTTCAACAAACCTCTGGCGGTGGCGGTACTTCAGGGACTTGACCCAATTCAAAGCTTGGGGCTAAGAAAGCTTCTCTTACCTTTGGATCGAGCTTCTTGAAAAATTCACTCTCCTCTTTGTCTGCAGAAGACGCAGAAGATGCAGATGCTCCGAATCCGGTTCCAAAACCGCTCGTTTGAGGCTTGTTCGCGGCCTTCTGTGCATCCGCCAAGGTAGTAAAGCCACCAGCATTACCCAGGTTTCCAAATCCGGTCGAAGAGCCAAAAGCACTGGGTTGTGCCAGCGTTGCAGAATTTTGAGGCTGAGCGAAGTTAAACGGTGATGCGTTTGTAGAATTCAGGCCATCACTTTGTCCAAATGCCAGTTTTGTGCCTGCTGAACTTTGTCCAAATGGTTGATTGTTGGTTGTGTTTTGTCCAAATACCAGCTGAGAATTAGCAGCAGTTTGTCCGAACGCCAGTTGAGCATTATTTGCGGTTTGGCCAAATGCCGAAGGAGCGGCACTCGAACTTTGTCCGAAGGCCAGCGTATTGGCCTGGCCGAAGGGCAGTTTATTTGCTTGGCCGAAAGCCAGAGGAGCATTACTCTGTGCATTGTTTTGAGATGTGCTGGGTTGGCCAAATGGCAGAGCAGTAGAAGTTTGAGCCGTTGTTTGAGTCACCGTTCCGCTATTTGCAGGAGCTCCAAATGGAGATGCTGTGTTTGCGACGCCAGAACCGGGGGCTGAGCTGCCAAAGGATGAATTGCCGAAGCCAGATGAGCCGAAGCCGGACCCTCCGGCATTCAAAGCCTTGTTGCCACCGAATCCTGAGCTTCCAAATCCAGAGGCCGATGAATTCTGAGATCCACCAAAACCAGAGCTTCCAAACCCACCAGCTCCCGCTGCAGGAGTGGCGGCAGATGTTGCTTGTGCGCCGAATGCTCCAGAGTTCTGTGCTCCGAATGCTGCAGGTTTCTGCGCTCCGAATGCTCCACCAATTTGTTGGGCACCAAAGGCGCCGCCCTTATTCTGTGCACCAAAAGCTCCCAGACTGCCTTGGGCCTGCCCATTAGCAGTCTGAGATCCAGCGGCCGCGGCTCCAAAAGCACTAGTTGCATTCGTACTAGTTTGGCCAAAGGGACTTGGAGTAGCAGCGCCAAAAGCACCTGGCTTTGTTGAACTTGCACCGAAGCTAGACTGTCCGAACCCGGATTGTCCAAACCCGGATTGTCCGAATCCTGTGGAGCCGAACGCACCACCTGTAGCTGCTGGCTGGCCCTGCGATTGGACATTGCCGAACGGGCTGGACTTAGAAGCACCAAACGCTCCAGAAGAAGCAAACGGATTACTGTTTGCAGCTCCACCACCAAATGGATTACTAATGGCGGCTGTTGAGTTATTACCAAATGCATTATTGTTCTGCTGTAGGGATTGCATGCTCTCCTGTAATGATTTCTTTATAAAGTCTTGAGCAGGCATCAGGTTCAAGGTGCTTTGCAGGTATCGCGCTGCCAACTCGGGCCGCGCCTCCAACTCCGAAATACAATACATCATATCTTTGGAGCGTAGATCAATGTCTCTATCGTAATTGGCTACGTTGTTACCTGCTGCTGCCTCCATGTACTGAAGCCTGAGCTCTTCTACCGAAACATCTCTGCCCGAGATGAGGTTCTTAGTGGGCCAAGACTCAAAACCGTAGGACGTAAGTGCAGGTTTCATTTGTATGTTTTTGTATTGTAGAAAGTCAGTTCTGAGCTCTGCGGCTAGCATGTTAGGGTCCTTGTTCTGGAACTCATTTCTTGTGAGTGGAGTGAAGACCTTGAGTCCGGCTTGGCCGTTGGTGCCGCCGGTGTGCGAGAACCGACATCTGTCTCCGAATTTACAGTTGCCTTTGGCATAGAACGCGCAAGGAACAGAGGCCATTTTCCACTGTTCTTGTGGCTTTTTGCCTACGAGTTTCACTTATTACTTTACGCTTTAGACATACTAGAAGTTCTGGTGTACGGGTGTTTGAAGTGATGTATTATGCAGTGTAAGGTGGATTTGCAGCCACTTCTTTTCGCGCGTCTGAAACATACGGGCAGCCAAAAGAACTTGAATTAAAGCGTGCCCGAATCTATTCGGCTATTCATTGCGGTGAATGTTTCTGTGAGCACATTACTCTTCAGGTTGGTTTCTGTGAACGCTTCCTTGTACAAGGGCAAGAGCTGTGCAACCACATCTTGCTGGGTGACTTCACCTCTGGCTATTTTCTGCAATAACCCTTCTAGCGCACGACGAAGGAAAGGCTTCGAAAGGGAAATGCGATCTTTTAAGATGGCATCGAAACCTTGGATGAGTGCAACACCAAGCAGTGTTGGGATGAAGAATTCTTTGGAGCCCATTTTCCTACGAGCTATATAATTACGTTGGATGATCTTGTCAATGTGGTCGGCAATGGTGGCATCTGTTCCGATACCATTTATATCCATGAGTGAGATTAGTTCTCGTTCTGTCATATACTCCGGTGGTGATGTCTTCCCCTCTTTCACTTTGGCGGTATGGATGTTGGCGCTTTGGCCCTGCTGGAAGTCTGGAAGAAGTTGAGAGTTCTGCCACAGCTGGTAGATGTAAACATCAAGGAAGTTGCGCTCGGTGACTTGAACACCTGTGGCAGAAAACTGTTCTTTACACCATTCCATTTTCACGGTTGACTTCAATCCGTGTGCGTCGTCTGAACAACACGCCAAGTACCTTCTCACCACAAACTCGTAAACTTTTTGCTGGTCGGGTTTCAAAGTATCCGTCTTCACGTATTTGATCGGGTATATAGGAGGATGCGCCTTATCGTCATGTTTACCTGCGCGGGGCTGTCTGAATGCACCTTGGTCAGTAAGTTTCAGTGCGTACGTGCCCCATCTAGAATCTTGCTTTTGTTTTGCTATATATGACACCAAGTCCATATTGGCAGGAAATCGGTCTGTTTCTGTACGTGGATATGAGATGAAACCTGCTGTGTATAGCAGCTCCGCGGCGTCTAGCGCCCTTTTGGCAGACATTTTAAAATACATGGAGCAGCATTTCTGAAGCTCCACGGTAGTCAATGGAAATGGGCGGTAATGCGAGGTCGGACTGGTTCCAACGTATGTTATTTTTGGATCGCTTTGGTTTCTCATTAAGAGTGCGTAGATTATAGCCACGAAAGCCTTATCGAATATGGAGCCTCGGCTCCATGTAAAGGGAACTTTTTGGCCCTTGTGCTCCACAACTACATTAAGTGACCAGAATGGCTCTGAAGTGAAATTTTTAACCCTGAGATATCGATCGACCACGAAGCTTAGCGTTGGAAATTGACAGGTTCCGTATGAAACGACCTCTTTTTCTCCCACCAACCCTCGACTCTTATACAAATTGGTCAAAAGGCGCGTAAATGATAGACCTACACGTAGATCAAACTCTATTCTACACTTTACGGCCTCAACTAGACGCATGTCTAGTTGTTTTGGGTCTCTAGCGGCAGATACAATGTGCGCCGGCTCCAAGTGGGAAAACTGAGCTCTCCACGTGTTTGCCTCGTTTAAACGGGGGTTTTTCAGCATTGCGATCTTCATGATCTCCCACCCAATATACTCGCCCTCTCGATCGCAATCGGTCCAGATCATGAGCTTGTCTGCATTCCGAGACTCTTTGATTATGTTATCGTGGATTTTTTGCCCGCGGTTGTCTTTTTCCTGTCCGATTTTCGTGATAATTGGGGCATCGAAAAGCCGTCCTGGTGGACATCTTCCCCATGCATACTCCGGACCGAAGTCCGTCCCTAGAATATGTCCCGAGACAGCGGTCATAGTCACTTGGCATTGGCCCAAACGAGGAAAATTATACGAAAAGTCATAGTTTTTCACGAATTTATAGGAAGAGTCTCGCGTTCGGCTAGAGCCTCCAGATAGGATATTTGTCACTTCTTTGGCAATTGAGTTCTTCTCTGCCACACATAGAATCTTCATTTAGAATCAACGAACAAGTCTTCCAATTAATAAGCGAAGATTTCCGACTTCTTTTGTTATAATTTTCGAATGGACACAAATTCTATTTGATTGCAAGCGTTTCTGTTCCGATGGCAGCTCAATGCGGTAGAAGTTTCGCCTATAGGTAGAGAGGATATGACGGATTGAATTAGGAGGAGCAACTGAAAGATAGCAATGACCAACGAGACGTATTCTATAAGGACTCGTGTGCTAATATGCTGAAATGAAAGTGAGGGGCTTGCTGCCTAAAGACTCGGTAGATGGCTATCAGTGGTTGCAAACGGTACGCGTCCTCCGCGATAACACTTTGATTAGAGGAGAAATTTAAAAATGATCAAAATTTCCCAAAATGATTCCAATTGCTTAATTTTTCAATTATAGTCACATTTCATTTTTCGCTTTGTTTACCTTTCTGATCATGTCTCGTTATCTACCGCCTCATCAAGCTCATCAGCTTCTCCACAAATTATATTTATTGCCCGATTTAGACCTGCGCCACCGAAAAAAAGCCTTGTTTTCGGTGAAAGTACATACACTCGCTCTATTGTTACCCCAATTACCAAAAGATCCCTGCTTTCCACACAATCATCTCCTATTAGATGATCAATGTTGAAGAACGCCTAGAAAGGTTGTTGCAATGGGCCAACAGCACTTCAAACGAACACGCCAAGGGTTCGGACTCTGCATTTGTGTCTCTGAAATTACAAGTTAAGCATGTGGAAAATGCTGGACGTGGTATCTATGCTGTAGGCCAGATTGAGAGAAACGAACGATTAGTCCGTATTCCGCCCTCTTATTTACTAAATTTCACGACTGTGGTCGCTCACATAACCAAGCACAATCCTTCAATCACATTGAATGACCCTATTTTCTCGGGCTTGCATGTTCCAGCTGCGAAAATGGACGCAGTAGGGAGGTTCTACTCTACGCTAAGCTACGAAACCCTTACGGCACTCTCTTCTTTCCAGATTGTGAGTATGTTTCTCGTGTTGGAATGCGAAAGGCCGGGCCTGTTCTGGAAACCTTTCATTGACATGTTGCCTGAAGTTGATGAGTTGGGACTTTCCCCATTGGTTTGGACCGTGAAAAAAGACCCAAATGCTGAAAAACTTACAGCGCTTCTACCTAGATCAGCGCGCAAGCACGCAGAGTCGATAAATGACCGCTTCGTGAAAGACATGGAGGCTGTTCGTGCATTGATCAAGGAAACGAATCTATTTAGTGTAGAACGCTACTTGTGGGCTTGGATGTGTATTAACTCGCGTTGTCTATACTTAGAGATGCCGCTTGGTAAAAGCTCTAGTGACAATTTCACAATGGCTCCCTACATCGATTTCCTAAACCATCTGTGTGACGATCAATGTGGAATCAAAATAGACTCGTCTGGGTTTTATGTGTACACATCAACTCCTTATAGTCCTGGAAGCGAACTCTATTTTAGTTATGGACCGCATTCGAACGAATTCCTTCTATGCGAATACGGTTTCGTGTTAGAAGAGAATAAGTGGAATTACATTGATATCTCGGAGTACATCACCCCACTTTTGCGGCCCCATCATGTTGACTTTCTCAAGTCAAAAGGTTATTATAATGAATACACGGTGAACAAAGATGGTATGTCGTTCCGCACAGAGATTGCATTGGCAACTCTTCAGGAAGCCGAGCCTGCCACGAGCAGAAGACTCAATGGACTCGTTAGTGGCTTGATTCACGGCGCTGTCTATGAAGAGCGGTCCAACGCCCTTTTACTGCAGATTTTGAAAAAGTTGGCGCTGGATAGCTCGAAGAAATTAAGTGCTGAAGAAGACCTAGAAGATAGCAAGGTCCAAGCCATTCGTAAATTACACTATGACATATTAGAGATCTGTCGAGAGCGGGGGGTGAAAGTTTGAGTGATTTAATTTGATAAGAATAAACGATTTATAGACATTTAGGCTTCAGTAGTAGCAGAGTGAGGCTTCCGTAATAGCAGAGTGTGTGTGACCAAAGACCTTGCAACAAACTTGTTCTCTTTGATATCAAGACAATAAAATGTAAAAAATAATCAAAAAATAATGGACGAGTCCGGAGTCGAACCGGAGACCTTTCGCATGCTAAGCGAACGCGCTACCAACTACGCCACACGCCCTGTGAGAAGATGGTCCCTAGCAGGATCGAACTGCTGATCTTGGCGTTATTAGCACCACGCCTTAACCAACTGGGCCAAGGGACCTATCTTGAAATTTTGGGTCCTGAGGTATTATAATATGAGTCAAAGAGGTAAATTCGCTTGATATAGAGTTGCCTCAATAATTCGACTGATTTTTGATGTTTAGTGCTTGTTCTTTTGAGCGGATCTAGACTTGGCTGTTTTCTAATATCAGCGCCGAGTGTAAGGCATATGCGCAGATGAAGCACAGAGAATCAGTAATTATAGTAGAAGAAGCGCTTTAAAGGAGTGACGTTGCATACACAAGAATAATTTTTAAAGGGGATAATTTGAGCTCTTTGACATGTGACTGCCACGAGAACGAAGCCTATTTATTCAGCAAGCAAAGATCCTTGTTTATTGAAACAAAGAGACATAAAACTATTGTAAAGTTAAGCTACTCAAAATCAGCTCGAAGTCCGACTCTATGTTAACACTCCAAATAAGTGATTCTGTAGCAAACATGCACCAAAATCCCGAAATAGTACCGTCCAGAAAATTGTGATTAAAATCTATTGGACTAACTGCTTTACAATATTCAACAGGCACTTCTTCAGTTCCAATCAATATCCCTCCATCTTACTGTACTGCAGTCTACACTAGAGCATACTCAGATCCACGCTCCAGGTGCAAACAAAACTTACTATAAAACGAAATTCAAAAAGAATTCAAAATAATCAAAGGAATTCATTTTAAAAAAAATCCTTTCGTCCCAGCTCGCATCAATCAAGACTTTTCAACCCGGGCCGCCCGGGGTTATACCTCCGTAGTGCACACGGCCCGCGGAGGGTACCCTCCCGTAATGCGGCCCTAGCACATCACCTAGCACCAACTCTATACTTGTAGCTTTTCTGCAAACGACCAACTTTCTATTCTTGTGGAACTTTTGCAAGAGCGACTATCGACAGTAAAGAGCACATCTACGCGTCACCTTCGTCTGCTCCGTATCTGGCTCAATCGGGAAATTAATCAAGTATCCGTGTCTAGTTTCTACTACTCACTTCTGTTACCCCCTACCCCCCAAAAAAAACCCAAAAGGTTTCGTTTCATAGAAATTGAGTAATCAGTTCAATCCACATCACCTAAAACAAAGCAAAAACAAATTATGCTTAGCAGAGTTTCTCGTATTTCTGGCGCTAGAGCAGTTGCCTCGCGTTCCCTCGCTACCTCTTCCTCCGACTTGGTCTCCATCTCCTTGCCTCAAGACTCGTTCGAGGGCTACAACTTGGAAAACCTCCCTGAGTTGAACTTCGAGACCGAGAAGGAATCCTTGTTGAAGATGTACAAGGACATGATCGTTGTCCGTCGTATGGAGATGGCTTCCGATGCATTGTACAAGGCCAAGAAGATTAGAGGTTTCTGTCACTTGTCTGTTGGTCAAGAGGCCATTGCCGTTGGAATTGAGCACGCCATCACTCCAAAGGACACCATCATCACCTCCTACCGTTGTCACGGTTTCGCATACATGCGTGGTGCTTCCGTCAAGAGCGTCTTGGGTGAATTGATGGGTAAGCGTTCCGGTGTCTCCTACGGTAAGGGTGGTTCCATGCACATGTTCGCTCCTGGCTTCTACGGTGGTAACGGTATCGTCGGTGCCCAAGTTGCTCTTGGTGCTGGTCTTGCCTTTGCACACAAGTACCGTGGTGAAAAGAACGCTACCTTCGCCTTGTACGGTGACGGTGCCGCCAACCAAGGTCAAGTTTTCGAATCCTACAACATGGCCAAGTTGTGGGACTTGCCATGCATTTTCGCCTGTGAGAACAACAAGTACGGTATGGGTACTTCTGCATCTAGATCCTCCGCCATGACTGAGTACTACAAGAGAGGTCAGTACATTCCAGGTTTGAAGGTCAACGGTATGGACATCTTGGCTTGTTACCAAGCCTCCAAGTTCGCCAAGAACTGGTGTGCTGAGGGTAACGGACCATTGGTTATGGAGTACGAGACCTACCGTTACGGTGGTCACTCCATGTCTGACCCAGGTACCACCTACAGAACCAGAGAGGAGGTGCAACACATGCGTTCCAGAAACGACCCTATCGCTGGTCTTAAGGCTGTTCTCTTGGACTTGAACATCGCCACCGAGGACGAGATCAAGTCTTACGACAAGGCTGCTAGAAAGTACGTCGACGAGCAAGTCGCTGAGGCTGAGGCCGACGCTCCTCCTGAGGCTAAGATGGAGATCTTGTTCGAGGATGTTTACGCCAAGGGCTCTGAGATTGCTGAATTGAGAGGCAGAATCTCCGACGACACCTGGAACTTCGAGAAGAACGCTTTCTCTAACCACGTCTACTAGATGGTCTGTAATTTACATATACATATTCGATAAATAGATGTAGCGTGAAAATCATATCAAGTATTTGGAGATGTGTAGGCATACGGGGACTTTGAGTTGAAAGGTCGAATCCATACAAAGAAATTCGTGACTATGATCCTTCATTTTCAATTGATCAATTGAATTCTTTTTTTATTTCTATCGTGGTTGGATATTCTGCCCAGTTGTCTTTCTGGATAGGCCTGCCTTTCATGCAACACTCAAATAAATAGTATTGTTTGAAAAATCAATAAATTGTATTGTTCTTCTAACGACTATTTCTCACTCGAGTAAAAATAGTCCTTCCGTGTCGGCTTTTCTGTGTTATCACCAGAAGTGAAGTTTTCACGTGACCTGTCACGTGATCAGACATCCCATCTCTGTTTGGCATCTCTCCCTTAAACGTCCCATTGACACACCGAATCCCCGCTATAAATGACTCTGGCGGCGCCCTACAAATCCAATGGCAACCTTGCGCGAGCCCAAAATACTCTAGGGCGAAAAACTGCGCCTGAAACAGACGAGCCAGTCAATTACAACCCCCAATCTGTGCAGGGAGAGATAACCATCCAAGAGATGGGATCGAGAGTCAACGCACAAGACCCGGCAAATGAAGACCGTGAGGGCTCTCGGCGCGTGACTAACGTGCCAAACTCGAATGCGGTAGAAAACCCCTCCTCAGTCACCAAAAACTCAGCATCCACATTCACTTCTAGACTCTATGGGGAAGACGTCGCCTACAGACCCACCAGTGCTCAAAACCAGCAGCACTTCGAAGACCTCATAACCGAAGTGCACTCTCTACTTCCCGATGAAGCCCCTAGCGTTGCCATCACGGCTGCAGACTCCATCTTGGAGATCATAAAGGACATTGACCAGACCGTTCTACAGAAACAAAAGGCGGTTGAAGAGCTTCTCTCCATGCGTGTGAGCGAACAGCAAATGACGAGCTTCTTCAAGATATGCGAGCCAATCTCTGATTTTGGAAATCAACAAGGTCTAGATGAACGTGATGGTGAGGAGCCCTTGGCCGTCGACTTTGAAGACGAGGAACCCGAACAACAGGAGCAAGCGGCCGCCACTATCGACCCAGAGGACGACATGTTCAGTGAAGATGCCGCTAAAGACATCACTGCTCCTCTGCCGTCTATGGCGCTGGCGGCCGAGGCGACAGTAATCTGTGCTGACTCAGAGGAGACAACTGCGACTGTGTCGCTCAACGATGTGAACAAAAATTTCCTTTTTAGTAGATTATCGAAATTGGAGCCTGAAAAGGAGGCCGAAGAAATCAGAGAACTTTGTAAGAGCATCTCGCGTCTTGTGGCGCAGTCAGACTTGGCCGAGGATCTCTATGAAAAGAAGTTGATGGAGATCGTGGACTACAAGCACCTCGAGTTTGTAAAATTTTGCGTGATTAACAGAACAAAACTACACTACGGATTCCGGCTCCTAGCGAACCGCAAAAAAACCATCGCTGATATCAAGGAAGCGGGGCTCACATCATTACTTGTAGAGCTAGGTCTTGAAAAGCAAAAAAAGAGACGCAATAGCGAGGTAGATGATAAAACCACTGAGAGTGAACAAGACACAAAAAGCTCCGAGACTACAGATGTTTCGGGGAAAAGGGCAAAAACAGGCTCCGGTGCCTCGACTCGCGAACCCCGTATAGTTGATCTAGACGGTCTCGTTTTCGAGCAGGGCCCACATCTCATGGCACAAGACAAAACCGTTCTCCCTAAGGGGTCCTTCCAAGAAAACAAGAAATTGTACGATATCATCACCGTTCCCGCGCCGGCGCCTCCTCCTTCATTGGAGGAATCAGGTGAAAAGCTTGTTTCCATCTCGGAGATGCCTGACTGGGCACAGCCTGCATTTCCCGCTGGTGAAACGGCCACTTTGAATAGAGTGCAGTCGAAAATCTATCCTCAAGCATTTCTCTCCGACGAAAACTTGCTTCTATGTGCTCCAACGGGTGCAGGTAAGACCAATGTAGCGATGCTAACTGTGCTCCGAGTCTTAGACAATTACAGAGACCCTGAGAGTGGCCAGATCAAGAAAAAAGACTTCAAAATCGTATATGTAGCGCCCTTGAAGGCGCTTGTGTCTGAGCAGATGCGAGAGTTCGAGCGCAGATTAAGCGCGCAATACGGAATACAAGTGAACGAGCTCACAGGAGATTCCTCGCTCAGCCAGCGTGAAATAGCCGAGCTGCAGCTTCTTGTCACCACTCCGGAAAAGTGGGACGTGGTCACGCGTAAACTGACGGACCTGGCCAATGTCAAAGCCGTCAAGCTTCTTATAGTAGACGAGATCCATCTTCTTCATGATGACAGAGGGCCTGTCTTAGAGAGTATCATAATTCGTGCGAAGCGTCAAGAGGGTCTTCGACTAGTAGGGCTTTCTGCGACACTTCCCAATTTCGAGGATGTGGCAAGATTTCTCCAAGTTGACTTGAAAAAAGGACTCTTCTATTTCGGGCCTCAGTTCAGACCTTGTCCCTTGGAGCAACAGTATATGGGCGTCAAGGAGAAGAAGGCCATCAAAAAAATCGCCGCCATGAACGAAGCCTGCTACGAGAAAGTGGTTCAAAGTCAAGAGCTGGGCCATCAGGTGATTGTGTTTGTGCATCTGAGGAAAGATACTGTGAAGACAGCTGAGTGGCTTCGAGACCGACTTGCCGACGCAGGCAAAAGCGCGTTGCGTGCCCTGGCTGGAACTCAGGAGCTTTTGCGTCAAGAGTCCGAAAACGTCAACAACAAAAATCTCGCCGCCGTGCTTTCCTCCGGGTTCGGAGTTCATCATGCCGGACTCAATCGGGAAGACCGTTCCCTTGTAGAAGATCTCTTCGCTCAGGGCCATATCCAGGTCTTGGTATCTACAGCCACATTGGCCTGGGGTGTCAATTTACCCGCCCATACAGTCATCATCAAGGGCACGGATACGTACAACCCTGAAAAGGGTGCTTGGGTGCAACTTTCGCCACAAGATATATTGCAGATGCTCGGAAGAGCGGGTAGACCACGGTATGATGTTTCGGGAGAAGGTGTTATCATCACAGCCAATGAAGAGCTCCAGTACTACTTGGCAGTTCTCAATCAGCAGCTTCCAATCGAGTCGCAATTCATGAGTAGATTAGCCGATAACCTCAACGCGGAAATCGTGCTCGGCACAGTCTCCTCGCGTGAAGACGCTGTTGAGTGGCTTGCCCAGACTTATTTGTACATCCGTATGCTTAGATCCCCCAAGTTATATCAAGTAGGTGCAGAGTACGACAACGCGGACGACAAGACGTTGTACTGGAAAAGAGTTGACCTTGCTCACTCGGCGCTTGTTATTTTACACGACCACCATTTGGTTGCGTACGATGCATCACTGGGCACTGTTTCTGCGTCCGAATTGGGCAAAATAGCCGCCCATTTCTATATTGGCCACGAGAGCGCGTCAATGTACAACACGCGACTCAAGTCGTGGATGCTGGAGATTGATATCTTCCAAGTGTTTTCGTACTCGGGCGAGTTCAAGTACGTTCCTGTGAGACAGGAAGAGAAACTCGAAATCCAAAAGCTTGCCGAGCGGTGCCCGATACCGATCAAAGAGCAACCCTCGGACCCCCACGCCAAAATCAATGTCCTTTTACAACTGTACATAACCAAATTACGTCTTGACGGTTTTGCATTGACGGCAGATATGATCTATGTGACCCAGTCTGCCGGGCGTCTCATGAGAGCTATCCATGAGATTTGCCTCAAGAAAAAGTGGGCTCTGCTTGCAGAAATCACTCTTGGTATATGCAAGTATATAGAGAGCCGCATGTGGAGTACCAGCTCTGCGTTTAGACAGTATGGTAGTGTAGCGCCGGCAGAATTGGTCCGTGCAACAGAGGCATCGCATTTGCCATTCATAAGCTATTTCCAACTAAGCGCTGCTGAGCTCTCAGAGGCCGTAAGCTTCCGCGGCAGGAGCCAGCTCGCACACGACTTGTTGAGACAGTATCCTAGGTTAAGCATAGACAGCCAGGCGCAGCCCATTTCCTCTGAAATGATCCGGTGTCTGTTAGAAATCGTGCCCGAGTGGGAATGGAACTATAAGCTTCATGGTGGCCTGGAGCAATTTCTTGTAGTTGTAGCTGATTGCAACGGAGAGCGAATTGTCCATGATGATTTGATCAAAATTACTTCTCGTCACCTCAACCGAGCCATGTCTCTTGATTTCACCGTCAAATGCGAAGATTTCTCTTCTTTGGGTCCTAGTTTGTTTGTAACCATTTCCAGTCAGAAATGGATACATTCCGTGTGGAAGGCGCCCGTGAAATTGTTCCAATTGAACATGCCCAAAGCGCCTGCGTCTCTCACAAAAGTGCTTGATGTACAAAGCGTTCCAGTCTCTTCTCTTGGAGAGCAGTTTGCTGGCTTGTTCTCCTTTGCTCACTTCAATAAATTCCAGTCACAGTGTTTCCACGATTTGTGGAACACCAACGACTCGCTCTTCATCGGCGCCAACAAGGGCTGTGGCAAAACCACAGCGGCCGAAGTGGCCATTCTCAATGCTTGGCGCCAAAACAAACAGCGGGTGGTCTACCTCCAGCCAACGCAGCAAAGAATTGATGCCTTGTTGAAGACCTGGGGAGACAAATTCTCAAAGCTCACAGAGCCACCGAAGGTAGTGGCCAAGCTTTCTGGTGATTTGGCCGCCGACGTTCGTACACTCGCACGGAGCCATTTGGTGCTTGCCACACCCGCACAGTTTGACGTGGTCTCACGTAGGTGGCGCCAACGGAAACTGGTACAGTCTGTGGATCTTCTCATCGCTGACGACGCGCATCAGGTCGGCTTTGCATCTTGTGGCACCGTTTACGAGACAGTTTTGACGCGAATGCGGTTTATGGCTGCCCACTTGGAAAGCGAGCTCCGTATATTGGCGCTTTCCTTCCCATTGATCTACGCACGGGAATTCGGAGAATGGATCGGCTGTTCCAAGAAAAAAGTATACAATTTTGGCCCCAACCATCGTCTGAAACTTGTGTCTGAAATCAGGCTCATTCCGTACCAGGACTACCGGTCTATTGCGACCTTGTCCAATAGTCAATGTAAAGCGTTTTTGCAGGAGTCTGAGAATACTCTTGTTTTCGTCGCTAACAAGAAGAGTGCGCTTGAATTGGCTCCTATTGTTTTAAGCAGTAAAGATCTGTTTTTGAGCGCAGATTTGGCGGAAATAGAGCCTCTCTTGCTCCGTTTAGACGACCAGTCCCTCGTTCCTTTGCTCAAGCGTGGTGTGGGCTTGTTCCACGGTAACATGCTGACACGGGATCAAACCATAGTGACTAGACTCTTTGAGAACAAGTTCATCGGTTTATTGTTGGCATCTAGGGAGACGAGCACTTATGCACCCTCGGCAAGTTCTGTCATGGTCTACGGAACGCAGTCTGACGATTCGCATCAGCTCAGTGACTACTACCTCATTGAGATGATGGAGATGATTGGATGTTGTGACGGAGGGAAGGTTTTAGTGTATGCCGCGGCTCCCAAGGTCGATTACTACTCGCACTTTTTCACAAACCCTATGCCTGTGGAGAGCTACTTGGTGCAGGGTCTTCACGATCCCTTTTTGCATGAGATTTCTACAAACACCATCCAAACGAAGCAAGGGTGCGTGGACTGGATCACATATACATTATTCTATAGGCGGTTGGCTCAAAATCCTAGTTTCTACGGCCTCAAGGACACCTCTCACATCGGAGTCTCTGAATACCTCTCGGAGCTTGTGGAGACGACTTTGGAGGATTTGGAGAGTACTGGCCTTATTGAGATCACTGAAAATGAGGGCACTGGCGACGAGGATGAAGACGAGGAAGAAACCATCTCTCCGCTCAACGGGTCAATGATCGCCACTCACTACAATGTGACCTTCACTACCATGAAACAAGTCCGCGCTCTTTCTGCAAAGTCGCGTCTCAGAAACATTTTGGAGGCCGTCACTGCTGCGGCCGAGTTTGAGGATCTTCCTGTGCGCCAAGGTGAAGACGTTCTCCTCAAGAAACTTGCGCAACATGTCCCACTTAAACTCACTGCAGATGCCGACTTCGAGTCTCCACACGTGAAGGCATTTTTGTTGTTACAGGCGCACTTCTCGCGTGTCAAACTCTCGGTGGACTTGGCGCAGGACGTCAAGCACATCCTATCGACTGTCCTTCGTCTAGTGCATGCATGTGTAGATTCCCTCTCCAGTGAGGGTTACTTAAACGCCCTTCAGGCCATGGACCTATCACAAATGATTGTTCAAGGCATGTGGAGCAACGGGTCTCCGCTCTTGCAGATTCCGCACGTTAGCGCCGAGATGATCGAGCGCGGCAAGAAATACGATGTGGAGACCGTCTTCGACATCATGTCGCTCGAAGATGACGAGAGAGACGACGTTTTGCGTCTTGAGGGGTCTGAGTTGGAGGATGTGGCAAACTTTGTAAACAAGTATCCAAACATCGACGTGAGCTATGAGTTAGACATGGAGAGTCCATTAGTAGCTAACGAGCCCAAGGAAATTGTTGTGACGGTGGAGAGAGACGAAGAAATGGAGGACTTGAATGTGGAATCTGCTCACTTCCCTTTTGCAAAAGCGGAAAGTTGGTGGGTTGTTGTTGGAGACTCTGCCACCAGACAATTGTACGGAGTGAAGAAGATGCTGGCGGGATCAATGTCGCAGCAGGTGAAAGTTGAGATCACCATCCCAACAGCAGGACTGCATCAGCTCACTATTTGGTGTATGTGCGATTCATATGTGGATGCAGACAAGGAGATGCTGTTTGAGGTGAAGGTGGATGCTGAGTAGATAATAGAGCACGGTCGTTAAAATTAGCATTTTCATGAATATACAATAATTAATATATCAAGCGTTGTGACAAGGAATGTATCTAGCATTGTAATCAGCATTAAACATTTGAGTCCACTGTAGATGGAGCATCTGAGTGAGTATTGTTCCTGATCGAGTAATAAGCTTACGAAGTTCATTGTTATAAAAAAATTGACCGAACATAATGCAGCTTGTTTGGTACCGCCTAACAGGTAAAAGCGGAGGTCACATCAATGCATCGTGACGTTAGCTTAATATGAATTATAGGAGAACACCACATTTGCCATTGAATGTTTTTATTGATGCAGTAAACAATCATGGAGCAATTGTCTTTGATGTTTGTTTTTAACCTCTGTATTAGCCCTGGATTCCACTTTTTGTTCTCAATTTGCAGATTCAGTTACCAAATCAGGAATGGCTGCAAAAGATGAAAACTTTCATATAAAATCATAACACGCCAGAAAATCAGAAACTAAAATATAATTCTAAATGAAAACCGTAAAATCAACACAATACCTTAATTTCACAAAATTAAACTCAGCTTATTCTCGTCTGTTACTACACGATGATCATCTCACTTCAATCTACCCACACACCCACACGCTCCGCTCTGCTCTGACGCGAACGCGCCACACGTGACCAATACACACGTGACCTACACAAAAACAAATACCACACACTCAAAACACAAACCCCACAAAAGCCTACACTCATCGCTTCCCATATGTTCTCGTACTCAACCTTGGTTGGAGGCGGAACGACGGGACCTACTAATCTAGAGTTCACCCCCATAGGCAGCAAGCGCTCCGGCCGCCGTGGATCCCAAGTACCAGCTGAGCAGCATACCCCATTAGCACACACTTACAGCACAAACCGCGATAGAGTGCCAGCGCCTGGGCCAGACTCTCCATACGATAGCACACCTGGCCGTTTTGATAGTACATTCACCATCGATGGCTTTGAAAGCATTCCTGCTGGCCGTCCGGCCGAGAAGACCAGAGATGCCGATGACAGACCGCCCCAGCGAAACATCATAAGTGATGGCTCCAGCTCCATCCAGGGTCTCCAGGAGGAGCTTAAGCAACTACTGAATGACAATTACAATTTGAAAGTGGAAGTAGCTACGCTAAAGCAGTATCTCAAGCAGAACCCGTCTGGTTCGCGAGACTTGGCTTTAGAGAACTCGGATTTAAAGCAAGAGATATTCAATTTAAGAAATCAACTCGATGAGGTCTCAATTGAGCGAGTAAATAAAATGGACTCTGGCCTGGCCGCATTACAAGAGAAAGACCGTGAAATTGTGCGCTTAAACCACTTGATGGACGACCTCAGAGAGGAGATTACACAATCGAGGAGTAAGCCGACAATACCCGAGGAAATACTAGAAAGAATTGAGCTGTTAGAAAACGAAAACCAATCTCTCCGTCGTAAATTGCAAGAAGCAGCCTCTGGAAGGCAGGAAGCAAGCCTCGAGCGGGAAAACGAACTCGTTGCCGAATTACATCATCTCAAAAGCAGGTTGGCGTCCTTACCGCCCAATATAGAAGACCAGGTTCTGGCGCTAGCGAACGAGAACGAGGTGTTGGGCAGGAAACTCAAGTTGGCACAGACCGAGTCAAGACAACTCCAAGACGAGCGGGACTCGTTTGAGGATCTGGCCACTGCGTTGAAAATTGAGCTTGACTCGAAGCTTCAAGAAATCCAGCGCCTACGCCACGACATAGGTAATCAAGCTTCCAGAAAGACATCCGTCACTGATTTGGAGGCAGAGCTCCAGAGCTCAAGACGAGAGAAAGACGATTTGGCATCCAAGCTTACAAGTGTCAGACGTGAATTGGCCGATTTGAAGGCTAAAAGTACTGGATCACAAAGAACTAATCGCAATGCCTTAGAAGATCTTGAAAACGAATTACGGAACCTACAAAACAAGCTTCAGGTCGCAAATCAGACGCTTAAGGAAAAGGATCGCGACAACTACGAGTTGAGAGCTGAGGTGCGGTCTTTGATGGATGAGCGAAACAGTCATTCCGACAGCCAATCGACCGTCAGACGCTACCAGACGCAGATCGACAAACTCCGGCAGAAAGAGGAGAGCATGAGTGAGGAGATCGCAGCGCTTCGGTCTCAGCTTGTGGACGAGCGTTCCAACAAATCGGTGGCCTCTGAGCGGGAGAAGCACTTGTCTCTGGAAATCGAGGAGCTCAATAAGAAACTCAACTACTATGAAGAGCAATACGGGTTGCTTGACGATGCGAAGTCGCTAGCGGAGAACGAGGTTGAGCTTCTAGAGGCCAAGCTTAAGAGAGCTGCTGACGAGCTACGTCTCTACGAAGACGAGAAAAAAGACAACGAGGACCGGAACCTTCAGCTAGAGAAGGAAGTAGAGGTCCTCAGAACCAAGCTTAGACGTAGCGAGCTCACAGAGGCACACAAGCACAATGAGCTGGCTTTGCTAGAGCTCGAGGAGCTCCACAAGAAACGCGAAGATGCAGAGAAGGTCAGGCTTTCCGCCCAAATTGACGACTTGAGGGCGGAAGTCAAGAAGCTTGAGCGAGACCTTGAATACGCCAGAAATGACCGATCTCTGTCGGCGGGATATAATCAAAGAGATCCTGCCTCGTCCAGAGAGGCTAGCAGGTTGAGGGCCGAACTAGAAGATAGAGAGCAGGAGCTCTACGAGCTGCGTACTAAGACGTCGCGTCTCTTGGCCAACATGAAGGACAAAGACGAAGCAATAAGCGCACTTGAAGCTCGGATCCGCGAACTCAACCGAGACCTCAAAGCTTCCATCGGCTCGAGCGATCTCAAATGGAGTGAGCGGTCTGCTTTGGAGGCCGACTACGAAAGCCAGCTTCGCAGTCTCCGATTTGATCACGAAAAGGCGCTTCGAAATGCGCAACTTGAGAACGAGCGACTCGAAAGGTCTTTGAGAGATGAATTGCGCTACTACAAGACGCAGCTCGAGGTATTAGCAAAGAGAGGCGACCAGAGCTATAATGAGAGCACGTCTGCAATGGTGGCTTTGTTGGAGATCCAAGTGGACGAGGCAAAAAGGGTCAACCGGGAACTCTCCGACAAGTTACAGCGCTTGACAGTATCTGGCGAGAATGCTTTGGCAGATGTAGTTGAGACGCATAAGGCGGAGACACAAGCACTCCGGACGGAGACCCAGCTGTTCAAATCAGAAGCCCAATCATATAAAGCTGAAATACAGGTTCTCAAAGAGGAAGTACAGAGACTTCAACGGAGCAAGGAGAACGTACAGTCGCAGCTCGATTCTGTGAGAGAAGACTACCGAATGCTTGTGGAGCAAAAGGACAAACTCCGCTCGGAAAACTCAGAACTCAGGTTGAAAAGTAACAACGCCGAACATGAGCGTGAAGACCTCAAGCTGAAGGTGGACAAATACCGCGCACAGTTATCGCTTTTTGAAAACAATGAAAACCGCCCGAATCTGCAGAGCCGGGCTACACAAAGCGATCTCAGGTCGCTTCTGTCTCAAGTGCTGGAGTTACAAGCGCGTAACGAGAGTCTTAGAAGACTGGACAAGGAGAGCCGCAACAATTCCGAGGCCTTGAAATTAGAAGCAGAACTCCTTCGCTCCGAAAAAAATCGCCTTGAGATGAAAACGCAAAACCTCACTGATGAACTTTCCAAGGCCTCAGAAGCATGTAAGAAGCTAGCCAAACAGGTAAAAGAGATGGAAGTGGAGCAGGACAAGAAGGCGCTTCGTGATGAAAATAAAGAGAACGAGCTAAATTATCGTTTTGCAGCCGCTCAAATTTCCGAAAACGAGTCGCCACGTCTGAACCCTGCAGCGTTGTCTCCTGTAGAACACAGACTCTTGTTGAATAAAGTAGTATACAACAAGGCTGTGGCTTTTAAGGCCCTTGAACTCTGTGAGGATCTCAAGTTAAAAAACCAGTTCGCCGCGCTCGAGCTCAAAAAATTGAACTTGAAGTATGGAGGAAGGCTTGCTGAAAGTAGAGAACCAAAGCACAAGCCGAAATTCAAAGCCGTAGCGCGTGCAGTTTTATGTGCTATTAAAATGAGCAAGCTATGTGAACGAACGAGAAAACGGGCTGACTTGCTTAACAAGCTCAATCAGGAGATCGGTAAAGATAAAGCCGCCTTGCAGAAGAGTAAGCTACTCTAATCTATAATCTGTATAGTATTAATAATCTGTATAATATCAATAATCTGTATACTTACATTCAATATTTGTTTTAAATTTGATTCGATGCTGAATTCCTACGAAAAAGCATGAGCGCTTTATGCAAAGCTGGGGAAGGTTGTTCAGTGATGGTCTTCTCGTGTTACAAACACTATATATTCTTATTTTGCGCAAACATTTTCAACCGCATTTTATTGACAGATTATACGATACAGCAATTATCGGATCCTCGTAATGGGAGTCTGAAACTTCTCCTGTGATGGTCGCCTGCGAGTCATACGAGGAGTCTGTGCGCCCCCTGGAGCCAGATAAGACGAGTTATGCTGCCCAGAAAAATTGTTGCTCGAGGTGCGCATCTTCATGTTACTGAATGTGTGGTTCGCCAGGAACTCCGAGGTAGTATTAAGCCAGATATCGTCATGCGAGACATTCTCAGCCAGCATATCGGCATGGTGCGGATCCGGCTCGGCACTATACCCATTTGAGAGAAAATCGTTGAGTGACACATCTAGATCGTCTGACTGCGAGTAATGTAGCAGGCGCAAGATTTGTTGGTCAGGGATCTTCTTTATGGTCGCATTGGTCCGGAGAGCGTCCAAGTTCAAATCCGTCCAAGCCTTCTTTTGCGAGAGGTTTTTGTTTCGATAGACTTTAGCGCCAAAAACAGACGAATTGAGCGGAATGGAGCCATCCTCTTCCTCCTCCAAGAGGAACTGAGGGAAGATATCCGCGGTGGCATCGAAGAACCGAGCGGTATCTATGTCGTTCGGAGCGATTTTGTAGTCTGTCCATTCTTCCATGAACGCAGCCTGGTTTGCGTGGCTGAAGTGGACATACGAGTAATGCGAGTCCAGCATCTGTTCGTGTTTCGAGTACGGTAGCAGTCAGAAACGCAATCGAGAAAAGGGCAGGGGAAGGTTGAAACGGAGAAACACGTGACTTGAAACTTCTACAATGAAACAAGCAAAAAATTAAAAGGATCTGGAAGTCAATTGATGCTGGGGAATGGGTGAGAATGAGATGTGAAACGACGGTGTTTACAGTTTGTTATACGCAGTAATTTGCAGCTAACCCCAGACTTTGCAACCCGCAAAATATACCAGTGGCATGTTTTTTTAAGAAAGGATAAGTAGAGGTTTAAAAGGCTTTGCGTAATCGAGGATTTTATATACCCTAGACGTTCATCTCCACTTTGTATTTATCAACTGGCGGGTGCTTGAGTCAACTGCTATGCATAAAACGTCATACACCACTAAGGATTTAGAAGACAGAAAACAGGAGTTTATGTATAACTCATCAATGAATTTTTTTAAAGCCTTGTCCATTTAGCAAAACACTCTTCTCAATCTTATGTTAGGAAACTGACTATTTAGTAAGTAACTGGCGATGTTAAGAAGTATGGCTATATTACAGACCAAATATAGAACAGACCAAATATAGAATAGACTAAATATAGCACAGTGCCATAGCACAGATTGGCTTTAGATGAAATTAAGGAGGTACCCCGCCAGATATTGAAATATATAAAGGCCCCCTTAGTCCCTAGTTGGAAAGGGACAAGCAATTGGAAAACTTAGATATATATATATAGATATATAACTACGAAATCATATCTTATCATATCACGATAATAACAATAATACTATTATAAGTATTATTGACCTATTCCTTAACATCTTACGGTTGCGGCCATATCAAGTGGAAAATACTGTTTCCCGTCCGATCAACGTTAGTCAAGCCACTTAGAGCCACACTGAGTAATGCAGTGGGAGACCATGTGTGAAATTGTGGTGCTGCAATCTTTTTTATTTTTACATCAGATGCACCTTGGCCTAGAGTTATATTATTATGCGTTTGGAGTATATATATACTCTCTCTTGTCATTGACCCCTTAACTACTCTAAGTCAAATTTCTGCTTGAAGGAACGTACTGGATTCATAATTGTAGTGATTTGTGATTACCTATGTAATATGCTTTTGTAGATGCTAAAGATTAGAGTGGCAGCCTTACACCGAAGCGAGCCAAAAAAAGATAAAAAGAAGAAAAGAATTTAAGCAGTGGCTGCAACCTCACAGATGTTCTCGAACAATGTTGGTTTTTGCTTCAACTGCTTGTCGTCAACGTATGATGTCTTGACCATCTTGAATGCACCGGTACCAATACTCATGGTCTGTCCCAAAATAATACACTCGGATACACCTTCAATCTTGTCGTTCTTCATGTAGAAAGAAGCATCGAACAAATGGTCCGTGGTCTTCTCAAACGAGGCCAACTGCAACACCGAGTCTCTCGTCTTCGCCAAACCGAAACGGGTAATACCCAAAACCTCTCCCTTGTACGTCATAACGTCTCCCAACAACTGCACGTGACGGTGGTCAACGCTCATACCGTGCTTACTCATAGTGTAGTCGATTTCGGCGATGATGGACGCTCTGGCAGCCTCAATACCTAGGACTTCGTACACCTCCAAGATGTGGTTTGTCGTGGTCTTGGTACCAACAATACCGTCTGTGGACATGACCTCTTTGAGACCGTAGCCTTCAACCAAAAGCTCCTTTTTGTTGTCATCACGAATATTGATCACAGCACGAGAGATCTTGGCGAAGCCTTTGATGACCACATCCGGCAACGCTCTCTTCAATTGTTGCATGCGGAAGAAGAGTGCATTGTTACGGTCAACAGCGTTGTAGTCCCCGTTGGCGGTGGCGGCAAGCAGCTCCAGCTTGGACTCCTTGGCGGTGACAAGGACGTTGATTCTATCGTGACTGTAAACAGACACATCATGGTTCAGGATTTTGAGTTTTGGAGCGCGGACAATGGCCAGACGAATGTTGTCAATGGTCAACTCCAACTGCAACTTCTCAATAGTCTTCAAGTCGATCTTGATCGAGAGATATGCCATGTCGTTTCTGTAGACGTCTTCAATGTAGAACGCCACGTCCTTCAACAACGTCTTCTCGACACGACCTTTAACCACACGCGCGGCAAATTCGTCCTCATCGTTGACAAGAACGGAATTGATGATCGGCGTAGAAATGACCTTGGCGGCGTTGATAATCTCCTTAATACGCGGCACACCCAAGGTGACGTTCATCGACGCCACACCGGCGAAATGGAAAGTTTTCAACGTCATCTGGGTACCAGGCTCTCCAATGGAATGGGCGCCAATAGCTCCCACCGCAGTACCAGGCTCTACCTTGGCACGAATGTACTTGTAGAGACATTGTTCCATGAACTTCTTGACGGACTTGGCCGAGATCTTAAGAAGCTGGTTAACGGCATTAGCGCGCGCGTCGTCGTCGTCCACAAGCATTTCGTCGACGTTGGCATCGACACGCAGGAGACAGGGCTGCAAGCCCTTTTCTTCTCTGAGCTTGGCCAACCGGTAGGCCTTCTCGCCGAGGAAGTTCCGAAGCAAGTTATAGTACAGTCTCTCGGCGTCTTTCTGGTCAATGTACTCGATGCGGCTATCGTTTTCGGGCGACACCTCGCGGCCCAAGTTGTCGTAACGGATCAACTTGCTCTCCAAAGGCTCAAGGATTGTGTCCACAATCTCGCCGATTTCGTACGGAAGCAAGTTGCGATCGTTCAAGTCAAACGTGATGTTGTAAGCATGGTCCCATTGTCTCTTCAAGTTGACAGGCTGCGCGTCTCCCTCCATTTCCAATGGGTCTAGACCGTCTCCTCCGTAAGTGAATTGCACGATACCGTTGGACGAGTTACGGACGGTATTGTCGTACAGCGCGGACAAATCCTCCAAGGATTTCATCAACCGCCGCGACATGTAACCGGTCTCGGCCGTCTTCACAGCGGTATCGACCAAACCTTCTCTACCCGAAATGGCATGGAACAAGAACTCTGGGGGCGACAATCCGCTGTAGAAAGAGTTGCGGACGAAACCCTTGGACTGCGGAGACTTCGACATCTTGGCAAAGTGTGGAAGCGAACGATCCTGGAATCCGTCAGGAACACGGTTACCGGAAATAATCTGTTGACCGACAACGGCCACCATCTGCGACACGTTCAAGGTGGATCCCTTGGAACCACAAGTGGCCATGATCAAGGGTGCGTTCAACGGGTCCAACTCTCGAATACACACTTCTCCGACCTCCTCTCTGACTTTCGACAACAAACCACCAATCTTGGCCTCCAACGTTTCGTCCTCGTTACATCCGGGCTGGGTCTCCAACTTGCCGGAGTTGTACAAGCGAATGAGCTCGTCACACTTGGCGTATGCCTGCTCAACCATGACCTCCTTTTTGTCCTTCAAATCGGAGCCGGGAGTGACGTCGTTGATACCGATGGAGAAGCCTCGGTTACCCAAGTACCGCGCACACAACTTGGCCATTCTGTTCATGGCAGCGGCGGCCTCATCGGGGCCGAAGTCTCGCAAAATGGTGTAGAACACAGAGTGCTTTTTACCGTCACCCAACGTCGACTTGTCCATCAAGCCGCTCAAAACCTGTGAACCACGGATGATCACGAATCCATCGTTGGGCGACATTTCATTGGGATATCCCTTGATGGGCGCCTCGAAGGTCTTGTTTTTGGCGTCAAGATTGATCACCACGTTCGAGCTCTTGTTGGGCTTGATCAACATCGAAAACACCTGTTTACCTGTCCACAACATCACAGGCTTGAAGATGGTGGGTGGCGGGAGGTCAAACTGCACATGTGCGTCAGACATCATACACAAGAGCTGCACGAAAGTGGCGCGGTCAAAGAAGCTATCTTTATGAGAGATCAAGTAGGAGCCGGAGATGAAATCTTGCGTGGCGGCAATGATGGGCTCACCGGACTTTGGCGTCAACAAGTTGTTCTTCACGCCCATCAAATTAATGGCCTCGGCACGCGCCTCTTCTGTTTGTGGCACGTGTAAGTTCATCTCGTCACCATCGAAATCCGCATTGTAAGGTGTACACACACACTCGTTCAAACGGAACGTACGCCACGGCCGGATTTTGGCATGATGCGACAAAATCGAAAGTCTGTGCAAAGACGGCTGTCTGTTGAAAAGCACAACGTCACCGTCTTCTATGTGTCGTTCAACAATGTCTCCGATACGCAACTCTTTGGCCAACTTGACACGGTCACCGAACTTGAGATTTCTTTTTGTGTTGTCGTTCTGTCTTATCATGTAGTTGGCGCCCGGATGTACGCTGGGTCCGTTAAGTATCAATTTTTGAAGCTTTTGACGGTTATAGCGCGTGCACTTTTCCGGATAGGTAAGGATTTTGGCTACACGATCGGGCACAGCGACTTCATCAATACGTAAGTTTGGGTCCGGAGAAATGACCGTTCTGGCCGAGAAATCCACTCTCTTACCCGACAAGTTACCTCTGAAACGACCCTGTTTACCCTTCAATCTCTGGCAGAAACCACGGATGGGTTTACCCGCCAGGCCGCCGCCGGCGGGAGAGGAGCTGGCAGTGTCGGAGTTAATGTACATGGCAACAGAAAGCTGCAAAAGATCCCAGTGCTGCATCAAGTGGTTAATGGAAATACCCTTCTTGATACCTGCACGGATCTGGGTGGAGTAGTCGACTATTTCGGTCAACTTGACGGTCAAATCGTCTTCGTTAGACTGCAGATCCATAGTGACGGACGGACGGATACACACGGGTGGCGCAGGCAAATACGTCCAGATGTACATCTCTGGGCGGCCGCCTCTGGATGAGTCTATACCCACAAGCTCACAGTCGGCCGGGGTGACTTTTTTAAATAAATACAAGACCTTCAAAGGGTTCAAGTCCTCGAAAGTACGCTTCGCAAACTTGCTCAACTCTGCGTTCCGTGCGAACACGGCGTCTAACTCTGCGTCCCATTGCTGTTTCTCGGAGTCACCCTTTTTGCCCACATAGCGGAAAGTATCATGGACAATTTTGAGAGCAGCAGCACCGGTACCGGAGGCGGCTTTCTTCACGACACCATTCACGTGACGACACTTGAGACATCTGCGCTGTTTCTTACACTGGTCTAGGATACGTCTGAGAATACGCATTCTGCGCAAGTTATCGATGTTGGGTCTCCGCAATTCTTCCAAAAACAGTCTACGGGTCTGCTCGTCGAGCAAGATGGCTCCACATTGTTTACAGATACATTGCAACACCTGGATGATGGCCTTGAAGTAGCCCACATGGAACACAGGCAACACCAAGCGGATATGGCCAAAATGGCCATGACAGGTAGCCAAGTTTCCATGACACGTCGTACATTCCACGGCGTTCAGAGAGGTACCCATGTGGGCGTCCAACGCACCATTTTTCTGGACCCTTCTGCCTTCTTCCAAGTTGTACAAGTCTCTGGAGGTCAATTCCACTTCGGACTGGGCTACGATTTCCCTGGCCAGGAGGGCGCTGAATTCTAGGCTTTTGATGCACTTGGGCACGACATCCACCACCACTTCCTTCATTATTGACGCGGGCGGATATGGAAGTTTGTTAGTGGTTGGTGTTGGAGTGAAACTTGGTGGAGATGTGGAAATTTACCTTCTGCTACTACTATACACCCCCTGCCCTCAGTGCTAGAATAATATTTCAGGGTCACGTGAGCAGAGTATATGAAGGAGAGATGCTCATCGAGAGTGATCTGGTGGATCGAGGGGGACGCGGGGTATTATTTTGGAGGAGGTTTTGAGTTTTGAAAATGAAGGATATTTTAGCTTGGTGGCGAGCTTTTTCGGCGTTCCGCGAGGAGTGTTGATGGCTGTTCTGTCGGGTGCAAGTGTGTGTAGAGGAGTGAGTGCTAAGTGTGGTGTTAAATGCTAAAATTGAAAATTTACTTTCTCAATTGTTTTTTTTTAATTACGAAAAAAATAGTTTACTTACTCAGGTTGAGTCGTGCTCACAGATGGTGTCTTTCTTGTAGGGTGAGGATGTGACAGTTGGTGCCAACTCAACAACTTTTCAGTCAGAAAGAGGTCTAAGAAGCTTGGCAACTAGTTGTAGGGCCGTATTATGGATTATAAAGAAGAGCGCCGTGGTTCAGTTTAAGGGTGCATCAGACACCTAGTGCAAGTGCACTCAACTGTGACTTCAACGTTAAACAGAACTGGAGAACAGCCTGATTAGGAAAAGTGAGGAAATTCTTTTATTTTACTGCCGAAACGAACATGACTAATCATCAGCTCAGACTCATTTACCAGATTTTGTCCAGCACGCCGAACGAGCACACAGAGCACGCCTACGGACTTCGCAACTGACTCAATTCCGAAGACTCAAAATTTTCTCACTTCTCAAAACACACAATTTTAACTTAATAAGCTTCTCTGATCGAACTCTTTCCCAGCTATTTGATGGCGCTGACTGCTTTAAAGTACTCCAGATCAACTACGAATTAACCAAAAATAGGGTAATCGAAAAAATGACGCTTATTAAACTCAATAAAAAATATTCACAATCCACCAAATCAAGTTCTTTTTGTCAAGTTGTATATTGTATGATACTGCCTGGACCCGCACCACCTCCGCACTCTTACATCACTGTTACCGACTCGTATACCCGCCACCTAGCTCCACAGAAATGGCTGAACACGAACAAGAGAAAGTCATCAAGACCTTAGAAGAAAACGACGAGTTCGAGGACTTCCCCGAAGATGCCAATTGGGCAGGCGAGGCCGACACCTCCTCTGCGGCACTTTGGGAAGAGGACTGGGACGACGACGACGCCAGAGACGACTTCACGGAGAAGCTTCGACAAGAGTTACAGAAGGCACAGAAGTAAGCGATCGAAGAGGAAGTGCCGGATCATACTGATCGAAACAGTGTGCCAATGCGAAGTGTAGTTGTGGGCTGAAAGAGCGGCCCAGACAGAAAGAACGGAGACCAGAACGGAGACCAGAACAGACCCTACATGAACGAGAGTAACAAGTCATAGGATCTCTTTCTATTTGAAATTTGCTAAGTAAATTTTGGTCTCGGGGCCCTAATGCCATCGATTAAAGTGGTTGGAATAGCCATTGGAGCTAGTCTCTATGTGCTCAGATGTATATGTAGAAAATAAATATCGATAAACGGAGCTTAGAAGCAAATTTGGAGAATGAAGTGTAGACATAGTCATGACATGGCGTTTTAGAGTAGATTGCAAGAAGAACTACAGAGACAATTGTAGCTGCCAGAAACGTGAAATATAGTTACTAAACATAGAAATCCGCGATAATACACACAATCTACTCGTCATGGTGTTCTAAATTTGCATTTGCAGTGACGATGACCTACATTATCCCTGCAATTCTACATCCTCCTTATGAGACATCTATATTCATTCTTCGTCTCCTCTATACACGTCTACACGTCTATACATCCACTCGGCGCTGGGAAACTTTGGGCATAACTGTCAGCTAAAGCGCCATACAGAAGATATGCAACAATTAAGCGTAGAAATTGACGGACTTGGACTTTCTGGCTTGCACCTCTCCAATGGCCTCGACAAAGTCTTCGTGACGAATAATCGACTTGCCGTTCCTCAAAGCAATCATTCCAGCCTCAACGGTGACTGCCTTCAATTGTGCACCATTAAATTCGTCTGTGGACCGCGCCAACTCTCGCCAGTTGACGGAGTTGTGGTCGCAGTTCAACTTCCGCGCGTGAATCTTCAAAACAGACTCACGGGCCTCTTCCGAGGGCAATGGGAACTCGATTTTTCTGTCCAAACGACCAGAACGAAGCAATGCAGGATCTAACGTGTCAACACGATTAGTGGCCGCCAAAACCTTGACCCGGTCGTCGGAACCGAAACCATCGAGCTGGTTCAAAAGTTCCAACATTGTTCTTTGAACCTCACGGTCTCCACTCTTGTCGGAGTCGAAACGCTTTGTTCCAATGGCATCCAACTCGTCTATGAAGATAATCGTGGGCGCCTTCTCTTTGGCCAACGCAAAGGCGTCTCGCACAAGTTTGGCACCGTCACCGATGAACATCTGAACCAACTGAGGAGCTGCTAACTTCAAGAACGTAGCACCAGATTGCGCCGCGCAAGCACGCGCAAGAAGCGTCTTACCAGTTCCTGGAGGCCCATACATCAACGCACCTTTAGGGGGCTTCACACCCAATTTCTTGAATTTCTCTGCTTGTTTCATGGGCAAAACAACAGCCTCAATCAACTCCTCGATTTGCTTATCTAAACCACCAATGTCCAGGTAGTTTTCTGTAGGCTTTTCGTCAACCTCCATGGCCTTGACACGCAGGTCGTACTCGGAAGGCAATGTGTCTAGAATCAAGTAGGAGTCCTTATTGACACCAATTAAGTCGTTGGGGCGCAATTGCTGTGGATCCACCAAGCCGACGAGTGGCAAGAAGATGGTCTGTCTAGTGGACGTTTTGATCACCGCCAGCTTTCCCAGACGAGCCGCATCGACATCGACGTTGGCACCCTGAGCAAGCGCTTCTTTGTCTGCGTCGAAGTCCAAGATCTCGACCACGTTTCCGACCAAGTACGGCAACTGCTTGTTGTTGTTGATCTTCTCCTGGTTGTCCTTGATTCTCTCGGCCATCACGGTCTTCTCATGCTGGAGCCGTTGCGATTCGGAAAACATCACTTGGATGTCGTTATGGAGAAGCTTGGTACGGTTGACGATGTCTTGTGTGGACTGGGAGGCGATTTCGAGGAGGACCTCGTCTTGTGCCAAATCTTCGAGGGTAGCCATTTTCTCTGTTGTCGATTAATTGATTTTGTGAATTACTGTCGCTTTCTTCTTTGGATCTTATTCAAATTCCAGTTTCTTGAACTTCGCTCGGATAACTTGTGATCCCACTGCTTCTTGAGTTGGGCTACTGTCTTGTTCCTGGCCTTACCAATGCTGATTCTCTCTTTCTATTTTTTTACACAGCGTATGGGGTCAATGCTATGTATAATACAGGAAAGAAGGGGTAGTACGGGTCACTTGGGGTGTGTAAGGGTGCCGTAACTGGGAAGAAAGTGGTGGCAAGTTGGCTTTGTGAGTGGGAATGAGGATATGTGTGGAGTAGCGGGAGGTGGGCGCGGAAGTGACGAGGAAGTACGTTTTATTGATGTTCATGAGTTCAAATTGTGGTTTTGACGGGTTTCCTATTTTTCGTTAATTTTTTTTTGCGTTCTTGTAAGATGACATTGGCGCTCTTGTGGTTGTTTCAGAGATGAAAGTGATAAAATCTTGTGTGTAACTCGTGAAGATTAAGCAGAATGATAATTCAATTTGAAGATGGTCATGTGAAATTTCTTCATTTTCTTCACGGCTATATTATGAGCTACGTAGAATGGGCTATGGGTAGCGTACAAGTTGTCGTTGGCGTGCTGACGACAGCGGCGTAGAACGATGGGAAGGTGATAAATTAATTCAAATTCCAAAACAGGCTGCTCCGCTTTTGCCAAAAGTTACTATGGTTATATCGTTGGGTGCTGACCCAACGATGATGCATAGCTACGAGAACATTGAAGAACTCGGCGGCTATCACAACCCTTAATCTCGGACATAAATTTTTAAGACATTGAATTACCTCTAATTGTGCCGTAAACAGTACCTTCAGTGTATCGGAATGTTTGCATTGTTATGGTGTTTTCATCTAATATAGATGGAAACTGAACTACTTGCACGAGAAGAGACAAGAATAAGCTGAATTATCTCTCAAAGTTGACTGATTTAAATCTTTTTGGAGAGTTTAAGTCTATTTAGCGTTATCCGAAATGTATACACTTAAAAAATTTATCTTTCGGTTGCGGCCATATCAAGTGGAAAATACTGTTTCCCGTCCGATCAACGTTAGTCAAGCCACTTAGAGCCACACTGAGTAATGCAGTGGGAGACCATGTGTGAAATTGTGGTGCTGCAATCTTTTTTAGTTTTGCGACTGAGGGTTCTTTTGTTTTTATCGATCCATTTCATGTTATTTTTTTTAATGGTGTTTATCTGCGAATCCCCTAGTTTGGTTCTCTACTTAGGATGTGCTTGATAATCAAACATCAGTCGGTTGTTCGCTTTTAGCTTCATCCTCTTGGTGGAATGTACTTTTTCACCGCACTTCAAATGCTTTTAGAAATATGCGGCCCGTAAAAAAGTTAATACTACAAAATTTTTTATCATGTAAAAGTGTCAGTTCATTCATTACTTTCCTCTTCGCAGTCTCTGGCTTAGTATATACATAGATCAACTTAAAGCGTCGTAAATAAAGTGCACGGAGTTCTGCACTAGAATTTATAGGAATCGCCTAAATACTCTTTCTCCTTGAATCTGTCGATCTTGTGCTTTGCAGCGATCATGTTATAAAGAGATGTATTCAAAGGAGTTGGAATACCCAACTGCAATCCCAATTTGACCACGTGCCCGTTGATGGAGTCAATCTCCGTCATTTTGTTGCTCAAGATATCCTCTCTCATGGAAGAGCTGTTTTGTGCAGTGTTTTGACATACATGGACCACCTGGCGGAATAGACGCTCAGGGGATAGTATGGTGCTTGCTTCAGGAACAGCAGCAAGAACCTCGGAGTTTTGCCTAAAACATTGCGAACACTCGTCAACAACTTTCTTCATCATGGAAACAGTCTGACTACTACGCAAAAGCTCTCCATTTTTACAGTCCATGAGCGCCGTGAGCGGATTGATGCAAGCGTTGACAACCAATTTCTCCATCTGTGCTACTTCAAATTCGGGAAATGATGAAGTGAACTTGGCGTTCAAGTGTGGGCTCCGGAGAAGTGCCTGGATGATTTCTGGAAGGTCTTGTGTCTCCGATTCACGCACGTTTCCCAGCGCTTCTTCTGAAAGCTGTCCATTACTATTGTATGCATTTCTGTTTACTGATTCAGTTGACGATCTACTCAGTGGCTCATGTGTCTTTTTCAGAGGTGCCTCCAGGTCACTTTTTCGCGATGGGACACGAGCAATATTAAGCGAGCCAAGCCCCACATGCCGCGTTAGATTGATGCGCTCCTTATACGCACCGTGACTACTGAGAATGTGGTAGATGTTTGGCTCCTGGTTAGGTTGCCAGATCTCGTCCCGTATCAGAGGGACAACGCCCATACCGTTCTGAAGAAACACCACGTTTGTCTCTGGAGTGATGTATTGGACATACGGGTCCAAGGCGTCTTTCACGCTATGAGTTTTGACAGCCACCACCAAGTTCAGGATTTTGTTTCGGGGGTCCCATCGTTCAGCCCTTGGGTTTCGATGTGTCTCCATTCGTGCGGTGGTGAGGTGGACTCCCTGTTCGGTGTGGCGCGCCATGGTCATGGAATACTCAAGTGACTGAATGGCTTTGAAGATGTTTTTGTGTTTCACGAGGAGCGTCGGCTTTAGCGTAGATACTGCTGCATACTCGTGCGCTAGAAGCATACCCATGGCACCTATGCCCAAGACGTGAACGCTCATGCTATATATACGGAAAGACGGAGATAAAGGGAGACAGAACTAAACTGAAAATTAAATATGCATGTATGTGGAATGCGATTCCTCTCTGGGCTTGTATTTGGAGGAGAAGATGAGTTATAGATAAGACCAAGACGCTGCGTACCACTGGAAATTTCAGATCAAGATGCAGGCTGGGTCGATACGTCTTCCGGTTCAATGGCCCAGACCAAAAGCCCAAGGTAATTTTTTTTGAGGCTGGTTTCCGAGAAATGCTAATAGAATTTTGGATTTCTCAATTATGACCTTTTTCAGACTCTCACTGCACCTTGTAGTGGCCACAGAACTAGCCTACAGATGGCGATGCTCATCATGTGAGACCCCGCGTTTCGAAGTCCCACACCTCCTCCGCCAACGATACCATCATCGCAGAAATGCTTATATTGGGTCTCACTGGAGGAATTGCCTGCGGCAAATCAACAGTGTCCAACCATTTGCGCGCACAGGGCTATCCAATTGTCGATGCAGACGTCATAGCACGTCAAGTAGTAGAACCAGGGAAACCAGCTTACAAGAGAGTAGTAGAGGCGTTTTCTGCTGACGTTCCTGAATTGGTAAATGAAGACGGCACATTGAACCGGGCTGAGCTAGGAAAGGCCGTTTTTGGAAACCCAGACCGCTTGAAGGTCCTTAACGGAATAGTTCACGGCGCGGTGAAGAGGGAGATGGCCTGGCAGCTTTTCCTGTTGTATGTCCGTGGATACCCACTAGCCGTTTTGGACGTTCCTCTTTTATTCGAAGCGAAGCTCGATCTTATATGTGGCGCTACGGTCACCGTATCCTCAGCGTACGAGAACCAGATTGAGCGCTTAAAGAAAAGAAATCCAGAATTGAGTTTGGAAGACGCCCAAAAGCGTATTGCTAGTCAATTACTGAATGACGAGCGAAACCGCCGTGCGGACGTAGTTATTGTAAATGACACTTCTTTGGAGAGACTAAATGAGCAGGTAGATGAGGTGGTGGCTGCTTTACGGCCCAGCAGGTTCTGGACGTTATTTACGTGGTTTCCTCCTATTGGATTGTCTGTAGGATTGTTGACGGCACTTTACCGCCAATTTAGAGGGGGATCTGCGAAAGCCCTAAAGACCGATTGAGACATCATTTAGCCTGGTTGAATACACACTTTGATCTATAAAAACTACAGTCCCGAAAAGTTACATTTTCTAAGTTTAGAGTTCCATGGTGCCTATGCATTCTGAATATATGTCATTTACATACTTAACTATGCTCTCCAATATTGTGCTAAACTGTGTAAGGTGTCAATGACCACCGGTAAAAACGCATGCACACTATCAATAATTAAGTTTTGGAAGTGCAAAATCGCCTCTTCCTCACTCATCTCCAACCCAAACTTGTCTTGCACCTTCTCCACAGCACGCTTGGGATCAATTTGGATGTCTGGAATGTTAGCATTGAGCATCAATTGAAACAAATTCAAAATCAAGTTGCTGTTTCTTCTGAGGGTGGTATAAGTGATGAAACAGTAACTTTTGAAGATATTGAAATTCTCATGGTTCATGCCACCCATTCCATCAATGACTTGAATCGGAAGTTTCATCAAAGGAGGGAAGGGCTTTGGATCCCGACCTAGTATGTATCCAAAGTCCGCATGCCAGAACTTCCCGTTTGGCGAAAGAAGAAGATTATCCAAATGCCGATCACCCACACCTAATAGGTACGTAATTACACAGTATCCAGCACACGACTTGACGTAGTTGTCCATCAAGACACGTGAAACGCCCAAATCAGTTGCTACAGCGTGCGGGTTCCGTAGAGGATCTTCCTGAGTAGTCGACTCGGTTTCACTATCTTCCAAAGGAAGCTTACTATGGAATTGAAGAAAGTTGAGAATCCCGTTCGGAGCAATTGGCTCTCCGTTTTCATTAAGAATTCCCCTGGCGGGACTCAAGTCTGACTCGTTATAGCTTTTAGAAAGAACAGAGTCTAAAGTCTCATTAGGCACGAATTGTATAAGCCCCGCGATTGGGCTGGTGGCCAAGATCTTGTAAGGAGTAAGTTTCAAGTTCAAATTTTCGTTTTTCAAAAGCTGGTCCATGAGACTAATGATCTGAATCACAAGCTGGTCCTGGCGGAGATCGTCTCCAATTTTAAACATGAGTGCGTACTTGCCATATTTGTGCTTTTTGCCACCAAAGATGGTGGACAGCGCAGAATTCTCCAGATGGTTGATGATGGTTTTAAAGGTGATTTTGAGCGGAGACAAGGAACTCTTAAAAACAGAACATTCAGATGGATAGCACCCACAGATCATTACAGACGGGTCTAATGGAAGCGGGAACGGGTCGAACTTAAGCAAATCATGCAGACTGTCAGCAAGATAATCCTGGAGGAACTGCACTTTGCGGCTCGTGGCTTCGTTTTTACGGAACGTAGTTCGAATGGTTTCCACAAGTCCCGTGAGCTGCTTGATGAAGTTGATTTGTTTCTTAAGGTACTTGTACCCGTGAGTCTTCATCCTCTGCGAGGATGCCTTCAATTTCTCGATATACAGATTCAAGACTACGTTATATATAGAGCCACTTAGGAGGTCTCTGTTTTCCTTTGGACTGGGATTGGAAGCGTTGTTGTTCAATTGGTCCTCGTTCTCGACCTTGACAAACCAATAGAAGAAATTTCCAAGCTTTTCACTTTTAACAGCCTTCTCAATCAAAAAGCGCGCTAATGGCGCCTCCTCTAGAGGGTCTCCCTTCGCCAGCAAGGGCTCGTACTTCAACGCCTGCACAAGCTGCAACAAGTACAAGAGAAGCTCATCTGCGCTGGCCATACGGAGGCGGTCGACGGCGAAAATCCGGAGGCGTTTGGTGTACTTGAAAATCTTCTCAATTTTCTTCTCCTCCGAGGTATTGATGTCTTTTACATTTGAGTTGGTTGTGTCTATGATCCGGCGCCGAAGGGCCACAGTAAGAGTCTGAGGATTGAAATTGTTGCTGAGGAGTTCAAGCGCGTCACCAATATCTATTGCATCAACGGTCCATAAAGGAACTATTTCCATGAAAGCATGGTCGAGCTCATACTCGTTTTCCCAATTGAACGATTTTAGAAACTTAACAAAGAACTGGCGTGTTGACTGCAGGGGAGCAGATGCGCCTTTATCGTCAGAAGTGCCCTTGGAGAAGTAAAAACGGAACTTCCACAAAAGCTTCTTATCGTGGTCTGAGAGTTGTGTGCTGGAGGGCATATTTAGAATTCTAGAGAGCTGATCACGGGTTTGAGGCGAGGGTTTCACCTCCTTGTCTAAGACAGAGTTATTGTTAATATTCGTTGCAAGCTTCTGAAACTTTCTTTCGATCGGATCTAAACCATGAGAGGGCGGCGCAGAGGGCATTCCAGAAGTCAGAATGGCCTCTTCTTGCGACGCGTTGTAGTGATTAAGAGTCGCGTTGTGAAAGTCCGGGTCGTAGAGTTTCGGGAAAGGCATGGTTGGGATGTCGATATTGTTCACGACCATGGCGGCATCGTTTGCTTTGTTGTCGGCAGGCCTTTCTGCCTGAAAGGAGATTTGCGGAACAATAAGCGACAGTGCATAAGTTTCATCCAGGTACACTATGGGGAGCTGGAAGTTAGGAAGTTCTATGAACAAGTAGTGAGTTTCGGAGCTTGGGGACTGGGCAGATCTGAGAGAAGAGGTCAACTCTGCATGGCGCTTTTTTTCTAATAGAGGTAACAGCATTGCATCTAGCCACAGATTGCGTGCGAATTCGCCATTTTCGTATTTGACCAAGTTGCTTTCTGTAGTTGTCATGTTGTTTAAATCGCCATACACAACGGCCGAAGAGCCCGTCGAACCAGATTGAAAAGATCCCGCGCTCGCATCTTTACCTACTGCAGTATTTACAGCTACTTTAAAAGAGCCTTTGCGGAGCAGACCGTCGTTATGGTTAAACAAAGATAACGTTCCCTGGCCAAATACAGTGGCCTTAGTAGCTACGAGCTCCATCACGGTGAACCGGAGATAAGCACCGTAATCGATCTGATTATAGTTTATAGATAGTTTCATATACGTGTCCCATACTCTTTTGTTATTTGAGAAGGATTTGTACGGAGATTGGACCGGCTGCACAAGCGCATTGTGATTAGCGTCTAGAATCTCGACAACAACAAACAATTCAGAATTGACGGAGACACGACTTAGCTGCTGAAAGATGGCTGGATTGCGATACTTCTCCGAGCTCAATGCCACTTTGGGCTGTGTGTGTGGCGCAGGCTGTAGATAGCAGAGCTTAAGGGAGATTGGAATGGTGAGGTTCTTCAGGAGGCCGAAAGTGGCTGTGTTTGTGATTTTGAGATTCTCATCTGGTGCTACAGTAGTCGGCATAGTGACTCGGAAGACTATGGAGAACGTTCGGGTGAGTTACGATAAGAACCTTGTGTTTACGTCTAGATAGGCAGTATACAGAATTGGTGGGTTGAAGACAGGGCAAGACCGGGGGAATGAAAAAGGTGAAGAAGCAGGGACTGGAAAATTAGGAATGACAGAATGAATTATTTTGGCTTAATTGTTTAAGAAGCAATAATTTGTCCGCCTGTCTCTGTGGACAAAGGCAAATGGTACTAAGTTGTATTTATTGATGGTGCACCACAGAAATGTATTATACATTCTAGTTGATGAAATATAACAAAATTATTAAAGCATCTTTTTTGAAATTACCATCCGTTTTGATCATCACCGTACGGTAGACATGTTGCATGAAGTAGAAAGAACTTTAGCATATTCAGTGTATTCACTTACTAAGGAGTTAATTTTCGGGAGTATTTTAGTATAATCGCAGAGTTGCAAATATATAAATCACAATTATCGCAGTTCCTTTTACTTTTGTTTGAGGAGAAAATTTAATTATTGTTTTTAGGCGCGGCTGATATTATCCAAGGTTCAGCACTAGATTGTTGAAAACTAGATATGTAAAAGTGAAAATCTGCCAATATTCGATAAAATGTCTCCAATATAAACTAGGATGGCTGGTAAAATCATTAAGACTAATAATCCAGAATCTCCAAGAAACGGTGCTTCTGGCTCATTTTGTTACTTACATACGTCGCTTAAGGTGCACATCTTGTTAAATCGTCGAAGTAGCTTCCATATTTAAATATTTAATAATTAAAATAAAATTTAATATAATTCCAAACCCAGAGACGAGATATTTGTGTGAATTTCAAGACGGTTGGCATTGAATGCCAGATTCAATGAGCTTCACAGTTGCCCCATAGCAACCTTTCTTGAGAAAGAGAAAGTGTGATTTTTCCCTGAAACTTTTGGCGGCAATTGATTTTTCAAAATCAGATGACGAAAGCGAGCAGATGCCGTTGTCGTCAAAATAATTCACATTAATTACGCGCCAGACTTTGGCAGATAACGACCCTCTATACACACACCGGAACATGTTTAATAAAATATTCATGCATTCAAATAAATTTATCAAAGTTATAAATAATATCGGCACACCCAAAAATTCCATCAACAATACCCAAAAAAACCAAACCAACCCGCGGGGCATCCTCGTCGCCTTACCTATTTACATTTTGACCAAACCACATATACTGATCCTCCTTCTCTCCGTCCAGCATTTCGTCAGCACTACTGGATGCAGAAGAAAGAGAGTAGAATAGACCTTTCTTGGTTCCGTCAGGACGCACTTGCTGTGACGACCGCTCGACTATTGGACTTTGCACGATCGTGGCGGCCTCATGTGGAAGCTGTCGAGCTTCCTGAGGCTTTGGAGCAGGCGAAGATGAAGATTTGGGGCCAAACAGCAACGCCCATGGTTGTTCGTGGTCAGAATCACCACCATTTTCGGAAATAACGCCGAACTTGGGAGTATTTGTTTGAGGTCTTCTCCTTTGAAGCGAGCGAACACGATTGAGCCTTGAGATGACCTCGTTCATGTTTGCATCGGGATTCTCGCCAATATCCTGATCACGTGGAGAGTTCAGGCCCACCAGCAGGTGCTCATTGCGAAGGAAGTCCAGACAAGAGCCGTTGGAGGATCTTTGATTGAAATGAAGCAAACTCAGGTGCGAATTGACATGCGAGCTGAGCTTGGAGTTTAAATAGGCGACCGGGATGTCTGACGCCAGAGAGTACCGAAGCTTCAATGGGCGGAAAATCTCCTCGTTGGAATGTAGCTTCAGTAGGTTAACTGTAGAGTTGGAGCGAGTCGGCGCCAGATTCGGCGACACGTCTGGCGAGATGGGACGCAACGGATGCTTATCTATGGAGAACGCCTTTTTGAATGCATTATCATGCATGACTTTCATCTTGAATTCGGCTTTGATCTTAAACTTGTTGGAGTCTTGAGGGTTCCAGTCTCTGGCACCAGCACAGAGAGGATTAGGTGCCTTTCTGGGCTCAGCTTTATTTACTGACTGAATCCGAAAAGACGGTCTAGGTTGATCGGTCTTGAGCCCAGAAAATCCAATCGTCGGGTATTGCTTCCCTGGATTGAAGTCGTTTTTCTTAATGAAATTGGTCTTGTAGTAGACAATGTCAGTCTCTAGATTCAACGTACCGTTTAAATGCGGATCCCGCTCGAGAGCGCCTAAACAGTCTTTCTCTAAGACCCATTGACCCGTTTTCTTGCTGGCGAAGTTAAGACTAAATTCAGGAATTTCCTCAAACACCGGATGATTAAGAAATGCAGACAACATGCTGGATATAACGTACCCGTGAGTTATGACGACGATCATATCCTGTGAGTGAGACTCTTTATCGTATGTGGCAAGTAGCTTCTTCAAGTACGTTCTACAGCGCTCCAGAAACTCCTTGAATGAGAGGTCCGCCTCGTTCCAGGGACCCAATTGGGTGGTAGGGCGGAAATTCAGAACCAAATTACGATTCTGGAGCTTTTGCACGTTTGGGGTATACATCTGATAAGCCTCTGTGGAGTCTATGTATGGAGGCTTATTCTTCATGCGATCATGGATCCATTCTGATAACGCGAAATCACACAAGAGGTGGAACTTGACACTAGTATCTGGAGCCTGTTCTGCTACACGCGTTGCCATTGCAGAGACCAACAAGTCAGCCGATTGGCAGCAGCGTAGATACGGAGAGAAATGCACATAGATGTTCTTCTTTGCACCGCTGAATTGGCCGGCTGCAATGATACGATCGGCCAAATCACCCGCGAGATCAATTGTCGTCTCGGTGACCAGCGGATCAAAGTCATGGGACGCTGCGTTTAGTGGTTTCTGGTTGGCTAGGTCGGCTCTTGGGCCATGACGTAAGAAGAAGAGTTCGGCCATTTGGCTGAATGAATGAGAAGTATGCAATGAAGGGAATGAATGGAGAGGGAGGGGGCGAGTACGGGAACAGGGCGCGCAACGCGATAGTTAACAGCCTTGGCCTATAATAACGGGGCACAGGAATAATGATGATCTATAAAAAATATTGGCAAGGGAGATGTGACTTGATCTGTGTGGAGATTTGGTCTGAGAAGACTTCCACGTGAAAAGCAGACTGCAGGAGTGTACGCAGTAGACGAAGGTTAATGAACCCTTGGTTGTTACGTACAGGGAAGAAGTTATGCTTTTACGAGGAATACGACCTTCACGGGAGAAGAAGAGATGAATTTTATTCGGAGTAATTTAGATTTGGTGTATTCAGATGCTAAGAATGTTGTTATTGATAGGCGTCGGCTTAGACTTTAGCAGCTGCGAATGAAAGTGTAGAGTTTGGACATTTGCCACCAGGGGGAGAACAGCATGCGAGCCTGAAATGCCTCACAATCAGTAAATATATTCCATGGAGATTATCTCGTCTTAATGAGTATTAATTTTGAAAGAATTTGGGTAGATTCAGCCATCTTGTGAGATCCACCTCCTGTCGGAAAAGTCTTGCTTCTGAGAATCTTAAGCGTTGACCGTTATTAAACAAGATCGGCGGATAAGAGATCGATGTTATCTCAGTAAACACTATGGCGCTTCTCAACCGAGCGTTCATAGCGTGTTCTAAAGCCTGCTCCACCATGCAGCAGAGGGGGCAGACAAGACAATCAAAATCTGTACCAAGCCGAGATAAGAATAGAGCTTAGCCCGATTTTCTCTTATCTACGGCGCGGATTCTCCGGCTCTTATTGCTCTTATTGCGATATCTCTCTGTCTCGCTCACTACACTCTAAACGGAATTGAACGAAAAGCAGAACAAAAGGGGCAAATCAAAACAAAAAAATGATAATTCACTGCAATGTTTGGTTTATAATATAGCAATCTCTTTAGAACTACTACACACTAAAATACTGATCGTAAGACCAAATCTCGTGACCTGCACATAGTCTTTCTTATCTGATAACCGTCTAGGCCTCAAGCCACAAGACCATTTGCTTATCATCAATGGCATCAAATCATAACCAAATAGAAAAGCTCATCCAGGCAGCTTTGGACGGTACGAACCACTAATACATCTGACACAAACGTTACTAACCGTAGCCCGTGAATTCTCCTACAGTCCCTACTCCAAGTTTCGGTAAGTCCCTATTGATCGACTCAATGCAAACATTAGCTTCAAATAACTTCATTAAGCGATTTTGTATCCGTTAGAGAGACCTCGCTAAATCAATTGTATTGCGTAACCACTAATCCACCATGATATACTAACAATAAGGGTAGGCGCAGCTGTTCTCACGTCCAGTGGAGATATTATTACTGGTGCCAATGTCGAAAATGCTTCGTACGGCGGTGCAATTTGCGCTGAAAGAACTGCATTGACCCGTTGCGTGATGGAGGGACTGCGTTCGTTCCAAGCCATTGCCATAGCTAGCGACCAAAAGGACCCAATTAGTCCATGCGGGATTTGCCGGCAATTCATCCGCGAATTTGGTCTTGAGATTGATGTTCATATGGTGTCCAATGACGGCAAAAAGGTGGTGAAAAAGACATTGGAGGAGCTTCTTCCAATGAGCTTTGGACCAGACAACTTGGGCAAGTAGAACGAAGTAAAAGGGGGTTAAGAAGGGTTATAAATTTTTAAAAGTTAGGTACTTCAAAAAGTAGAAAGAGACGAATTTAAATTGAAAGATGAATTTTGTAAGGATGATGTCTTTTGAGCATCGGCGGCGTTGTCTGTCTGACGTTTTTTTTCATTTATTTCATGGTTTTACAAAGAAACAGATGTGTGCATGATCTCAGACAATTAAGAATGTAATTCACTGCAATTGAAGAAGTTATTTGTTTTCAGAATTCTTTTATCCACACACAGGCGTTCACCTATAGAAACACCCCAATGTTGATACCAGAAGGAAGCAGAAATAAACAGAACTAGCTCATGCTTCAATCTAGTAGATGCCCTTATCTTGTTACTCGAAATTACCCCGAAAATCAACTTTTCCTCATTCCGACTCTTCTTGAAAAATATGAAACATCCTGCATGTGCCGCTCTCGCCTCCTAACCCAGTACTTCTCATCGCTGTCCCATCTCATCCCGTTATCACCCCACACCCACAAATTCTAAACACAAACAGTCAGAATGGAAACTTGTGCTGCTCCACAGTGTGGTAAACAAACAGAGTCAACGCTCAAGTGTCCTGTTTGTCTCAAAGCCGAGCAGTCTCACGTGTTCTGCAACCAGCTTTGTTTCAAGACCGCATGGCCCACTCACAAGGCTATTCACTCCGCGGAGGACGGCAAAAACTACGACCCATTCCCAAATTTCGAATACAGTGGTAACCTACGCGCCTCGTATCCCTTGAGTGCAAAGCGTACTCTTCCTTCTCAAATCCAGCGTCCTGATTACGCTCAAAACGGAAAGCCTTTGAGTGAGATCCGGAACGACAGAACCGGCAAAATCACCATTCTCACCGAGCAGGAAATCAAAACCATGCGTAAGGTTAGTCTGACTTCGCGTAAAATCTTAGACAATGTTGCTCGCCACATTAAGCCTGGCATCACCACTGATGAGCTAGACAGGATCTTGCATAAGGAATGTGTCGCCTACAATGCGTACCCATCGCCTCTCAATTACTACACGTTTCCAAAATCTATGTGTACCTCTGTTAACGAAGTAATTTGCCACGGAATTCCCGACCAAACCGTCTTGCAGGATGGAGACATCGTTAACTTGGATGTCACAATCTACCTTAAGGGATTCCACTCAGACTTGAATGAAACTTACTACGTTGGAGACAAGGCTAAGGCAGACCCAGACACCGTGCGTCTTGTTGAAACCACTCGTGAGTGTTTGGACTTGGCTATCGCCGAGGTCAAGCCTGGTTTGGTATTTAGAACTCTAGGCACTGTGATCGAGGACCACGCTACTAAGAACGGATGTTCCGTTGTGAGAACTTACTGTGGACATGGTTGCAATAGCTTGTTCCATTGCCAACCAAACATTCCACACTATGCTAAGAACAAGGCCATTGGTGTGGCTAAGCCCGGTATGGTGTTTACCATTGAGCCTATGCTTTGTTTGGGCTCATATCATGATATCACATGGCCAGACAACTGGACAGCTGCCACTCGTGACGGTAAGTACTCTGCTCAATTTGAGCACATGTTGTTGGTGACAGAGACAGGATGTGAAGTCTTGACGGCTAGGCTTGCAGACTCCCCCGGCGGGCCAGTCAAGCGCATATAAAGAGTTGCATGGAACATCTCTAAAGATGTGATACATCAAAACCCAAAAGTGTATTCTAGGTGCATATATAGTTGAACAATGGAAGATAAACCGGCAATAACCACAAAAGACAGATAAAAATTAAAAGTAAAAATAAAGTTAAGCTCAAAATGAGCTCAAATAGAGTCTATACTCTTAATTAATTATTTAAAGACATATAACAAATTAGGAATCTAAAAATTTCAAGATAGGTCCCTTGGCCCAGTTGGTTAAGGCGTGGTGCTAATAACGCCAAGATCAGCAGTTCGATCCTGCTAGGGACCATCTTCTCACAGGGCGTGTGGCGTAGTTGGTAGCGCGTTCGCTTAGCATGCGAAAGGTCTCCGGTTCGACTCCGGACTCGTCCATTATTTTTTGACAATTATTTCTATCTATTTAGATGTTCACTCTAATTGTGAATTCATTTCTGTTCTTGGATCAGCGGTGCTTTTTCTATATAGGAGCGTGGCCTGAAGAAAGAGGGCAATAATGTTCATTGGATGGCGTAAGATTATAGCTCTCCACTAAATTCAATTCTTAGGCTAAGATGAAGATCTTCTTTGAGGTAATTTGAAAGCCCCGCAGAGCTTTAGACGGATGCTGTTGTAAACACCCAAGCACAACTGTGGGAACAAGCCTTCATCGCGCAGTGGTCATTGATTAAAATAGACATCATGCTTTTGCTAAATGAAACTTTGAACGGCTTGCTGTCTTAGGCTGAATAACTTTTGCAGTTCGAATACTTTGACGCGTCAGTTGTGCTCAACTCAACACCTTGATTGCGAAACCTATCCCAAAGCTCCAAACCAAACTTCGCATAGAGTGTCATACAATCCTTCATTTATTTACGGTTTCCAACATCTCGGTGCCTAAATTAGTGTTTTCGATACCCCTTACTTTGGGATGTTTCATGCCTGCAGATACGTTTAACCACCATTACCAAATTGAGGTGCTCCTGGACCGACATCCGTAGTGCATTGATCCGGGCTTTAACACGCAGATAGAGATGGAGCCAGAGCTCAAAACCCTGTTCAATCATAAACGGATGGCAGAGAATCGCCCAATGCTAGAGCCTATACCATCCGGGCTCCTAATTCAGACACAACTGCCGTCGATTGGAGGCGAGCTCCCTGATGCAACGACGCCGAACGAGCCCCCGGCGCCCAATCCAATGCGTCCTCGAATAAAACGAACCAACCACACTCCTCAGAAGCTTGTAACCACGTTGCCGGTGCTCATTTCCCTACCGCTTTTGGTCGTTCTGGTGGACCTTACACTGATCACCCAGGCATCTTCAGGCGAACGCGATCTTCTTACACATGCAGCGGTGCTGTTCTTTCTGGCGTCTTTAATAGTGGGGCTCTCGCATTTACCTGCCAAGTTTGGCATCTTGGAGAGACGTATTCTCCCGGAGTCCTGGTCCGTTGTGGCAGGCCTCCTCCTCTTTTTCTTGTCCCCATTAGCTCTTTCTTACACGCGGGTTTCTGTTGTATTTTTCTGTTTATTTTTAAACGGCTGGAATTTATATACGCCTTTGGCGCTTGTGTGCGATTGTTTTTCGGCGCTGCAAAGCGAGAATGCCATTCCCTCGATGTTGAAAATCGTGATGGGCTACTCAGCACTAGCATCCCTGTACATTATACTCCGAAGAGCACTTAACTCAAGGAAAAGCTCTCTGAACACCGCATCGGCAGCTTCAGCGGTCATGTTGGCTATTGGTGGCATTGGCGCAGCTGCTCTTGTGGTGTTGTACAATTGCTTAAACCCAATATTCTTTGCCATGACTTTAGCTGTCGGCGCGATACTCATGATTCTGGTCAATGGAACACGACAATTCTCTTCTGTCAGCATTTTGGTTGTCGCCGTGTTCCTGTACGTCTTCGAAAACTACATTTTGAGTACATCAACTCCCTCATTGGGATCTGCGTTGGTTCTGACTGCGCTCCCGCTAATTGTAAAAATCGATCATGAGTGGTTTACCGAAGAAGAGAAGGGCGCTGGCGCCGAGAAGAAACCCCAGGTTTTACAGAAGATCCTCGCCCATTCGGACACAAGAGCCATTTTCAATTTTCTTCTTCTTAACACTACATTTATGTTCATTCAGCTCGTATACCTGTTCAAACTGAAGTCTCTAGGATTGTTGTCTGACTCCTTGCATATGGCGCTCGACTGCGCGTCGTTGGCGTTGGGTTTAGTGGCCGGAACCCTTCTGAAACAAGACGCTGATATAAACAGTAAATATCCATTTGGTCTCCGCCAGTTTGAGATTTTAGCTGGCTTCGCTAATGGAACGCTTCTTGTGGGAATCAGTGGCAGCATTGTGTTTGAGGCAATTGGCCGTCTATACAATCCGGTCGAACTTCTTCAAACCACCGAATTGATTATAGTTTCTACACTAGGCTTGTTGGTCAATATCGTAGGAATCTTTGCATTTAACCACGGCCATCACGGCCACTCCCATGGCCACTCACATGGACCCTCCCTAGAGGAAGAGTGTAGTGGTTCGGAACACAATCATCACGGAGCTCATAGCCATAATGAGCACAGTCATGAACCTCAAAACACACACTCACATTCTCATAGTCATAGCCATAGCCACAGTGATGGACATGGTTGTGACGAGTCCGAAGGAATGAACGACAACATGCGCGGGATCTTCCTCCACATTTTGGCAGACACACTAGGCTCTGTTGGTGTTGTCATTTCAACCATTCTTATCAAGATATTTGGCTGGCAAGGCTTCGACCCAGTAGCTTCCATAGCCATAGCTGTTTTGATTTTTCTTTCGGCGGGTCCCCTTATGTCGTCCACAGCATCGACGCTACTTCTCAAACTCAACGACAAGAAGGAGTCAACGATTCGTAGCTGTCTCAACGACCTAACCATGATTAGAGGAATCAAGTCCTTTTCGACTCCGCGCTTTTGGGCAAAGGGTTCGGGGTTGACTGGATATATACATATTCAAGTTTATAGAGGCGAGAGCACATCAAATCTCCGAGGACAGTGTCAGGCGGTATTCAAAAGCCACAATGTGGAAGCGATGATTCAAATGGAAAAAGACTACGACTCCTGTTGGTGCAGGTAATTGAAAGTAGAAGGCATGATTATCGGCTCTCTAAAAATTAAAATCATTGGCATTAATCGCTGTAGTTCTGTATGCTTTTGTGATTAGTGACAAACGCCTGGCCTCCTTTGGGAAAAATAAAAGAAATTTTCAAATACGATTCTAGATTGACATTTTCCTACCTTAAAAAACAAGAAGTTTTCCTTTTTTCTCTGGGTTTCACTTCAGTCCCTCCCCGGATTCTGAACCTCACACTACCTCATCTACTGCTTACTTAGTAACCATAATCACATCGCCTAATACCAAGAGAACACACCTCAAATAAAATAATGTCTCGTGTTGGCTGTATGGTTTTAGGTCCTGCTGGTGCAGGAAAGTCCACTTTCTGTAACGCCATCATCGCTCACATGCAATCGATAGGTCGAAGAGCCCACCTCGTGAACTTGGATCCGGCCGCAGATCCAACCCAGTACGAATTCACTATCGACATAAAAGATCTTATTTCCTTGGAGGATGTTATGGAAGAATTGGATCTTGGACCAAACGGTGGTCTTGTCTACTGTTTCGAATATCTTATGAATAACCTAGATTGGCTAGATGAGGAAATTGGCGATTACGATGATGAGTATTTAATTTTTGATTGTCCAGGCCAGATCGAGCTCTATACGCATATTCCGGTACTACCGACCATCGCTAGACACTTGCAGACATCGCTCAACTTCAATTTGTGTGCTGCGTACTTACTAGAGGCTCCATTTGTGGTTGATCAAGCCAAATTTTTTAGTGGTGCTCTTAGTGCCATGTCTGCCATGATTTTACTTGAATTGCCTCACTTAAATGTGCTTTCGAAAATGGATTTAATACAACTGGATATCTCACGTAAGAGATTGAAACAATTCCTTACTCCAGACCCATTACTATTAGAGGAATCAGAAGACGATGACAACCCACGCTTTGCCAAACTTAATCGCGCAATCGCGCACCTTGTAGATGATTTTGGAATGGTTCAGTTTTTACCTCTCGATTGTGCTGCCGAAAGTAAAGCTGTAGCCAATATAATTAGTTACATAGATGACATTACGCAGTGGGCAGAAAATCAGGAACCTAAAGAGCCAACGGAGGAGCCCGAGCCAGAGGAATAGAATTGAGATGAGAAAATCGGTAATATATGTCCATTTTCATAAATACCTTCGCCGCCAGCATCGACTGCTATCAATAAAGCTTAGTTTGTAGGTAGTAATGTAAACAAAAGTCAGCCTGCATTCCGCTACCTTGAACAGCGTGTTTTATAATACTTAATTTTACTCTCTTATAGTTGCCATTCTGGGAAAGTATAAGAAATTACAACCAATCGACAAAGGAGGCTGATTTCGACGATTCTTTGCAAAGGGTCTTTTTCTCACTATGAAATTTGGAATGGACCAAAAATCTTAATCTGTACCGCCACACTGTGCAAAGAGCCCCATCCCCTCTTCGCCAGAGCTCGAACTTTAGTAAAGCTACATCGCAGTTTGGGCAGGATTTCCCAAGAGGGAGTTCGCCAAAAAAAAAAAAAAAAACAGGACTGGACATGAGTTGTAATTTTAGACAGCTCGCATATGTCAGAGAGAAGATACTTCATGCCGCATTCTCTTTCTCTTTATCTCCTTCTCTGCCGTTTAAGATAAGCGCAGGACCGCCAAAGCGCAGTACGTCAATTTGTTTCACCGTCATTACATATACGAAGAAGCGAAGGATTTGCAAGAGCGCACGGCTTTGGCTTGTGCTTCAAAAATCGTTGCGCGGCTTATACTTATAGTTGTCTCTACATATTTTGCGCTCTGGGTCAACGTTTACCATGAAAACGAATCAGAAACAATAATCCAGGCCACGTTTAAAGAATAATGCATACAAAGTGGCCTGTTCAAGTGTGGCACAATACTGGCTTTTATAAACATGTATGCTCGCTTTTGATTGTAAATCCTAGCAGAGGCAAAATTGCGCTTTAGCATATCGTGCGTCGACTTCACTAACAGTGTACAGGATATTATTTTACTATAAGCTATAATAAAACAGCGCGCATAAATGCGCATCGGGTATCCTCACTTGGTTATGAGACAGCTAATGAAAATGTCGCGCTGAATAGCTAAGCATTAGATTCGATTACAAAAGGAGAAGCTCGAGCAGCAAGGCATTGCATGGATAGGTTAAAAGAATTTATACAAGGCATTGTCGATACAAATTATTAAAAAAATTATTAGAGACGATTCAAAGTAATGGCTATATGATTTCTTTAGGAGGTTGCAAAAAATACTTGTCTAAAAATTGCCGTTCTCATTGATGAATACCGAAAAAAAACCTTGCAGTAATATTGGTAACTATGAGAATAACTGCAATACTTGTTGCAGAAAAGTTGCTTTTTTGATTTTGTCAGATTGAGATGATGTCACGTCAAAATCATTTGATAAAGAAATGCTGTATCACTCATTAAAAGCCTTGTAGTCATGATTACTAGTAGAAGGCGCTTACTTGATCGATCGAACTATATATTTGCCACGAAGTAGTCCGTACTCTTTTTAGAAGCAGAACCCGTTTATTGAAATAACAATGTGCACCACATAATATTGAATAATAGCCCTCCAATGATTTAATCTCTTATATATTCAGCCTGAGACTCTCGATTTTCCTTTCCTTTGGTAGCAGAAGTTTCTTGAAAAGATCTTGATTCATACTTTTCGTGGAGCGAACGAAATCACAATTCAAAAAATCTAGAAGGAAGCAAAGTCTCAATTTGACACTTCAAGAACACTTTATGTCCCAAAGGTTCCCAAGCGATGTCAACTAGAGCCTGTGGAAGGCACATTTCTTAATGAAACAGGTGAATTTCTAATGAAAGGCACGATATATAATGAAAGATAGTAGGAACTCACACTATCCGAAGAAATTACTATTAAGAACATCGTTAGTAGTCTTCGATCGTGATACTAGCGGAACATGATCTGACTATGTTTCATATCCTTATGAGTTTGTCTTTCACAATTTCTTTCGCGATAAAATATTGCAAAATGGAATTTACGATTCAAATTAAACGAGTTTTCTTATGAAGTTACAAGAAGGACCTTTGGGAGAACTGTGTTCGTCATAGCAGATAGTTTGAACTTAAGCTTGCTTTAGACACAGAAAGGTTTCTATTGGACCAGATGTCATATTTCGAATTTCTTTGATTGTACCAAAACTTTTGAAGAATGTTCATGATTCCGCTTTTTCAAAATGTTTTGTGAACCGTGGTTCGCTTCGAGTAACAAAGACACGAATCTGTCGTGAGATACTGTTTTCGTTGCAGATTTGTTTCTATACCCCCATACATCTTAAGTATCAATTAGCAGACACTCGAAATTGGAAATCACATGCTGTTGGGCATTGTCAAAATAAGGCAATAGCGTTATGGAACCATGGGTAAGCCATAAGTAAGCCTTATCACCGAAGAATTTGGAAGTATTTTTCCACCAGCAAAGTCTTTCCAGAATTCGGAATGTTTTCTTTACTCAGTGATTTTGTAGATTCAAGTGAAACAAGGGTCCAATTGCCATCGCATGTCGCCACAACTAGCATTTCCAATCTAGCTGGTGAAAAACAACATTTGTAGACGGGAGCGCAGAAACAAATCTTCTACGCCTGTTATTTCCGTGTTTAGCATGGACGAAAATCCAATTCAAATTCCCGTAACAGATTGCCCATTTTTGCAAAATTTCTAAATATAGACTGTGAAGCCGTTCCTATTCTCTATCCGTAGAACGGTTAGGATCTCGCATGGCGGATTTAAAAAGCTTATTCTTAATTAGTCAATGTTTACACGGAAACGTCATACTTAAAGATTACTTATGAAAATATCCACTTGGTTGTTTGGCTCGGTCTAATCGTGCCATTTTCGTGAAATTGCTTCGAACAGAGTCAGACGGTATATACAGAACATGAATAAGGCTATAATCGTTCCGATAATACCCTTCACCTAGAGCGTCCGAATTAAGCATGATATGTAACAAAAAATATCAGATTTAGTTTTTTAGGTAGTTGTCCACATCTAATGTGGTGCTTGCATTTATGGCAATGAAGCGAAATCTCGAGGTTAAGAATCCACGAACAATGAAGGCGAGAAGAGAATAAGTCTACCGAGTCGAAAAAGAACGTACCTGTGAAGGTTCTTTTCTGCTTGTTTACTTAAAATTCGTAGCCGCGTGTGTCTCAAAATTTTTAATGAACAGGGCGGTCTAGCTCCCGCGGGTTATCTACAAGAATTTTCCCCATCGTTGTTCTGGACTTGAAATACAATCCTTGTTGAAAGATCAACTCCAACAGGACTAAATTGGTTCAATTGATAACCATTTAAGGTTCACTCAACTTATAAACGAGCTCGGCCTGCGGCATTCTGTCCTCTCTAGGATATAATCCCGAGTAGATAATTTATTTCACGCCGTAGAAGCCTTTTCACGATTTAGGTGAATGCATGAAGCATCAAGACTTTATGCACATAATGCCAGAACCTGTTACGCAGGGGTTCAGAACCAAAAATTTACTGACGCTCGCCGCAGTCTAGGCGAGCTATTAGGCATATTTCTATTATAACAACAAAAACGTTGCGCGCAAAAAACAAGATAATTAACAAAATTTTGATGGCGGCAAGCTCTTTGTGTTCGTCCGACATACCATGGCTTGACGTCAACGATATAACTGTACCGGCCCAGGAGGCACCGATCCAAGCCAAAAAGAGAACAGACGCCTTTGCAACAGAAAAAAAAGATTGCACGACTGGAGTACTACAAAGGATTCTCGCTCTCACGAATACTATTTCTTTGCTTTACTATCCTAGATGTACTTTTGGTTCTGCGTTTTGAAGAAGATTCAGATCTACACGATCATATATTTTCAGTGCTGCATGAGCTGCAGACATGAGTGTCGCGCAGAGGAGGTAAACTCCCCGCACCTGTACATTGTTTATTCGACGTGTTTATGAGCCATGCACGGCGGTTTGACAATGGTCCTGCGCAGTAGATTATATTTGCACATAGTGCACAATGTCGCAATCTAAATTGCTTCACATGAATAAGCGTTGCGCAGAAACGTACCTTCCCCCAAATTAAGCGCCTCGAGTCTCATATGTGGGTTGTTACTACTGTTTCAATGGCTTTTAAATCGACTTTCGTTGGAGTTAATCGGCCAACAAGGAAATAAGCATTTGATTTTGTTGATGTTAAACCATTTATTGTGAGCCCTGTTTGTGCCAAGAGTGGAATTTAATGCCCGTAATCAGATTTCGTCACACTGATATAACACATAAGAATGACCCCTGACTTTGAAATTGAAGAACAGGGCAACATTTTGATGGCACGTCATCTGTAAAACGGTTCTAGTGCTCCAGCCACCTATGCGGGTTCTGGTTTGGACCATGACGTTGTCGCTACCGCAGTCAGTGGTATTCTTTCATCACTCCAATAAATGTGTATTCATCTCTCTACATTATGATCATAACCAGTGTGCTCTGGGTAAGTAAGCGAAACAAATTTTACCTATTGCCAATTTCATTTTGATTACTGAGAAAGCGCAATATGTTAAGGCGAGGTGTGAGATGTTTGGTGCATGCTGTGACTAAGGCGTCCTTTATTCACAATTCTTCGTAAATAGTAAGGTTTGGCTACTACTGCTTTTGGTCACACAAGCGCTGGAGTGACTTACTCTTCGCCGATTAGAAAATTTTCACACGCTCTTGAAATACGAAATTAAGCAACGTAATAACATATCAATCTTCGCGATCGTGTGTTTTTGCTGTCTGTCCAGCTTTTCTTGTCAATGACGTCCAAACGTCCTCTCATAATTAATTTCCTTCAATTCGATCCTCAATAAGTAATTCAAAGTTTACACTTATCAACTAGTCCAATTACCCTGACAACAAATACTAGCGAGATCGTGTGACAAGTGCTTCAAGCTAAAGCTCGAAGTACGACCCAGCAGCCCAGAACAGCAGTATCATATTTAAAGTCGTCGCAAACTAACTCAAACAACTAATTATAGAAGGTTCAGTAATTCTCTTAGTATTTGTATTCCCTCAGCGAATGTCCTACTAAAATCATCCCCTATTTACAGTGTCCTAGAAACATTAGCAACACAAGAAACTTTTCGCAGAACTTTCCCTTTAAATTTATTTATAGCCCTTTTGTATAGCAATAAAGCAAAAGAAATGTCCTATCGCAGTATTTTCCATCCATGAACATCTAAGTTCCTTGACATGTGCTTTTGTCCGCCGCCATAATAAAGGACCTGGCGATGCTAATCGATAAAGAAAAGCTCGTGCATCAAGTTCCCCAGCGTTAATGAATACCTATATTCCCTTCCATAGCATGATTTTCAAACGGCTCGCAATTTACATTTGCCTTGAATTGTCGCTCTGAAACCAGTGTGCTCATGTGGTGCCACAGCCACAAGGCCACCCAGACAGGTCTTTTCGAAATCAACGAGGAGCTTTTTGGCTTCAAAGGTCTTGTTAAGCTTGTTTTTTCTCCAATCAAAATCAATCGGAGACTTTCCTGGAGTACTCTCGTGGTATGGTGCGCCAGAGGATACATACCCAGTCTGACACCCATTATAGACCAAAAAGCGACCATTTAATCCACCATATTAAAACAAAACTGAACATAAAATGGAGCGAGCATATTTCTTGAAACTTGACTCTTCTTGAGCTCACCACGTATGCTGTGGAGCGAAAGAGACAATGCGAACCTCCGAGAGAAACATCTGCGAGAATTGACATGTGGTTTGAAAATTTGCAAAAACACTGGATGGTTGATCAATTTACAAGCTCACTACAAAAACTTGAGCTAGAATTTGCACCATTCATTACCATGTTTCACCCTAGATTCTCTTTCTCTGCGGTACACAAAACACTAGATTTCCACCAAGTAAAAAATCTAATTTAATAAATTTTTGCTAGTAAACAATTATATTCGAGCAGAATGACAAAATGAAATTCACTTGACACGATGTTTGTGATCTCATTTGGACCCCGGATCCTACACACACTCCACACTTTTCACTCATCTGATACACTAACCTTCCAAGTTAATTGAGACCTGTGCCCGTCAATACCCGCAATCAAGTCAGAGTTCGTGAATTAAACGATGGTGCAGATCAATGAGGTAAAAGAACATAACCCACGCGAGTCTCGCACAGCCGCACACACCCACATCAAAGGCTTGGGTTTGGATGAGCATGGACTTGCCAAAAAGATCGACGACGGCTTTGTTGGCCAAACAGAAGCCCGCGAGGCCTGTGGAATCCTCGTAGATTTGATAAAGACAAAGAAAATGAGCGGAAAGGCCATCCTCTTGGCCGGTGCTCCCGGAACAGGTAAAACAGCTTTGGCACTCGCCATTTCGCAAGAATTGGGCCCCAAGGTGCCCTTCTGCCCCATTGTTGGCAGTGAATTGTACAGTGCCGAGGTTAAAAAGACTGCCGCATTGATGGAAAATTTCCGGAAAGCTATCGGTTTGCGTATCAAGGAGACAAAGGAGGTTTACGAGGGAGAAGTCATTGAGCTTATTCCCGAGGAGGCCGAGAACCCGTTGGGCGGCTACGGAAAGACGATCTCGCACGTAGTTGTTGGCTTGAAGACCGCCAAAGGTACGAAAAATTTGCGCTTGGACCCAGGAATCTACGAGAGCATTCAGAAGGAGCGCGTGGCCGTAGGAGACGTCATTTACATCGAGGCCAACACGGGTGCCGTTAAGCGTGTTGGACGTTCTGATGCTTATGCAACGGAGTTTGACTTGGAGGCAGAAGAGTACGTTCCCTTGCCGAAGGGAGAAGTTCACAAAAAGAAGGAGATCGTGCAAGAGGTGACGTTACATGACTTGGACGTGGCAAATGCACGTCCACAGGGAGGCCAGGATGTCCTTTCAATGATGGGCCAATTGTTGAAGCCCAAGAAGACCGAGATCACCGACAAATTACGCACAGAAGTCAACAAGGTAGTCGCCAAGTACATAGATCAAGGTGTAGCCGAGCTCATCCCGGGTGTCTTGTTCATTGACGAAGTCAACATGTTGGACATTGAGATTTTCACCTACTTGAACAGGGCCTTGGAGAGCTCCATTGCCCCTATTGTTGTCTTGGCATCCAACAGAGGTATGACCTCTATCCGCGGTACTGACGACCCTACGAGGTACCCCCATGGATGCCCACCAGACTTGGTGGACCGTCTCTTGATTGTCAAGACTTTGCCTTACCAAAAAGACGAGATCCGCACGATTATACTGAAAAGAGCCACGTTGGAAGGATTGGTTTTGGCACAGGGCGCTTTAGAGCGCTTGGCCGAGGATGGTGTGAAGAGCTCGTTGCGTTATGCATTGCAGTTATTGGCTCCCGCTGGTGTCTTGAGTAAGATTGCCAACCGCGCCGAGATCAACGAAGACGACGTCGAGGAGTGCGAGACGTTATTTTTGGACTCCACTCGCTCCGTGCAAATTTTAGAGAGCGCCAAGGGATATTTGTAGATTATCAATAAAATATATTAGATGGGATTTTGTAGCGTGAGATGGCGTCATGGGACAAATTTGCATTGTTCCTTTATTTCGGGATTCAATCCTGGCCATCAAAAGCTTATCAATACATAACCTAATTGGTTTAACTACACGAAGGGAGTATCTCTATCAAATTTTCTTACCTTCCAATCAACTCAAAAAATTACATCTTGAGGTCATCCCCTCATACTCAGGAAAGCTGCCTCCAACTGAATCCGATTATCTTATGTTTATTTACGCTCAATCTATGCACCTACGAATCCAATTTTCCCAATTCGGAAATCTCATCCATGAATTGAGTGGCTGTCACAATATCCGTGCTACCGTACACCACCCTCTTTGTAGGCTTGTTGGGCTGCAGCGCCCACTCGGTAAGGTTATGATATTCCAAGTTGTTGCCTCCGCCAACAACAAAAACCATTGCTTGATCGTAACTTTGTCTTTTGGGAGGCTTTGTGTGGCCTCCACGCGACTTGGGATCGAGATACAAGTAGTCGTCGGTTACGAGCACTGAGCCGGATGAAGCCAGCGCAGGGTCCATAACTGCCTCCACCACATTTGTGATGGGCAAGTTTTTCTTGTCAGGCAACAACTTCTTCAAACCGCTTGCCAATGAGCTAATACCCTCCGAAATACGTCCTTCCGTGAATCCGTACAACTTTGAAGATAAGCCATTGAAGAGCGCCGAGTTGTTTTGAAGAGAAGCCAGGGTGTTGGAAGCACTGGAGTCATTGAGTGCCGTGTTCTTCAGGAGATCGTGAAGGTGCTTGAGCTTGACGATGTATTTGAAGGAACTCATGTCCAAGTCGGGATACTTCTCACGGAAAATTTTCTCACAGTCACTAACAAACGAGGACGGAAGTTCGGCCATCAAATTTAAAATGAGAAAAGTTCTCAATTTGTCCGTTTCATTGGGACGAGCCGAGTCGCTCTTCAAGAGCTGCAAAAACTCGGACTGCATCTTTGGGTCGGCGTAGTTTTGTTCGACTTCAAAAAATTTATCTAGGGACCGTGCCTCCAACTCTTTCAAAAGCAGCGCCAACACGTCCATATGCATGTCTAACGTGATTTTACGAGCGCGCATATCATGCAAGGCATCCACACCTTCCTTCATAGACGAAAGGTCGTTCATGGAATTGGGATCCACGTCATTAAGCGAAGAACTGCCTGTTTTGCTGGTAATCACCTCGGCTTCCTTCTTGTAGTTGTTCAATTCCAAATCGGCGTTTTCAACGACATCAGGAAAGGGCAACTGGGAGTTTTTATTCCAAAAAAAGTCCCTTGGGTCAACATCGTAACGCACCTCTTCCGCTGGGCTAGTGTTATCCTTGTACTTACGGATCTTAATACGGTTTCTACGCAAGTAGAACACGTCACTAACCATGCACTGATAAATCCACGAATGGGAGAACATCGAAGCCATATCAATGTTGCGGTCCAATATTATAAGCACAGGTCGTTGCTGGACGGATTGCGCGCTTGAAGCCCGGAAATTCGTGACGTAATCACGTAATTTCATATCAAGCTGTGTAGCCACCAACTCCGCAGGACCCTTCTGCGGACAGCGAATGATCGGAATTGCTTCCATGGTTATAAGACTTGCCAACAAGCCATCGGCAATGGTATCAGCGAGCGCATGGATCTGATCCTCGGTAGTGGTTGGGTTGTTGAACTTGCAGAAGGTTTTAGGTATATCAAGCGAGAACAAGTTGGGTTCTGTCACTACAAAGTCCAAGAATTGATCAAATACTTGCTTTATTTTGTGGCCCTTACCGCTGAGCGAAACTCTTTTGGCAAAATCCTCGAGAAGCTCGCGATTGATAGACGATGTGAAGTTGACGTAGAAGGAGTCGTATTTCTCTGCATCCAAGTCGGCAAGGATGGTTGCAATGTTGGCTGCTGAAGCCTCTACAAAGTAAATTACTGGCACATCCGGTAGGGGCAGGCGCTGGGCCGTAATGGGCTTGTGCACGGTTATGCCACATCTGAGCAAGTCGTTGACACGAAGAACCGAGGAGATCACGGGCTCAGATTTGGCGTCATAGATCAAAACTTTCCACACAATTTGCTCGCTCTTGCTGGCGAGAGTGAGGTCGGGATTGCCGTCTTTGTTTAGGTGGAGCATACGTTCCAAGGCGTCTGAAAAAGGGTTAGTAAACTGTCTAAAAGGGACCCATTGACAGGGCACAGAACGAATTTACGAGAAGCAGTGCGTCAATTGAGGAATGCCGTTGGCTACATACTGATTTGGCGCTCACGGAGCGTAGGGGCTTCGAGCGACATGACGGTGTTGGTAGTTTCTTGTGACGTAGTGGCTTTGTGAAACAAATGTATAGTGCTAGGATGTACGGGTGTATTTTTAATCTACGGTGAAAAAAAAAGAAAATCTGAAAGTTTTGTAGTTTCATTTGTGACTCGAATTAATTTCTTGCAAGATCGACTTTTGGGCGTCGATACCACTACGTCTTGTTTGACTTGAGTGCTTGACTCTTGCATGGCGTTCAGGCAAAGTAGAAGTTTGAATTTAGACACAATCAGTAAGCTTTCACTTACAGCGCGTGGACTAGAAAGCAAATTTTGCTACCACGAGAGTTTTGGTGGAGCTTTTGGAACGCTGGAGTTCACAGGAAGGACATTGAAAGCGTCTGATCAAGGGGTTTCTGAAAAGATATGCTGTTGAGTGAAACTTCGATGGGCGACGATGTATTTTGCTTCTCTTCTGCACAAAGACCGTACATTTTTAACTTCCCTAAAGATGTCGCTTTTGAACTCAATGCAAAGGATGCTTTCATCTGGAAGAAAATGCTCCAAAAGGACGACACTTTGACAAACGATATGCCTGGACTGAATAAAGAAAAGAGTTAGAGACACCTAAAGAAGTCATTAGCTCATTCTTTGTACAGATTTGTGGCTAGGCCTTGTCAAAAAATATGTGAGAAGAAGTCTTAGAAAGATTCGCCAACGCTTCAAAATGAGAACTTTTGGAGACCTGGACTTTCAGCACATGTTTTAGATTCTGTTAAAATGAAAACAATTTAAAGCCCTTGTGACCAGTACAAAAAGCCCATTCATAGCCTCGGCAAAAGTTGCCCATATTGACGACACAGGTTTTCATATGAAACAAATTTCAAATCTGCATAAATCTACCACAAAAGCGCTTTGCAACTATTTGGGAATAATTCCGACAAAGCAAACTACTCAAGATGCTTTATTTTGAATTTCATATTGCTTGGTTCGAATATGAGCAGATCGCTTTCAATTGCTGATTACGACTTTGAAATTGTTTAAAGGGTTATGATACATTACTTGAAACTGGAGATGAAACTGACGCGATATTGAGGTCATTTTATAATTGTCTGGTCAATAGTCAAAATTGAGCTCATTTTGCATACTGAAGATGAATCATTCAGTTCATTATACGAAACTCTCTCTTCCGAAAGCCAGAAGTCCTCAGAACAACTTCGCATTCAATTATATGTCCAAATCCTAATCTATACAAAAAAACAAAAATGGGGTAACATCTTCGTAAATTCATTCAACTGACGGGCGTCTGTCGTCACACCATTGGCATCCTTACGGTGAATATGTACCTGCTACACATAGAGCTCCGCGGGTGTTCCGACATGAGTAATGACACTTCGTTTGTATACAAATTTGGTCTATGTACCGTATTTCCTTTTGGGGCACAGGATTCCCGCGTTCAAGGCCTGATTCGGCTGGTTGCTGGGACAACGATAAGTATTTGGGCTCTACGAGGCGAATTCGACACCAAGCAATTCTCGATATACAGGTTGCGCTTCGAAGCACACTCCTATACGGGCAATACAGGCACTAGACAAGGGACACGTACCAATGCAGGTAGTATTTAGTCACTCTACATGAATTATGCAGTTTATCTGCACCACCAGAACTACATATACGAATTTGTATGTACAGACCTGCATCTTTTTTCCTCAAAGGGAATATATACTCACATGAATGAGAAAAGTTGCTAAATAAGCTAAAAACAATGGTGCCTTGCCCAGGCACAGGTATTCTTAACATTTGTTTGTTCTATAGTTGGTCTCAGGGAATTTTTAGAAAGCTCCTGCAAGTTATCGTGTCAATAGCTGATACTGATATGATCTGAAAGGATTTTTTTATGGACGTGTGCCTGTTGACCACACATCCTTCTCCACAAGCGAATCATGTTAATTATATCAACTCCTTTTCTGGTTCTGCAGCTGTTACGAACACTGCGATCGGTAATACTTTTAGCCCCGCATACAGGGAACGGCTGAAAACGAGACAATAGCGGAAACTGAGAAAGTATTGTAATCTCAACTTAAAACGAAATTTTGTTCTATGGATGACCCTAAGTTCAAGGTTGTCTTTTTTCTTTTTTTTTTTTGGTTTGTGGACTTATAAGTGGTGACCAAGGCGGGAGAGAATTTACCGCGCAGCCGTAAAGTTTATCTATTGAGAAATTAATCTGAGCACTTATTTAGACGGTCTGTTTTGAGATGCCTAGAAAAACAGCTTTACGACAGCGAGCTAGCCCTAGGTTACGAGAATTAGATAGGCGTCACGTTATGCCGTTTGTCATAAACTGTGTATTTAACGATGTTTCGGCCAATTGTAGTTGTGTCAATGGATCTCTCAAAGGAATATCTGAGTGAGTTTGTCGAACTCCTATCTGTTGAGTCCTCTTTTATTCCTCTTTGATTCCTCGAGTAATATAAAATGTGAAGATAAAGGCCGATATAGAAAGTGTTCAGTGACAATTTGCTTATATTAGCATAAAATAAGAGTTAAGTGCTAGATGGAGTACTAGCTGCCTCTTCAATGTGACCTGCTCCTCCTGATGTGCTCATGACTGGAAAGTGTAATCATATGTATTCTCGTCGTATCAAGTAAGCACAACAACATGTGTTGCTTTGCATTCTATCGGGGCTCAAGTTAAATCTTGTTCCCTATGCTGTAACAATATACCACACAGAGCTAAGTGTTTCCTTTCGAGGATTGAACATTGTCAGAGGCAATCGGTAGGAGAAATGACTATGGTCTTTCACTGGTCAAGCCTTTCAAGAAAGTACAAGAGTTCTCATATTCCTTGCATCAACGTTTGGGTGACAGCAAAGGAGTTTTGATTGAGGAGCCTTGCTCTTTTGATTTGTTGAATGGGACTTAACCACAGATAATTTGCCGTCTTGAGAAAAAGTGATATTCAGCTATAATATGAAGTAGGAGATATTGTAAGGACTGCTTTAATACTTTCAATATTCAACTCTCCATGAAACCTGACTCATTATTAGACTCTACGTCCTGGTATATTCAATCTGATCTCGCTCTCACGATAATTCCACAACGGAAAAAGAGCATTGGCCCTTAGGCAAAAAAATTGTAGAAGAATTATACATCGATCATGGAAGAAATAAATATAGTGTTTTACTCCCCACTATTCGTCACCTGATAGTTTAACTAAGACACATGCGATTAGTAAATCAATTGCCACAATAATGAGATAAGCGTTGGTATCTAATGAAGTCAATGAAGGTAGTATAATTCAAACTCGTAATGACCATACCATCACCTTATTGATATAATAAATTAACTTCTCATGTAATTCTTTCTTTCTTTCATATTTTTAACTGTCTCGAGTATTCTCCTTTTTTGTATACAGCGCCGGTTGCGTTCATGGGCTTGGGCTTTGCACCTCCACTTCTATCCAGGATCATATTTGTAGATAATTTTTTTTCGGAATCTAGCACATTTAGCTTAGATTCTTATCCTTTAGAGCAAATTAAGATGCCAGGTTTAACTAGATGCGAAGTATGCATGTGCTATTGATGCAGTTAACAATATTCAGCAGCAAACATCTTATCAAAGTATAGCTCAGCTTTGTGACTTTCTGCGGACACATTTTTCGGCAAGTGTAGACCTATTTGAGACAAAAAGCCCGCAATGGCACCCCTCCCCCGTACATTCTTCCGACCTAACTATTGTAGACTTTAAAAAGTTGGAAATTGAAATAATAAATTAGTCTCACTTGTACTAAAATCCATTGAGTTTGATTTTCTTCTGAAGTTTTGGGTTGAACAGAACAATTGGACAGCCATGTGGCTACTCTGCGCCTGACCTAAGATTTTAAACAAAATACACTCGGTTTTCGAAATTTAGAGCCGGCCTCTCTCTTCCCTTATATCCCGTTGTTAGGAATTAATGACACGGTGGTAAATAAAGTGTTGTCGCTTCCCGTAGGTTAAAGTGTTCCATTTGGCTTTGTCTCTACCCCTCCGAATAGAACAAACAAGAATAGAGTATGTTCAAGTGTAAGTCTATCAATGAGTCACGATTGAATATTTGTGTCGCTGTGATCTACATCAAACTCCAAATTTATAAGGAAGAGTATGTGACTCTTTCTACCTAATGAGAACAAATTAACGACTCGAATGATGAAAGTAAGCACGAAGTCGTGGGCGAATGAGACTATTCTTTAGTTGAATTCAGCAAAACCGTTTGGAATTACCGATTATTTTGTGAGTTCGTACTCAAGCACAAAACAAGGTGGGGTTGTTCGAATATCGGTGCTGATTCGAATGTCGGTGCTGATGTAAAATCCACCATTTTAGATTGTTTCAAGCATTTTTCAAAGTATTTGCCTACTAGAATTAGACTTCTATTTATGACATTGATGTTATTCGACTCTGGCGCTCACGATAACTATTGCATGTGGTCCATTGGCGGTCCCGAATAGAGGACCGGGGGGATCCCAACCCACTGGCCACGGACGCAACTCAGTTCCACACGAATTTCTTCAATCTCCAAGAAAAAAAATACGAGTGATGCGTTCAATAAATATTATGCACCTCTTAGATCTACTGCGCTAATTTTTTATTTACTTTTGTCGGGGGAACTAAAGATAAGATCTAAAATTGCCTTACTTAGAATGATAGTATGATGTTAAGGCCTGATAGACACAAGATGGGAGCCAATCTTTTAATCTTCCCGGCTCTTATATCTTAAAGAGTTTAATTGAAAGCTTGAATCGTTTTTGCGGTAATTTTGATTGGTGGCCCTAAATGAGTTGATATCACAGACTCCTGGTAATTTAAAATACACTTGGGCTGCATCAATTGAAAAACATGCATGCCTTCTAAATGATATTGAATTCAATCGAACTCATTTATAGGACTTAAGCGTAAATGTCTCTAATATTCAATTGGTATATCCGGTATTCCAATAAATCCGCTCTGCGTCCGCATCGACTTTCTCTTTAGGTGCAGCCACATCCCAACTCGCTACTAAGCTAAACACAGTATCTCCGGACTCAGATCGTGTAAATTGTCTCCCGCTACCATCATTCAAATTTATTTTTTTCACTTTATTTGTTTTAGGCCCCATAGTTACTGAATGAACCCTTCTGTGTTCTATATCAATATTTTTTGTTAGTTCTTCTTGTGTACTGTTGTAGCGTAGACCCTTTGTAGTTTTTAAAACGCCAAAAATTGCCATTTAATGGCAGTTCTTTGCAGATACGCCGTAAATTTAGATCAGGAGATTTTAATTACCGGTTTGCGTTAAGCTCGTGAGTATTCGTCCACGTGTAAAACCAGATGTATGTGTATGGAGTACTCTAGTACGAGAGTGTGTCTATGAGCGGAAAGTACGGCCATCTATCGTGTATTAATTGAAGTCTATAATCTAACTGCTGCGATATTCAACAATACCTCGTAGGACCCTAATTTTTCCATATACATCGTGGTCTATCATATTTTCCTCGCGCTTCACTTCTTTCGGTTTGTTTTTGTGTTCCGTTCCAGGCTTGGGCCAGACACAGTTTAGCCCTAGACGCAGACATTCTGTGCACTTTGGCTTTGATTCGCAGCACCGTTTCTTACGCTGTCTGCAGGTTAGACAGCCCATGCGCGACCGCTTAGTGACTTTATTTGCTGGGTTCGTACCACCCATCGATGTGTTTGGTACACTGTCCTTGGTAGTTGGGGAAGTGCTACTAGCTGAACCCTTAGAAGACTTACGCTTTATTGGACCTGGCTGTGCGATTGCTGAATTTTCCCCAGGTTTACGCAATCCAACTGCCAATTGATCCCATTGATCAGGATGAAGTTGGAAATTTGAGCCTTGATAATTGCCGTATTCGGCGGGCACTCGTGGGTGGTAACTACCTTGGACAGGCACTTGCATATATTGTGGCGTGCCCTGTGGCCCTGCCAACATTGGAGCGACCAGCAGTCCGCTAACAGGCGCAAGTGAAGCTAGGGTGCCTGGAGCGTGTTGTAGCTGGGTGAGAGGTGGAGCGCCCGTCGCAGGCATCAAGCCGCTGCCTCCAGGCAAGACGCCCGTACCCCCAACAGCTCCAATAGGCACTCCTGGTGTCGGTTGGCTCGCAGATTGTTGTGCCTGTGCACCACCAGATGCAGTACCACCTACAGAAGCACTATGCAGACTATGTATGCTTTGCATATTACTGGGCGTGTGCACGCCTTGCATTCCAGACACATTCGCTATTAGTGGCGATGCCCTACTCTTTCCCATAGTCGACGTGTCATAGTCGCTGGGAACGTATGGGCGGCCATATGGAACCGCCTGGGCAACCGCTTGCGCAGGAATTTGATAAGCATATTGTTGATCCGTTTTAATCGGTACGGGTGTGTTTTGATTCGGGTTTTGTTGATACCATGTCTGGTTCTGCCATTGACTCATCTAGCGTTGTTAGTAAAGTAAACATAAAAGCATAAATGCATTAAAGAGGATGATGTTTTGAGCAAATGTCTTGGATATGTCTTCACGGCGTTTTATTGACTTCCTCATCATTATAATAATAATTTGCGGATCACGTTATAAATCGGCTTAAGGCTACCAATTCGAGAGCAAAGGTTTGTAGCCTTTGCAGTATTTAATAGTAGAGCGACTAAAATCATGACAAAATTCGAAGCCCGGACTAATTCATGCACATTACTAAAATTAATGTCAAATTGACTAACGCGCGTGACCACGAAAATTAAATGGAAGATTAAAATATCAATGCTCCGTTGAGTGTTATTATTATATGGAAATTTTCTTGCGAGTATATTTGATGGGTTTCAAAAGGAAGTAAATTGACCCAAGCAGCGTGAGTGAATAGGAAACTGGGCAGGATCATTGTCGGAAAAGGCATCAATAACACGATACTTGGAGCGAAAATTTACTGATTATTAGAGACTGAGAAGACATCAAGACTCAATTTGGGGGGCATATGAGAAAATACTTCTTAGTTGGATGTGTTATGACGGAAACGAAAATCTTTGCATGTGTATTGAAGTTAAGCTCGTGAACGTGGAAAAGGGAAGAAATACATACTTCAGGTAGAGGTCAAAATTGTCATGTATATGTAGATTAAGATTTGTGGCTTTCGGGCCAATGCTGAATGGATCAATGAGAATGGTGATCGGAGAAAAACAACTGGGCACCAAAACAACGGGGGCGTGCGTTAGTATGTAAAGGAAGGAATGAGGAACTTGTAATTGGGATTAAGGTCTGATAATGAATAACGGTTGTCCAACTTCTTTACAAGAAAGTGGAAAGACGAAAAAACGGTGGCTTCTCTAGGGTAGCGTTGGCTGGGGGAACTGTTTACATATATAGAGAGTCGGAGTGTCAAAAGGGTCTGTGGAGGTCTGTGCATTGCAGTGGTATCAGGGCCAAAAGAGGATGAGCTCCTGCACATGCATTGCGGCTATGGATGTGTATATAACTTAGGGCAAGGCTCATGTCATTGCCGTCACGCAGATACGCGGTGCAGAGGGGCACATCATTAACAATGCGGAGATTCCTCTGTGCAAGGATCTGCATATCTTACAGAAGCAGCGCCATGCAGCTCACCCGTCTCGCGCTTGTAAGTAAATAAGTATACGAACAAATTTAACAAACACCCGATGTGAGATGCCAAGACTCTCAAAAGTATCCCGCGTGCTGTTTCATCCTTTTTTAATCATCATTGCGTTCTTCTTGATACTAGGGTGCCAAGTGGAGAAATAGCCTCGGCATTTTAAGTTGGCATGGTACTGTACATACTGCGACTATTGCCTATTGTCTTCTGAGACAATTTGCCCGCCGTGTGTATAGGTACGAGAGAAGCCCATTGTAGGGTTTTCATCGGCAAAACATTTAGAATGACATAGCTGCCCATATTTTGGGCGCTACCAAATGACGAAATTCTAAAGCGGTGAGGCCTGCAGGCATCATTAGAAACTCTGAAGAAAGAAAGCTTAGTTGACTGCGAAAAATAGGATATTTGATCTCTCATCTGCAATATTGATGCGTAACTGTGATCTTGAATGACAGAAAAAATTGCTTACTACCGATTAGGAGCCACCTAAGTGAATTTAGGAGCAGAACATTCCCTATTGCAGAGGGCGCAACTTTCGCAGTATGCGTTCCTGCACATACATTAATGCACGCCCCACAGCTATATTATTCGGTGGTCTGTAATGCGGCACGACTTTAAACATCAGATACGCGACATTTTGATTCCCCTTTACCGCATTAAAGTACGCGGGCTCAAGATACACTAAAATAAAACTTAAGCTGATTCTAAAACGGATGCTTCAATCTATTTATTCATCGGACTGAATCTTCATTTTTTGCCTTTCATCCGGGAATGATCTGTTATTCGCAAAGACAACTTATTTTGAGTGCGGCACGGGAGCTGTTATATAGGCTCAAATAGAACAGGCTAGGATCACAGATTTCGTAAGTTTGTTATTCGCGCTCCGTTCAAGTACATTTCTTGCAGAATAGAGTTAGGGGAAAGACCGTGGCTGTGCAGAAACGTGCCCGTGTATATTTTGCAGGGCGGTAGTAGCTAATCATTTCAGAATACCTGTATGATGTAATATGCGTCTCCATGCATAGTTTGAACATATATGTGCGCACTTATAATTATCATGCAGGCCAAATGTAGTCTAATGTAATTGAGGTTTAAACTACTACGTTTTCGACTTTTTTTTATAAAAGAATTCGAAAAAAATTTAAAATTACTTGGATTTAGTTTTTTTATTAGAGAATTGTACAATATCATCCAGAATTTGTTCCTGAATTCTTCAGATTAGCTTACGTTCTCTAGCCGACCTAGCTAAGTCAAGCCATGCCTAGCCAATTACAGGTATTCTTCTTAATTACATGAGCTAACCAAATTTGTCAAAAGGCTTCAGATAAAAAGGAAGCTCCGCCAATTTATGATGACGATAGTGTTGTTGCAGTCTTCCTCATTCGCTTTATTTAGGATAATTCAGCGTGAGGTTTCTTCGCCTATGAAGCTCGATTCGAACAACAGAATATTCATGTCTAAACCTTTTTATTGAAGCAGTTCGCGTTTTTACATTTCTTCTGTGACGTTAAAGTTGGGCTAGCTGCACAGTGAGGAGCGATTAAATGATGACAATTTTACCGCCACTGCAGGGCGCCATTCGAAACCCCTGTTCTCTTCTCTTCTCATCATTGATCACAACAAAAATGAACTAATCAATTCAATGTAATCGAATTAAGCGGCATCCTTATTAATAGAGATTAAACAATCTCTTTATCATCTTTGACAAATTTTGCACTCAAATTAAGCAGTGTGTCCATTTTCATTTGGATAATTCGAAACATTTCTCGTAATAACACCCTCCTGTAGCGATTAAGCCAACATTTAATGTGCCTGCGCTTGACTCGTATTTCTGGTGGCCTGTGTAAGAATTAACACCAAACAATGTAAAGTTCAGTTGCCTAGAACCCTTTTAAGATTATGTAATGCAAAAGCCTTTTGTCCCATCTTATTGTTTCGTCACATTTATGTCTCACAATATTCACAAACCGATTTGAGAACATTATGTAAATTTAAACTAGAAACTGATTTTAAAATTTTCTAATTGTACATACAGGTAGAGAATCGGCAAGCAGTTAATCATCGCCAAATACGTTGAAAGAGCTTTGCTTTAAACGTTATGATACGGATAAATGTCCAATTTGAATTGTAAGACGATACTTTATTAGATTTAGCCTCAAGCTTGAAGATTTATTTAAGACACATGCTAATGATACCACTCGAGTTCATCATTTGTAACACCCGTAGGTTCAGATCACCGGATCTGATGCAGTCAAATGAGAGGTGAAAGGATATTCTTTAAACACCGGGAACTCTTATGTATCCACATAACACCAGAAATTGAACCGGCTCAGGAGAAGAGCCCTCTTAGGGATCGTAACGTTGAATTACATGCGCCCTTAAACCGTGTAACTCAGATGAAAGTACGAGCATTGATCAAAAAATTACATTCATCAAATTTATTGAATTAATAAATTAGCGAACTTGAGTTAAATCGTTGTTCTTCATCCTATCAAGTCAAGCAGTTAACTAAGCGACATTGTACCGTCTGAAATCTAGTATTCTCAAGATATAAGGAAGCAACTCATACAGAACTACAACTTTTAATTCGGCCTATAAAGCCTAGAATCATAACAATAAATCAAGTGCCAACTTCGCAAAATGTGTTTTATCTCGCTTTGGTTTGTTGATGTTTCAAGCATCAACTATGCCAAGAGATTTTACCGATGCCTCATTCAACGGCAGCCAATGGAGAAAATGCAAAAGCTGCTAATAGTCTAATCTTGACTCACGTTAACCGCCGTTCTAGTCGACACGGTGCAACTTCTCCGAAGAGAGTACACACCGAAAAAGGAACGGCGCGCGGCTACTATATCTAGGTAAGTGTTTCGACTGACATAACGATACAGGAAAGACACTGCATGTTAGCTCTTACGCACTCTTGCAAGAAGTATGCAGACTCCTACACAAATCAATTTGTACAGTCGCCTCAAAGGCAAGTGCAAAACAAAATGTCGCATGCCTGTATATATATAGTTTTCCGCCTAGACTACCCGAATAGGCGTCCCGTTGCACCTTGCAACTATAAGAAGTACTCTAAAATTGGCAAATTGCAATGTCAAGTCCATGCGAGGCAAATTCACGAGAAGAGGCAAAACTTATTTGCGCTATTGATCTACACCATGAAGGACTTCCGTTCCTGAGCACATCGTCATTGGTTATGAGGATAAGGAATGTGATAATTTCTGAGCGGAAATTTATTAAGCCTATCCTATCACATCGAGCCAAACCACTCTCTCGTTTCAAATTGGAGCGAAGGGGCAAATCGGTTTAGCCGCTGTGATTATTGCTCTTTCAAAGCGTAGGCAACTTATTTTCGACGGCTAAACTACGTATGTACACAACTCGAATGGATTTTCGCCAGGATACATATCACTTTCCGTAGCCCTTACTTTGTGCAGGCTCCATGAGTATGGTTCAATTACAAAAGCTAAGAAGAATATACCAAAAAGACAAAACCCGTAAGGATATGCCGCAAATGAAGGTTTGGGGATTAGGCTGTTGCTACGTAAATATCTTTTAGACCCGTTGCTTGGCCGAGCGACATAATACCTTACTTCCGCCGGAGATAAACTTAAAGAAGTTACAAAACACAAGTTTTGTCTAGAAGCAATTGGAGGCGGGCCAATAAATTCATCTTTGCGAGACAAATTACGGCGCTAGGTGTCATTCAATTGTTTGGGGCTTGTCCGCGGCTAACCAAATGATTTCCGGATTGAAGATAGGCCACTTTAGTGTTTATGAAAGTGAATAGCTACTTACCCTATCAAGGAGCAAAATATACATATCATGTCTTGTATATTTGGAACAATTTCAAATTTTTCTCTCGAATTCAAACGCCTCACATTCGAGTATCTGTCAAACCAATGTATATATTAGCTTCAGTCGTCGAACTCTCTCGAAACCTGTTTTAATTAACAAAAACTCATCAAAATTCTCGTTCATATCCGTTAAGCCAAGCCCTCACTAACCACTGGATCAATTTGACTGATACAGTGTCCGCTATAATTTTTAAAAGTTTAAGGGGGGAGGGGGAATAGAAAATACTCGAAGTAATTAAAACTCTCAATCTCAAATCTCAACATGCTACAACAAATTTTCCATTTTTATTACCATAAATAGTGCTTCGATTTTTCTCAGAACTATCTCGGCGGGGACTATCGACTCTTTGCAAGAAAGCAACAACAATTGCAAACAAATGAGAAATTCATTAAGAAGAAGTGATACCAGTACAAATATATTCTCCAATTCATAGCAAATCTTTTCGAAGAGCCTTTAAATTTAAGCAGGGCTTGTACGACCTCCTTAGCCACCGATTCAAGCATCTTCATTCACAGCGAAAAAATTCAGCGGGCATAGAAAGTGGCATTCCTTATTATAGCTGAAACTTCTTTATAGGATACCTACCATCCGCAACCAGCTGCCTGCCCTCTGGGTATCCCAACATTGAACGACACCTACGAACCATACTCATGTTCCCCAAAACCTTTCACAATGCGATCAAAGACCAGGCATACGATTAATCAATGAGTTTTTCATCAATCAATTCAAAAGTTCGCAAAAATTTCAAGGAAGTTAGAAACGATACTTTCCAGGGAGGCCATGAATCCCCAAACAAACACCTGTACACCATAGTTAGTTATTAAGGAATCAACGCCATATGACCTCAAAGCATTTTAAAATAATGAAAGTCACCTTCACTTTGCCAAGAATACTTACATAAAGAAAGGACCTTTTGTTATTGTTTTTGATAACAGTGGGTATTGACTGAAGCAGTTGCAAAACAAATGCAGACCGATCCAATCGGTGTCCAATAATCCTTCGGAATAATAAAAACCCAATATACTAAAATCTATTGCATTCAGATTTTCCATTTTTCTGTAAGTTTCCGTAAAATCTTCTCGTATCAATCTCAACTCCAAAGGCCTAGTGCATGACAAACTGAAGAATTATGTCAATCCAACCTTCATTAGCAGTAAAAGAATCTTGAAGCATTGCTCAAAATTGGGCTTAAATATCTATGAGCCTTTATGTTTCAATGTACGCTCTTTTGTGCTTTAGCACAGGACTTCATTAAGTAGAATTAGACAGACTTCATGTATTGAATCCGAGTTTAGTGGTCAAAGAGGCTTCACTCTAAATCTAAAATGAGAATAACATTATAAATTATATTCACTATCCTAAACTGCTGATATAGCTCATTACCGACAACCAACTATACCAAAGCGAAAATTTACCGCCTGCTAAAACTCCTCACCACGGCATCTATATATACTTCTATTTATACATATATGTTGAAAATTACCTAGAAAGCGCATGTTTACATTCCTGGCATTGGCATTCCTGGTGCACCTGCTGGCATTCCTTGAGGAGCGCCACCTTGACCAGCTCTCAAAGAAGACTTGCCGGCTTTCAAAAGCTCGTCACAAAGCAAAAGATTGGACGCGATACCTGTGGCAGCAGAAACAGCGTTTCTCAAAACACGGAACGAGTCCCAAACACCCTCCAAAGATGGATCGAGTGGCTCTCCAGAAACGAGATCTACTCCGACAACGTGACCGTCCACAACTTCGTCTTGACATGCAGACACCGTCTCTAGAGCATCCAAACCCGCGTTTGTGGAGAGAGTCTTTGGAATTACGAGGAGAGCCTCGGAAAAGGCATTAACGCCGGGCTTGTTGCGACCCTTGGCGATCTGCGAATGTTGAAGGTGATGGCTACAGCTCAAAAAGAATGCACCTGCGCCAGGAACGACAGCATCGTCCTTGATAACGTTTGCAACGGCTCTAAGGCCATCTCTAACTGCATTCTTCGTCTGTTGAACAACGTGATTAGTGGAGCCCTTGATCAAAATCGTCAGAGACTTTGCCTCGGTGCATTCTGTAATGTATGTGAATTTATCTTCGCCAATGCTTTCTTCGTAGACGTCTCCAGCTCTTCCCAACACTTCTGGAGATAAGTCATCCACGGAATTTTGGGCTTCACCACCTACAATGAGTTGTAAGCGCTCCATGTTGCGTCGTTTGGCTCTGCGCAATGCCAAGATGTTGTTTTTGGCTAAAACATCAAGAGACATTGGGTCAATTCCCTTTTGGTTAATTATCACGAATCCGTGATCACCGTTTAAGCCACAAACTTGGTTTTTCAAGTCGACGATGCGGCGCAACTTGTCGTCAACAAACTTACGTTCAGAAGCCACTAATTTGTCTCTCTGTTCGGCAGAGGAGTAGAAGAACCCAGAGTTGACCTCAGTCTTTTCGTATTCCAAAGAAACATTCAAGATAAGTACAAACGCGTTTTTGACACGACGTGGCATATCTGGGTGACGAGCGCCATGGTCTAGAACAAGACCACGCACCAATTTTGTGTCCACTGCGTTACCGTGTTGCATGGTCATGATTTCGACCATGTGCAAGTCGATATTCTTTGTTTCACCCTCACGAACAGACAAAACAGCGTCGGTAACAATGGGCGCCAAAACATCGGCTATTTCGGTGGTCACTTTCGTAGCCACAGATGTGCGGGCCACTTGAAGTAAGAATTCTCTGTCAAATTGGGATGGAATGGTCTTAAACAGGTCCAAATGAGACAATGCAGCTTCACGTGCAACCTCGAATCCATCGACAATCACTCTAGGGTGTACACCTTCGCCTATGAACCTTTCAGCCTGCTTTAAAAGCTCTCCCACTAATAGCACTACAGTGGTTGTACCATCGCCTGCAACTTCATCCTGGGCTGTAGCAGCACGCGCAATCATTACCGCAGTAGGATGCTGGATTTGCATCTCAGAGAGGAGCACTTTTCCGTCTTTGGTGAGCTTAAGATTACCAGATCCATCCACTAATAGCTTGAGAGTTCCCTTTGGACCCAAGTTGGTAGCGAGCACCTGTTGTAAGCCTTGCGCAGCAGCGATGTTCACTTGCAAGGCTTGGTTACGTCTGACCGATTCCGCCTTGGGATTGAGAAGCTGGATCGATGACGACATTGCTGTTTTAGTTGAACCTTTAAGTGATTTTTCAGGTATGGAGTAAAGTAAAGAGAGCGAGAGAGGAAGTCGCGTGCCCCTCGTCACGTGCAAAGTACGAGAAGAGAAGAGAAGATGGGAATGTTTTTATTGAATTGACAGTGAAAACTAATCAATTTCCTTTATTGTTTGCGGTCTATTTCGGCGTTTCGATTTAGATGTGTTATTTATTTTAGTGCGTATGTTCTGGAGGAGATAGTGTCATGTGCTTAAAGAGATCAAGGGTTCCAAGCACGCGTCATAGAATTACGCTCAAAAAGGGGAGCTTGATTCGATTTTAATTTTCGACTTATTTCTTTTATTTGTAAGCATTTCGGCACCAAATGGATGGTTTTGAGGGAACCCCAAACGGCAATCTCTCAAAAGCCATCAGTATTTCAAGGCGGACAAACACAAAAGATTTACCCACTCAAAGCGCAAGTGCCATTTCGTTTTCTCTGAATTCCTGGTCTTTGGATTTTGAAACACACTTGGTGTAAATAAAATTTGATGCCTGTTGCTTCAGGTCAATTCTCGCCCTGAACTCTGCTACTTCAAATTCAAGCGCAATGGAAAAAGCGCAATTGTTTATGTACGACATGCATCTGCAAGATCAGCTGCAGTCTTACGTTCGGCTTTTTTTATTATGAAGCCGTTTAATCAGCACCACAAATTAGAAAGCACAAACAAAAACTAATGCATTAGACATGGATTGTTGCTATTTATGCTGCTCTTGGCTAGTTGGGCGACTTTGCACAGTTAGGACGAAGAATCATGAAACGTGATTTTATGTGGCGAGCGATGAAACTAAAAAGCAAAATTTGATTTCCTTCGTTTCTAAAACAAACTCGGCGCTTAAACAGCTCTCTCGATATTGTTCCAGATACTTCGTTCGGGATAAGGATATGGCTTACAAACTCTTCCACAAACATCTCCAACACTTAAGCCTACTAACTGATCGTACAAATGAACTCGTATCTTAATTCTTTCATCAGTTAGTCGTTGACATATCTGGGTGTTTGCCAAATGGGTGGACTTCTTCATGAACTGGTTATGATAATGGAAAATGAATGTGGCATGGCGGGCGACTCGACGGGCGAGGAACCAGTACCTCGATTGGCATCTGGTCATGATCAAAAGAACACATTACTGAAACCCCTGAAAGCAACTGGTCTAAAGAAAAAAAAGTCGTGGTCGCTGACACTCACATAAGTACCAATAATTATGCCATTGTGACTGAAAGCCGATAAATTCAAGAAGAAACTCCTAGAGGCGACATAGCCTACTCAAACAGTCTTTCAAGCGTTTCAATAATTTATTCAGCAGATAGAACTTCTTTCCAATGTATTCATTGTGCTCTTACCATCTGTTCCTTTTTTTCTTCAAAATCACATCAGTCATCTTGGACGCTTAATAAATTATTTCCAATGTTCAAAAGAGTAAGGTATTATGATTCTGATCAAAAAATTAAATAAGAAGCTGGGATCTATTAATATTCAACGTTGTATCTTTTTCTTTGAGTCTTGTATACTTCAGTGTTTTTAGCACGACGAATCCTGTGAATGAGGCATGAGAATTTCCGCATTCAGTTTTTCATTAATAAAATGCCTCTTTCATCAATTCCGAGCTATTAGCGCTTGTCCTACGCTTATTTTCATTCTTCTAATGAAGGGGTGAAAGCGGTCTTAAAAGTCCACAATAGCGAAAGCTCATAACTGTCTTGTAAACGGTGAAAGTGTAATTGTGAGCAAGTAGTCTAAAATGAATTAAGCGATAGGCTTCTGCTTCCGTCTTCATGTCATTTGTATCGTATTTGAATTTCTCCAGCGGGTTTCATAACACACTCATCAAGGCTCTGCTACCCGAAAGAGTTCAGATATATCGAATGGGCCTAAAATCCGTTTAGCCAGTTATATAGAACGATATAAACATGCAGATGTTAACAGCAGTTACGCGTATTACGTCAATACGATCTCCCCCATTGTTCTTGCATCCTGACTAGCTCCACACCATTGGAAAACCCCATGAAGGCAGGTTTTTTATTATTCAAGGTGAGCCCCTATGCTGCATCGCGCGATAGCTATGCGTCCCCGCAGCAGATTTAAGCACTGTATACTGTACCTAGTCGGTATAGAGCGTTATAAGACCAATGCATGACCGCATATTATGCATATTGTATGAAAGAATATGCACGGCCTTTTAAATCTTACCTTATGCGCGTCACAGTACAACCAAGCATGACTCTTGGGATGGCATGTCGCACGGGGAACCAGTACATAACATTCAAGTACGATGTGCTGGCCGGCCGGACTTCTCCGCTATCGTAAATTTACGGACTGACTTTCATGAAAAGTCACATCTATAACCGCGAATATTTACTCAATTCATGGACAGGAAAATGCACGTGCATTCTTCTTTGGGGCTGAGCATGTTGGTACACAGTATGCTACAAATGTCGCATCTGTATACTTGCTAAAAAGTGGTTGTGAAAATTTTCGCCTTCACGCAGCAAATCAAGTGAATGCAGTACCCCTCTCTAAGGATGTTAATAGCCTTGAATATGAATTCCCAATTTGCGCCTGAAATTGAGAAAAAAAGCAGAGCATTTCTTTTTTATTGCCTTATTCCAAATTCTAGGCTGTTTAGTTTGTCTGTACCGATGCACCTGCAAGAGTGGAGCCGCGATCGACAACTTGGAGAAGACTGCATTGAAGAGCCACACAAGCAGATACGGCTTTTCTTCTAGTCTCTTCCAAATCAGAAGACCAACACAAATAATACATGAAAACCCTCTTTGCAGAATTTTAATTCAGCTAAACTTACCATACTTTCAAAGTATTTAATCAATTTAGCAAGTATGTGTTGGTTCTAAAAAAGGGGCACACGCCCTTAAGTCCAAACACTGATATGAATATTAAACCGAACGTAGCTTCCAACCGGATGATATTCAATTTCGTTCGATAACGTGACCTGATAGTGATAGTATTTGCATGTTTTCTTGGCAGATAAAGCCTGTCTCTGTTATGTAAACTATTTAGGTCATTTTTACCGGCGGATTTGGGCAGAAGTGTCTTTACCGCCCCCAAATGCATAGCGGTTTTTGGATCCAGCATCTTCGTATCCGTTTTCATTTCAATCCACAACTTTAGTCTATTTTGTAACTCTGATATTCTTGGGTCCTCGTTAAAAACCATTAGCCAATTTATATCTAATGTTGTCTAGGTGATTTACAAAAAGGCTTTGACAGCTACTAAAAGATCAAACTTGGCGTAATTTGCCATGATTGGCCAAGCATGATCCAACAGGGACTTGAATTCAGTAAAACACAAACATGTCATGCGTTACTTACGTATACCGCCTTTGAACCGTGTGTATCTGGCCATTTGTAGAAAAAAGTGAGTCGTATACTATATACGTTTATCGTTTATTCAACCTCAAATAATCACCAAAGCTTAGCAAAACCGTATCTCATTGATGTATTGTTATTTGTTATAAATTCAAATTGATGTGTTCTGATGCGCTATTTTGGACTCTAAAACATACGCCGTTCATTTGTTATTTAGAGGTCCAGCGCCAATCATGATTTTGAGCCACGGGCAATTCTACTACAATACGACAGAAGCCCAGGACACCATTCAAGCGAACATTCAATGCGGGAATAGTTTCCATGGCTTGACTGAAATGAGGCATTTATCACATCTGCTTTCTTGATCACAATTAAATCCAAATAAAGCTTCACATCCAATTATGCTTTACTCATTAAAAACAAAACAAGCATTTTTAGTTTTAAGCTTTTTCGCATCCTTTCGTCCTATCTTAAGCTGTCGCAATTCTAAAGGCTTACGCCTCTTGACATCATATGCTCACAGTGCTATCTACTCTTTCAAATCCGAGAGCTTCTAACCATTGGTAAGGTTACGAGCATGCAAGTCTAGCCTCATGTCCAACAATGTGATACAAAAATTAGTGGAATAGTGTTTACGAAACACGACGCTTTTCAAAGCATGAGGAGCCCTCAAGAGATCCGATCCGGCAATTCACAGCGAAGTTTAAAAAGTCAAAAAATTTACACTTTGGATTCAAATGACTTTTACCTCTCTCGCTTGATTTTCCGCCCCTTCATAGAGGCGGGACTAAATTATTACATAATCATTCATCCTTTTCAACCAATTGAAGAGGTTTGAGGTTTAGACGAGGAGAACGGGCACTTCCTTGATTTATGACTTAACTTCTTGTAAAACAAAGCCTTTTAAAGCGCATATTTCTGCCATCTCGTAATGATCCTACCTCAACTCAATTTGTCAATGTTGAGCGGTTTTTGCATGTGTCTCTAATCCGAAGAAGTGTCGGCAAAATACATCCCATTGTGGGTCAAATCGAGTTCATTTAATACGGGAATAATTTACCTTACAGATATACGTCACAATAGCTTATGCCCCTTTTACCCCAGACGCTCATCGCTCACCTACTGTCGAAGATTACACTTCTTTTTCTTGTAGAATCGGGTCCACTATCGAATTCTGCTTGAAGAAGGTCAAGAGCTGCTTCCTCGCATAAAAGATTCAGCTATTTTCTAAGAAACCCAAGCTTTTGGGCCTGGGTATCTCTGGTCTGGTGTTTCTTTACGAAGACAGGCACCTGTGCTATGTGGTAAAGAAACACCACGGCAGGGAGAGATATGAGTCGCGTAGTGAGTACAAGACACGTGTGTTGTACGAGTATAATCTTCTTCGGGAAATCTCGGATGAACACTTCATTCGAGCCCTCAAGTACAAAACTTCACTTGATGGAAACACCATAAGGGTATTTCTAGAAGCCGGGGACCGTGATTTAGGTAAATTACTAAAACAAAGGTCCACGACCTTAGTCCCCGAGGAAGCTTTGTGCTTGTGGAAGCAGATTTGCCTTGGTGTTCATTATTTACACAACATGGGCTATTCACACCGAGATTTGAAGTTGGAAAACGTGGTTCTAAGTCGAGAGTCCAATACCATCAAGATAATTGACTTGGTAACCGCTTCTCCTACAAGCAAGCCCGCGCTAGGGCTTGTGGGTTCTGTTCACTACGTTGCTCCAGAGCAAGTCTCCCAGCTATCTTACGAGGGAATAGCGGCTGACGTATGGTCTTTGGGCATTATCCTCTTTGTTTTAGTATTGAAGAAATTTCCTTGGGCTCAGGCTCATATGTCTGATTCTACTTTTGTACGCTATTGGAATGAATGTATGGGGGAAAGAGCCACAGACATGGGTTGGTATGGGTTCAAAGACTTGAGTGAAAAGATAGAAAAAGATATCATTGTTGGGCTATTGGAAGTGCTTCCTGAAAGAAGACCTTCTCTTGTCGAGGTTATTAATGACCCATGGTTCAGTGCCATAGGTCATTGTTCAAATGCTAAAGCCTGTGGATGCGTTCACGAAATACGACCAAAAAATACATGATCTAGATCTTATTTCAAGTGTAAACATCAGCTTAATGCATCGAAGTAGGATTACATCTCTTCCAAAATGTAGGGAGACATTGACAAGATCAGTCACTTCTGCAGAGATTATGGAAGTAGGCTTGAATAATATTGGTCTAGAGTTAACTTTGTGGGAATATTTTGGTCTTATAGAGAGAAACATGAATCTCGAATCAAAGGATCAGTTATAAATTTTTTATTGTCATTTCCGAACGTGACGATCGAGGTCTTACATAAACCAGTAAAGTGCCCGCACAATAGCGCCGCCCATTTCTCGATTCATATTGACGAATAAAATACAAATAGCATACAAGAACTCAGGTTAAAAATTTACATGTGATGCAAGCTTGATATGTCGTCTTTTCACTGGCCTGAATGGCATGAAGAGCAACTTTACTAGTCAGCCCAAATAATAGTCTAATCCAATATTGTCAAATAATATAACCAAATAGTTGAGATACTTTAAAACAAATTCAATTCGACTCAGAATTGGCGGAAAGGTTCAATTCTAAGCTTTAGGCTACTCTTACGACTAGAGTATCCTGCATGTAGATGACTTTCAGTGTGAGCTCAATTCAACCCTCCATCGGATCGACAACTAACTCGGGGACTCAAAAGAGTCATTCTGTTGACTCTCTTTGAAACCGATTTGGCGGGGAAGTGAGACTCTTATGCGATCCCTAATATGACTCCGACCACAATCAGGAAGGGCATCGTTGACTCGGGTATGTTGTCACATGACTCATAGTCACGTTCGATCAGTCACGTGCCGTTCTGCTCTTACACATATTTACCGTCCTGAAAAACTCCCTAGCGACCCCACCTCGAATCCCAAGAAGCTCGTCAGCAAAACGCCTAAGAAAATGTTGTCCCGTACGCTTCGTTCTGTGAGACGCATCTCTCTCACGCGTACATACGCGCTCTCGGCCAACGCCCGTAACCTCATCTCTAAGCCCGTCTCTGAAGTTGACCCTGAGATGGCTCAGATTTTGCAAGAAGAAAAGACCCGTCAAAGAAACTCCATCACGTTGATTCCAAGTGAGAACTTCACCTCCAAGGCCGTCATGGACTTGTTGGGTTCGGAAATGCAGAACAAGTATTCCGAGGGCTACCCAGGCGAGAGATACTACGGTGGTAACGAGATCATCGACAAGGCTGAGTCTTTGTGCCGCACCAGAGCGCTTGAGGCCTTTGGTTTGGACTCTGCTGAGTGGGGCGTCAATGTGCAGCCACTTTCCGGTGCTCCAGCTAATTTGTATGCCTACTCTGCCATCTTGGATGTTGGCGACCGTATCATGGGTCTTGACTTGCCCCACGGCGGTCACTTGTCCCACGGATACCAGACGCCGCTGGCAAAGATCTCGTACATCTCGAAGTACTTCCAAACGATGCCATACCGTTTGGATGAGTCCACTGGACTCATTGACTACGACACCTTAGAGAAGAACGCCCTTTTGTTCAGACCCAAGGTCATTGTGGCTGGTGCATCTGCTTACTCGCGTGTAATTGACTACCGTAGAATGCGTGAGATCGCCGACAAGGTTGGCGCCTACCTTTTGTCCGACATGGCCCACATTTCCGGTCTTGTTTCTGCCGGTGTTACCGACTCCCCATTCCCATACTCTGACATCGTCACCACCACCACTCACAAGTCCTTGAGAGGCCCACGTGGTGCTATGATTTTCTTCAGAAAGGGTGTCCGCTCCGTCACCAAGAAGGGTAAGGAGATCATGTACGACTTGGAGCGTAAAATCAACTTCTCCGTTTTCCCTGCTCACCAAGGTGGCCCACACAACCACACCATCTCTGCATTGGCCGTTGCTTTGAAGCAATGTAGCTACCCAGAGTACAAGCAATACCAACAGGACGTTGTCGACAACGCCAAGGCTTTCGCCGACGCTTTGAAGAGCAAGGGCTTTGACTTGGTCTCCAACGGTACTGACACGCACTTGATTCTTGTCGACTTGCGTTCCAAGAACATTGACGGTGCCCGTGTTGAGGCTGTCTTGGAGAGAGCCAACATTGCTGCCAACAAGAACACTGTTCCAGGCGACAAGTCTGCTCTTTTCCCAAGTGGTTTGCGTGTCGGTACCCCTGCCATGACCACCAGAGGTTTTGGCCCCGAGGAGTTTGCCAAGGTTGCCGAGTACTTCCAGCGCGCTGTTGACATTTCCATCGCTTTGAAGGCTCAGGAGCAAGGAACCGTGGCCAAGGAGTTGTTGGCCTCTTTCAAGAAATTGGCTGATGAGAGCGCTGAGGTGAAGAAGTTGGACGAGGAGGTCCAAGCATGGGCTTCGCAATTCCCAGTTCCAGGTGATTTGTGATTGTTCAAACGAGCCAAGAGCTCTGCTGAGTTCATGTAGTAGTTAATAGGGTATAATAAAATTAATGATCATTTGTTGTACTTCTAAGATCAAGCATTAAATGGCCTTTAATTGCTTCTTCGAGGATATAAATTTTGCATTGTGAGATATGTTAGTGCCTTAAAGTATTACAAAGCACGGTGGGGCATTTACCAGGAACTAAGCTTACGTAGTAACGCTTGCGCCGATGCTTATAGAGTTATTCCTTTGACGCAATTTCTGGAAAAATTTTATTAAGATTCAAACAGAACGCTATGAATCTCGCAAAGAGGATTTTTGAAGTATGAGTTGACTCAACAATAAACGCCTGAAGTTGTCATACAGGCGGCACAAAAAATAACACATGTTTAACAAAGGCAAGAAATGGCATCCATGAAATTATACTCTAAAAGGAGAAGAGAACTCAGGTATTTTCCTCACTCTGACGCCACCTACTTTCCTCTCTTGGAGTAATCAAGTAAATTCAAATACGACGTGTTGTGGAAAGTCGATCGCGGAACAGAAATATAAAAAGTATCTCGGTCACAATAAAATTTGTAGCCTCTTGGTTCTCTCGTTCATGCTGTTTTTCGAAAGAACGAAACATGCGTACGGATAAAAGTATTGAATAGATTCAGCTCTGGGGTATACTCACTCCGCCAAACACAAATTAACGGGATGAATATTCTACTTCATGCCTTTATTATGTTTAGGACAGCTGCTTTTATGCCCGCTTACGAAGCATGCTTCAAGCTTTAGGTACTACCAGCACAACCACTCGGCGGTTTCCGTTCCTACTGTCATCACGGAGCAAATGAATAATACTTTTGAATTTTGGTTTAAGAACGAACTTTTTCATCTTTCCTCGCATTTAAATTGCAGCTATATCTGCATAAATGATGGTTCATTGGATTCTTGATTAAGTCCATAGGTAGAAACATAAGCGCAGAAAAAGTACATTAATTCAAGCCGGCAGCCTTGGTCTCATACATTTATTTTGTATTTGTTACTCCGATATTAAGTCGTTTCTCGATAATACACAGAAGCCTTCAGTTGTGTCCAACACATTAGGACGAACATAGGTGCCGAGTATTGGATCCTTAGAGAGCCTAATGTATTTTTATAACGCAATTTGTTTTAACTTCTAGTCTCTTCACAGCGTTTTTATAAAACAAACTACGCCAATACATTTCGAATAATTCAGAAGTGGTCTTAGATAAAATACCTAAATAAGAGTGCATAATCCTCTCGGTGGCCAAGCTGGCTAAGGCGCGAGACTGTAATGTATTGTAATCTTGAGATCGGGTGTTCGACTCACCCCCGGGAGATTTTTTTTTCTATTTCTGTAATACTTCCGAGTCATAGACAATAATTGCTTTTCTATTTATATGAATCTTTTATTCGAAAGGCAGTTTTTGTAGTTGTGTGAACAATCGTTAGGGGAAGGGGATAATCTTACGATCTGATATTGTTGAAACCCTATTTTACAGTATGAATATGTATATGTCACAATCTCAGGTTAGCCTACAGTTGTGGGAGATTCGTAAGGTAAAACCTTATAGCAGTGGCTGTTGCAGGCAGACCTATCCACGCTCAGCGGCGGGTCGAAACGGGATGCAGCCCAGTTCTGGCTGCTTTCAAATTCACAAAATAAAGCCAATTTAATTTAAATATTAGCTTTTAATTTTGGTATTTGATGATTTTGTACAAATGGGACACCTTTTCACCACGGATTGTTAACAGTCACAAAGAGAAAAATAGTAAATTCACAATTTTGAAAGATGATTTTGAATTAAAGACTTCATGTATAATGCTTGAATTTATGTGACTGACCGTTGCAACTTAAACGGTTAGATTATTATTAAGTTCCACAAGCGGCTTCATCCCTGAACAGCATCGACAGCGCAAATTGAAGCGTTTCCCGCCATCATCTCTATAGTTTAAACAAATTGGTCTGCTTCAGGGTAAATAAGAAAAACACCATACCAGGGCTTTTTCGCCGGGGCCTATTCCACCCACTTTTGGCGAAAAAGTCAACGGAACATGTGATAGCAAAAAGTACAAATCAAAAGCGTCTGCACCAGGCATCATATGTTGCTAATATATCTACAAAAGGCAAAAAAATCTGATTTCGCCCAGGATCGAACTGGGGACGTTCTGCGTGTTAAGCAGATGCCATAACCAACTAGACCACGAAACCAGCTGTGGTGTAAAAGAACCAGCTTTTAAACCAGATCAGTTGGAAATGCTGTGAGACAAAATTGCCCTCAATACATACTAATCCATATTCACTTCTACCTACCAGTGTAGCATTTAGCCTGAGATTGTTCAATACAGTGCGAAAGTCTCCAAGCGGTGTGTAATTCTGCTCCATATGCAATGAAACCTAATAAGAAACTTTATTTGTGGAACGGTACGGCTGATGTGACTTTAAACGAGTTTGAAAACCCACGCCTATTCCAGCGCCGAAGCATCTTACAACTTTAGGTGAACATGACTCAGATCATAGAAACTATAAACGTTATAAACTCCATAAAATTTTCGCTTCGCTATTTCTGTTTAGTGTAATATACATTAAGCATTCCTAACTCAAAATTGGGGCTTGTGGAAGTACTCAATAAGTCAAGCAATAGCAGCCTACTCGAAGGCGTTCCTACTTCACAAATCCAGTTCCACAAAAAAAATATGTTAAAAGATAAACTTTGCTTCTCCCTCATTTTCATTTAATCTCCTTTCATTGTTAATCGTAAGTTTGTTCTCTCAATACCTACAAGATCTCAAAACAGAAATTCGGAGACCATATTGACGCATAAAATTAAAAGTCTTCACATCTTCAAATACAATTAAATTTCAGTTATCAACTTATATTAAGTTAGCTTCATCTGTCATTTGCTTCGTTTCTGGGGTTTACCCCAAATACTACACACTCCCCATATTTCAGATCTAAGCACACCTTCGATGGCCTCCCGAGACCCCATATCCTCCTCTCTGCCGCCATCCGCCAGTCTGCTACGTGCCTGTGCGCAAAAGGTGTCGTGGTCCAAAAATGGCATCATTTGCTATGCTCTGGCGGCGGAAAATGGGCCCAACTTGAACATCACTTTCTTAGAGAACACCGACGGCAAGAACTGGCAATTGGCTCCCGCTCAGGGGCTAACTATTCGTCCACTGGATTCTCGCATTGCCTATCCTCTTGTCATGGTTCAATGGAGTAATATATCGACGGACTTGGCCGTCTTTGATGAGCTTGGAAACTTTTACATCTTGTTAGCGGGCGTTGGCCTTTTACGTAATCAGAGACTGCAGAAGCTGGCTAATCCACTCGAAAAAAGAACCAATGGGAATTCAAATACTCAAAATCAGACAAAACCGGCCACCGCCACGGGTAAAGCCTCGCCAGGTGATAATACTAAGAATGATGACTCTGCAGACGCCCCTTCATACGAACTTACGTCTTATAACCATACAGAGATGATTTATCGCGACATCCAACAACCTTCCAATGGCAAGCAAGTTTCACAGGGCTCCTGTGTGGCTTTCAAGTGGTTGTCGGTAGATAAGCCACAGATTGTCAACAAGCCTGCCAAATGGTCCGCTGAAAATGGCTCTTATGTATATGGAATTCAGCAATTCAAACCTTCGCTTCTAGCGCACCCAATTCCGACGAAGCAAGCGTGTTTAGCGGTGCGCCGCTGCGGTATTGTCAATTTGTACTACCAGGGCGAGCATAAAGTAGAATATCATAAGCTTTCTATAGATCTTAGTGCTGTAACCTCTGGAAATGCTTTGCAACTAATTTCAGCGTCCATTGGCTTCACCGCCGACAAAAAGATTGTCGTCGTAGCTCATGATGCCGTACTGAACCAAATTCTAACGTATTCTCTCACTCTCGATTGGGGTTTTCTAGTAGTGTCAGCTTTAAGACAGAGCAAAGATCCTCATTATCATACTCCAAAGGAGGAACAAACTATGCCTTCAATGGTGGCCGTTTTAGTGCACCAGATGAAACCGGCAGCAGCCGCCACAGCTGTCTCTCCAACTGAAACAGAAAACGATACAAAAAATAATGAAACAAATGGCTTTATTAAATCTGAACCTGATCTAGACAAAGGTTTAGACAGTATGGATATTGATCCTCAGAATTATGATGGCCGCACAGCCACAGGACCACATCACTTGAATTTAACAGATAATCATTCTCTGAGCCCGAAAACTGCGGTAGAGCGGTCGCGTCTTGTCCTGATAGATGTACTTTCTCCATACCATGCGCAAACAGAGGCACTTGATGTGCTCATAACGTATGAACGCGTGTGCGGGTCTAAGCACTCATTCACAACTCAACGGTTTCGTTACGTTGACGTTGCTACGACGCTTGCCAGTTGTTTTACTGCTATTAACGGCCTGGGCACTGCACAAACAGGACAATTGTATACATTGACCTTGGAGGACGAGATCACTGCTCCAGGCCAGTTTAAATCTGTTTCACTAGCACTTTCGGAGTCAATTCTTTTGTTTGTTTTGGAAAGCGGTGAGTTGCTTCCTTTTGCTCGTAATACATGGAAATTGATTCTGAGCGCTTCGTTAGAAAGAGAGAAAAAAGAAATGAATCTGAACGAGGAAAAAAGCGACCCTGTCTTGACTCTTTCCTCTCTTCTTGACTGTGGGTTCGCCTTCCCCGTGCTTCCATGTGAAGATAAGCCATTTGCTTACGCCATTTCGCCTAATATGGCATGCATAGTCTACCTACCGACTGGCACCGGCAGCACGACTGGTAGCGGCTCGGAGCTTTCGTATGTAATGTTGCAGAAAATTTCACGTCTCAGCGACCACAAGTTGGCCAGTATCGGCCTCGCACATACTCACGCCCATGCATGCTACTCTAACGCTTGTTCGGACGATCTTTTGGCGCTAGTAAAATTGCAATATGACCTGATTGGCAGCACTGATGACAAGTCAGCTTTCTTGGAATTTTTGAGCACCGAGGCACATGGCGCCATCAATTTCCATCTCAGTTCGTTTGGCAAAGAGTCTGTCGATAAGCTCATGTCGAACCCACCTCTACAGAAACTCCTCTCGCTTCAGCTTGCTCTTAGCGACTTGTCTGACAACAAGAAGACTCGCGACATAGCATGGGTAGTGCTTAACTTACGGTTTACCAGCTTTGTAATTATGTTTACGCTCTCCAACATATATCGGCAAATGTCAAAGAAAAAGTCGGTGGACGACAGCTTGGAAGACTCCGTGCATCGTGCAGAATGCGTCTATTCTTTGATCGGCAACGTCAAGTGGCTAATTGACTTTATAGTGTACTTAAACCAAGACTTGGCGCAGATGTCGTTGACTGGTCAGGAAAAGGGTAATTCGCTTATCACTGTAGACAACTCCATAGCTTTGCCTGTGATTTTGTGTAAGATCCCGCGCTTGTTTCTCATGTATGCTCTTTCGTCGATCGGAAAGACACATGAAATTTTGAAAAAGCTACATAAGGAGCTTAGTGAGAGTAACAAGTTGTTTACGCCCATGAAGGAAGCGCTTGACCGGTTTTTCGGAGCGTGCACGTCTCTGCCTTGGAAGATAGCCAACTTTGAGACTTTTTTGCGGGATTGCGAGGCAAACATTACGAAAGAATTGGCGCTTAAGCTGGTCGATGCTAAAACACAACTCCGCTTGGAGCAGGACTTGTTTTGCCGCGGTAAGATCCCAACAGAATATCTGCTGATGTCTAAAGCAATCTTAGAACGACACGCACAGAGCATCGGCAGGGACACAAACCTTCTGGCGCTATTTTTCTACGACACAAACTGGATCTCGATTGGCGTCGCTGACCGCCTGCTCCACATGAATATGCCACACAATCTGGCCCATGTTCATAACCAACCGAATGGCCAAAACAAAAAGTTCACAGGAACATTCATCCGGCAACCATACTCCAAACATGAGGCTGTTGATGTTCTTCGGAAAATCTTTATTACATGCTCATCGCCTGTGTTTTCTGGCGGCCCTTCACAAATGGGACGCGGATACATTTCTGCAGAAAAAGTCCGCAAGTGTGTTCGATGTCGATCTGTGTCGCTAGTCGCTGACCCGTTGGTCTTTGAGTCGCCGCACGTAATTGCCCTTTGGACCATGGTCTTCCAAAGGACGTGTATCTGTGGCAGTGCGTGGGTGAATTGCATTTACACATAAAATAGCAATTAGAATTTGTAATGCTAAACTAAAACAATTGAGGTTCTCTGCGCTTGGCCGTTTCCGTAAGTTTTGATCTAGAGTAAAGAAGGTTTTTTTGTCAAATCTGCAGTGAATTTATCGTTCTTGAAAGATTGCAATAAAATCTCATATATGATTGAACCTCGCTCATTTCTCAATTGAAGTAAGAGCCGTATCGCCGAATCAAAGTGCACATGCTTCAAGTGAGTGCAACTTAGATGTTTTAGACAAAAAAACGTTCCATAATTGGGATAAAACTGGATGCTTCTGATCGTTTATTCAATCTGAATCTGACTTGTCTATTTCACTGTATCCTGTCGCTTGAATTTCTCTTTCGTATTTCATGGCTGTAAGTGCTATTTTGCCATATTGTGAAATTCTATAGGTATCTACAAATCATGTTAGAATAAAATAAACCTAATGAACTTTTTTAAGTGGAGTACTGGTAAATGACTAGGGAGATATTGAATTCAGTATATATATATATATTACCTTGATCGCTGAACTTCGATTTTATGGAGAAATTAATTAAAGCACAAAATTTCTTTACTGACAAATGTTTGTGTCTTTGGGGGTCACTGAGGCGTCAAAAGAATGTGCTTTTTGAAAAGATCTAGCATTGTTGGAAACGTGCGCCAATTTGATGTTAGAGAAGATTACTTAGAAAAACTGAACATTTTTCTTTTGGCGGCAGTATTCTTCATGAGGAGTTAGGGACCTGAGAGAGGAGGTGGAAGAAGTGGTACTGGAAGAGGTGGTGCTAGATGAACTGGTAATAAAACTGATATCTAGAGTAACCGGCTCGCAGTTTTTCACAGCGAAGCCGGAGGCGTAAACGGGAACTCCAAATCTAGGATTTGTATCACACATACTAAATACTGCACCCAGAATTGAATGGCCTGAAAATGATAAAGCTTGAGATTGGCCTAGCTCCAACGTTACTTGATTCAAACCAGTTGCCTGGAAATTCAAATAATAGTTTCCGGCCAGACCTGGAAAGCTGATAGAATTATCATCTTCAAGTACAAATTTGCAAGCTTGTGTAGTAATAGTTGCTATGATATCTTTTCCACTCCGCAAGGGGCAAACATACCAATCGAGAGACAGATGAAGAATAATATTGATGGGAGTTCCAGCAGCAGCAACAGCAATTGAAGAGGCGAGAGCCACAAGAGAAAATTTCATGGTGTTATTTGCGATTAAGAAGGTAAGTGAGGCTGGCCAAAAAAACCCTAGCGTGCCCAAAGCTTATTAAATAGTTTTTGTTATCAATATTTTGACGGCCAAGGGTTCCTGCATGTAGCCTGTGCATAAAAGACGTTAAAGGGTTGTTTGAACTTTAATTCTGTAACCAGTATTTTCCTTCGGTGTTGTGTCAAAAAAGCCATAGGATGTACTTGATATTAGCTGAACCATGTTTATTAATATGTTAGAACTCGGTTTAGTGTCAAAGGAGTTGGTAATTGACATATTTGTAGTCCGGTTACGAGCGCTTAAATGTGTCAGACTGCCTCGCACACGAACTTAAATGGGCGTTGAATTTATATATAGGAACAATCGTAGGGCGGCTTCTTGCTTTTGAAATATCCTTTCGCAAGATCGAAGACGCAACCGAATTAAAGCTCAATGAGGTTATTTGTAACTCTGAGACGTGTCGTACTATAGGAGTTGGATTTGCTCATTATGTCGTTCCTATCTATTTGCTTTTATTTCACGAGAGGTATTGCATGAGACTTGGCGATAGCTTAATCAAGCGAACCGCCCATTTTTAATTCAGGACAATTTGATCGCCCCAAATTTGCACTGGTGCTTATTTGACAGGATAACTAATATATACTGGTTTAAAATGTTCCCCCTGCTTCGAGACTATGTGACTTCACGTCCTCGCAAATTATTGTTTCTTTCTTAAATTAGTTGCGTAGAAATTAGCTCTTAATGCTTATTGAGTGTTTAAGTGGAATTCTTGGAAGCTTCGTTACTGCTCTTAGGAGCGCGTGCCGAAAGAACATTACCTTCTCTTATCAAATACGATTATCGAAATTTAGAATCTCTATCAGTTATAGTTCTTGTGTATAAGCCTCGCGATGTTACGACAATCTCAGTACTTTATGCTTTCCATTCTCTTTAGGCTAAAGCATCAGCTGTGCCTGAGGAAAGAGTATTCGAAGAACGCATTCCAATCTTTGGTTTTGTGATTACTTCTCTTATTCAATGAGAATCACTTCTAGGTCTTCTGGCCACCCGATATTTGATCTCCCTACTAATGCATCAATTTTATTCCAGCTATGATAAGCGCAACTGAGACATTTCTATATCATATCGCAGAAAAGCCAAACATTTTAGAATTTAGCAGTAAAAGCTTTGTTTCAGCGACTATTAGTTTACATAGCATATGTCATAATAACTGAACAGTTCAGTATCTCCGTTCTAACGTTCTAAAGGGCAAATGAATGCCTTCCCTTTGATGCCAAGTCTACCGCGCTCCGCTTTTTTGACGACGCCATCTAGAACCAAACCGATTCTTTAAATCTTATGGCGTTTTAAAAAACTTGATTCCGCCTATTTGTCCTCACGATGTGTATCTCTTCATCACGCGAGGCTAACACACTTTTCGTCCAAAACACTGTTAAGCAAAGTTTCTACGTGACGCGCTTAATTACTTTACACGTTTATTATTGGTTCGATTATTTTGTATGACTTCAAAATTTTGCCTTCGCGACATCAGGGGTCTGAGCGCCATTGATTTATGGTAAAATTTCACTGATGACGACAACCTATATCTGTTGATGCTGAAGCGGCGGATCCGGGGCATTCGCCAGAGAATCGTTGGCAGGCATGGGCTCTTCTCGAGCTATTGGAGACGCAAAATCTGAAGATTCTGAGACCGGGTTCGTCGCATCTTTTATCGAATAAGCGGCGAGGCCAGGAGCTGTCGCCGGATCTGCTGGAGTCATTGAGGGATAAGTGCCTCCGGTTGCAGCGACCGCACTTGCAGCGGCGGCTGCTCCTATTGGAGTCACCGAAGTTGGACCTGCAGCTTCAACTTTGGCGGCGGCTTCAGAAGCCGCTAAAGCTGCCTCCTTCCGCTTCTTCATCTTCGCGAACGCATACTTCATGGCAAATGGCATTATGGCGTTACTCAACACGATCCATGCCACTAAAATCCCAATATAGCGACCCATGTTACCCTTCCAGGAGTTAAAGTATGCAATGTTCATGAGATGGTATGAGTTATACACTGGCATGGCGTATCCGTATCTGTAAAAAGCAGGGCACACGGGGATCGGGGAAATAACCGGTGCCAAGTTAGTGACAGCTACAAAAAGAATGATCAAGCCGATGCATGCAGGCTTAATAATCACACAGAGCAATACCAACATCTCCATGATGGATCCGACGGAGGCCATGGTCAAATAAGCAAACATCCAAATTACGAGGAATCCCAGATATCCAAATGTGGCGGTAAAGTTCATCTGGAAAGCGGTGTTAAGCACCACATACGCCAAACCAAGAACAAAGTAAGAGCCTTGGGCCAAAAGCAAGCGCACAACCACAAACCTCCAGCCCTGGACTCTCTTGGCGAGCTCGATCTGAACCGGCGCCGTGAAAACGAACTGGAAGAAGGTGAAGACACAAAGATAGATAAGGCCGACTTGCAAAGGTGCTTGAAACACAGCCTGTGGAACGGGCAAAAGATCTACAAGCCGGAAACTGGGAAGGGTGGTTAGGAGCGCTGGGGCATTCGAAATAACCGCACTAATTTGTGCAGGGGTTAGGGTATTGAACCATAACTGGTTCCAAGGCACCAGGCGCATGAGCGCGCTGAATTGCAATACAACCTGCTGCGAGATGGGGATAACGTAATTAGTCACTTTGTTGTAATCGCTTCCTGTCTCGTAAAACACAGCCATGAGATCCGATGAAGGGCTAAAAGTAGTATTTACGTTCTGGAGCATCTTGAGCATCACCGCCGTGGCATTCTCGCGAATTAAATACGTGGCGCTGTATTGCTGAAAGTGCACCAGCTGGATGGCGAGCTCCTCGATAGAAATGTTCTTTTGCTGCGCCATCTGTGATGATTTCGTGTAGTCCCAGAAGTCGAAGGTTCCAAACAGGGCAAGCTGAGGGCTTTGAAAGAAAACAGCCGCTGCCGAGCCAAGCAATGGGGGGAATGCACCTTGCGGCGCATCGCCATCCACGATCAAGTAATGCAAGCCCTTCAAGTGCAGTGCACGGTTGTAAAAACAGCCCCAGTAAATACAGAGACAGGCTGCAAATCCTAGAACCAAGTAGATGTAGTTGTTTAGGAGAGTGTGCAAAAGCATGCTTCTGTACTCGCGGAAGTCGGCGCTCCAGAAGCTGACACAAACTTTAGGAGGCGCCCACGCCGCCAGCGCCAGCAGCGGAGCCATTTTGTCTTTTTCTTGCGCATATGGTACCTCCTCCATCTTCAAGCCCTTGGTGGTGTCCACAACGTTTACATGAGTCGAGATAGGGCCGGATTCTTCGTCAACAGCGCGAATGGTGGGCTCAATTGGAGCACCAAAAATGTCCGAATCGGTGTACCCAAAGTTCTGGAGGTCGGCGGCTGCAGAGGCGACGCTCCGGGAGCGCATTCTCGACTCATAGCTGCCGAAGAACGACGAGGCAACGCTCGAGACACGACGCAAAACGCTTTGTTTTGGCGCGTTCTCTTTTTCAAGCGCAGAGCCTGTGAGAGAAACGACCTCGTTGGAGTCAACAGACGCCGCATCAGATGGTCTTCGCGTGGCCATTACGGGATATTTAGAAGGAGCAGCGGGCCTGTGGGTATAAAAATTAAAAAAGAAAAGAGTCTAAATTGTTTTCCAAGGTTATGAGCCCTGGATGCGGCTTCCAAGGACTATGAGCCTTGGTTGTTCGGCTGCAGTAAAGAGGCTTGAGTTCAAAGTGAGCCCAGCTAAGGAAAGTGCTTGGTGGTGCGAGTGACGGCTAGCGAGCCCTGGCCGAGGTATGAGGTCTGAAGCAAGTCCGATGGGAACAGCCAGTGAAGAAAAGTAGGAGCAGAACCCAAAAAGCGGTGAATATTTATTGATCATCGTCCCAATCGGGATGCGTGGGGACAAAGAGCCAGGACTGGATGATTAGATACGCTTGTCTGCAGTACCACAACAATGTGCACAAAGACGAAACGACTCAAGTACATCGCCTTCAACGGTCCGCTTTCATGCAGTGATGGGTCTCGTTTGAAGCGCCAGAGATCTTTGCTACTTGAAACGGCCTCTTTCTTGTTAGCCATCGAATAAAGACGGATTTTCGCCGAGTGGGGAAGTCTTGCACGATTTTTCGTAATGGCGAAAGTCCTGCACGCGCCCCACCACAGCGCATCTTCTTCCATCCATAGAATGCGCCCTACATATATACCGTTCTGAGGGCTTTAAGGCATTGGATACTCGTTTTCTTTTCTGGGAGAGATATCCAGTGCAGTGTGACCAATTCGGGCTCCCAACCTTCTTTTAACTAGGCTCGCAACCGGACACATACCCGCAACCAGACGCAGTGTCCCGTCCATCATCTGGTCTCATAACCTGTGTCAAACTCCACACCAAGACTCATTTCCTGTTTCAATTCCCATCGTCTCACATCTTATCCACATACACTTCCATTCCTTCCTTTGAGCGCCATGAAGGCTACCGGTTTGTCTGATGGCATGAGCCGGTTCAAGGCTTCCCTACAGAACAGATTCCACAAGTCAACAAACGACACAGAGAAAGCGGCTACGGAGACTACGGCCGTAGGGGCAACCCAGGCCGCAACAGGCCCAGCCGATGTGACGAATGAGCCCTTGAGCGCCACCGCAGAAAAGTCCCCCGTTGACTCCTCACCCAATTCGTCTAGTGAAGAGAACTCCGAGCCCGTAGCAGAAGCAGCGAAACCAAAAAAACTCTCCAGCATTCCATGGAAAGATTGGCGCAAACTTGGATTGAAGTTGTCCATGCTGTACCTCATCCTTTTCCTTTTATGGCTCGGTTTCCTATCGATCTACTGGGCCACAGTGTATAGACGAGAAAAAAGAGTAGGCAACATGAAGATGATGGTGATCATTGAGGATCAAATTTTCAAGACGAAAAACGGAACCATTATGGCACCTGTAATTGGGCCCGCCTTTGTAGAGATGCTCAACGCTAACCCCGATTTGGGCACGTATCTCATTATTTACGGTCAGGGCTTATTTGAGCAGCTCGAGGACAAGCACTCCCCTTACGATCAAATTTCTGAAGCCGTTTTCAATGAACAATTGTGGGCTGGCTTTTATATCAATAAAACCGCGCTGGAAATTGTGTATAACCTGCTCGGCAACTTCGACCCTTCCGCAAATATGACCCTTCAGTTGCTGAGCATTGTCAACTGCATCTACAATTCGGGCCGACTGTACAGTGCGTTGTCTCAATACTTGCGCCGAGACCTCAACACACTCGATTTGTCATGGACTCAACAATATGCCCCTCTGGCCTACGCGGACTTGTTCCAAACCGCATTTACCGCTCAAGAGCAAAGTGACATCATCCAAAGGACCGGTGCATCGATCAACGCTTCTGCTTTGACTTACTTCCCAGCTATCAACCAGCGTGACTTGCGCCTGTCTCCCTCCAGTGTTGTTTTGGGTCCCTCGGAGCTTGGTTTGGTTTACGCACAAGTCTTTGCGTTCCATCAGTTCAATTTTGCTGCAGACTTGCACACATCCTTGATCCATGAGCTCAAATTTTTGCATTTGTTGATGTATCGCTTCACATTCTCGCAATTGAATTTCCTTGTTTTGTCGCTTGTATATGCGCTCTTGACCCTCGCTTTCCAGGTGCCTGTCGGTTATGCATTCGGCCAAGGCGGAGGTTTTATGGTTCTTTGGATGACTATGTACATGTTCTTCAGCGCCACAGGTGGAACCATGGAAGTCCTCGGTACTTTCATCCGCTATACAGGAAAAACTTATCTTCTTCCGCCAATAATGTTTTTCATTATTGTCGTCAATATATCCTGTACGTTTGGAGCACTTGTGCTTTCTCCCGGCCTATACCTGTATGGTAAGGGTCTCCCGATGTTCAATACCTTCGAGGCCCTAAAGGTAGTCTTTTTCAATACCTGGCGTGGAACTCTTGGTCGTAATTATGGTGTGTTGGCTGCTTGGATAGTCTTGAACACTATGACGTTCACGTACCTCGTATTCTATATTCGGAAGCATCCTAGGGAAGACAAACCTTTAATTTAATACCAATAAATTTATTTCTAGTGAACTTTATTTTAATATGGGTCAAGTACATCAAAGCAAAATTCTTTGCGCATGATTCGGCAAGTTTTCTTTCTTATGAAATGAGTCTCGTGGTGATTAAAGTTATCTTTTTGGGCTACATTTTTCAAATCACTAGTTTTTCAATTCATCTATCAATGCACTATTCTCCTCACTCTATTAGTTTTGGGGCTCCAGTACTGTGCGTGTACTGTGCGTGAGGCTCTGTTTAAGCTTCGTAAAAATGTGTCAATCCTGTATATAGACTTAGACGCATAAATAAAAAATTGGCTTTAACTGTGCTACCGCAAGCGCGTAGAATTCCCAAAATTTAATTGGCCGACATGAAATGTTCTTGATTTTCTAATTTTGACTTAAGCCGGACTGACAATAGCTACACATTCGATGATCTCGACAAACATACAACAAACAATGGTATGCTTTAATCCTACAAATTTGGCATTTGGTATTAAATTTCACACCGGATGAAGCTTTACTATCAAAAGTTGAATTGACGTGTTCGAAGACATATACATATTGAATGTTATTACCAGCGCCTGCCTGTGCGGCTTCCCCACCTTCCTTTTTCATCCTATCTCCCATAGCTACTTATTTAATGATAAAATGGCCTTAACATAATAACGCTCCATTCAACGATCTAGTATTTTTTTTTTTTTGTCATAGAAGTACTTCGCAGTTTTTCTATCTCCTTCATTAGCTTGTCTCCGAATTGTTTTATCGAGCTGCTCATGTCAGTATCCGCCCGATGCATCTTGCTAAACCCAAATTCGAAGCGAGCCAGAACACTTGAAGCGAGCGTCGTATACAAGATAAGCTATTTACGTCCAAATATAGTACTGTTCCTACGTTGCCGAGAATGATACAACGCCTGGCACCGATAACTATTCGCCAAGCCAAATTGGGTCGTATTGCCTGAAAAGTGTTCCGTAACCTCTGCAAGCAGTGCCCAGGGCTACTTGTGGTAACCATTCGCGAGGTAGGTTGAAGGCGCCTGAAATCATCCGCTAAAGGAAGTAGTAATTGGATTGAAAGTTTGGCTAGGAATATACTATAGGAGCATAAATTTATCTATTTTCTTCCTCAAAAAACGACTGAATTCGTTCATGTTCTGTACTGTCCTGTCTTTTGTGTGTCACGTGACATGTCTTTTTATGGCGAACTTGGCGCGAATTGGTTGTGTGACCAGACCCTGAAGCCTAATTTAGACAGCAAAATACTTATACGGATGTCAGGTACTGCACCTAAATAAGGATACTGCATTCATCATATAAGCTGTCCCAGTTTGGAACAGTTATTGACATTCATTGCATCCTATATAATGCCCACTAAAATCTTATTTTAACATTAAGAATTACAGTCACAAACTCCACTTAATAATAATGCAAATCTCATATCTTGCTGTCTTAACGGCCACCGCCTTATCTGCTCAAGCTGGCATCACCATCTCTGGCAACACCGATAACGTCTACATTGACGGCACTACCACACTTATTGGATCTGCTGCTTTGTCTAGAATGGGTGGTAAGGCTTCCTTGACCACCGATATGGCTGCTCTTTCCTCCGACATGAGTGCAATGAAGTCCATGATGACTGGCAGTCAAGCATCGAGCATCCTCTCGAGTGTGAGCTCTAAGGTTTCCAGTGCCCTCAGTGCTGCTCTGTCTTCCAAAGGAGATGCTCCTGCCAAGACAGGACCTCTTGCTGTCGGTGCTTTTGTCGCTGCATTCTCTGTTTTGTTGTTGTAAAATGACCTGATTCTACTTTCATTCTTCTTGATAGAAATTCCATCAGGTATATCCGGTGAAATTCAAATTTTGTAATAGTCTACAAGTCTGGAACTCTGTCGTCTAGAGTCACCTTTTGTACTTTGATTGTATTCAGCTGATGACTGCACTTCCTAACTCTATCCATGAACTTTGATGTTCAAAATATACTTTAATATCATATTGATGTAGCAGTCTGTTTTTGGCTGGCACTTATCCTCCAATCTCACGTAATTTATGAAAAGCACGCTATTTATCTCATGAGAATTGAAATTAACCCAAATAATTTAACTCGCTTCAATGAATGAAATAGAAAGTGACTTTTATTGACGTTTCATGAATAGGTGCAACTCTCTCTATCACATTTATTTCTGAATATACAAGAACGATGCGTAAATGCCAATATCTGACATACTCCACCTCAATCTCTCTGAATTGGTATCACTTATTAATTATTGCATTCTTGTCAGTCAAATTTCCGCACTATTTCAGTTTTACTTCTTTTATAGCTAATTACACCTGCATCCATTAAGCGATTCAGATATAGTCGTCATTGAGTCGGCGTTTTTAGAAAAAGCTGCGATGAATTGAATTTTTAGGCAGTCTATAATTCCTATGGTTTTGAAACGATGAATTTAGTCGTCATAGCTTAAAGCGGATCGTTGTTTTTCATTGTGATTTTTAAGCTAAGAACAGCTATAAATCAAATTTGGTGCAAAATTATAAATAACCCCGTAGAGATCGCACATATGTCGAAAACTTAAAGAAGATTGGAATTGGTGGCATAAGTTTACATCTCTCTATCGTTGTTCATTTTCAAAAGAGCATTTTCGAGACGGTCTGTCCATTGACCGAGATCTATTTTCCGTTGACGTATTAAAGATCTAGCTAGCTCTTGTCTTATAAAATGGTATAATTCTTCCTCTGCAAAATCAGATGAGATGATGTAATCTTCCACTAACGAAGGGATATCATTGAGCAAGTAGTCGATGGAGTATTCGAAGCGCACCATTTGGCGGAGGATCCGATAAATGCGTTGGGTAGACAACGCCATAAGATTTTCAGGCGAGAATTGTTTCTCTTTCACAAATTCGAAAGAATCTTCTGTGTCTACCATATGTACGAAACACAAGAAGATAGGGTCCGGGCATAAGGCAATGCTGTGATGCTCGAAAAACCATCTGTAAATTTCTTCAAATTCGTAATCGAAGTAGCACAAATCGTTTAACTCCCGATGTGTGAAAATCTCAGAGGCCACAATAAGGGGATCAGACTGGAATTGGAATTGACAATGACTTTGCGCCTCGGGAACTCCAAATCCAAGAAACATGACAAAATCTCTTAATGCTTGGCTATAATCTTCACTATCATAGAGGCCCTGGCCAGTAACTTCGTCTTCGTAAAGATGCATTAGTGCAGTAGCCATTCCTCTTAGGTACTTGTAATCAATTTTGCCCATGGCCGTGCGAAAAAGACGACAAGTCAACTGAACTACGGGATCTTGGTAATGCTCGCCTAAGTAATGGTCGTAGAGCATACTCCAATCTTGATTAAATGCTTCGTACATCCATTGTGGTGGCCTCTGAAGTTGCACCACAGACTCAAGAATCGAACAGAATATTTCAAAACTTTGTCTGCTATATCTAAGACGTTTAAATATCTTTTTTACGTCCCAATCTTCCACACGGGCCACATCTGGGTACTCGTGGGAAAACATCAATGGCCTGCTCAAGTTCGGGCCAGTGTCATCTTCACCGAAATCTTCACTGCACACTATTTTGATGCTTATTGGAATCAACTGATGTTTAGATATAAATTGTATTGCAACGTCATCATGGTCCTCAATAGCTCGAATAGTAATACAGTCGAGTAGATTATCATAAACGTTATAATTGTTATCTTTCAACAAACCAACGAGAACTTCCTCCGTCAAATAACTCAAAACCTCGGAAAACTCCAAGCTCGCTATGATCTTTTGGCAGATATGCCGTGCCCAATCTGCATCGTGGTTGTTAATGTATCTAATCGTACACTTTAAAAGACGGAGTGCATACTTTCCGGTACAGAAGTCATCCTTATCGGTCAAACTTATCAAATTTTCGATAAGGCAATCGTCTAGTGGTGCGTCACCTTCTCTACATTCTAGCAATGCAAGGGCACCCGCGGAATCCGAACAAGCCATGGAAAAAAGCAGGTATAGGAAGCTTACATGATTCAGGGGCGCGGAAAAAAATTAGTGCAGTACCGAGAAGTTTGGCCAACCGTCAAATACGCCAAATCGGGCAACTCATCTAAGACCAATGATTAGCCCCCGTGCTTAGCATGTATAAACTGACTAATTGGGACGTCTTTAATTATGTTTGTTTACATTTGAGTATAATTAATAGATATTTAGAGAGATTTTACGAATGTAAAGATTTTACGATCGTTTTCTTGACAAAGTATCCAGAATCGGCACATCGCCGAGAGAAATGAATCGCCTTTCCATGTTCTAGAGCGACCTTTCATCATTTTTTTTGCATGAGCTCTGCATTGAAGAAACGGCCAAGTACGTTTAGCGGAAGTACACCAGCAAAGAGTTCGGAGGAAACTTGCGCCAAAATTCCTAGATGAAAGATAGACACTTTTATTACAAACTCGTTCTTGCGTTTGAGGGCCGAAAGCTTACTTTTATCCATCATAGAATACTGTCTAAAATTTAACCAGGAGGACATTACTACATTGCATCACCGTGCATCCATGTCGGCAACGAGCAACGGTCCAATCGTCGGGCAAAAATGAATAGATTGTAGCTAGTGCGAAAAACGCGTCTGTTTCTTCTAGAGATTGCAAGCACACGTTATCATGATTTTAATTTGAAATTAAGAGCTGTGTTTCCTGTTGACGAAACTGTCAGATCGGGACTGGATGTTGGCCGCCTCAACTTCCACAATCATAGAAATCGGCCGAGGCCTTAAAACACATCATGTAAGATTCGGCGCGGAAAAAGCGCGGCCTGAATTGTTCTTCACGTCTCAGCAAAGTTCGCCCGATTAATCGGCCAACTTGCCCGATTCTCTTCTCCTGCGTCATCATTACACCACACGCGTGCGTCAACTATACACATCTACAAGTTCATAGAGGCACCTTTTCTAGTGTGACTATTACTACCACATGTGCCGGCAACTTAAGGCAGGAGACGGTAATAATACAACACTGCTTACTCGTTTAAAGAAGCGAGACGGCTGAAACTCGGTAATGCGTTTTTTTACAGCCGTGCATAGGATTTGGATCTTCCACGATGTGCAGGACCGAATCGGGCATTTTTCGACTACGAACCGTCCGTTTCATGGTTGAATGCAGGACAGAAATCTTCTTTTCTGCAGGTTGCCATTTCTAATTCCTGTAATATACCGACCTGGTGTGATTACATTTTATATTCATAAACATAACCTGTTATCCAACAGCCTTTGTTTGTTTTTCACCTCCAGCAGAAAGAAGTAGAGAAACGTTATAAACATTGAGGTGTAGTGAATAAATCGTTTTTGATTCTCACAAGGTTACGAGCACCGCCCCCACTCTCCATTCTCATTCTAGATCGTAACTTTTCACACTCGTCTCTTCACGTCTCTACAGAAACAATGGCTCAGGTCGTCACGGCAAACCACTCGGACGATCTCATTCCCCAGGAGCCCCATAATGATTCAGTCAACTCGGGTGGGGACCTTTCGTCGCCAGAAACTGCCGTAGATCCCGATCACATGGACAACTCTCCAAAGATGGATCTCACTGACGAACACCACCACGAAACACCCACCAAATCGCTCTACAAGACCGAAAAGCTGACTCAAACCGACCTTAATGGTATCCTCAACGAGACCAGTAAGTCCAATGGCAGCCCACAGAAACCTATTGCCAGACAGGGCCAAAGCTCATCGACCACAGTCACAGAGCAGCAGATGGACGAATACAAGGGCATCGCCTTAAAGTTGTACCGTGAGGAGTTTCTTCTGATCAGTGTTGAGGAGTACACCCAATTTCTCGCGTCGCTGGACCCCGAAAGTGCCATCATCTGTGAGCTTTACATGGACTTGTTTCCGTGGAACAAGAGTCTTCTTGACGCGACACGCATGTTGTGCAGAAGGCTCCATTTAAAGGGCGAGTCTCAGGAGATAGACCGTATTCTTTCTGCGTTTACACGCGCCTACTTGAAGCAGAACCCAGACAATGTTTTCTGCACCCAGGACTTTGAACAGATCTACATTATAATTTATAGTTTAATTCTACTTAACACAAACCTCCATAATGCGGAGGTCGGAAAGAAGTCGAAAATTTCCGAAAAGGACTATATTGCCAACACCTTGAGCACGTTTGTGCAGCAGAACCGCGCTTCCGCGCTGTTATCCGTGAAGCAACGGATCCAGATCGAACGTGAGCTCGCGCTGTATTACGACGCGTTGTTGCGCGAACAACTTTTCTTAAAGACAGGTGACTCTGCCAACAAGAGGCAGCTGATGGCATCTAAGCGGTTATCTGTTGCTGATACCATTTTCTCTGAGAGTTCAGGTCACTATGACGACGCAGAGCCCCGTATGAGCAATGCTGCTGCCTACGACGAGGCTGTTTTCGGCAATGGCCAAAACAGCTACACCTATAGTCACAACAGTAACGGCAACGGCAACAGCAACAGTCACAGTACCCATCACTACAACAACACTCAAAATTACAACAATTCTTCTTATAACAACGGGGGTTACAATGGTAACTACCCTGTGAACGGCCCATCAGCCAGGGCTCCCACCGCACCGGCTTTTGCGTCGTCGAACGCAGCGTTTGAGTCCGGTCGCCCATCGCCAGCCACCACGCACAATTCTGCTTTCATGGACAGAAGAGCATTTTCCAAGAGCGGTGCTAATCCTGCTTTGCATTCGTCGCCTGTGAAGGCTCGCCAAGCGCCACACTCGAGTTTTGGGTTTACCCGGGCTTTGGCTTCGGAAGTACCAACACACAGAGCGCTGGCAGCTAGTTCGTTGCGTGCAGCACAAAACGATTCTCACTTGAACCACCGGTCGCTGCGTGCATCGCTTATGACCAAAGACTCGCGTGTTTCGCTCGATCACGCCGACGATATGTTCTCGATGGTCTCTATTGATGACGCCACTGGCTTTAACATCGATTTGGGCGCACAGCAGCCTTATGAGCAGGAAGAGTTCGACATCAACGACTTCCAGGACAGAGTAGACTTGAAGTTGGAGTTGCAGGGTGCACCATACCTTAAGGAAGGTTTGTTGAAGCTTCGTGTGTTAAATAACGATAATCTGAATGTATCTGCAGCTGGCGATGGTCACGAGGGCAATGATGCCGCCTCTACCCTGGAAATGTCCATTGGCAGCCAGCGTTCAGGCATGTTTGGCTTTTTCAGGTCGTTGACCAGCGCTAAGCAGTCCAAGCCAAAAGCCTCCGCCTCGGCTTCTTCTGTGAGCTCCTCAGGTGGCTTATTCAATAAGCCAGTTGAGTACTTTGTCGTCGTGTCTAAAGGTGAGCTCCGTCTTTACTCGTTTGATCCAAAACTTGTCAAGAAACAGCAGAAAAAGCAGCAAAAACTCAACTTCTGGGCGCCCGCTGAGGAGGACGTTGGTGACGGAAACTGGTTGAAGAATGCCGCCAATGTTGGAAATTATAACCTTTGCTCAACAGTTGCGCGTCTTGAGCGTGTCCCTGTTCAAGGCGGAGGACGTAAACCAGTTTGGACGTTGGTTTTCCCTAAAGTCTCCAAAAAGCCACAAAAACGCTTCGTTTTCGAGGCAGGAACACCTGAGGTTGCCACTGAGTTCGTGAACACTTGTAATTTCTGGGCATCTAAAATCACCGCCATTCCTCCTTTGGAAGAAACCATCTCTTCCATTGAGTATGGATGGACGGATCTCGATGCGCTCCAACGCACATACGAAGGCTTCAAGAAGACGAAGGCCATCGTGAAGTGGGAACCCCTTCCCCGCGGAGTTTATTTCAGCAACTACGTTCTTCCTGGCGGTAGTGTAGATGAAATAGACCAAAACCGCGGAATTATGAAGCAGTTCCTTCAGACACTTAAGTACTACAACCACTTGAAATCCTTATACATGCAGTTCCTGCGCCAAAAGGTCAAGTTTGTCAAGACATTCAGACGCTACGCTGGCTGTTCCAACTATACTCTTGTAATCAACAACTTTGAGCAGAAGCTGCAAGAGTACAAGGCGGAACTCACGCGGTACAAGAGCTACATCATCATGTTGGCATATGGTTTGAAGCTCCGGCTTGATTTAGAGGATGAAGGCGACGAAGACGACGAAGACCTTGACGACGAAGATGATAATGACAGCCAATTCTACGAATCAAGCGCTTCCTTGGGCAACAAGCAGAAAGCGCGCGATGGCGAGGAGCGCACAAAGGATGACGAGCTCAAAACCATCGTTATTCGTGAAATCAACAAGTTGCTCAATACCTCTTCGGAAATGAACCGTCTTTTCGCTAATGACCCTAATTATAAGGCCGAGGTTGTGAGCCACGACGGTGATGGCGCCATTCCAATGACCAAGTCGCCTAAAACTTTCAGTTTTTCAACCTTGACGGACTTCGACTCCAGTCCTATCAAACAGTTGCTTTCCATCGACAACAAACCATCGGAGCTCGTAGAGGCCGAGCTTATCAAGAGTTTCAGTACAACCACTATTAAGGAGGAGGATGAGCCCGAGGAGGCCAAGTAGGTTAGACACTTTCTATTTCTTTTTTGTAATTAATAACTTCGGTAATTTTGAAGAGATGGTGTAGGCTTAGGACATTGTGATTAGGACATTGTGATTAGGGCGTTGTAATTAGGGCGTTGTGATTAGGGCGTTGTGACTTCGTATTTAGTCACGTTCCACAGCTGCCACACCCAACAACATTGCTGGAGTTCTTGGATTAAGCGATTGGGATCTGAATAAAAGCTTTCTACTGTTCTTTATCTCTGAACTAAATTCGCGTCTACAGGATTTTGGAAGGTTGGACCGTCTTGGCCAGATCAGATCTCGAATAAAAGGCTCCAAACCTCAGACACTTGCGTGTTCTGAGTTTAATTATTAAGATTCATTTGAAAAAAAGTTTGGTTGGATTGGTCGAGACCCTTTGAACCTAGTCTATAGTCGCGCCGCAGCCATTTTTGAAATATTGATATTTTCTAGGAAATAAGAGATAGTTGCGCCTATAGTATTTCCTTGTCTTTTCTCAAACCTTAGTTTTAGGGGCTCGACTTATACCGCGGCATTGAAGTATCAAATACAAAACTTAGCCCTAGGCGAAATCTGATTTATCGATGTTCAGAGAGCCTAGACATTTCATAAACCTTCGGCTTGATGTAATTGATGCTCCTGTAGTAACAATGAATTAATGACTTCCAGTTCAAGAAGTAAATGCACGAACAGACCCTTTGCGCTACGTGAATTCTGTGAGTACTACCGCCAGCGCTTCCATCCCTCATCAATCCAAAGCTATTTAGTTATCTTTTTAGCAGTGTCAAATTCAATTTCGGAATCTTAATCTCCTCGGCCACTTCTCCATTTCATGAGCAGCCTAGTCTCAGGGAAACACACGCCCCGCAGCCAAACCATCCCACCCAAAAAATTGAATTGATCAAATAATCTAATAGTTCAAACTAGCACTTATTCGTTTTGCTCTTGTTTGCTTCATTTCATTTTTATGTCACGTGACCATACCTCCGATACGATACCTACCTACTAGTCTCCCCAGGAAACGCCACTACCAACCACAAGACATGTCCGATCCCAGTTCGATTAACGGTATGTGTTCACTTGCAATGGTTCTTGCTTAGAAGCACCCAATTGGGCAAATATATACGAGCTTTAAATCTCATAACCTTCACTGCCTAGAGCACCGACCGCCACCTACCGACCCTCCGCCAATCTACCACCAAGTCCACCACAAGAGTCTACGACCCGTAGCTGAATTTAACATATCCGTCGCGTGTGTATCATAACCGTGAAATAGGCTATTATAACTATTTAGGGCTTAAGGCAAACACATCATAAGCTACTGTATCCATTTAAGGTAACCCAAGTCCATGCCAAATATTCGTAACCGCAATCAAGGATCACATAACCAATCATAACTACTATAGCATCATAACCATTCAAATATAATTTAAAGAGCTTCATACTAACAACCAGGTGGATGTGCCGTTGCCATGGTCGGCAAAGACTGTATAGCTATAGCCTGTGATCTAAGACTAGGCAACCAATCATTATCATTATCCAACGACTTCGAAAAAGTGTTCCCCTTCGGTGACAAGACGTTTTTGGCATTGACAGGATTAGCCACCGATGTGCTCACATTAAAAGAGGACTTCAGGTTGAAACACAACTTGTACAAGTTACGTGAGGAGCGCGAAATTGAGCCTGAGACGTTGGCCAACCTTGTGAGTTCGTCGCTTTACGAGCGCAGATTCGGACCATACTTTGTGGGGCCAATTGTGGCGGGTTTAAACAGTAAGACCAACAAGCCATTCATCTGTGGATTTGACTTGATTGGATGTATAGATTTTGCCAAGGACTTCATTGTTAGCGGCACAGCCAGTGATCAGTTATACGGTATGTGTGAGTCGTTGTACGAGCCCAACTTAGAGCCTGAGGACTTGTTTGAGACCATTAGTCAGGCGTTATTGAACGCAGTAGACAGAGACGCCAATTCGGGATGGGGTGCTATTGTGTATGTGCTTACGAAAGATAAAGTTGTGAAGCGTGTTTTGAGAACGCGCCAGGATTGAGTAGAGAATAAAAGAAAATAGTGACTAGTGTGGGAGCGCGTGCCATCGGCGGAAGTCGATGGAGTGGTGTAGAGTAGTGGATAGTAGATGGTAGACACAAAAGCATATGGGCGCTGGCGGCGGAAGTTCACGGCGGCAGAAATGAGTTGGTATTTGGTAGTCTGATTAAGGAAGGAATGTGAAGTTTTCGGTTCAGTCATGATTACGATTTCTATCAAACAATAGTGATCAGTACATCCACAAAAGTAGGTTGGAGCTTAGTGGTTTAGTGTATTGTGTGATTTCTATTGTAATAAAAGAATCAAATTTCCCATTCTTACTAGTTCACAACTCTTTAATGAGAAGTACTTGTATATCTGATCTAGAATCGTGCCATGAGTGATCTCCGGGCTTGTCAATTGAAAAAAGTCTCATAATTAAATCATTGAAAGAACCCCTTCTATTCTTACTCGGCATGTAGAATTGGAGGCTTTGACTAAAACCAGTCGTCTTACTCGGCGGCACTACAGTCTACGCAATACTACCAAAATACATTATGCGGTCTATATATACAAGAATTTAAACGTTAAGGGAAGAGCCATGTACGAAAAGCTTTGAAAGCGAATACACTCCGTGGATGCCCCCAGAGCCTTCCAAGGTTTACTCCTTCTTGCTCTGTTGAGCCTCCAACACCTTTCTCAAGTATCCGTTCTTTCCGTAGGTCTCCTCCTCTTCCTGCTCTCTTAGTTTTTGAAAGAAGTCCTTTTGTTTGTCTCTTGTGATCCGGATTCTAGCCTTGGAGTCCTCTACTCTGGTCACATGGAGACACTTGTTAAGCTCGTCCTTCTCGAAGTTACACAGGCCCATGAGCTGCTTCACAAAGTTTGTGTTGTGGCAATCTTCAAGCGCTTGCATGAGTTTTTCGCAGGTATCAAATCTGTTTCTGTCGAGTTGTGGATGCATTTCGGATGAGTCTACGGGAGGCTGATTGTGCGCTAGTTAATGACGGTTGTAGTTTTTTCAGGTTTAGTGTTTACCGCTGCGCTTGTCAACGTTGGTGGTGGTGAAAGGTGGTAGGTGGTGGAAGTCGGGCGGGTCTAGTACAGTTGGATGGGTCTAGTGGGTACTGCTCGTAGAGGCTAAGGGAAGAGCGAGTGGTGTCACCTGACAACGCAAATGCACGGAACCACCGGAATTCGTGCCATCCTGATTGTAAAATCTAAGAGGTTATTTCCAAAAGCTTTATAAATTATGACTCTCGACTGGCCCTGCCGAGTCGGCCACTTAGTTGGGTCCGCTGGTACACCGATCGTAGCGATGCAATTGCTAGCGAGTATGACAGCATGTTAAATACTACTAATGAAACAAAAACTGCTAATGGAAGAAAATTAATTTTAAATGTGACTGGCGCTGGATCTGTTAGTGTTCGCCATTCCAACTGACCCTGCAACCTAACTACCTAAGTGATGATCTTATAATCCCGTGATCTGACAGTAGACGTACAACGGTCTGATCCCTTAACTTTTCATAGTCCTACATGGCTCCGTGCTGAATATCTATTTTCTATATCCATGATATCTAAGCGTCCTTGCTCAAGCTCCTATAATGTTAGTAATGATCTTCGCTTCGGCTCTCCTCTTTCCCTATTCTGCTTCTCCTCTCTTTCTCTCCTTCTCCTCTCCCCTTCTCCTAATTGTCGTTGCTTTCAATTTCTCACTTTTCTTCGGATACATACTCTAACCAGTTGGACAAGTCAAACTCTCCGTCCTCGGTCTTGGCTGCTGGGGCAGCTTCGGTGGCAGCTGGAGCCTCGGCAGATGGAGCAGGAGCACCGCTCTTGAGCTCAAGAACAGGGCCGCTACGCCAAACTGGCTTAGGAACCAAAAAGCTGAAGGTCTTCTCCACGGCTGGTGGGCCAAGAACTTGTCCCTGTATGTTAGTATAGATTCGAATTTATGGGCGCTTCAGTAATTGCACTGGTGGACGTAACGTACGGCTAAGAAAAACATGGAAAACTTCCAGAGGGATGGGACGGCGGCAGACATGACGGTCGATGATTTAGTGCTTCTGATGGGACGTGAGCGAGTTTGTGTAATTGGCTGGGGGAGGTCCTGAAATGGTGTACGGGTCTTCCGGGAGATGTACTTTCAGTGGATTCTTTTGTGGCTGCGTTCGGGTTTTTTAATTGTGTTTGGTTATTGAATTATGTGTTAGTTTTGTATTTCTGTGGTCTTCTTCTGGTCTTTTTCTGTGTGTTTGCAGCTACTCTAGCCCCTCTGGTGAGTCCTATGTGGTCCGTTATGACCGCCGGTGTAAAGGGCGTACTAAAGGTAAAGCTGTAGACTATTCGTGTATTTATTGATGTGATTTAGGAAAAATAGTATACAGTAAATCCATGTCAGTTTTCTCGTGTCTCTTCAGTTTCGGAAGCGAACGCATGCGGTGTGACCATTGACACGAAAGGATTTTTCCCGAAAACTATGACTGACAATCGATGGAGTTATCAAAGATTTAGTCTTTAAAATCTTCTTTTGGGCATACAAGATGGCAGTTTAGTGAAAGACAACGGTTTGTTAGCTTATATAGTAAGTGAAGAGGGGGGTCTTAAGCTAGACCCAGTACAGCCTTTTGAAACCGCTTCTTCAATTGAATCGTTATTACATATACTTCTCTTATGCCTCCGTCTCATTGTAATGAGCCACTTCTTCTTCCTCCTTTCCTCCTTTCCTCCTTTCCTCCTTTCCTCCTTTCCTCCTTTCCTCCTTTCCTCCTTTCCTCCACTGCTCTAACCCTCTTGCGCAGTATAAATTCGGGATATATGAGATTGCAATTTTTTTTTAACATGATTTTGAATTGCATCCATTTCATCGCAAATGTTCCGTAAATTGACGTACAGGGCTTAAGCCAGAGCAAAGAATGAGCTCGCGTCTCCTATCGAAAAAGTGTGTTTTGTTAATCATGTCAAAGATAGTATTGTTTTCTAAATCTTCTTCATTGAATGCCTAGAATCAATGATTTAGCTCGATAAAGGCTGTAATTTCTCTCTTACCGTGTATATCAGTGTGTATTGTGTCCTGTACTTCAGTAGCTTCACTAGCTCAGTTGGCAGAGCGTCAGTCTCATAATCTGAAGGTCGACAGTTCGAACCTGCCGTGGAGCACTACCTTTTTCTTTTTGCACCTCTTTTGCAATCCTTTTTTTTTTCTTGCACTTTTTTATTGCATTTTTATCTTCTATCACGATTTTCGTCTCTAAGATTAATGTCACCCATGTAAGAGCTTATGTGGACATGGCGCTCTCATGTAGCGGCCTAACTATGTAGCTTTAGAAACTTCAGTCCTTTTAAGAAAATAGTAAACAAACGTAATTTCAATCTCATTTTCTGCTAGATCTGTTCGTATCTTGACGCCCTTGCCCGCCAACAATGAACTCTCCTTCTGGTCATTGTCGACACAGAGTGTAGTTATCTCGCCAATGTAAAGCGGCTTTGTGACTAATCTTGGCAGGCTTCTTTTGTTAATTCTGATCTTTTGAGATCTCAATTGCCGGAGGCTTACCCTTTACTGTACCTCTTTAGATTCTTGCAGCGAACACAATCGACCTTCAATGTCCTAAATTAATTTAAACCATAAGTTTCCGCCTGAACTCTGCCTTATTATCTAAACTTTCGTCTCATCAATTACCACAGCCCCATGCCTCAAAGAGGCAACATACAGCTGTGAACTAGAGCCCACGGCCCCAGAGTGGAATAGACGGAACAATCACGTAGACGAGAAGAACACCACATTTTCAACCTTCGGCAAAACAAACTAGATCTCGGTTGCACGGCACTGCCACAATTCCCAGATCCGCTTCCAGACGAGCTTACGCCAACAAAACACACTTGGCAGAACAAATGCAAAATTCGACAAACTTTCAATAATTGATTAGTGCACCACTAAACTGAAACACTTTGCTTACAAATATTTTGCTCGACAGCGCCAACGGGCTGAACGGACCAAGGACTGGCTGCGGTTATAGGTCACGGGAATTGATAGTGGTCGTCGGATATCCTGCAGTCAATGTGTGTTCTTGTCTGCCGTACCCTTGTATCCGTATCACTTTGGGTCCTACGAATCGGCGCCAAAAGGGCGGCCTCCACCAGTGCAAGCTCCCAGGACTTTTCTTGGCATATCAAATTGAGTAAAAATCTTTTTTCCCGAACCGTCTCCCCTCTTCCTGCGTCTGCTACCAATGATCCGTCGGCGCTAGACATGGTTATCGGCTCCTGCAGACAGCCGCCACTTGCTCTAACCCGCATATATAAACCCCATTACATTTCCCCATTTGTGCTCGGTAGATAAGACGACCGTTTCCATATTATCTGCCTTTGTATTCCCTCTACCGGTTGGAGAAACAAAGCCTAGTAAAAAAGAAGCGTTTTCTATATCAATTGAGTTACGACCCTGCTCAATCCCTTCCTAAGTATTCTCCGTATCGTGCGAATCTTAAGCCGCTAGCCAGCACCAGCACTCGCATCGGAACCAGCACTGACCGCTCTTCCCCTTGCAACTCATCGCAAAAACGCATTGGAAGAGTAAACACAAAACTTTGAAGTGTTTTAGAATTAGAGAAACTGAGATATCCGCCCCTCGCTTCTAATTGCCACTTTCCTGTTCTTCCCAATGAAGGCTACTACGCTCGTGACGTTGGCCTTGGCCGCTAGCGCCAACGGTCTTTTCGTCCCCAAATTAGACAATTTCCAAAAGATCATGAACTCACATTATGACACCGTTGCTGACAAGGTGTCTTCCCAATACGCTCAGGCATTGGAGCTCTTGGACCAGAAAACCGGAGACATTGTTCTGCGTCTCGCTCAGCTCATGAACGAGCCCGCTGCCCCAATGACCTCCGAGGACAAGAGCTTGTGGCTGGAGATGCTTTTGAAGTTCCCTTCGCAAATTGCGCAAATGAACTTCGCCTCGAAGCCTCTCAAAACCACCGAGGAGAAGCCACAGTTTGACTTCCATGTCACCTCGGACAAGGTCCCTAACCACAAGTTGAGAGTCAAGTCTACCCCTGAAGACTTGGGCATTGACGACGTGAAACAATACACTGGATACTTGGACGTTGAAGATGAGGACAAGCACTTCTTCTACTGGTTCTTCGAGTCCAGAAACGACCCTAAGAACGACCCAGTGATTTTGTGGTTGAACGGCGGTCCTGGCTGTTCTTCTCTTACTGGTTTGTTCTTCGAGTTGGGCCCTTCCTCCATCAACAAGAACTTGAAGCCCGAGTTCAACCCATACTCGTGGAACAACAACGCTTCTGTGATTTTCTTGGACCAACCAGTCAACGTCGGTTTCTCCTACTCCAGTCTGCAAGTTTCCAACACCGTTGCTGCCGGTAAGGACGTCTATGCCTTCTTGGAGTTGTTCTTCAAGCAATTCCCAGAGTACAAGGACGTCGACTTCCACATTGCCGGTGAGTCCTATGGTGGCCACTACATCCCCGTGTTCGCACTGGAGATTTTGAGCCACGAAGATCGTCTGTTCGACTTGACCTCGGTCATGATTGGAAACGGTTTGACTGATCCATTGACCCAATACGAGTACTACCAGCCAATGGCCTGTGGTGAAGGTGGCGAGCCATCTGTCTTGGAGCCAGACCAGTGTGACAACATGGCCGCTAGCATCCCTAGATGTTTGTCGATGATCGAGAGCTGTTACAACTCCGGCTCTGTTTGGTCGTGTGTGCCAGCCAGTATTTACTGTAACAACGCCCAAATGGGTCCATACCAGAAAACAGGAAGAAACGTCTACGACATCCGTAAGAAGTGCGAGGACTCCAACTTGTGCTACAAGGAATTGCAATTCATCGATGGCTACTTGAACCTTCCAGAGGTCCGCAAGAAGTTGGGTGTCGAGGTTGAAGAGTACAAGTCCTGTAACTTCGACGTCAACAAGAACTTCTTGTTTGCCGGTGACTGGATGCAACCTTACCACAAGAACGTGGTGGACATGTTGGAGAGCGGCTTGCCTGTTCTTATTTACGCCGGTGACAAGGACTTCATTTGTAACTGGTTGGGTAACCAGGCCTGGACCGAGCGTTTGCCATGGTCTGGCCACAAGAAGTTCTCTGCTGCTCCTTTGAGAAAGTGGAAGGTTGGTAAGAAGGTCGCCGGTGAGGTGAAGAACTACGAGAACTTCACTTTCTTGCGTGTGTTCGACGGTGGTCACATGGTTCCTTTCGACCAACCTGAGAACTCCTTGGATATGGTCAACAGATGGATTTCTGGTGACTACGCCTACTAAACAACAAGGGTGTGTCTAAGCTTTTAAGTCTGGGTCACTGCTCCTTGAATCCTTACATTCGAGATGGCTCATTGCCCATTTAAGTAGTAAATTTATGTAAAAAAAAATGACTTGTAACTCAGAAGCTGATGTAGGTTGAATAAAGATGGCTGCAAATCGTAAGCATCCGTACATCGCCTCAAGTTACAGCTCTTCTTCGCCGTATACGATTTTACTTGATAAAATTAATTGGAATCTTGTGCATTTCAGTCCTGGGGATTCATTTCGTTGCTTTGAAATCGTGAGATGCCCTGTTTCATCACAACTTATCAACCATTGTTGTTGATATACTGCAGATAGTCCCCAGTTTCAAACGGCTTCGATCATAAAACTTAAACGTAATCCAATCGTAATCTTTTATTTCAGAAGGCTTCGTTTCATCTATTTCAAGTTTACAAGTCTATTCATGCCCGTTTGGGTCATTTTGGATCCTGGCGCGCTTGGTCTAAACTATGGCTTTAGTTCCAGGAAACCCTGTAACAGTATAGTTAGAAAATTCTTAAATAGGTAATTAGACGTAAACAGATCGTTTCTTTTCCTTTTCGGCTCTCTATTTGCATTCACTGGTGTTCAAGTGGAGTAGTATTCTCGGCGGCATATAGAAAACACAACACGAGCTCCACAAGCCGATAAACAGATATTGCCTTTCTTAATATTTTGTTCTGGTTTGAAGTGTAAATACTGCTTAATCAATGACTTTGAGAAAGTGAGAAAGCTGCAAAGTCTCTCCATTGTATAGCTGTCTATTGTGGATTTAACACAATTTCAACCACACAGATCGGGGGCTTTTAAATTTCAATTAGTACAATAAAACTTAAAATAATAAAACTTTCCGAAAGATCCGATAGAGTAGCCACTATTGATAGTCCTTGTTTAGCCGCACAAAACACATCCCAACAAGAAATTAGCCTAAATCAGAAAATAGTGAACGTTTTATCCACTTTCATCTCATCTGATTTCCGTCGTATTGTAGCCGTCTGGCTGGAACGTGGCAATCTCAGTAACTTAGCCCCAGATCGGCAAAAAAACAATATACTATTCCATTACTTGATAAAGTCCTGAAACTACAACTCAAATTTGTTGACAAGTCTATCCTAAAATGTCCCCTTTAGGAGTCGTTGTAAGGCTGAAGACCAAACAAATGACCAGAATCTTAATACAAGCGATAGTGGACCCTTATACCATATGCAAAGAGCGTTAATTGTTTTGATTTGACTACTTCTATTATATTCCGACGTATTGTGCTAAAACCCCCTCTGTTTCAAGTTGACAGTTACCGGCGGCTAAAGCGGAAGAAACGGCGCAAGCCGTTGACTGATGAAAGCAATTAACTGAAACTTTGCTATAGAAAAATAGAATAATTCAAGTACCAATAGATTTTTGTTAGCCTGGTGTGCTCTTTGTTTACCCATATTGGGTATTAGGATAACACATCCAAAATATCCTCAAAACCATTAGCAATTAAAGGCAATCTATCAAGAGCTTTATTTTCGCTGTGCGCAATACTGAGTCTCTGTTTATTATGCGATCAGGCTATTATAAACGTAAACATGGCAAGATACAATCAGTGTTATCATATTGCCTAATTGGGCCGTAATGTAAATAAACCACATCTACACTGATTTCTGGCCGTATAATCCCCCACATCTAACGGATAAAAATTAATCAACCATTTTTTCTTCTAGCACACCCATAGCCAGAAATTCCACCTTCCCCTTCTCAAAACTCTCCCGTCACCATGGACTGGCTCCTTGTGTGTTTTCGGCTTCTACTATTCGGCACTTGTATGGCCCAGGGAGTGCTAGCCACTCTTCAATGGTCCCAAGACGGACGTAGCGAACTCATAGTCTTCACAATTGCATCTTATTTATTATCTGTGGCTCAATTTCCTGCCATAGTATGGAACCCAAGCTCTAGATCTTGGGGGTTCCGCCTATACCTGCTACTAGTAGCCTATATGTTGGCAGCCTCTCTCTATTTGGTAGTGGCAATTTTGCACACTCACAAAAAATATTATTTCGATAAAGACTCGAATTTAGTTCCTCCAATGGTTGCTTTGGCGCTCGCCTCCATGTTTTTTGCTGGAGTGTCAGTCTCCCGCTCACATAAACCATCCAAAGTTCAAGATCCGGAGGAGTCTCAGATGGAAAAAGATTTGGAAGAGATTCATGATTTTACCGATGCAAATTCGGCTGATTGGAAGGCGCAGGATACCCATTCGGAAGAGTTGTCTCTCAACAAGTCATTCCAGATCCCATCACCTGCCATGCCGCAAAAACTTAATAATAAAGACTCGGATAAGACACTTATAGATCGCAAAGGCGTTGACGTGGGCAAATCCGACGAAGATGTGGAGGCCGCCACCGTCAGCTGGCTTGTTCAAGCGTCTTTGTCCCCAAATGCTCTAGACGACCATTTGGGCGAGAATTGGATGGCTGCGCGCCTGCATCACTCCATTAATGCAGACATGTACCATCTTCCCGAGCCGCAAACCCATCTGCGCTATAAATCAAGCTCTGGAGACTCCGGCAACTCTGCATTATCTCGTAGTAATACCACAGGACAACTTTGGGTGAAGAAATCGCGGAAAGCCAGAACACTCACATCTTCATCGAGTCTTTCGTCTCGAGAAGCTTACTATCCTACATTAGGGTTTCGTAGCGGTCTGATCTCCAAGTTGCATGAGCGTTCTCGCTCTATAGATGCAGATATGGCATTAAACGTGAAACCAGCAGTCGCTTGGGCCCATCTGGCCACAAACTCCCAATCTAGCACCGGCCAGTACACTGATGTTACAACCGTGCGCAACTCTCAGTCCACACTCCCTAAGATTTCTCTCTCCGACTCTCTGACGCAGACAAAAGGATACTCCACACTTGATCCTTCACCCTCCTTCAACAGCTCGATGCCACAAACTCCTGAAGACGTTCGCTTTTTCAGCGCGCCTGCCACTTCGCCTAATACCCACTCTCACTCGGCAGGCAGCTCCATGGGCGACATCATCGAAGGCCTCGAAGAAATACCCGGAGGAATCTCTAAATGGAACCTTACCGGGTCATCTTCCATGAAGAATATTTCACTCCAGGAGTGGGAACGGAAGAAACATAGTTGGCTTGCTTGCGAGCACGAAGTCAAGCCTATTGTTTACTACTTGAACTCCCAGAATGACCATGAAGGCCCCGGCGGCTTTCAAACCAGCAAAGACATAAATAGCATGAAATATGCAAACCAGGAGCAAAACGAACAGAGTAAGGGCATCGACGGAATTCTGATGCGCTCATTCAGTGCTCCGTCACTCCACACATATCGCCCTACTTCTGATAACAACTCTGCACACCATTCCGTGATTCTGGCAACGGATCCTGGTTCGTTGCCCGATCCACTGGACTACACATTGTACCGGACGCAAACTCCGCCCGCTTTAACGCTGGTTATGGAGGTGCCTTCGGTTCATGCTTCCCCAATGAAAAAAATCCTCAACTTCATCAAACGCGATCTGTTTCTGGAAGCAACAGGCTTAAACAGCTCTAACAATAGTGTCTTGAACGGACATAAACATACAGACTCAGTAACAACATCGATGATCTCGGCCGCTTCGGGCAAGTCCAGCCGGTCTGGGCTGCCACGAAAAGCCATCAAGAATCTTTTTTCACGCCCATCTCAAGCGGACATTCCAGGAACAAGGACTCTGTTTGCTTTCGCCATGACCCCGCGCATGTCACCTCAGAAGGAACAGCTGCAGCTCGTCTACTCTAAACCAAAAAAGCCATTGACCTTCCGTTATCAAGACTGGGAGGCAGACACATTGGAAGGCCTGGACAGGTCACGAGTTAGCAGCGTGCCAAGTGCTGTCATTGGTGAATATGATCGTGAGAAATGGCGCACATTAAAAGAGCTTCTGCATCCAACACAGCATCCAACACAGGCATAATTGGTCTTCGTCTTCAGGAAGTTTTTGCTTTTGTAATTTCGGGACTTGTCAAGCTTACAGCTGGTAAGTCATACTCATCACCATTCGAACGTTCCAATTTAGGATCATAGTCTGAATAAGAACAGCCCGCCAATATTTTTGTAAGGCCTCCATTGCTTCGTCCATAATTCGATGCTATCTTTGCATTTTAATACTCTCAAAGTCTATACGTAAGACCGCTCAATGCCGTCGAATATGCCCATAAATAGACTTCTGTCATAGTTTCCCAAAATTTTACTGAACATAATCGGGTTACGAAACACTAGTTTATAATTAATATTTTTCAGAATCTCCTAATAAAAGACAGTTATTTCATATAAGGGTATAGTACAAAAATTCAACTGGCAGGTCATTGATAAGTGATACTAATAGCATATTGTTGATTTAGTTGTTTCTTTATCGTTTCTTGTTATATTTGAATACTTGTTTTATTTTCTATTTGTGGTTTGATTGTCAGAGAGGTAGACATATGTTATGTTTTAACGTATTTCCACGGCCTCACTAACATCATGGAAAAATGCAATTTTCAACTGCAAAATTCGAAATACAAACAAAACCTAGTGCAATAAAAGGCTAGCGATTATTGGGGTCTTATTATAACTATGAGAGTAAGGAAATTTTAATTTTAAGTCAATTGTGAGATTTATTGATACCTGGCGCTGTATAGCCTCTCAACCACAGATGGTCGGCCGTGATCTTCACTCTAGACAAAAGAGCAACAAGTTATAAGTCAGAACTGAAAAACTCCCAATTTATATTCCAATATTTAAAAAAAAATGCTTCTTCGGTTCTTGTGCAGCCAAGTTGATAATCCAAAGGTGGAATGTACGGGTGTGCCGCCCTCGCATCCTCATCGCATACCTCATCTCGAATCTTATCGTTAATCTCCAAACTGATCCACACGCAATGGACGGAGACGACTTATTCTCCGTTTTTTCGGAGATACCAACAGAAGCAGTTCCAATCGCCACGGCACTGCTGACGAAAAAAGCCGACAAGTCCGAACAGGCGCCTAAACCCACTGAAAATGGCCTCAAGCGGTCTGCCGATGAGGACTCGGCGCCTACCAAAAAGCAGGATACCACAAAACTGGCCAAAAAGAGCAACCCTGTTGTCAAAGACGCGCTTGAAATTGAAGCTCTGCGTGAAGTTGCCGCTTCGTCCGGGCTTCTAGCTGCTGCACCCGAGGAAACTGGCCTCAAATTGAAGCATCAAGTCAGACATCAAGTGGCCATACCTCCAGACTATCCCTACGTTCCAATTGGAGAACACAAGAGAACAAACGAGGCCCGCACATACCCCTTCACTTTGGATCCGTTCCAGGATACTGCCATTTCATGTATTGACCGAGACGAGTCTGTCTTGGTGTCTGCGCATACCTCCGCCGGTAAGACGGTGGTGGCCGAATACGCGATTGCACAATCGCTTCGAGACAAGCAAAGAGTCATTTATACCTCCCCAATCAAGGCGTTGAGTAACCAGAAATACAGAGAGCTTTTGGCGGAGTTTGGAGATGTCGGTCTTATGACTGGAGATGTCACCATCAACCCCGACGCCGGCTGTCTTGTGATGACCACAGAGATTTTGCGTAGTATGTTGTACCGTGGTTCGGAAGTGATGCGTGAGGTTGCATGGGTCATTTTCGACGAGGTGCATTACATGAGAGATAAGTCCAGAGGTGTTGTTTGGGAAGAGACCATCATCTTGCTTCCAGATAAGGTGCACCACGTGTTTTTGTCTGCTACCATTCCAAATGCTTTGGAGTTTGCCGAGTGGATTGTAAAGACTCACAACCAGCCTTGTCATGTTGTTTACACAGACTTCCGTCCTACGCCGTTGCAGCACTACCTTTTTCCCGCCGCCGGAGACGGTATCCACTTAGTTGTAGACGAAAAGGGAACCTTCCGTGAGGAGAACTTCCAAAAAGCTATGGCCTCCATTTCCAATAACATGGGCGATGACCCAGCCTCGGCGGAAGCTTCCAAGAACGGTAAAAAGGGACAGTCTTTCAAGGGCGGAAACAAGGACAGTAAAAGTGACATCTACAAAATCGTGAAGATGATTTACCAAAAACGTTATAACCCTGTCATCGTCTTCTCCTTCAGTAAAAGAGACTGCGAGACGTTGGCGCTTCAAATGTCCAAGTTGGACTTCAATAATGACGAAGAGCGCAGTGCGCTCACTCAGATCTTCGACAATGCCATCAGTTTGCTTCCGGATGCCGACAAGGAGCTTCCCCAAATCAAAAATATCTTGCCATTGTTGAGAAGAGGTATTGGTATTCACCACTCTGGATTATTACCTATCTTGAAGGAGATCATCGAGATTCTCTTCCAGGAGGGTTTCTTGAAGGTTTTGTTTGCAACAGAGACCTTCTCCATTGGACTTAATATGCCGGCAAAGACTGTTGTGTTCACCTCTGTTCGTAAATGGGACGGCAAAGGGTTCCGTTGGGTTTCTGGAGGTGAGTACATTCAGATGTCTGGCCGTGCTGGTAGAAGAGGTTTGGACGATCGAGGAATTGTTATTATGATGATTGATGAGAAAATGGAACCCCAAGTTGCCAAGGGAATGGTCAAGGGCCAAGCAGATAGGTTGGACTCCGCGTTCCACTTGGGCTACAACATGATTTTGAACTTGATGCGTGTGGAGGGCATTTCGCCTGAGTTCATGCTTGAGAGCTCCTTCTTCCAATTCCAAAACGCTGCTGCTGTTCCTGTATTGGAGGATCAATTGACGGAATTGACTAAGCAGTACAAAGAAATGACTTTTGACGACGAGTACTTGATCAAAGAGTACTACGACCTTAAAAAACAATTGAGTGTGTACCAAGACGACTTGAGACACATCATTACACACCCAGGCCACATTTTGCCTTTCTTGCAGCCAGGTAGAGTGGTTGAGGTTCAGATCGGGAAACATTATTATGGATGGGGAATGGTGGCCGAGTTTAGAAAGAGACAAAACAAGCGCCACTCCAGCCAAGAGTACACTGACCACGAGTCATACGTTGTCAGCGTCTTTGTTCATACGATGTTTGTTGATTCACCTGTGAGTCTCATCAAGGCAAATATTCCGGACATGCCCGAGGGAATTCGCCCTTGCACCGCCGAGGAAAAGTCGCGTGCCGAGTTTATCCCAATCACTTTGGACTCCATCAAGTCTATTTCCAGCGTTCGTCTTAAGGTTCCAGAAGACATGAAGAGTTCGACCGCCAAGCGTAATCTTGTGCGTACCCTCAAGGACTTGCCTAAGAAATTGCCAGACGGAATTCCACTCATGAATCCTGTAGAAAGCATGAAGATCGAGGACCCCGAGTTTAAGATTCTCTTGCGTAAAGTGGACGTTTTGGAGAGTAAGCTCTCCAGCAACATTCTCCATGGATCCGAGCGCATCGACACCCTATATGCGGAATTCTCGCAAAAGATGGATATCGACAGACAAATCAAGGAGAAGAAGGACGAGATCTTACAGGCGCAGGCCGTCATTCAGCTCGACGACTTGAAACACAGAAAGCGTGTTCTTAGGAAACTTGCTTTCACGACGCCAAACGATATCATCGAGCTCAAGGGCCGTGTTGCATGCGAAATTTCAACTGGAGACGAGCTTCTTCTCACGGAGCTTATTTTCAACGGTACTTTCAATGAACTTACACCCGAGCAGTGTGCTGCGCTTCTCTCGTGTTTCGTGTTCCAAGAGAGGGCCAAGGAGATTCCTAGACTCAAACCAGAGTTGCAGGAACCTTTGAAGGCCATGCAAGATATGGCTACCAAGCTTGCAAAGACATACAAGGAGTGCAAGATTGAAATTGTTGAAAAGGAGTATGTGGAGGAGTTCCGCCCAGAGCTTATGGAGGTGACTCATGCTTGGTGTAAAGGAGCAACTTTCACGCAAATCTGTAAAATGACTGATGTTTACGAGGGCTCTCTTATTCGTATGTTCAAGCGTCTAGAGGAGATGATTCGCCAAATGGTATCTGCAGCCAAGACCATTGGTAACCGGGAGCTTGAGGAGAAGATGGAGAAGGCTGCTGAGTTGGTGCATAGAGACATTGTTTCTGCCAGTTCCTTGTACTTGTAGGAGTCCGTGATTGTATAATAAAAGTTTAGAATTGAAGTTTGTAGAGTACGGTGTGGATTTGTCCTTAGGTTTATTATAAATTGTTTTTCTAAGGGAATTAAATTGCAAAGAACGACAAAATTAATCATAGATTCTTGATATTACGTTCGTGAGCATCTATATTGTGTTTGATCGCCGCCCGTGTGAACTAATGAAACAGATCCGCTTTAACACCTTAAATACAGCAATACATTTGAATCTCAGACTCTACTCAATTACTACATTCATATTACTGCAAAGCAATCAATTAACGAAATATGCCATCCTTGAGCGCCACAAATGACCTACCTTGACACAAGACATCTAGAAATTCACACTAGAATATTTTCAAAAGTAATCAAAAGTTTATCGTAGCTCGAAACATCAAACATGAAAATTAAAAGTCTCGGACTTGTCGGCACCTATCGCCCCTTGACCTACCTCAACCGATGACTTGCCACATGCTACATGCAGCGCCGCAGATAAGCACAAACTACTCCACTAAAACTTATATAAGGCATAGCAGTCTGTCCACAAAAGCAATCGTCACAATTTTGTCCATTTTACAAAACAACAAGTAGATTAATCGAAGGCCCTGAAATTCCTTTAGAAAACTCAACTTCTCCAGGCACTGTCGCATCGCCTTTCTAATTATAGCAAGGAGCCCCTGATCCACAGCCTTTAAGCTTATCTCAAACCAACCGGTGTCAACCCGGCTAATATCATTTCGGAGTGACCAAGCAGGTGTAACCAACGCATAACGAATCCATTGTCGTCACAATTAACCCTAGACCTCTATCGATCTTGAATTCTAAGAGGGTACATTAGCAAAAAGAGAGGCAAGTTTATTTTTTCTACTGAAATTGGAAAAGAAACAGAGTGTAAAACTGCCCGGGTCTTTCATTCTTCTACTAAGAATTGAAAAACTACTAAATCATATATACTCCATTCAATAAACGATGTCGTCGCTCTCGCTGAACGAGGCAGAGCTTCTTTATGCCAAGTCAAAGGCTTACCTTCATCCCACAACTTCCAAGAGAGACAATGTTGTTGGGTTCTTGTCGCTCTGTAGACCTTCCTCGGCAAGAAGTAACAAAGATATCCTCTTGAGCTTCACCCCCGAAGCCATGCTTTCTGGGCCAGATTTGGAGACGTACAACAAGGTGGACTTGAGCCCTGATATTTTGCAAGACTTGACTGCACTCTCGTTGTCCTCAAGTGCGTCTTCTCGTCCTAGGAAAGGAACCAGAAAGAATGTGGTGACCAAGCCGCCCATCTCTGTCGATAGCTCGTATGCTTTTTCTATTCCGTTGCTGTTTATATACCTGCTTCAAATGAGAACCCCCTCTCTAGGATGGTGGTTTGGGTCTATAGTGATCCATTCAAAATCTGATGAGAAGCTCCCAATTGTGTTTTTCCACGACGACGAGTCGCCCCTGACAATTAGCCGTCAGAAAGTGAAAAACAAGCGCTTTGATCCTTTCGGGGAAGACGGTGCCATGTACTGGGGCGGTGAGGATTTCCTCAGCGCGGTCAGTTCTCTCATACACACTGAAAAACTGAATGTCGAGCCTTCTGTGCACCTTGTAGATCCCATCTCTGCGGATTTGGTTAACTTTTCGCCATTCAAAGGGGACACAAAGGCAAACGAAGCGAAGTCATCGGAGACCAAAGCTGAACCTTTCAAGTTGCCTGATGTCAACAAAATGCTTGCCTCAGCGAAGTGGACAGTGTTGGAGGCTGTTGCCACATTTACTCTGCGCACAAAGACTCAGGTGAAGGACATCGTTGAAGAGCATGTGCCACAATCTGTTGTGAGACTGGTTTTACAAAAACCAGAAGTGCGCAAGATCAGCGATGACTTTGAAAGTGCACGCGTTTACTTGGCCAAGTGGGCCGCTCAAGTGAAAGAAGAAGCCGAGCAACTGGAGCGGAAGTATATGTTGGAAGATGCCGTCTATGCGCGCATCAATGAGCAGCTTGGAGATGACAAGAAGTTATTGACTCCGCAGGAAATCAGCAATGCTTCCCGTCGCAAGCCCATCAGTATGGTCGAATGGAGAGGGTTTTTCGATGATCTGGGCCACTTAATCATGACACCAGATGAGGTGAAAAACCGTATTTTCCATGGAGGTTTGGCGCCGGAAGTCCGCAAGGAAGCGTGGCCGTTCCTTTTGGGTGTCTATTCGTGGGACTCCAACAGTGCCGAAAGAGAAATCACGAAAAAGAGCTTGCAGACCAGTTATTGCGACTTCAAGCGCCGATGGGTAGATGACGATGACAAGCGCAAGGAAGACTTCTGGAAGGACCAAAAAGTTCGGATCGAGAAAGATGTTCATCGTAACGATCGCCATATTGATTTGTACAAAAGTGAAAAAAACAAAAAGCCAAGTCCTGAGCAGCCTGCTCCTACCGAGCGCTGTTCTTCACCCGAAACTCCGGACGAGGATGACGACGAATGGGACCTTGCCAGAATCGATAACGTCCATTTGTTCCGTTTGCGCGAAATACTCTTAACTTACAATGAGTACAACGTGAACCTTGGATACATTCAAGGTATGACCGACCTTCTTTCGCCCATCTATGCCGTGTTCCAAGATGAGGTGATGTCCTTCTGGGCATTTACCGGATTCATGGACCGCATGGAGAGGAACTTTGTTCGTGACCAGAGCGGCATGAAAAAGCAAATGCTGGTGCTTAACGAGCTCTTGCAATTCATGAACCCCGATTTGTACAAGCACTTGGCAAAGTGCGAGTCTACGGACTTGTTTTTCTTCTTCCGTATGCTTTTGGTTTGGTATAAGCGTGAGTTTGAGTGGGACGACGTCAATACTCTTTGGGAGGTTTTCTGGACCGACTATTATTCGAGCCAGTACCATCTATTCTTCGCTCTAGCCATTTTGAGCTCTCAGGAGAGTTCAATCAAAAACTATCTCAATAGATTTGACGAGGTGCTCAAATTTATGAACGAGTTGCTGGGAAAGATGAAATTGCGCGATTTGCTTGTCAGAGCAGAGCTCCTATTCCTACGCTTCAGACGTATGGTAGACCTCATTGACCGCGAAAACGCCGCCAAAAGAGAAATGGGTGAATTATACGAGGTGAGTGTGCATCCAGATCTTCGTGAATTGTTGTCGCGCAAGATCGTTATCCAGAAGGAGGTTGAGCGCCCTGAGGGTGTAGGCGGAGGCTAAGGTCTTGATTTGGTTATAAATTGTATCGGTATGGTTTAAAAAATTATCTGGGAAACTTTGTAGATCTTCGTTTAAGTTGAAAGACAATATCTAAAAGCTTTGAAGCGTTAGTTCTCAAATTTCGCTTCCTGTGATCTTTCTTACTTTAACAGTACAATAATAGTGAGCGATAGAGAATGCTAAATCAGGAAAATCCATCAAAATCAGATCTCCGCATTTACCCAATCCAGAATTAAAGTTACGAGATACCGAGTATCAGTTTAAGCTATCGATTTCAATGGCTGCAAAATAACATCGAAAAGAAAACAACCTGCACAAAGTCATGCAGCCCACGTTCTCTCTTGCCTATTAAGATATATTGCACGCATAACCACCATCAGTGGCCACGTGCGAGCCTGCAAACAAGCGTAAATAGAAAATGACAATACTTAAAATGGAAAATTTTTCACAACAACTTTTGTGTTTCTTTTGATCTTTACTAGTAAGAGGCTCCTGGATTACCGTGTGCCCCAATGAGTGTTTCAGAGAAGTTATTGGAACTGCAGACGGTAACTAATACGCCGTGCAGCACGCATTCGTGGCCCCTAACCCATATAAAGCCCTATTTCTCCACAAAACCTCATCAGCACACGATGACTTCTTCCGATGCAGATGCAGACGCGTTGCTCATGAACGACAACGAAGAACGGGAGATCGAGAGCCGCTCGTCATTCGTAACCGTTCTCAAATGGATTGCCGTGGCTGTCCTTATCATTGCAGCCAGCAGTATTGTATTGTTCCTTCTATGCGTATATCTACCACTGAAATATCTTCCCGAGGCACACAAGCTTGTTGGAATCAAGCAGGTCAAAGACTCTGCTGTCGAATTGCGTCCTGTCACCTCCTCTGAGGTGCGGGCATGGGGAATCGAAGGTGGTGAAATAGATGACAAGAAATCCCAAGAAGGGGAGGAAACCGATGCTGAATTGGGATACACGGACTACATCAACAATCTACTTCTGTATGGGTCTCGCTTCACTGCCCAAGCAGCATTCAGTATGGCTTCCAGTACATTCAAGGACAGACACATTTTGATAGGTGATATTCACGGCCAACTGAAGGAGCTTCGCGCCCTTCTCAAGAAGCTCAAGTACAACAAGAAGCGCGACCATCTTATGGTTCTTGGAGACTTCATTTCCAAAGGTCCTGACTCTTTGGGTGTTGTCGATGAGCTAATAGATGCCGGCGCTAACTGCATTATCGGAAATCACGAATACTACGTCTTGCAGTATTATGCAAAGTATCATGGCCTTGAAGAGCCTCACTTTGATAATGGAAAAAGCAAGAAGAAACAACATAACGTTTTCCTCGATGGTGTCGAGGATGATCCCGAGTTCATCTTAGCTAGGAAGTTGAAGCCTAGTCACGCTGAGTACATCAACAGCTGCCCGGTTATGTATAAACTTGGCAAGGTGCCAGTACACTCAAAAAAGACCTCTGGAAGTTACGTCACGGGCCAAGGTGTCGCTGTCCATGCAGGCTTAAGATGGGATTTGACCGACGACTTAAACGAGCAGAATCCATTAGAATGTCTTCAAATGCGTTCCTACATTGGTCCGCACTACAACAAGACCACCGATGATCCATCAGACGACAATGCGATCTCATGGTCGAAAATCTGGAACAAGAAGCATGAAGACAAAGAGGTGAAGGATAATTACGTGGTGTATTACGGCCACGACGCACGCAGGGGAGTCAAGTTGAAGCCCTGGTCGAAAGGTTTAGACCACGGATGTGTCAAGGGAGACCACTTGGCAGCCATGGTGATTTGGAAGGAGAAGACAGCAAAGGGACCGCTTTATAGGGATCTGATTGTTAAGGTCCCATGTTCCGAAGCATATTAGGGATTTAATATTTATTTTTATACACGGGTAAACGAAAATTAGTTTTGGTGTAGGTTGTATCCGATGACGGTCTTATCAGACGTAGCGAAAAATGCATGCAACAAAAAATATCTTCGCTTTGACTGATTCGTCATTTTTGAGGATAGTTCCGTTTGGGACCGTTGTAACGTTTTGAAGACTACTTGTACAGCGTCCACTTACGCAACTTACTAAAAGTGAAAAAAACAACGACCATAAAACAATACTAATTATCTAAAATATCGACTAAATTTATCATAAACACAAATAAAATATTCAGCCAAGATGGCATAACTTTACACTACTTATCCACGCTGCAGTACTACTCGAGCTCCACACGACACCATCACGACCAGGTTGCAACAAAAAAAAAACCCACACATCACAACATCACAACATCCAGACATCAACATCCACACATCCCCAATGTCTGCGTCTCCGGCTGCATCTACAGACAACAGAAAGCCGCTCTTTACAAAACCGGACGGACGCAGTCTAGAGTTCTTCATCGACCGGTCCGAGGAAGACAGCGATAAGTATGCAGCAATTATTTTGGAGAATGGAGGGGTGGTCCACAGCGATCAATCTGCCCTCTTATCTCCAGAGGTGATTCATTTGAGCAGACACACATGGAATAATCGCAATACGATGCATTTCCAGTATGTCGACGACGCCTTGAGAACCGGCATTGTGCCCTATCTTCCCGAGTTCCAACTGGTGGCGGCGTATGCAAACGACAAGAAGAGGGCGCTCCGCGATGACTTTGTAGGAACTGTAGCGACTGTAGACCGTTCTTCGGGGAGCCCAAGTGGGCAGGTGGCCGGTAAAAAGAAGCCCAAGACCAGCAAAACAACCACCAAGTTCACCCCGGAGGCGGACATGTACATCTTGGAACAGGTGCGGATGAAGCCCCGGTTCCGGACGTCCCATAAGTTTTTCGAGGAGTTGGCCCGCCACGAGCCCTTGCACGGCCACACGGGAAACTCTGTGAGAAGCCGCTACCGTCTGCAATTGGAAAGCAAGCTAGGATATGTGTATAAGACAGATAACTTCGACCAATTGGTGCTCGACGAGAACGGACAACGGTTGGCTATTCCTGTTGAAAGCGCCAAAACAATGAAAACAAAGTTCACCGCGCAGGACGACTTTGATCTCTGTAACGATATCATAGACTACGTCGTTCGAAACCAAGACCCGCTGCAGATCCACAGCACGGGCGACAGCAAGTACCCCTTGGACGAGAACAAGTTCAGTGTCTCGATTCTGTTTTTCGATCAGTACGCTACGGAACACCCAAATCACTCAAGCTCCAGTTGGAGAGATCGGTACAGGAAATTCGCCAGAGTCCACGGCTTACAGAGGTACCGTGACGAGTTCATCATAAGCCTGGGTACTAAGGAGGGTCCCAAGCCAATGGGAAACTTGACCCTGCGTCCAGATCCAGATGAAAGAGTGAAGAAATTGCGAGCCAGAGAGGAGAAGAAAGCGAAGAAAAACGCTGAAGCAGACAACTATTCTAGGAATGGTGGTGCTCATAACGTTCACCACGCTCACAACGCCCTCACAGCCCATGCTTCTGCCATGCACCACCCGCAGCTTCACGACATAGACCCTCTTTCGGGCCAGATGGACGCCAGCGCTGCCGCCGCCGTTGCCAACATGGCGGTCGCTAGCAGAGAGAGCAACGCCTTGGCAAGCATGGCCGGCATGACCGACAAGAACGACACGAGCATCAATGCTAACATCAACTCGAACATTCACGAGGCTCTTCGTGGCGTGGGAGTTGAAGCAGGGCGCGTGAATATCGAGGACGACATGGTCAGCATCCACCCTACACTTGCTGCACACAGCCATCGCAGCGTTCACGATGAGGACAATGCGTTTGGTGATATTGGGATCAAAGACACCGACTCTCAAGACCCCTTGAGTGAGTTGGAGTACTTGCCTCCAGACTGTAACGCCTACGATCTCTTCCAAGGTCTGTTCTACGAGCAAGAGTCGAAGAAAATATTGGAGCGTGTGTTCGAATCGTTGGTTCATCTTGGCAACGAGGACGTCGAGAAAATCTCCGAGGCTTTGGAGAGTTACGGCTTCACCCGCAAGTTTGTTGGCCACATCATCAGGGTGACAAGCGCCCACGCTGGATACATGAACGATTATTTGACACACGTTTTCCGTATTTTGGGGCTCGAGAAATGGACCGTGGACGACATTTTGTTCATCCGTGGCAAAGACGGTTTCTGGACTCCAGAAACAGATGAGGCGTTGAGCAGGAACGATTATGAGGCGTTGAGCCATATGAGCGAGCGGAATATGAACTTGAGACGCTCGTTTCTCGGGATAGTCGACTAGTCTCGAGAGTTATTGTTTGATAGCTAAGGTTTATGTATATTAATGTAAAAATAAAGAAATCTGTGAGATGGAGATTCTGTACCTTGGTCTACGCAAGCAATTGATAAAAACAAAAAGAATTAAATATGACAAGCCCCAGGTATCTTTACCTTTGTTTTGTTACTCATGGGGTTTGGGTCTACAGGCGCTCAAGCGAAGAACATAAGGTCAAACTTGGCTTAACGCTGACCAGAATCAAATTGCAAAACCCAAAGTGACAGCAAAAACAAAACAGAAGCAAACTCGGAGTGAAGCAATTCCTTACCCTTTACGGCTACGAATTTACGAAAACACCCCGATTCCAAGCCGCCCAGTGCCAAGCATCTTTGCTCACCAAGGCCTAGGATCACTCTACTAACGAGATATGCACAGATGCATACAGGTGGCTCTATGACTTCCCATATTTACAATTGATGTAAAATTCAAAGCAATTGGGCAAGCTTCCCATGCAACGCTTCGAATCCGTTGAATTCCCCGATCGCAGTCTCAATCGGTCGATGGAAAGCATGACAGATTGTCTGTTTCCGGTATAACGTGAGCTTTCCCCGACCAAACACCCCACACGGCTCCACGCCAAACACATGGGACGTGAGATCCCGGAGCCCAAGAACTTACAACAGCACGCCGAAGAGCATAAACAGATTCAACAGTTCTGCAATTTGGAACGCCAAGGTTCCTCAACTAAGACGCTTGTGTAGGGCTGTCTGGCTGTTTACTTGGCTGCAAAATTACCCCTTTCTGGTGTTTACAAAACACGCTCCTTGGCCTGCACACAGATGGCTGAAACAGCAAAATGACAGCATTGAAAAAACGGGCGCGCATGGAATGTGCAAGTTCTAAACTTAGAAGATGCGTCTAATTTATGGAGCGCTTGCTGTTTTGCGGGCGACTGGAAATTTTGGACGGTTTTTGGGCTGGCGGCAGCTGAGACCTCTGACCTATATACACTAAATGAACAATTTGGGTAAACAATACTTATTCACTTGAAGCGTCTATTTTACTGAGTTTCATCTACATTCATGGGTGAAACAGAAATAACTTTATTGTAAGAGAGAAAAGGTATAAGGTAAACAAACGCGGGTAATAGGTTTAGCCGCCGTGCACACCGGCTTTACAGTGGGAATACTCAGCCTTTCTTTTGGCAGAAGTACGAATCTACGGAGGACCGGTGCGCAAAGAATATTGAATCCCTAAAGAATGTGTGGCGAATTTTCTTAATTGAAAATACCCCAGTACTTCTCGGCGCCGAAAGTGGAGGCGTTGTCGGTCTTCCACAAGTCGTCGAAAGCAGTGAACAAGATGGTGGCGGAACCACACTTGGAGGTAATAGAAGAGATGGCAGCGGCTTGTTGGCTTGGACCTGGAACACATTGACCGTTTGGAGAACCTCTGTTTGGCCATCCGGACTCAGTGATGAGAACCTTCTTACCGTTACAGGCGGAGGAGACTCTTTGGATTTGTTGCAAGACCCAGTCACCGGCGTTGCCGGCCTCGACGTGGCCGTCGAAGAAAGCGTGGGCGTTGACGGCAATGTAGTCGGAACAAGCACACAAACCTGGGTTGTTGATGACGGCAATGAAGGTGTCGACACTGACAACTGGACCAGTGTAACCTTGGGCGGTCAAAGCAGCCCTACCTTGGTTGACGTAGTTTTGGATTTGACCAACATTAGCTTGGCCAGAGTTAACCAACTCGTTACCGATGGAGACAGTGTCAACAACGGACCAACCGCCAGCAGCCTTGACGGCAGAGGCCAAAGTGCCAATGTCACCAGCGATGTTGCCGACGTTGAAGATACCGGCAAAGATCTTTTGACCTGGGGCAAGAGCAGCCAAGACGTTAGGGACTTGGTTACAGTCGACACCGTAAAGTCTGATCAAGGAGAAGCCAGTAAGCTTGGCCAAGTCGCTCTTGACTTGACCGGCGGACTTACAAGAGCCGTCGGCGTTGTAAGGAGAGTAGGTGACACCCTTAGCACCGGAGAAAGAGCCGGAGGAGCCAGAAGAACCAGAGGAAGCTGGAGCAGAGGAGGCAGCAGCAGAGGAGGCAGCAGCAGCAACGGAAGCAGCAGCAGAAGAGACTGGAGCGGCAGCAGCTGGGGTGGCAGCAGCTGGAGCACCGGCGCCGACAGTGACCCAGACGGTCTCAACGACGTCCTTCTTCTCGTGTTGGTGGTGTTGGTGGACAGGCTGAGCAATGACGGAAGCGGCCAAAGCAGCGGTAACAACGGACTTGAACAACATAGTATATAGTTATAAGCTTGAGGTTGGTGTTTTGTTAAGTAAGACTTGAAAAAAGGGCGTTTCAGACGAGAAAATGCGTTAGATCAAAGTCAAAACAGGTTTGTAAAGGATCGACGCTAGCAAAGGAACGGACGAAAAAGGAATGGGGATAGAAGGGTTTAACCTCGATTTTGTAAAAGGAGTGACGGAAGTTGTTGCCTTAGCGAGAGAAAGCACGAAAAGTGGGAAGAGAAGCGTATTTAAAGGGGGCCGGAGATGGGAGAAAAACACAGGTCCACATGGGGTTTGGATGCAGGGCGCGAATTTACTTCTCGGCCAATGTATCTGCATCAGGAAGGATAAATAGATTCCTACAGGAGCTGCGGACGCGTACAGGTAAATAGTGGAATGTGCAGTACATGCAGGCATTCCACTATCCATTTTCTTCGGCATTCGCGTGATCTGCAGGCGCGCGTCCTCCTTGTGAATTCCAGGCCCGCACAAGGCTATAGGGTGGCCTTTGCAAATTGCCTACCTTAGTAAGAGGCCACATACGCTCGGTGCTCTGGTTGATGATGGTCTGAGGGTAGATCCCCAGGTGTACGGGTTTACCGCCCAGTACCCCGTAAAAAGCCAATCGGTCAGGACTGCAAAATATACGAGAGTCGGCCAATCTGAAAGGCGGAGAAACATTTATTGACTTGTTTATGGCTATTTGTTTGTGTTTCTTCCCTTTGGCTGCGACAGCTTCTGCTTGGACGCGGCGAGCCTTGTGACGGTTGCAACTCTGGCGGTCTCGAGACGGCTCTGGGGCCTTTACAACGCCAAGGGGGCGTACGCACCACTGCGTGGCGAAACACCGGCTATCAAAACGATTTACTGCTGGTTACAAGCCACTGTCGGACCATCTCCTTCGCAAATACGCTTCCGCAATTGATAAGGTCAGCCTCAGGAGTAAGCTCCTGTTGACGGCGCTGCAGTTAGGGTTCGTAAATGATCTTAGCCGTTGAGTCGTGCACGGCCCAATGCTCATAACCAGTTCAATAGCCCCAAAGAGAGGTGTTTACCTATTCAATACTCGCGGAGTGGCCATTGAAGATAGCATTTCTTTTGAAATAGCTGCCACTGACTGGGGTTCATTTTTTGTGCCGAAGTTCGCGCTTTCGCCTCAACATTGCGCACCGGAATGTGGTGTTTCGTACTTAGGACCTTGACAGAGGGGTACATCTGCAGGAGCGTCTCGAATCTAGATGTTGACACCTACCATTTAACTAAAAAGGTAATAAATTAAAGTTTTGACACACAAAACGAAAGTTTGGCCTTTGCGGTCATCATTATCCGTTAGGCGCTAATTGCTTCATTCTTTAGCTCTTTCCTCGTGCACAGTTAGCCCCCGTGTGGGCTGCATTCCTTCTTAGACATAGATCACTCATTGCCAACTACGGGGTTCCTCATTACCATCCAGTTTATTGGGATAGTCTGAACAGTCTTCGGCAACAGCACTCAAGAATTCAATAGAAGTCAATGAACTTCACCTATCTACTACCCTCTTTACCCAGCGGATCTTCAGACCGTGGACAGCCAACCCACAGACGATTTGGCGTGCAATATTGTTTTAGATCAAGCATTCTAACTCGCGTCAGGTTACCCTGAAAGTGACAAATGTCAAGCTCCTTGAATCCCTTCCTGATGAAGAAGGGGCTTTCTTACCTTGTTCAGTTATGCAACCAATTTATCCGATGCAGGATTTCTTGCACCCATGCATATGTCGTTCCCTGCGGCGAGCGAAAATTCTTTCCGAATCGGATCAAGATGAACAGAAGCAAGCACAAAGAATATACTCAGGAGGAGTCAGAAATCAGACGATAAATTCTCGTTGTTGAAATTTATGGTTTCTCAATTAAGAGACACGGTTTTCAGGAACGGCACATTTTGCATCTTGACGTAATGAGCCAAATCAAGTCTAGACCCTTGCAAAAGCCGCATTTCGCGTTTGAAGGGAGCCAAGAACTCACTACACTGGTGAAAAATGAACAAAATTGAACCAATTCACGAAAGACTTTTTCTGTTCTAGAGACTTAAAGATATCCTCTTCATTTGATGCGATGTCTTTTTGTATGGACGCGTCCCATAAGGAACTTAGTTTACCGTAGGGTCACAGCCGTAAGCATAGCGAATGAGGCATTTTCAAATTAGACTTTTCGTTTTAGCACGATGACGTTTCCATCGTTCTCAAATCTAATCACTTCTCCGAATCGGGATGGCGATGAAGGTAAAAACCTGCGTAGATCTCCGGATGTGCAAAGCGGTTGTTTGCAAAATGCTAACAAAAAAAAACAAATTGCCGATTGAGCTCATACGAAAATAAGTTGCAACAATTTTGCTTGTATGTTGATATTTATGTACGTAGTTTCTCAGTGCGAACCAAAACTTGAGCGCAATACGTTCCATTCGGTCTGATGAGATTATTTTCACTGGAATCAAAGATGAGTTTACAGCATTACTGTTTTTTTTGATGACTAAACATCCCTTTCGAGCCGTGAAATATTTTACGGAATGACGGCTCGAAGGTCGTAGCTATTGCTAGAGAGGCTGTAACCAATGACGCGACCTCAGTTTTGTTTATGTATTGTTAAGAACTCAAACGGAATCTTTTTTGTAAAAGTTTGTGTGGGTGTTATAGTAGCATTTTGTCTGGAAAGTGGTTAGCGGCCTATAACTTGTCAATTTCTTCAGGCAACTAGGGAGAAGGCATGTAAACGAAAATTACATTAGCGCGCTGTTGCTTTGTATTAAAGTTTGGTAGATACTTGCTTCATTGGTTTGCAACAAAATAACTCGAGTCACGATGCAACACTGAACTTGAAGCGTTGAATATAAAGAGCCCTCAGTCAGTGGCCCGGAAACGGGTGACATTTGCTCTCTGGTTTTACTCTATGTCAAACTTTCATAAAATTTTATTGCTGAAGCGTAAAGGGCTCAGGTAGCATGAATATTCTTAGTGAACTCACTCGGTAAGAAAGGCAGTATCGTAGATTTCAATGAGCAATGTATCAAAAGTGTTTTGGGATTTTTTTAATAGTGCTGCGACTAAGAAGAGACATTTTCGGCTGCCTGGTCCCATTCACCGTTTGATACGGGCCCGATGGGAGTCTATCTTGAATTCTGTCACTCTTGGGGTACGTCAAAACTATGCAAAATAAAAAGTTGATGCTGTTATCAAGGGAATTTATAGAACGCTTGTTACGTTGCTAATATCCATAAGAGATAAGACTTATTAGTGGCTTTGCTCAGTGATTGGTCTCTTCAAATGAAACGGCGGTCTTTGAACTGCGGTGCTTGCACTAAAAAGATCAGTAGGTTCGCTTTATCTAAAGATGTCTCTCAAATAAAGATTCACCGATTGCTTCTCTGTAATGTCATATCAGCGCCTTGGCCCTTTCCAATTTTGCAAGTATCACAATAAAGAACAAGAGAATAGGGTTAAGAAATGATACAATGCAAAATCTTTTCCTGGAAAAAAACCTGTTACAAACCTAAGACTCGGCGTCAACTATAGACTTCAGTAGTGTAAGATGAGAATAAGAAACTTTTATATTAGCGGCGCCAATCACATTTACAGAGCTCTGGTAATTACCAAGAGTATAAAAGAAGTGATGTGCAACGGCGCCAGCCAAAAACGACACTATCGTCTCTTGACTCTCGAAAAATAGAGTTATAAAATGTATAAGATGTCGTAATTTTATCGTCCCAAGTACCTTTTAGATTGCTTGTCATTGTGACTTTCCAACACCCTTGGCTATCTGATCAATTGCAGAAAATTATAACAATCTTTTGCAAATTTCTCCCATTAATTCAATACCGGATCTTCCTATACTTAATTATAAATAATCTCGGAGAGTGACAAGACTACTAACCGTGCAAATGACAACATCCGAGCAGAAAATAGCAACAGAAAGCACTTCAGATCAAGTAGTAGAGCAAAATACTCAATCTGAATTATTTTCATAAAAAATTAAGTAATATTCCCCGACATACAAGTCGAGTCTAAATACCATAAAATGCATCACGTGACGTCTAAGATCAAGATCATTCGCCCTCCCCCACTGACCGTCACAGCAACACAAGATTCTTCCTGAGATCTACACAAACCTCAGCTATTCTGCTCATATTTAACCCAAGCATACAATTGCGAGCTGCAAATCGACCTGTGAAATTCCGGTTGCAATTGTGCCTGTATTGACCGATTTAGGCAAGAGTTTCACCATCTCAACAGGAGCGTTCTACAGCAAACGACAGCAACACAGGCGGAATTCGCTGAAAACTACAAATTCCACGATTCATAAAAGTAGCTTTTTTCCATTAATTGCATTTCACCCGAAACCCACTCCATAAAGTCAAAATAATGAACCACCCTTTCGAGTCAGATGTGGAGATGGACCCCGGTCGGGACCAAAGCACCGCGACTAGCCCCGAGTCCATGCATGTAGATGTGAAGCCGGCAAACGCCGAAGCCGGAAATGGCGGCGCCGCCACCGGCCAAGATCCCGGCAAGGAACAGGGTGCCTTGAGCGACGAGAAGAGGAGCACGTCTCTGAAGGCCGAGCCTGGAGCGCGAACGATTGTGCTTCCAACAGACGACGATTTCATCGACAGGACCTTGAAGCGCGTTCCTGACTATCCCGTTGTGGCGCAAACACATTTCGTGTGGCAAATCAGCGACTGGAATGCGCTCAGGCGCACTCAGAAGGTCCAGAGCTCCCCCTTCGAGTGTGGCGGATGCCAATGGCGCATCACTCTATTTCCCCGGTCGAACGCCGAGGCCATATCTATATATCTTGAGCCCACTGCTCCTGCTAGGGAGAAGAAGAACGAGAACAATGCCGGTGCCGCCGAGACGGCCGCGCCGCTAACGGAGCACCCGGAAGTTGAGGCCCCGGAGGACCCACTAGACCCTGCAAGCGCTGGAAACCAATCTGGAAAGCGCGACGATTGGTACGTTTGTGCGCAGTTCGCGTTGGATATGTGGAACCCGCTGAACCCAGCGGCACATGTCTCCAGCACCGCGTCGCACCGCTTTACCACCCGTGAGCAAGACTGGGGGTTCTCGTCATTTATATCTCCCCGCGAGCTTGTCGGGCGCGGGATTTTGGACCAAAACCGGCTCAACATCTCTGCTTGCGTTCGGGTCCTCGACGACTCGTCCACCGGCATGTTGTGGCACGACTTCATAGGCTATGACTCCAAACTGAGCACGGGATACGTGGGTCTTGCCAACCAGGGTGCCACGTGCTACTTAAACTCGCTCTTGCAGCTGTATTTCGTGACCGGCGCTTTCCGAGCCCTTGTGTACGAGATACCCACACATACCGACACGAACAGCGGCCCTGAAAAGCCCAGTGACTCACAGGACTCGAAACTGCGTTTAGTGAACCCCAAAACCGTTTCCGAAATCAGCCAGCTCAACAAAATCGACGGCGTCCCTGTCACTGACATTGTGGCCCAATTGAGCGCCAAAAAGCCCGAGGATGAGGAAAGTAACCCGCCAAAAAAGGAAACCACTCCAACAAAACGTGCCCGCACAGTAGCGCTCGCGATGCAACGCGTGTTGGCCCATATGCAGCTGGCGCTGGCGCCCGTTTCGACGTTGGAACTCACCAAATCCTTTGGCTGGGACTCCTCCGACGCATTTACCCAGCACGACGTGCAGGAGCTTAACCGTATTTTGATGGACACGTTAGAGCTGGCTATGCGCGGGTCCTGTGTCGAGAACAAGCTCAATTCTCTCTTTGTGGGCGCCATGAAACTGTATGTCAAGTGTGTAGACGTAGACTACGAATCGTCGCGCGTGGAGCCCTTTTGGGATATCCAGCTAAACGTTCGCGGCCTAGCAAACTTGCAGGAATCGTTCCAGAACTACGTCGAACCCGAGCTTCTTTCTGGCGACAACAAGTACGACGCCGGAGGGAAGCATGGATACCAGGACGCCAAGAAAGGTGTTTTTTTCCAGTGGTTTCCTCCTGTTCTCCACTTGCAATTGAAAAGATTTGAGTACGACTTTGTCGCGGATGATTTAGTCAAGATAGACGACCTCTACGAGTACCCCGATCAAATAGATTTGAGCCCTTACCTAGGCGACGTTCCCGATTCGGTCAGACAGCAGAATTGGAACTACAAGCTCCACGGCGTTCTCGTCCACCAGGGAAGCGTCTCCAACGGCCACTACTACGCCATGTTGAAGCCGTTCGCTAAGGCCGCCGAAGGCCAAACTGGCTGGTATAGGTTTGACGACGATAAGGTGTGGAAGGTGGCTCCTAACCAGGTGTTTCACGAGAACTTCGGCGCCCGGAGTCTTCCACCGCACGTGGTGCGCAACCTAACCCGATCCGAGCAGAATGAGTACATTCTCCGTAGAGCCACGTCTGCCTATATGTTGGTGTACTACAGAGAAGAGAGCTTGCCCGTGTTATTGCCGGATCTGGGCATTTTGATTCCTAACCATGTTGAGCGCCAGATTGAGGCTGAGAAGGAAGAGGCCAACCTTCGGACGCGCCAACGAATCGAGGCGCTCCATTATCTCCCCGTGACACTCGTCACGCTCGAGACGTTCCAGAGATACACGGGCTTCGACGTGTTTCCAGACCCTGCACTCAAGAGAATGCTGGGCCGAAGCGACTTCGAGGAGGGCAGCTACCCGGTGCAGATTAAGGTTCGTAAAGATGCAAAGATGAAAGACTTGGCTGCGCTTGTGTGCAAGACGTTGGGTTATGATCCTTCCACATCGACGGTGCCGGAAGACCAAGCCTTTTCCTTGTTCACTGTCAAGCCACGCACAAACAAGACCATCCGGCCGGAGTTCCTCATTACCCCCGAGATGATGGACGAAACAGTCGTTTCGTTCTACGCTAAGCATTTCAAAAGACGAGGCGAAGACATGGTGTTGTTTGCATACGAGCCCGCCAAAGACTTGCTTGCGTCTACCAAGAGCCCTGAGCCCTTGAGCGCGGACGACAACGTGTTGCTCATCAAGCACTTCGACGCTGTGGCTAATGAAATACGCGGATTCGCATACACCTCCGTGAAAAGAAATTTCGTCTTGGCGGACCTCCAACCGGACTTACTTTCCGCTTTAGGAGTGGCGGCTTCAACCGGTTTGGAGCTCTTGGAAGAAGTTTCCTGTCTGCGAATCGAGGATCTAGTCGCAAGTTTGCCAGTGGAGAAAAACGAGCTCGGAACAGGAGACATCATAACCGTGGCCAACGCTGGAACCGCCAGTGCGGCGCGCGCCCACTACAAGTTCTTGCACACTCGTGTGCATATTCGGGTGCACAGAAGCCACTCTCCTGTCGTGAACGAGTTTTTAGTCCCAAATGAAGCTTCTGAGGACTCGCACGCGGTGGAGATGTGGGTTTCGACTGCATGGACGTATCAGGAGTTCGTGACGGAAGTGGCTAAGAAGCTCGATCTTCCGCTGGGAGTGAGCAGTGAGAACTTGCGCTTGTACATTGTCGAGCATGCGTTGGACGCCGATCCAGAAGATGAGGATGCGCCGGGCTTGAAGCGGTACCCCGTGGCAAGCTCAGTGCAAATAAGCCAGGTGTTCCCACGGCCAAGCATGGCGGCTACCGTGCTGCTCGAATACGAGATCCTAACCATTCCGTTGACGCAATACGAAGGAATGCGTCGTGTCACCGTCCACTGGCTCAAAACCATCTTACAGCCCGAGCTGTTCGATTTGTACATTCCCAAGGAGAGCACCGTGGCGGATCTCGTGACCAGGGTCATTGACAAGTTCCAGGTGCCTCAAACGTTTTGGCCGGGGCTCTTGGCGTGGACGAGCCTCAACTTCAAATTCGGCGAGCTCGCGAAGTTCGACATGTTGTTGGAGGATATTCCAGAGGACGCCGAGGTGTGCTGTGGCTATTTCCCAGCCGAAGTGGCCATCCTTGTCAGCTACGACATCTACAAGCAGTTTGGCGTCGGAGAGGGCGAAGAGAGTGCCGAAGTTGCAGACGGCGCTATCTCTGTACCGGAAGAGTACGAGCCTGTTGCGAACTACACGAGCGTGCTTCGGGAGGAGTTCAAAAAGACCGAGCTCTACTCCAAGCTGCTCAACTTCGTGCCTGTTTTCCACTTCCAGAAACTGACCAACTACACGCACAGCACGCCGTTTATTTTTGCCACTTTCCCAGACGAAAAGTGGGAAGAGACCGCCCGGCGCTTGCATGTCAAGTTGGGCCTTCCTTCTGGCTCAGCCCCTGACAAAATGCGCGTGGCGCTCGCCGACGACAACGACAAGGGCAGGTATCTCGACCTCCTGCCCGACATGGTGCTATTTGACGAAATAGGAAGGCACGAGCTGACGGTGTCCTTGGCTTTGGACCACCGCGACAGAAGCCCTCGCAGGGCGTTCATGCAAGAGAAAGGAATCTCGATCGGATAAGATCTTGGTGTAGGGTTATAAGGTATGTATTTCATCAAGTAGAGAAAAGGTTATTTCATGTATTCAAGTGTAAAGGAAGCTCGTGGTTATCAGTTGTATTGTAGCGAAAGTGAATAGAGCGAAAAAGGAGAGTTCGAACTTCTTCCGCAGCCATCTTTCACGAGCGCTGTGTTTTCGAAATTGAAGGCATTTGAAGCATTGACTTGAACAAGTCTAAAATTGTTTCAAGTACGGATATACGAAGATCTTTTGTTTACTCAAGCCTTAGATTATCGGATTTGGTGATTCATTCCAGCGCCGGCCTCAAAACGCTGGTTCGATCCTACTTTGTGGCTCAGTATCCACGAAGCGAAACGAGATCGGATTTTCGCCAATACATGGCAAAGATTTAAGAAATGCTTTTAACTTATTTGGGAAGGCTTTTCATTTAGGGCTAGTTTGTCTGAATGAATCGAATTCCAAATCAGGGAAACATTGGGTTACTCTTGAAAATCACGTCTTCCGACAAAAGGGTTTTATTCTAGACTTAAAGTTCGTCAAAAGTTTTATCGCTTTGAGTCTATTGATTGTTATCTTTTGCGAATATATACATGGTTGACTATAGGGGAGTAACTACTATGAATCTACAGACAACACTGTTTTTGAGAAAACGCCATTTTGATTATGCAAATGAACTTCCGCAAATGATTAACTGCCCGTTCTGTTCCCTAAGAATGGACATGGCCAATCTGAAACACGTCTGTGCAGGCGGCCGATACCACATCGCCACTGTTTCCGTCCCTTCACAGTTTAACTGCTTAGACTCACAACCTTTAAATTTGCCATCGAGTGCTAACCCGATAGCAGCTTCTACACAATGCTCAGCGTCTATCTTATGGCCTCAAATGAAGTTGTAATGATAGCAACGATCTCATCAATGAACAGTCATTTATGAGTTTAATTCCAGACGAAGAATCATGTCTAGAAGTCCAAAATAGGGAATAGTTGGAACAAGTAGAAGCCGCTTAGTGTAGTCATCAAACATTTCGTCAAGCAAGTTCGAGCGTTAGCCAAAAGAAACTTTGGCTATGAAGGCAGCCGATTTGTAAGAGTTTAATAATGAAAGCAGCCCGGGGAAAGACGTGGAGGTAAGAGGGGGAGGGCGAGTGTATCTAGAGAAGAGAACTAACAAAATGGCCACAACCCGCACAGAGTCCACAAAAAAACCTTAAACTTCGACAAGGTTTCAAGATATCAAGAGGACAGCTTATACCAATACACACCTATACAAGACGGCGTTTTTTCGCTTCCATCTCTCTCAAATCAGTAGAACTCAACTTTCCCTTCCAATTGTTTTCCGCGTTACCGTCTCCGCCAACAACGTCCGCGCTGATGACCGTCAACTCCCCATAGCCCTTCTCCCTCCTCACCTTGTTGACAAAAGCAGCGCCCAGCCGCGTCTCGTGGCTGATCACTAAGGCATCAATGGCTTCGATGTAGCCCGTGGGTCCACAGATGTCATTTATCTGGTAGATTTCGAACTTTTGACGTTCGCCTACTATCTGCTGGAGAAACTTACACACGGCGCCTATCCGAAAAGGCAACGGCTCCAAAAACTCCCGGAACTTCTTCCCCTTGAGTAGCTCGTCGCCGGTGACGCCGACGATGATTCGGGTGGATGCACAGAACGACGTGAGCAGGAGAAGGATCTTATGGCCGTCGTGGAGATGGTCGAAGGTGCCGCCCACGGCAACACACAGCGCCGAGCCTTGAGCCAACGACGACTCCTCAATGGCAGAAGAGGTGGATTCCGACGCTGGTTGTGAGCCTTGAGGTTCGTTTTGAGTGTCCATGGAAGCGGTTTCGAGCGTTTCGGCGTGACGCTTCTCTGGCACCTCTAGCTGTAGCTCCATAAACAGGACTCCGCCCAAAAGGGCAACAGAAGGCTCCCCTGAGACCTTGAATGCAGAGGAATACGCGGTGTTGACAGGCAGAAGGAAAACATTGATTGAAAACTCAGCGCCATGGTTCGCGGCACTGGCGATCTGTCTCACTTGCGAATAGATGCACAGAAGCACAGAGCTCAACTGCCTTGACGTATGCACGGGCTCGGTTATGAGCACATCGCAACCCTGGTACTCCGGTGTTAGTTGCAGGAAGGCAGCCTCGAAAAACGGGGAGTAGTCCTTGGTCAAGGCGCTGTGGACTTGAAGAAGCGTTGTAGACATGGTGGGTACAAAGGCAAGTATGGAGGCGATAAGAAGGGCTTGCAGCTGGCGGGAAATTTTTGGCAGATCAATGCATGTGTTTTTTTATTCGAGCTAATTAGTGAAGGGAATTTTTTTATTTTTTTTTTGGGTCGCTCTTTTGGGAGATAGATTGCACTCCGCGTGTTTTGCAGCCAATGCAAAGCGGGAGGCCAACGAAGCCAACCAGCAAAAGGACTCTTATTTACGAGATCCTCCAAATCTGAAATAAAAGATCAGTTTACATAATTAAGTATAATGCTAGGTTAAGGTCTGGTATCGCCTATATTGCGCTATGTACATGGATGCAAGGCTAATCTAATTGATTAGGCCGTATGGACAAAATATGCTTCGAAGCTCTATAATTCACCAGCGGTGTTGATCCTCTTTGCCAGGCCTATGTAATTTTCTATGGGGTTTACTCGACAGCTCTCTGCCCAACCGTTTCGACCCTCTTCTCTGTCTCCTCGTCAATGCTTTTCTCGGGAATTCTTTCGTTCGCTTTTTCAAACACTTCGTCTATCTTTTTCTCAAGGGCTTCGATATTTTCAATTGTGGAGTCATTTTCCTTAGTCTGCATCTCGTTGGACGCTTCTACGCTTCCTGCGTCAGCGCCCAAGACATAAATCTTCCATTGAATCTTAGTCAACTTCTCCTCCACACCTGGCTTCTTCGGATCAAGTTTGAAAAGATCCTGCAACAACACATAGAGTTTTTTCTCTTTGCTGCTAAGATTCGTTCTAGCCTTGAGCGTTTGCGCTACAAAATCCACAGAAGCCTCTAAGGACTTCACGTAAACTTTCTTGCTTAAAGGATTGAAGAGCTGTTTAGGTTGCCATAAAAGTATTGTCGAGTACAATAACTTCTCGTGCGCCTTGTAGCAGTTGGGATGTGTCTCAGGTGCTTGAAGCCAAGTGGCGCCATAAATTCGGTCCAATACTGTCTCGAGAGACTTAACCAAGTCTCCGGTTGGTCTCTTCATTCCTTCCCATGCAAAAATACATTTAACAAGTACATCGATCGTCTCTGCAAAAGTCATGACGTTCGAGTAGGGAAGGGACTTTTTGGGGGTGTTGTCTACCAAATTCCGCTTCATGTTCAATTCCAACAGCTTTTTCCTGTGGAAGTCGTTGATCTCATACATTTCTCTGTTGATGACGGAGAAAATGGCGTCAAAAGTCTTGCTGCGCGCTTGAATACTAGAAGGCGATCCGTATAAGACAGCAGCCAAGAGTTCCACTGCAAACCTGGAGGCAGAGATAGTTTTTGGGAACTGTTCTTCAATTCTATAGATAAACTCCTCAACAATGTTGATGTCGATGACTTCAGCAGAAACGTCAGCGCTGGTGTCTGGAGCCCCAGCGTTGCTTTGAATGAATCGGTCAGAACCACCTGCTTTCGGAGCCAATATGTGGATTTTGGAGTATGGGTATGCCTCAAAGCCATTTTCAAAGACCTTGTCCAAGTCCACAGCCACACCACCCCATTTGTGGAGGGCATACCAGACGGAACGATAGTATTCCGTGTGGCAACCCAAGCGGGCCAAAATCTCCGTGCAAGAACGAAGCAAAAATCTGTTGATATGATATTTGTCCTTGGCAAGGTTCTGTTGAGGGTGGTTTTTGCCCTCTTTTCCTTCTGTCTTGGCGTAAAGACGGCGCTCGTACTCTTTTCTAAGCGTAGCGTGAGGAACGCGTGCAAAATCCACCAAAAGCTTCTTTTTGTTCGAGTAAGTTGCAGTCGACTTGTTGTGAGAGAGCGGAGAGGGAGGAAACACGACCCAAGGGTTAAGTTCTTCAACTGAAAACGGCTGCAAAACCTTTTCAGGCAAGAAGTCCTCTGGAACAAAAGCTTTCTCCTGGCGAACTTTCGTCTTAGATACTGTAAATTTAGGGGCTTCTATCGTTCTGATAGTAATTGGACTGGCGTCCAGGCCGGCGTCTCTTGAGTCGTCCTTTGGTTCTGGGACAGGGAGTTTACCCCCATCAAAAGCATACTGCAAAAGTGCCCGCACTTCGGGAACCCAGACTTGTAGATAAAACATGGCACGCTGCAAATATTCGTGGTGGGGACCCAGGGTAGTGGAGGCGCCTGTGGCGAAAGCAGTGCTGGTGAAACACGAGAGAAACGTCGAGAAGAACACGCGGTCCATTTCGACACGGAAGAAGTAGCAATCAGATCTGTACTGTTTCAATACCTCCGGGTTTTCGAGCACCTGCTCCTTGGTAGGAGGCACCGGAGGCTTTGCTAATTCCATAAGCTTAAGGAGCACAGTCTCGGCAATCTGAATCATTTGTGCTTGCGTTTCGTACAATCCTGTTGTTCTATCGTTTTGTCGAAGAGTTTGGTGGGCCACGAGATCCTTTGCACGCGCAATGTGTCCCTTTTTACAACCGTTGAGGAAAATAGTAAATGTCTGTTGGTCGGGCGTGACGCGGTGTAGTCTGTATAAGTCGAAAAACGCCCAGGCCCGTCTTTGGTTATTTCTAAAGTCTTTGACCAAAATCTTAAGAACCGCGTTGTAGATTTCCGTTCGTTGAGGCAACTTCTTCTCGAAAACAGTCTGATACATCTCTTCTGCCAACTCTGTCGGCACCTGGCCCCATTCATAGGCATCGGCAATACCGCTGTAGTATATTATGTGTGTGTGGTCAGTGCATGGGATATTCCATTTGCTGCGAGTGGCCATATGCCTTTTGGCGCGTTTCACGTTGTGCTTCTCGAGAATCCACTCTAAGATGGCGTTCATACCTACTGCGCCTTTCTCCTGTGCAAGCCGGCACAACTCCATTGCCCTGTCTTCGTTTCCATCTATTTCTAGAAGCTTAAGCACATCTTGCGTGACGAAATAGGAATCTTTGAGCAGGGAGGGCAGGGCGCCCAACAACGACATGATCACATGATTAGGAGGTTTACGTTTCGTTATGCGTTTGTACTGTTGGAGGGCATCGAAGACCTTTCCCAGCTCTGGGCTAGTCATTCGAAGATGCGATGGCTTGAGTGTCCGTAGATCAATGACTTCTCCGCTCTTGGTCTGAAGTGGAACAGCGTCGAATTTCAGCCTCAAGATTAAGAGTATCTTTTGCTGCGATGCGGGTTGAGATTTGCGGACTTGCTCATTCTTTTTCTGTTTCCGAAGCCCCTTCTGTTCGTACTGAGCGTCTGAGTACCGTTTGATCTCGCCGGTTTCGATGAACTTATTGAGTTTCCACAGCACGTGGGATTGCTTTGCTGAGAGCGAAACTGTGGCTGTATGAAACCCTCGGGTTCCAAATTGAGTTATGTGTTTCATTATCTGTGGCGAAGTATATTCAAGCTCATCTCATCTCATCGGCCACCCCACATTTCAGATCGAGATGAGGGGCATCGAGCGCCACTTTACATTTTGGGAATAATTGATTAAATTGTTTGTAGAAATAATTGTTTGAAGTTACTGAAGATAAGGTTTCATGAAATTACGTAAACTATCCTTCTTTGGTTTTGTCTGCTTTGAGTCGAAGTGGCGGACACCAGAAGAATTATGATTACAAAAACAGATCAATTTTGCTAATTGTGAAATATTTTCACGAATCATTTGCTGATATTTCTGGCTTTTTATGATGTACGATGTATCTTCAATACCCCATCAAGACTAACATTTATCACTTCTGAGTGTCCCGAAATTTAACAACCTATTAGGAAAAAGAAATCCAAAAGAGTAAAATTAGAAACAACTTTGACCATATTACAATTTTTATTGTGTTCCGACGAAGCTCATCTCATCTCATCTCATCGGCCCCCGCAGTTCACTCCAACCACATCAATTTCCCCAATGAACCAAAGAGAGAACTGGAATTCCCTACGACGCGCTATCCACGCATCTATAGACGAGCTTGACTCGAAGAACATTCCAGAAACTGCGAAAAAACTCCTCTCTGTGAACATTCTCCGTGGCCAAGGTCTTCTTTGCAGATACCTCATCCAGACAGCACTACGGGATGCAAAGAAATGCTCTTTATATGCGGCAGTAACATGTGTTTTATCGTCGCAATTCCCAGAAATCGGGGAGCTTTTGGTGGTCCGATTGGCCGTTTTGTTCAAGAAGGCTTATATTGGTAACAACTACAGCCAGGTTTCCACATGCACCGTGTTTATATGTGAGTTGACGCTACAGAAAGTCGTCGAAGACGTTTTGATACTACAAATCCTCCAAACTTTGCTAGATAAGCAGCCTCTGCCCGATAGCATTCGAGTGGCTGAACAGATACTTCTAAGGACTGGAGCGCGGCTTCTAGAGACATCCCAGACTGCCGCAAACATGGTTTTTGATCGGCTTCGTACGCTCTTGCAGCTGGGAACGTTTTCTGGAGCGACTTTGCGCCGCATTGGCGAGTTGTTGCGCTCCAGGCGTGATGGGTTGTCACTGAAGCTCGAGCTGTACTTGGACGTTGTTCCAGACGAAGATAAGGAGTCATGTTTTGTAGATTTATCGGAGTCTCTCGATCCGAAAGTAGAACTCAACTACTTCCGTGAAGATCCCGATTACGACGCTACAGAAAAAGAGTATGAAGAGCTCAAGGCAGAGTTTTGGCCAGAAGAAGACACAGAGCCGCAGCTGGTTCAAGAAGACACCCAAGTCGAAAAAATCACAGACATGACCGACGCACAGCTTTTGCAGAACCAAAAAAGCATTTATCTCACTATTATGTCCAGTATGTCAGCAGACGAGGCGGTCCATAAGCTCATGAAGCTTCTGCGCCGCGAGAAACTCACCGATGATGTTCTAATCGATATGCTTGTTAAATGTTGCGCGCAGGACAAAACGTACTCCAAATACTTTGGGGTCATTGGAGAGAAAATCTGTAGAATGGGGCCCAAATGGCAAGCTACATTTTCGCGCCAATTCTGCGAGAAATACGATGCTATTTTCCAATTTGAAGGCGCGCAGCTCCGAAACATTGGCAAGTTCTTCGGCCACTTGCTCGCCGCCGATATTTTGGCGTTGCCAGACACTTTGGGACACATTATGCTCTCTGAGAATGAGACAACAAGCGCTGGCCGCGTTTTCATCAAATTCATATTCCAGGAGATGGTCGAAGAAGTGGGGATTGCAGAAGTGCAGCAAATTATAGACGACCCAGTGGTGAAACCTCATTTACGTGGCTTGTTCCCTCTCACAGACGTCACTAGTGCTGACGCTGACCACATCATGTTCTCCATCAATTATTTCACCGCCATTGGGCTCGGAGTTCTCACGGAAGAAATGCGTCAAGTCTTAAAGAACTTACCTCCCGAGCCACGTGGTCGGAAACGCTCTCGGCGGACATCGTCGGCGTCCTCGTCCCGGACTGGATCTCTGGGCTCATACTCTCGTTCCAGTAGTGGGCTGTACTCACGCTCGCGTTCCGGTTCAAGGTCTCGTTCTCGTTCGTTTTCGAGATCTCCGTCGGGGTCAAGAGATGGCTCCAGATCGAGGTCGCGCTCTTTCTCAAGATCGCCCTCCCGCTGAAAATGGTAAATAGATCTTATGAAGCAACATATTTCAGCTCCTGAGCTGGCTCTGTAGTGATTGTATAGACGGCTAAATGAAAAAGGTAGTCATTATTTTTAAATGAAGATGAAACCAATGCGATAAGCTGATCTTTACTATTGTGTTTACGACAACATACGCTAGCTAATGTGTTCGGAAGGTAACTTCTGTCGCACCAATTTCTCACGGGTTCCTCCAATTTTGCAGCCAAAACACCAGTACACCATATCAATAGCCCTTGAAACCATTACAGGAAATTAATTATATTATTCAGATTGGATGATGGTTGAAATCAGATCTTTCTTTTCGTAAGTGAAAGAACGGTCCGATTATCATCTGTGTTCTTCCCCCGAAGTACAATACTCAGTACATAGTTCACAATAAACATGTCAAGCGTCGTTCCAGTAACTGACGTTTACGCAAATAAATTCTTAAACGTTACTTATAATCGAGCAAAAAGTCAAGAAAAGCGCAGTTGCAGCTATTCTAGTTTACCTACAATCACACATACATTCTCAACACAAAATGAAATAAAATCTTTTCCTTCACATTTTTATAATCCTAATGATTCAACTCATTCGCTTCTAAAAACTCTATCCTCTCCAGATTGATTACTTTCGCGCGTATCTATTGGATATCATGAAACACAGCTTTTGGTGCACCATGGAAGCTCCTGCGTACTGAACGTCCGACTTATCGGATACTCACCCCTCTTTATCCGTTTTCTCGTTACGATCTATCTCTAATTTCAATGCAATCGTATCTAGTGGCTACAGATGCTTCATTGCTATGCGCGTACTTGCCAGTATGTTCCCGAAAAGTCCGAAAGACTCATGCCTGTATACATCATCCCGATTGCAGCCGCCGCGTTCCGGAGATATCGCAACACAACAAAACAACTAAAACTCCACCCTTCTGCTGCGAAATCAGATGCGAAAAATTCGCCAGTGCGTGTTTTTGGTGGTGTTAACAGACCCCCAACAGCGAAAACTCAAAAATATTCGCTGGCCGTCGAGTTCTGCTCGTGCTCAGAGCAAATGAAAAAGTCACCTGACACGTCACGTGACCAGTTGCAGCCAATTAGCGCCAGGCAAATAATCATCTGCCGGCCCATTGGCATCGCATCTCAGGGTATATAAGGAAACGGAGTCCCACCAGAATCCGATTGTTCCACGTATACTTACTACCAAGCTACTAAAACAAATAAAATGCCAGCTCCATACGAAAAAGGTTCCGAGGCCAAGGGTGCCACTCTCTTCAAGACCAGATGTTTGCAATGTCACACCGTCGAGCAAGGCGGTCCACACAAGGTCGGTCCAAACTTGCACGGTGTCTTCGGTAGACAATCCGGTCAAGCTGAGGGTTTCTCTTACACTGACGCCAACAAGAAGAAGGGTGTCACTTGGTCCGAGCAAACCATGTCTGACTACTTGGAGAACCCAAAGAAGTACATTCCAGGTACCAAGATGGCTTTCGGTGGTTTGAAGAAGGCTAAGGACAGAAACGACTTGGTTACCTACTTGGCCAACGCTACCAAGTAAGGATGTATTTAAAGGGATCGTGTATATATTCTAGACGCTAATGTAAAAAGTTATGAATTATCAGTGATGTAGGTGTAGGAGGCGGTTAGAATTGGTGGCGATAATAATCCAGGAGTCTTGAGACTGGGTAGCTTTGAACATTCAAGTTTTTGAGTCTGGCTTCGAGCTTCAACCTTTGAGTTCAGGGGTATGAAATGGAGGTGTGACAATATATGATCCTGGTTCGGAACACGGAGATTTTGGCGGCGACTTTCGGCAGTTTGGTTACGTTGTCTTGATCCCTCGTTTGAAGTAGTCTTTTAGCCCCTGGCAGGTGCTCTGGCTTCGATCCCGTTGTGATTAACTGCCGACTCATGCACCAACTAAACTAGAGCCTAACTAGAACAAAAATAGAGCCAAAGAAAAACCAAATTAGAGCCAAATTAGAACAAAAATAGAGCCAAAATAAATAGCTGCACCAATGAACAAAAATTGAAATAGATATTCAAGACCATTAAGAAGCTCTTTCAGAGTCTACTAGTTACTCTTGATCTTTGTCCGTTTACACAATTAACACTTTAAAGCTGTTTCTTGTTAAAGTGAAGTTTGTCAACTCAGAAATTCGATAACATTATTTCATGATACAGCTCACTACATACTGTAATATATTGTAAAATACTGCATTATAATAAATAACATATACTGATATAACTCATTATAGATTGCAAAATATTTTATTGTGCTGTATTGTAACTAATTACATATTTTAATATAACTCATTACATACTGTAATGTATTGTAATATACTGTCACTATACACCGTAAGATAACTCATTGCATTGTACAATAAAACTTTTAATATATCTCAGTATCTATTTTGTCCCATTCCCAAAAGTCTCCTCCCATTACTAAACACCATTTGCATCTCATCCGACTCACAGTCTAGAGATCTCAACCTCGAAGTCTACAATCGATACTTCATCCTGAGCCTTCTCGTCGTAGTCGTGCCACTCGAGATCCTCCAAATCGACCTCGTCGAACTTGGTGGTGGTCTCGGCGCCAGAACATTCCCAACGGCCTTCAGGGATGAACTCAAGGAACTCAATTCCGCGAGCATCTATTTCAAGGATCTTGACCCACTCGCGGCTTGTTTCCGTGGTGATTTTCTCCTTGGTTCTCGTGATCTGTGCGGAATGCTCACTTTTACAAGCCTTACATCTGAAAACGAAGCTGGCTTCTCCACGAGAGCCCGAGATCTCGTGCTGTTCGAACCGGTTGATGTTTACCGGTTTAGGATGCTCCTCTCTGCAGTTTGTGCATTGGATCTTGAAGATGTACTCGTATGGCGACTGTGGGGTGTCCACGGGTTGCACATCGGTGACGTTTTGAAGTTCTGCTTGAACTTTAAGGTAGAATTTAACCATTGCTCTTGAAAGTGAATTGACTATGTAATCTGATCTTCTTGAATTTTGGGTGCGGCTGTGTTCCCTTTTATGTCAAGACAGATGGTATGGAGAGACCAGAAGGCGTCTGGTCGCTATGGACATATCGGCTGCAGGAAAAGTGTCACCGTTGAATCCGAGAGGCAAAACCAAATCACAATGCCATTGAAGGTGGGGAAGTTTGTGGCGAGAAGTATGACGCATTTGTTGACTTCTTTTTTGGTTTGATGTTTTTGCCCGGTTGACTCTCTTCGTCGTTACAAGCTCCAATTGTGGACAGTGGCTGCAAACTCGAGCACGCGAGTTGTCTCTTTCAAATGAGATTTTGCTTCTAGAAGCCTCTTAATTTATTAAGTAATTTAATTATTCAACTTTTCACTGGTTCTATCTTCCCACTGGTCATGGCCATTTGGCTAAATAAATATGTTAGTTAGGCTTATCTCAGATCCATACCAAACTACTTGTGCCCGTAAATTTTTGTGATATCTGCTTGATTTTTACATTTTTGGGAGTTTATAAAAGCATTAGAGCTCTTTATTATTGGTAGAGCCATTATTGGTAGAGCCCATTATTGGTAGAGCCCATTATTGGTAGAGCCCTTGATTGGCGGTCCTGTCAACTCTTCCGCTGACAAGCTATAGAGAGCTGGATGCGTTGCCAAAATACATCAGGTATTGAAAATTCTTCTGTGTTTAGAATGATTCAATGTCTCCACAATTCATGCTCAAGTATTTCAAATCTGCCTGAAATGACAACAATCTCTTGCCTTAGGATGCTTAACATGTTTGCAGTTATAAAGATGATAAATGTTAATTTTGGTTTCTTTAAATTGAATCATGGTTTCTTTAAGTTGAATTTAGGTTTCTTTAAGTTGAATTTTGGTTATTGTCCAAAGGCTCCACGGTGATCTAGACAATGTTCTCCATTCTCCAACACTCATCGCCTGTTCATGGACCATATACGTCACGAACTCACCCCTTTAGGTCTTCTTTATTATGTACCTGAACCACAAAAAATGAACAAAATTATTGCCAATCAATTTACAAACTTTGATACACTTAGTCGGTGCACCCGATCTTATCTGCAGTACACATAAACAAAGTGCGGGATTCTTGTTCAATTAAGCTCAAATAGGAAATTCATCATCTGGAGCACTTGCATACCTCATCGACAGACCTAGAAGCACAGTTTCGAAACTTGTAGCGGCATTATATACACAAAGCGGACCGGCAAGAAAGCAAATAACGTTTTATTTAAGCGAAGTCCAATTTTGACCACTGCGCTATCCATAACCACCACACTCTCTAACATCTGCGATGGCTAGAGTGAAACGCGTCGAAAGAACAGAAACAAGCGGGAAGCGAGCACCCCAACTAGCATCTACACCTACGACGAATGAGAAGCCGAAGAAACGTAGATACAGGCCGGGAACGTTGGCTCTCCGGGAGATCAGAACATACCAGAAGAGCACAGATCTTTTGCTCAGACGGCTTCCCTTCGCTCGTTTAATTAGGGAAATTGCTCAGGGAATGATGGGCCGTAACTTTGCTGTTCAATGGCAGTCGCAGGCCATCTTGTGTCTACAAGAGGCCACCGAGGCGTATCTTGTCGGCCTATTAGAGCACACCAATCTATGCGCTCTCCATTGTCGGCGTGTGACGATCATGCAGCGTGATATACAATTGGCGCGGAGGTTGCGTGGTAATATTTGATTCTATTGTAGAGCTGGACTGGTGCAAAAAGAAACAAGAATTAAAGCTCCGATGGTGGGTACCTGGACACAGGATTGTACAATTTAAAAACGACTTCTATCTTACAGCTTGTATATAGACATTCTGTATTAAAAGTGACGGTTGCTGTGCTGAAAATGATCAGACAGGCGGTATGTCGTTTTGAAGAGCGTTTCGAACGGCAGGACCATCTTTCGGGCGACCCTCACTTGAGCTAATAATAAAAGAAAGTGAAAAATAATTACTAAACTTCAGTTGAATACGTTGAACTTTCCCCAGGGTCTTTACCCATTCTGCACCCTCTTGAGACTAGCTAAACCCTCATATAATCTTTCCATAAAGACACATCTTAATTCACCTTTACAAAAGGCTTCGATGTCTGAACACCAAACTTATTGGACAAAAATTTTTGCATTGATAGGTACTTAGTCTAAGATTGGGAGGTTTTCTTTTCAACCCTTGAAAAACTCTTTGTTGTTGTTGAAGCAATAACATTGGATGTACGAAATCTTTGTCTCATGTCACCATGAGATGAGAAGTAGTAGAATTGCATGCTTAACAACAAAGTCCCTTCATTTATAGTATTTTCAGATCAATTCTGCGGATTGTCAATTTTTTTCAGATTTAGAGTTCACAGCCAAGCGGGGCGAGGCGCTATCTGAAATGCGCCGCCATTATGTCGTGCCTCGTTATTCATTTTAATCCACTTAATTTTAAATTCCAAGTACAGACATGCTATGTTTGTAGCTATTCTACATTTTTGTGTGACTTTGAGATGAAATGTGTAGATTAGTGGGTGGAGGAAAGTCATGATTGGGATCTGACTTCTGATAGTGTGAATGGCTCATGTGCACTTTGGCCGACAGTTTGCAAATGCACTTTCGATGATTTTATCCAATTTTGTGTCAAAATCTTAATCCTCGCCTAGTGCTTCTATGTTTCAGTAGAAATATTCATGCAATTCTAACTTTGAGAAGCCCCAGCAGAGCCGCCGAAATGGAACCATGGAAAGATTTTCACTCAATTCAGTTGAATTACAATCCCTCTTTATTTGACGAAGTTATGTAAACAATGTGATATATAAGCATACATTAACTCCGCGCAACTGACGACTAAAACCTAGCTAGCACAAAGCGTAGACATATCTTAGCACCTACCCAAATTGGATATCGAACGCGCAAGTGGTTTAGTGGTAAAATCCAACGTTGCCATCGTTGGGCCCCCGGTTCGATTCCGGGCTTGCGCATTCTTTTTTCGCAAACTGTGCGACTTTTTTTTTAATCTGATTGTGGTACTTAGGGAGAGTGCAGCGGCACGCCATGAGTAATGCATATCGAAAGCGCAAGTGGTTTAGTGGTAAAATCCAACGTTGCCATCGTTGGGCCCCCGGTTCGATTCCGGGCTTGCGCATTTCTTTTTACGACTCAAACCCAGTTAAATTTACCTTTTATTTTTTTATTCATCTATCTTCGTCGGCCCTATACAGAATTTGACTTCACGAACCGAGCGCTCAAAGCAGGTTGACTGCTCACGCCGATAGTGTATATAGGGTGCAAGCCCTAGACTTGTCCACGTGACGACCATCCCGCGCTGCGCACCCATGCACTGCAGGCTCCTCAAATTTTTCCCTTTACATTTCCAAATTTTCTTTTACAACTTCTTCAATAATCATCAGTCAACATGGGTAGTATGTAAGGCCACAATTAATCCCGCGTGTTCAGCTAGAACCGTCCATCGAGTGAAAGACAAGAAATGTGTGATTTGTGATGAGTGCCCAGTGAATTTTCCACGAATGCTTAAGATATCAGAAGTGAACCGATAGACCCCAAAGAAGCCATTTACCTTAGATATTACAATGCCAGCATGAAACACGACCACGAGAATATTGATATACGTCCTTTGTTTGAACAGTTGTGGTGTCTTTTCGTCAGATAATCCTCTTGTTCGACTGTATGGTGAATAGGACACTGAAAAGTCGGGAAAGGGACCCGATCCAGGGAACTGGGAAGCATTCGATCGTTTTCTATGCCCAGATAATTGTTACGCCTCAGTTTTCCCGAAGTCATCGTTCCTCCTGCTTTTAGTGTTCATGTATCAAAAATTTCACCTCATCCCATTCTGTGCCCTCCGCCGCACACCAACGATCTGCCCCGTTTAGAATAAAAACATCACTCTATCGATCATCGAGCTCCTCCACGAAATCACACATTCTTTCTCAACTCCACGCAGCACCAAATACTAACAGACAGAGGGTACTCCATCTATGGGTAAGAGACACAACAAGTCTCACGTTTTGTGTAAGAGATGCGGACGTCGTTCTTTCCACGCACAAAAGAAGACCTGTGCTTCTTGTGGCTACCCAGCCGCCAAGATGAGATCTCACAACTGGGCTCTCAAGGCTAAGAGAAGAAGAACCACCGGTACCGGTAGAATGGCTTACTTGAAGCACGTCTCCAGAAGATTCAACAACGGATTCCAGACTTCCATCGAGGCTACTTCCGCTTAAATCTGATGTACTAATACAATCTCCATATGTAATCGAATGTAGAATGTTCTTAGTTGACGTAGGCAATATTTTTAGTGTGGTTGGAGGTACTTTATTTGATTCAAATGATTGCATGGTGAAAGTGTTTTTGGAACTTGTGCGCCTCAAGACGATGACCCAACAAGGCCGTACTCAAATATGATGAAAGAAGAAAGCATAGAGAATAAATTTAAACCAGAGATAAATTCGATGGGCGAATGGGTTTAAAAGCTCACTAAACTTGTTGCCGCCTCGATCGCCGCTCTGTAGAAGTAGTTCTGGCGTTCAACAGGCGAAACAAAACGTCTTGCAGTTCCTTTTTTTTATGGCAGCTTCTATTACAATTTAGTCTAGATCTTTCTATTATTTGCGAGTCATTTGATGGGTCTCGTCTGCTGCAATTTCCTTTCACTTAACTGCTCAGCTAACCATTCTATAACGTATCGTAACTTCATGCATTGAATTCTTCCTAAGCTTCTAAATTGATTTATATAGGCGGCCGCTGGCTGGTCATGTTATAGTACAAGTTGTCGGCCTCGTCGTGGTTGAGACAAACGCCTAGGATCTCCCTGGCGATCTCAATTGTCTCGGAATCGTACGGGAACTCAAGCCCGTTGGCAAAATCTGCCTCAGCATCAGCCAATTGGCCACATGCCACCGCGTCGTGGTCATATATACTCAAATGGGCCAACTCGCGACTCCTTAGCTCACACGCCTGGTTGAATACAACTAGGTTAAGAGCGCCTCTTTTCCTCACCTCTGTCAACAACTTGTGCGCATCCACCGCCAAAGAATCAGACCCAAATGCTATTCGCATAAGCACGACCAAAATCTCGTACAAGGTTTCCGGGTAGATGAGTGTGTTGATGTTCTTGTGCTCGTCTATGATATAAAAAAGAATTCTCACGAGCGTCCCGATGATTTGAAGGCGCATATATACATACTGGTAGCGCGGCTGGTGCATGATGAGGTTTTGTTCGAATCCAATCACTCGCACAATCAGCTTGATGTTCTCGGGCAGGTTGACAAGATGGCCCATCCCCGACGCAATCACAATCTCCAACAAAGTGGCTATACGTATGCGGAGACTCAAAATATGGCAGTCGTGGTTTAGAAGAATACGGAAAGTTTCTTTTTCGTTTCGCTCCGGCGCTTGCACAGGACAGGGCACAGATGTGAACGACACATTTAGAAACGACGGAAGTGCCTCGGGAACGACGCCGCCGAGAACACTAAGATCGTTGTTGTTGCCTATGAATCGATTAAGCCCGTAGAAAAGAAAGTCGTCTTTGACCTCGATGTCCATGAGGAACGCTTTGATGAGCGATCGGATGAGCGTCATATTAGAATCCTCATTGTCTGTCGAAAACCCGTTTTCTGTCAAAGAAGAGAAAATGATCTCCACGGCGTTGAAGATCACGTTGATCTGCACGGTGGCTACAAATCTCTCGGTGTTCTCCGGTAAGATGGAGTGTAGGAGGTCTTGGTCGAAGAGCCGCTGAGCCCAGATGCTGCGCACGAATTCCGGACCAAACTGGGTCGACGTGACCGCCAAACACTCTAGAAGATCTAGCCCTACGACCAAAGTAAAGTTCTCCAAAAGCCGCTGTTGGTATGTCACGTTTTCGTGGTTCAAGAGCGCTTCCTCCTCTTCATCGTTGAGTTGGAGAACAAACGTGAAGCGACTGACCATTTTACTGATTCTAGTAATGAGACTCGTTGCCAAGGACTCTACAACCGCCAGAGGCTTGAAACTTACTGTCGCATAGAGTAGCGAGAGAAGAAATGGTACAGAGACAAGCAGATCAGACTGGCCACTGTGGTATGTGCCCAAAAGCAGTTCTACAAGAGTGAGAACCAGCTCGCAGAATTTAAGGACGGCGCCGTCAAGACGCAAATGGTTTAGGTGGACAAAATAGTCCCATATCTGACCCAGAATGGGCGCGTCTGGAGACACACAGTAGTTCGAGTCTAATTCCACCCGAACAGGCACACAGACGCGCGAAAGAATCCCCATAGACGTTCTGTCGCATCCGTTGATCGTGTAGTGCCACAAATGGTGACAGAGCTGCAGCCAGTCGTCCTGGATCTGGATGTTTGGCTCGTGAGCCGCCTTGCTCGCAGAGACAGGCGCCGGAGACGTTGGAGGCACCGAGACGGGCACAGACACGGGGTCGGTGCCGTTCGGCGCAGAAGGCGGGAGCTTGCGTCGTTTGGTGGCCGAGAGAGACTTCACCTCATTCCGGAGGAACCGTTTCTCGTCCTCTAGCTTATCGACCGACTGTTTGAGGGCGTCGATCTGGTCTTTGGCGATGTTTCGGGACGAACCAAGCTCGTCGTTGAGTCGTGCAGCTTCCTCCGCTTTCAGTTTCTGTAAAGACTCGAGCTGCGCACGTAAAATGGCGATTTCACCTTGGGCTCTGAATAGTTCAGCCAGAGGAGCCCCAGACAGAGGAATTGAGGATGACACAGCAGGTTCTGGAGGGCGCTGCGTCGCTCGCATCAATTGGAGGACGGCCTCGTCGTCATCATCGTCGAAATCTGAATCCGTCATTCCCTCTGGGACTGATAATTGGGGAAACGGTGGTTACTCAGTTACTGTGGAGGGAACTGGTACGAATCACACCCCCGGAATGAGGCGCTTATTTGCAGTACGCAACATCGAGACACAGATTATCATGGTGTGCCTGCACATACGCGACACTCATCACCCTCGGTGGCTCCCCCGGCCCGCACAGTGGCAGACATCGCGCAGGGCGAGTTCCGGGGGTGGAAAACTCTACTAATCTCACTGCGCTAGTGCACACCTTCCCTCTCTTCTCTACCCCAAACCAGCCTTTGTCAGCTTCTTACTTCCTAACAAAAGTGAAAAACATGGCCGGCACTAAGGGCAAAACCCCCTCCAAAAACAACGCCAGTTCCAAGGCCGCCGCCGGTGCATCGGCAGACGCATCAGCCCCACAAGCGCAGCCAGTCCAAAAAACCGACCAAGAAGAGTCCATGGAGTCCGGCGCCGAGCTGAATGCCGACCAAAACCTGGCAGCAGATGATGCTTCGCCAGCGCCCGCATCGTTTGTGCCTGCCCGTCCCACCGTCCTCACCTCCAAGGACAAGGACACTCGTAGACTCGTCGTTGTCCTTTCACAAGCATGTTTAGAAACACACAAGATCGGAACGGGTGGCCCTGGCGGCGACAAGTACGCCCTTTTGAACTGTGACGACCACCAGGGGTTGTTGCGGAAGATGGGCAGAGACATTGCCGAGGCCAGACCGGACATTACTCATCAGTGTCTTTTGACACTTTTGGACCTGCCTATCAACAAGGAGGGCAAGTTGCAAGTGTTCATTCATACTGCGCGTGGAGTTCTCATCGAGGTGAACCCAAGCGTGCGTATTCCACGTACTTTCAAGAGATTCTCCGGGTTGATGGTGCAGTTGTTGCACCGTCTCAGTATCCGGTCGGTCAACTCCGAGGAGAAGCTTTTGAAGGTGATCAAAAATCCGATTCTGGACCATCTACCCACGAAATGTCGCAAGGTGACGTTGTCCTTCGACGCAGAGATCCGTCGCGTTCAAGATTATGTTTCTACGTTGGACGACGATGAGAGCATCTGTGTTTTCGTTGGTGCCATGGCTCGCGGTCAAGATACCTTTGCGGACGAGTTTGTGGATGAGAAAATTGGACTTTCCAACTACCCGTTGTCTGCGTCTGTGGCATGTTCCAAGTTCTGTCATGGATGTGAGGATGTGTGGGGGATTATGTAAATTAGGCAGTGTGTCGTGTTTATTGAATGAACAATTTAATGGAGTTTTGTAGAGAGAGGTTTTGGAGGAGGCAGACGAGATGTCGCTTGAACAGAGGCCCCAGAAGTTCTAGAGGCCCCAGAAGAAGGCTTCAAGCGGGAAATTTTACTTGTCGAAGGCCAATTTCAACGTGTCATTGTTCATTATGTAGTTTACTTTGGTTTCGATTCCAACGCTTACACGAAAGGAAGCTGGTAGGCAGCGCCGGCCACACACCGCCGCAGCAAACCTCTTCAGGTACAACTCGTTTTACTTCTATTTATTCAAATTGACTATGAATTACCAAATCTCCATTTGCTCGTTCAGTAATCGGATCCTCTTCGCTGTCAGTCTTTAACTGGCCCCTGAACCCGAGTTTGGAACTTCCGAAAAAACTTAAGCTGACTAAATTATAATATAATATAAAATTTCGAAGAATTATCCGTACTTTCTCGCGAGGCTTTCTTGCTTCTACATTATTCCTGTACCTGGGTCTCCATACTTACTACCCCAGGAGAAGCAGCACCCGGCCAGAGCCTCGCCAGGACTGAAAAATAGTAAATTTGTTTAAAGTCTAACTAAGGCCGATCCAATTGACTCAGTTTGTTCCTATTTTATTTCCTGCATCGTGTCCTCGGAAGTCTACGAGACAACTTCCCTAAGCCACTGAAGCACCAGAAACACCGTCAAAGGGCCGATTTTTGTCGCAAAAAGTGCTTTTTCAGGTACTCAACACCAAGAAACCCACTTGGGCAAAAAATCCTGCTTAAAAAGGACGTTTTGCCGTCATTTAACCCCAATTTCTTTCCCTTAATTCAAACTCACAAAACAACCCGCTTTCAAAGATGGCCACTGCTACTAGACCTATAAAAAATGGTGCTCTGCCGACGAATGGACAGCCTGCACCTTTGGAACCAAAAAAATACGTCTCGTCGGACGATTTATACCGTCATTCGTCGCAATACCAAGTTTGGTCGTTCAACGCGCCGCAGCTTGCGGAGATGCGACGTGTGGCCAACGAGAAAGGCAAGGCAGCTGCCCTCAAGCGGTTTGAGGCCGCTCGAGCCACTTCTGCGGCCGAAAACGCCGCTGTTTACGAGAAGCACGGCGCCGAGCTCAGCGCCGACAGGTTGTTGGAGCTCATCTCCGCAGAAGAAGAGCAGGTGTTCCTCCGCTTCATATGTCAGCAGATTGTGCAAATCTGTGCCCATTTCAACATGCCCACCCAGGTGAGAGCGACGGCGATCTCGTTTTTCCGCAAGTTCTACTTGGTGCACTCTGTGATGGAGTACCGGCCCAAAAACGTCGCTTACACGATTGTGTTTTTGGCGGCGAAGCTGGAAAACTACTTCATATCGATCGAGTCGTTCTGCACGCGGATCCCCAAGACAAAGCCCGCCGACATTTTGGACCTCGAGTTTGTGGTGCTACAGACGCTTCAGTTCACGCTTTTGGTGCACCACCCGTTCCGGCCCTTGTGGGGCTTTTTCCTAGATTTCCAGGCGGTTCTTCTCCACCCGAACCCCGTGATGTATGACGTTTCTGTGGACACGCTCGGGCGCCTTTACGACTCTGCCAAGGCGTGGCTAAATGATCACGCGCTAGTTTCAGACGTGGCGTTTTTGTTCACGCCGCCGCAAATAGCACTCGCCGCTTTGTACGACTGCGATCGGAGGATCACTGAGAAGTACTTGTTGATGAAGTTTCCCAAAGAAGCAAATGGCGAGGTGAAGAGGGAAGTGAAACAAGAGGTCAAACAGGAGGTCAAAGCTGAAGGGGTCAAGTTGGAGGAGGAAGGGGGCGTCAAGAAAGAGGAAGCTAGGGTGGCAGAAAGTGGCGTAGATCTACTTATAAAGACAATTAAAAAGTGTATACTTATAGCGAAGCAGGATGTGGCCACCTCCAGAGAGGAGAGCGCCAAGATCGACGAGCGCTGCTTCTTCATTCTCAGTCCACAGAAGTTGTTGAAGAAGAAGGTGAAGGCGCTCTCGGAGTAGGGATTAATAGATTTTGGAGCGTGTTTTTTTTCTACTTGCATTTTGTTCGAGAGCTGTAGTGAACCGTTTGTGAGTCTGGCAGCGACTCTCTTCGGCGGTTTTGGTGGTTCTGCTTCGGCAACTCTGAAATGTCGTAGAGTTGGAATTTGGAGAGTTTATAACAGTAGGCAGATACCTAGATAGACGCAAAAATGGAATGAAAGATGTTTTGTAAGGAGTATTCAGCGCCAACTGTAGCATAGATTTTGGTTCAAAAGCTAGGTGTGACCTAGTAATTTATAGGAAGAAATGTAGCAGCTGGCACAATGCATTTGGCGGCAGGCTGTCACAGAGCTTTAATGGCGGTCATTATAAAAACAGGCTGTCCTTTACCTGATGGATTACAGCGCTAGGTTGTAGTCTGGAGTGTTTTAACTTCCCTGTAAGTAATTTGTCCTTAGCAATTCAAGATTCTGGATGAAGACATTCCCTACATGTTCGAATTCTACGCCACAATTGCAAATCCGCCAGCTAAAAGTTCTTTTCTTTGGCGCAAAACGCTTCCTCAAGATGATTTTGACAATGCGATAATCTACCGCCCATTAATGAAACCGAAAAGACGAGCCAAAGTTTAAGTAGTGAAAGCGGAGCGAAGGCGCCAGCTTGAAGCCTGTCAATGTGGCGCCCACCTTTTCCGCTCTTTGCAGCCTTCATTTGCAGCCTTTCCCAAAACGTACAATTCAGCCAAACAGCAAAAAGGCCAAAACAAAAAGGCCAAAACAAAAAGCAAAGCCTGATCATTTAACTCCAATCTCTTTTTAATAATCTCTATTTCACCAAAACTACAAAAGTCAATTAGTTGGTATAATATTAGACGAATAAACTAGTTAGAATCCATCACGCCCTCGCGCTCCAAAACCTTCCGGATCTCCTTGAACAACGTTTGCGACGTTGTCTTCGATCCGCGCACATGCGCACAGATGAGCTCCGACTTCTGGTCGCCCGAAGCCGGCGCCACCTTGATCCGGAACTTGCATCCCTTCATGTGGAACGAGTTGCTTCCAGAAACACCGCCGGTGATGTTGAACCCGTCCATGTCCTTGCGGAGGTCCTTGAGACCGAAGTTGCGCCACAGCTCAAGAAGTGCAAAGAGCGCAGTCATGATCTCCCTCTTGGGAAGAATCGTGCTGAATCTCTGCACCTCTGGCTTGTCGCCGCCGGAGAAAATGCGGGAGAAAAGACTGCCTTTCTTCTCTTCGAGCGAGTTCTGGCCGGAGTTGGCGGGCAGAGGCAACTGCTGTGGGTTTTCCAACGACTTCTTGGTGCCCCACAGCATCTTGCGGAAAATGGACCGGGAGCGGGGCTTTTCGGGCACGTTTTCCTTGTGGCTGGCCAGGTGCAGCTCGGTCTTGCCGCCGCTCGACTTGCGTCCGTTCTCGCGTTTGGCCGTCTCCTTCTCGCCTCTTCTGCGCACCTTCTCCATCTCCATCGGCTTGACGCTGCCCAAGGACTGGTCGGACTCCGAGAACGCAAGCTCGCCGTACGAGGCCGAGCTGGGCGCGGTGGCCTGGTTGACCTTGTTCATGTTCGGAACAAGCATAGCCGCCGCACGTGGCTGGTGTGCACTGATGCGGTGGGTTGCAGATTTACGAGTGTGCTGCTTGTCCGAATCGGGCAACTTGATTCTGTCGAAGACGTTGGTGTTTCCTCCGCCGGAGCTCTTCCGGCGTGGCTCCTCCTCGGAGAACGTGTAGTCGGCGCCGTGTGTTTCCTTGTCGGCGCTGTCGTGCTTGGACTCCCGGCGCCGGCTGCTCAGCTCCGGCAACAACATCAGCTTGGGCTTCATCGGCCCGCCGTAGTACGACGTCCGCTTGTTGGCCAAGTGCTCGTCCATGTCCATCACCGACGCCAAATCCGCCAGCGGGTCGGGCAAGTCCTCCGATTCGACCCGGTCCAAGCGGTCTGCGAAGCTCGTGCGCAACTTGGGGACCCCCAACTGTTCGACCTCCGCCAACTCGTCTGCGTCCAAGTCCTCGCGGTGGGTGTCAAGGAAGCTGTTGAGGTCTCTGTACAGCTCCTTTGTGGAGCGGAAGCTGATGAGCGAGAGACGCTTCTGGGACGCGGCGTTGCCGAACTTGGCCCCGTTCGAGGCCCGGTCCTTGGTCACCTTGGGGATCTTGACCTCGTCGATGAGCGTGCGCCGGTTGCCCTGTCTCTTGGAGGCGACAGAGACGCGCTTGGCCTTGTCGAGGTTGAGCAGCCCTTGGAGATTATACTGCAGGTTGAGGAGACGCAGCTTGCGAATCTCTTGCATGTACGCGTCGCTGAGGTTGACGTCGTCGGCGACGTGCACCGGGAGCTCGTAACCATTGCCTAGTTGGTCGTGGTTATTGCCCATTTGGGCGTCGTCGTCGTCGCCTAGCTGGCCGTTCATGTCCATCACCGAGACCATCAGCTCGCGGTTCAATTGCTTGCGGGCCCTTTCCCGCTCGAGGTCTGCGTACTCCTCTGCCAAGGCGTCGTGGGCGCGGGTGATTTCTTTGTTTTCAAACGCGATCCACAACGGGTCGAGGCGCGAGACGGGGCGGCGGGCCAACACGGGCGTCTGGCGGCGGCGCGGGATCGGCTGCGTGGCTGAGCGGCGCTTCAAGAGCTCCAAGTCGGCGGCGGTGAGGTCGTTGGAGTCGGGGTTGCCGGTCTCCGAGATAGACCGGCCCTGCGCCGGTTTGGAGCCCCGCTTGGGCTGCGAAAGCTTCTTTCCTGCAGCGCCCACGGCACCTGCAGCGTCGTCGTCGGAGTTTCTAGCCTCTGCGCCGTTGGCATCCTCTGCAGTGCCGTCTTCGGTGATGATGATGTGCAACTTTCGCAGCGACAAGATGGACCGGCGCGACTGGCGCTTTTTCTGCTTCGCGAGCTCACGGCGCGCGCGGAACTCGGCCTCGTGCTTTTTCCGCTCAAGCTCCATTAGCGCCTCGTACTCACGTGCCTTCTTCTCCTCCTCGTCAATGAGCTTCTCGTCCTCCTCGTTGTACGCCTCGTGGTTGAAAATCTTGTCACAGAGCGTGGCAAACGTGGCCGAGGTACGCTTGGTCTGTTTGTCCATGTACTCCCAGTCGGTTTCCGAGGAGAGCTTGGCGTAGGTGGAGAGCAACTTGATGGTGATGGAGTTCCGCTTGAGGCCCGTGAGGGACTGGCGGAACGACTTCCGCTTGTGGGCCTTGGACATAGCGCCCTGTGCGCCTGATCCGGAAGCTGTGCCGGCCAAGTTGAGCTTGCTGGCGGCTGTGGTGATGGAGCCTGCCACCAGCATTCTTTTCGTGCGCTTGGAGACCAATTTGGGCGCTTCCAGAAGCAGCTTGGCCGGGAAAGCGTCGGTGACTGCCGTTGCCGGCGTCGCCTCGGCGTAGATAGAGTCTTTGGAGGGTAATGTTGGCGGTATGGAGATGTACAGGTTTGCGCCGACGCCGCCGGCGCCAGAAGCGGACACAATGTCGTTGTAAATGTTGCGAGGAAGCGGGTCGTCGTGGGGGCGGAAGCTCTGTCTTTTCCGCGGCGAGGGCCGTGGCAGAGGGCGCGTGTGTCTCGTTGGAGACTTGTGAGGCGAGTTTTGCACGCTGGGCGGGTTCAGGTGGCCCGAGTTTTTCACGCCGTAGCGTCTCTGGAACAGCACGGGTCTGTTTCTGGAGTTGGAGGCACTGATCTGGCTCATTCTGTTCCGTTTGGGCGTCACGGAGATGCTTGACGTCAGCCGAGGCATCTTTTTGCGCGGCGACGACGGTGCGCCGCCGGAACCAGCCAGCGCCTCGTCCAGAGTGTGTCTGTACCTGAGAAGAAGCGCGTAGAAGGTTTTTTCTGGGTTGGCGCCGTCTGCAAGCAAACAGCGGATGATGTCTTCTTCGGAGCGCTTGTTCCACAAAATGACCAAGTTCTCGAGGATCTGGCGGTCGATGTTCTTGCGCGAGCCCAAACTGCGGTGCGCGGTGTCCGGATGAGGCAAGGACTTGACGGAGATGAGGTCCTCGTTGGGGACTGTGTACTTGGCCAAAAGACCGTGGTTCAAAACCTGTGACGTGGTGATACGGTCGTTAGGGTCCACTGTGAGCATGCGCCATATGAGGTCCTGGGCGTCGGGGCTCAAGTCCAGGGGCATTTCGAAGCTGCCGGCCTGCACCTTGAGCAAGAGGTTTCGTATATTTTCGTCGTCAAAGGGCAAGCGGCCGGTTAGGAGCGCGAACAAAATCACACCGCACGACCAGACGTCCGATGCCGCGCCGTGGTATTTGAGTCCCAGCACGATCTCGGGCGCTGCGTAGTGGGGCAGGCCGCAGGAGGTCTCCAAGAGCTTGCCGTTGCTTTCGAGCGCCGCCATGCCGAAATCGGCAAGCTTGACGTTCAACGACGCGTCGAGCAACAAGTTCTCCGGCTTCAAGTCTCGGTGGCAGATTCCGAGCGCGTGGCAGTACGCGGTTCCCAAGATGATCTGGCGGAAGTACTTCACCGCCTCCTGCTCGTGGAGCGGGCCTCTTTCGACGAGCAAGTCGAACAACTCGCCGCCCTCGACGTACTCCAAGACCAAGTATAGCGCCTTGGAGGTTTCCCACACGTCGTAGAGACGCAACACGTTGGGGTGCGTTAGAAGCTTCATGATGATGATCTCGCGCTCGATTCCGTAGGGAAGACTGCCGGACTCGGCGTGTGTGGCGGGCGCGCCGCTGTTGTCGCCCATGTCGCCCAACTCGGACTTGCTGACGACCTTCACCGCGGCCTTCTGGCCGGTGGTCTGGTGGACGCCGAGAAGAACCCGTCCGGTGGCGCCTCGGCCGAGCGTTTTGCCGAGCTTCCAGGGCCCGATCTTCTGCGGGTGTGTGTGTGGCTGCAGCGCCGAAGACATGATCGATTGTTGTCTAGAAATCATGCTGAAAGAGTGTGTGTTGGTGCGTTAGAGAGCGTACAAGTGGGCGGGTATAAAAGAGTGTGTTGGGTGTAGTTTGAGCGAGGGTCAATTGAGACGCGTCTTCAGTCGCTGGGCCGTCTCTGGGGTCTGTTCTGTCGTCTGTTCTGTGGCTGTGGCCTCTTTTGCGCTGGATCCAGGGCTTTTGTGTAACTTGTGGTGAGCCTCGACTAGACAGCGATTTGTGGATGAGTGGTTGGTTTTCCCGGGCGAATGTGTCCGTCACGTGTTTTAGACAAATTGTTCTTGTAGTGTTCAAAAAATCGCTTTGGAAAGTTTCACACGGCAGATGCCTATACTTAAAGATGAGTATCGGGATGGGTAGGAGGTGGGGGCTTTTCTGCAGGAATGTATCGCGACGCGCATCGATTGTAAAAAGGTACATTCCATGGTGTTTTGCAGCCAGTGCGACAGGGCGAGGAGGCGGTTTGGGGGCAGAGGGGCTGGAATTTTTGGAATTTTTTTGGCCGGAGGGAATTTTGGGGGTCATTTCGGCCTGTTCCCTTTTTTTCCCAATTGAAACCGTCCATTTTCGCCCCCAATTCCCTCCGCGCTGCTCTCCCTCTACCGCGTCGCGACATTCCCAAACAAGCCGCGTAGTCGACCCGCCCGTTTCTATGTCATTCAATTAGGGCGCACTCTTTGCCGATCGGGCAACCCGTTGTATTTAAGGTTAGGGATACGAAGCAAAGCGCTCCTAACAACGCTGGACACAGGATCGAATCAACTAAAGATGTATGTGCAGATGGTCAATGGAAGGTTCAGACGGTCAATTATAGGTTTTGATCAACAAGAGCTGAATTTTATGTTACGTTTTTTTTTTGGTAGTTGGTCGTGTTGTGGGCTGTTGCTGGTGGGCTTGGGCTGTAGAATGCGCTCAGGGCATGGTGGTGTGCTGTAAGGCACTGTAGAGAAGATTGCGAGGGCAAGAATAGGATGGAAGGTTAGGCTATTTCATGGAACACACCGCGTCTTCCCATTGTAAGTGCCACGTTTGTGTCTCATTCACTTATTACGCCAATTATACTAGCTTAATATGACGCTGTGTCGCTAAATTGATGCTTAGAGATTATTGCTCGTTTATTGAAACCAAATTTATAAATTTGATGCTTTCCAGTGGTGTGAGCGCGCCTTGATTTGCATGCGTTGTAGGCTGAGACTGGAGCGGCTCATACGCGTCGCATCTGTCAGATCGTGACAGGCCACTTTAATTAAGGTTAACTTTGAATTTCCAGGGGCTCGCGAGGCTGATCCGCGTCTTCGTGTGAATGTCATTTCGGCGGCCGCGTCAGATTTTGGGGTATGTTTGTGCATGAGCTAGAGAATATTCGGCGGTAAGCACGTCGTGAGCATTAATGATGCAACAGCACTGGCTAAAGATCTATCAATTAGGTTGTTAGGTTGTTATCTCAGATAGAGCTCGTTAAGCTAGCTTTGCCTTATCTGCCAACTCATGGAGCATCCCGTCCTTAAGCTATGGTAATTTGCGAATTCTATTTTTTGTAAATTATTCATTCATTTGAATTTTCATGGCTGTGAAGTTTTCCCTGCTATAGTCGATGAGTACCTTTAGTCCTGAGCCGGCGCAATCCAGGACCGTCACAACCTCGCTCTTTTTTCAATTAATTATTTATCGCGCATAATTACCGAGCCCTTAACACTTACGCCTTTTGGAGTTTGCTTGTACAGATCCACAGTAACTGAGCACGCCGCCCGTACCCAACCACTTGCCCACCCCTAATTTAACAAACAATTCCAACGACAAAATAATCCTACTCACATAAACAGAAAATATATTCAGCCCAAAATTCTCCTCCTGGAAAGGCCCATGCCTCTTAGCACTTATCTGTTCACTACTACCTGCACTCCCTCCCCAACTTCTGAAACATCCGAGCCTGAAGCCACCTTATTCTGAAACACCACCATCATGTCCCAATGGGTATCGACTTTCCCCGGATACAGTCTGCTCATGCGGCAGGTTAAGCGTGTGATAGGAAGCATCAGCCGCACGGGCCCTGTTCCGCCACACATCGGCCTCATCATGGACGGAAACCGCCGTTTTGCGAAAAACCACCACATCGAGCTCAAAGAAGGGCACAACATGGGCTTCGACAGCATGGCGGCTGTCTTGGAGCTTCTATACGAGTCCGGAGTGTCCTGTGCTACTGTTTATGCGTTCTCTATTGAGAATTTCAAGCGGCTGAAGACCGAAGTCGACTGGTTGATGGATTTGGCAAAGGCTAAACTCACGCAGATGAGCCAGCACGGAGAGCTCTGCGACAAGTATGGCATCCGGGTCCGGATCCTCGGGAACTTCTCGTTTCTCGCCGCCGACGTTCAGAAAGTGTTGAACGAAATCATGGACTCCACAAAACACAACTCTCGCGCGGTGCTCAATGTGTGTTTCCCGTACACGTCGCGAGACGAGATGACGCAGGCCGTGAAACGTGCCGTAGATGTTTCGGGCACGAATCTGGACGTCATAGTCGACGAGGAGCTTCTAAGTCTGTGCTTGTACACTGCGGACTCGCCGCCGCTCGATTTGCTTATAAGAACGAGCGGGACGTACCGGCTTTCGGATTTCCTATTGTGGCAATGTGTTCCCTCGCTGTGTGCGATCGTGTTCAGTGAGAAGCTCTGGCCAGAGTTTACGCCCTGGGACATGACTAAAATCCTCCTCACCTGGAGCTTTAATAAGTACTGGTACGGACACGGCAACGGACAGACGATGCAGCATGTAATTTTGGACACGGTGCCAAAAACCTCCTCGCCGGACCTGAAGGCGCTGGACTGGGACGACGTGTCGCCTATACAATCAAGGACGTCGACATATAAAAGATTTAGTTCGCCTAGCGAAGCGAGCGATGAAACCACTATTCGGGAGAGGTAAAAATTAAAATAGGGGCTTCTGCGGATGCAGTAATAGTATATAAGCAAGATAATACGTAACATTAGGTAAATAGTGATGGGAAGAATCATTTCATTAGTGTGGCATTTGACGGAAGCAATTATGTTATTAAAAGGGAATTTGGCTACATAAGAACTTTGTATGATTATGGCTACTGCTTACACTCGGCACAGAGGGGGGAGCCCTGGCCTACGGAGGCGGTGTCTGCTTTCGCTCGTATTTTGGCGCTTTTGTATTCGGCGCTCATAACTTTAAATGTATTAGTTTCCTCTGAAACCGGAGATTGTACATTAGATGTCGTCACTTCCTACACACCCCTAAACCGGCACTCCAAACGCCAAAACCTTTCCACTGCCTTCATCGAAATTGTCTAAGCTCACACATTTCTCTAACTTCCAATAGTTTCTCTGCAAAATCCTTCGAACCCCAACGTTCCACCACCTAATTAATGACTTGAATCATTTCCTGCATATAGCTCAGTTGACTCACTAAATCTCACTCGCCCTCTATTGCATCTCTTCACACCACATCTGATCGTCATGGATTTAGTCAACCACCTTCCTGACCGTTTATTGTTTGCGGTCCCCAAAAGTATGTGATTCTGAAGCGATCTGTCCAAACCCGGGTTTCTCCGGGTCCCTGAGCGAAGAGTTCTAGTGGAAAATGAGGAAGCACCGAAAGACCGCCCAAACCAGCCGAAATTAGCTGAAAAATGGCCATTGCGCACCTCCTTCGTTTTCCCTGCTCCCTTCTTGCTCCCCTCTTTTTCGCCATGTCTTCTCTATCCCCCGTCTCCTACTAACGCACAGAGGGCCGTTTATATGAAAAATGTTGCACTCTTCTCGCTGGTGTAGACATCCAATTCCGCAGAAGCAACCGTCTAGACATTGCGCTTTCCACCAACATGCCCGTCGCGCTCATTTTCTTGCCCGCCGCCGACATCCCCACGTTCGTCGGTGAAGGTAAGTGTGACTTGGGTATTACCGGATTGGACCAGGTCATGGAGGCCGACATGTTCGACTACGTCCTGGACTTGTTGGACTTGCAGTTCGGCAAGTGTAAGTTACAGATTCAAGTCCCAGAGAACGGCAGCTACGACGCTCCCGAGCAGTTGTTGGGCAAGAAGATCGTCACCTCGTTCACTAAGTTGTCCGAGGACTACTTTGCCAAATTGGAGGCCAGCGTCGCCGAGAAGCCCGCCAAGAAGACCGCCATCAAGTACGTCGGCGGCTCTGTCGAGGCCTCTGTTGCCTTGGGTGTTGGTGATGCCATTGTGGACTTGGTCGAGTCTGGCGAGACCATGAAGGCCGCTGGATTGAAGGCCATCTCGACCGTGTTGACCACATCTGCCCATTTGATTTCCTCCAAGCAGCCCCGTTTCCCCGAGTTGGTGGAGACGATTTTCCACCGTTTCGAGGGTATCATGGCCGCCAACAGCTATGTGTTGTGTAACTACAACGCGCCAAGATCGATTGTTCCACAGGTGTTGAAGATCACCCCTGGCCGCCGTGCTGCCACCATCTCCACCTTGGAGAAGCAGCCTACTGACACCGAGGAGTGGGTCGCCATTTCTTCCATGGTGGAGAAGTCGCGCATTGGACATGCCATGGACGAGTTGAAGAAGGCTGGTGCATGTGACGTGTTAGTTTTCGACATTAATAATTGTAGAGTTTAGTTATAGAATAAATGAAGGAAGTGTGGCAGGTGTAGGGTCGTAGGGTCGTGGGGTGAGAGATGAACTTGGTTTTTGACACTTAGTGAATTATTTGACCTGTCATTGGGATTGATGATTGCGCTTTGGATGAGTAGGGTTTGGAAAGGTCTAAAGTTTTGGAAAAGTCTAAAGTTTCGGAAAAGTTTATAGGTTTTGGAAATGTCTATAGGTTTTGAAAAAGTCTTTAGGGTTTGGAAAAGTAGAGATGTGTTTGGAAGAGAACGGGAAATGGAGGGCGGTGAAGAAATTGAAGCCACTACAGAAATTGCGCCGTTAGTAGTGGATCAATAAAACCAAGAGTTTATTTCTAAAGGGGCACTACGGAAAGCGTTTGTCCATTTCGAAACCCGGCGCTGCGCTGAGATCAACTATTAAGCACAACAAGTTAACAATTTGAATTCAAAAAAACATTTATTACGAAAACATTCTATTTGTGAAGTCATCAGAACTTGGACTCTGAATGAAGAGCTTCATTGCATTGGAGCGCCCTACCCAACCCCCCTCCCCCCTTTCCTAGACTAAGCGAATTATAGGACAATATAAAAACACGCACTGTGCCCTTCTACTAAATTTTGATGACGCAGTATTGCATTCTGAACAATTACCACATTTGGCGCATCTGAAACACCGCGCCAACCTGAAACAGTAGCCTAAACACACAAGCGTTTCGTAAAAAACAATTGACACTGCATATTCTACTGCATGTTCTTAAAACTCTTTCTTTTTTAGTGCCCCAAAACGGTGCCTGTACTTCATCGCATTCGCCACCTCACCCCAGCCCAAAACACAGAAGCCCCGAAACCAAAATCCCAAATCAAAAATACAAAACAAATTTCACTTCTTCCATTGCAATTAAAAGTCCACCGAAATTTCATTCGCAAAAGCGCCAGGCCCGCCACCGCTCCCTTCCCCACAAGAACTCCTACACCTCGCCACAACTCCCTACTCCAACCACACCCACGCCATGTCCAGAGAAGATCCCCTCAAGGCCGAAAAAGACTTCTCGGCCACGTTGGACGAGCAGCTCCCCGCCATCGCCCAATTGCCCTACAAGGAGGCGGTCGAGAAGTACCTCGTTTTGGAAAAACAGATCCGGCAATCGTCGGACTTACCACTGAGCAAGAGAATCATCACCGCCATCGTGTCCGCGCTCGTGGCCAACAACGACTGGCCCGCGTTGGACGAGCTCGTGACCGTCTTGTCGAAAAAACATGGCCAGATGAAGACCGCCATCCAGGTGATGATCCAGCAGGTGATCTCCCACTTGGACAAGCTCCACAACGACAACGCGCAGCAGTTGAAACAGAAAATCGCGCTCATCGAAACCATCCGCACCGTCACCGACAAGAAGATCTTCGTGGAGGTCGAGAGAGCCGAGGTGTCGCGCCTCTTGTCCGACATCTACTTGGCGCAGAACAACTTGGACACCGCCACCGAGATCCTCTGCGACTTGCAGGTGGAGACGTACTCGATGATGCCATTCGACACGAAGGTCGAGTACATCTTGCAGCAGATGGCGTTGACGTTGCAGAAGCACGACTACGCGCAGGCGAAGGTGTTGAGCAGAAAGATCTTGTTGAAGACGTTGCTGGGCTTCGAGCGCGCGGACGAGTTCAAGGCCACCTACTTGAAGGACCTCTTGAAGATCAACGCCTACGAGAAGGACTACATCACCAGCGTGAAGAACTCCTTGTTGCTCATGGAGTTGCCGGCCATCAAGGAGGCGCCCGACTACAAGGACTTGTTGGTCTCCATAGTGTACACCATAGTGTTGTCTCCGTACGACAACTACCAGCTGGACTTGATCCACAAGATAAAGGCGAACGCTGTGTTCTCCAAGAACGTCGGCGCTAAGATCTTCAGCTTGTTGGAGATCTTCACCACCAACGAGCTCATTCAGTGGGGCAAGCTCGAAAACGAGTACCGCGACTTGTTTGCCCAGTCGCCCATGTTCGCCGACAGCGACGAGAACTTGAAGAACCTCCAGAAACGTGTTGTCGAGCACAACTTACGTATCATCAGTAAATACTACTCGTTTATAGAATTGAAGCGCATGGCGCAGTTGTTGCAGTTGGACGTGGCGGAGACAGAGACGAACATCAGTGCGTTGGTCAATCAGGGTATGATTTCTGGAAAAATCAACCGTCCTCAAGGCATTGTCAAGTTCGAGAAGAACGGCACAGTCACGGGGCTGGGCCTGCTGGCCAACGCGAGCGATGACATGAACGAATTGTTGAACAATTGGATCTATGATATCGACAAGTTGTTGGAGGAGGTCGACAGCATTGGCCATTTGATCAACAAGGAGGAGATGATGTACGGCATCAAGCAAAAGCTGTAGGCTAAATAAATGGAATTAGAAGGACTTTGGATGATTCAAGTAGCATTCTAGCGCGTTTCATTTTATACAAGTAGTAAACTTTCGGGTAACTATAAAGCCATTTTGGAGCGGACGAAACGAAATATCCTTCGAATGGAATGAAGCTTTTTCGCCGCTCTCTTCACTGGCTGAGCTCGTTCAATAATACGTGTTCCGGCGGGTCAGTTCCCCAATTGGTTCTACAGCATTTTAAGTCAATCAATTATTAGTTTTCATTAATGTCTACTTATCTAAATCAACAACATCATCACCAATCCCACCAACGAGGCAAAGTGCGAGGAAACCTCCAAGGCGCTACCGTCGTTCTTCTTCTTGGTAGAGGTGCTGCCTGTAGTTTGGCTGCTTCCAGAGCCGGACGAACCGGACGAGCCAGAAGAGCTGGAACCGTTGCTCGATCCAGAGCCAGAGCTTCCGTCGTCGGAGTTGTTTCCTCCGGCAACACATGCCCACTGCGTATTGCCACTGAATCCGTTACCCTTTGGCTCAACATCTCCACGAAGGTACTTAAGGGCACCCTTTGGAGTGTCTGGGATGTTGTTGGAGGCCTTCCAGGTGTCAGACTGTGGAGGACAGTTGGAAACGGGCAAACCGGTCTGGTAGCCACCGTTGTTGGCAGGGAGAGACACGGAAGCGTATTGCTTCTTCAAGTTGTCAAAGTCTTGATTGGTTGTGACACTCAGGTTGTCGGAGGAGAGATCCACCAAGCCGTAGTTGTTGGCTTCGTTGGAGTACTCGTAAACGAGACCGCCGGAGAAGACGTTGGACATTTGCGAAGAGAAAATAGCGCCCACCTCGGTGAATGGTCTAGGAGTGATCTTGTTGCATCCGAACTCGGAGAAAAACAAAGGAATAGAATAGTTCTTGAAGTCCTGCACCTTTTGCGAGTAACCGGAGGTTTGGAAAGTTGCTTGGCCACACCAAGAGTAGTCATTGAAGCCGAACATGTCAACACGGGCCAAAGGATCATTGCCACAGTTGAAGTAGTGGGCGGTATCAAGACGGTTCAGCTCGACGTCAGCAGCAGAGTAACCGACAGGGATTTTTCTCAAATTGGTGTTCTTTTGGAAAGTTTTGATGTCACGAACAACCGCCTTGACGTAAGGAGCTGCAGGCGTGGTAGAATCGTCGTTGATGACCTCGTTGGCGGCGAAAAAGCCCAAGGTGTTGTTGTATTTCGACATCAACTTCACGGAGGCCAAGACCTCGTTCAAGTACATGGTGTTGTAGGAACAGTTGGCGCCGCTGTCACGAGCAATGGAGGCGTTAGGGATGTTAGTGTCCAAAATCAAGTAGATTCCTGCATCATCCAAGGCCTTCATACATTCGTCATGATTAGCGGTGTTGTCGATGGAGTAGATACGGATCGTGTTGATGCCCAACTGCTTAAAGTAGGGAATGTCTCTTTTGCAAGTGTCTGGGTTAGCAAGCGGGTCGAACAACTTGGAACTTCCACCGGGCTGGTAGTCGAGTCCCTTCATGTAAAAACGGGTATTCAGGTTCGAGATGAAAAAAGCATTTCCACGGGTTTCGATGGTGGGAAGCGCCAGAATGAGGACGGGCAAGAGGAAAAGGGCAAGCCACAACATGAATGCAGTGTGTTTTTCCTAAAGCTCAGGGTATCAAGAAGCGGGTTTCTGAGATGCCTTTGACTGTGCAAGTTTGGGGCTATCTGGTTGTTGTCAACGTTTTAGCGATGATCAACAGTGTTTTGGCAACCTTTGTCCGAAATAGGCCCTAACGTAAATATCCACAGGGAATAGAACGGAAAAGCGACGGGTGGGTATAAGTTAGGAAAGCTCAAAAGCACAAAAAACAAGGTCTGAGTGCGGTGTGGGGGAGAACACGGTCTATTTATACTGGAGAGAAGATCTGAGCCAGAATTCAGTCTTTATTTGTGGAAAGCTTGCACACAGCAGCGGTTTCCCCGAACTTTTTCCAATGAGCGTTGGCGTGGGTCTATCTGCAGTCTGCGTGGCTGAAGTTAGCCGCCTGTTCGAAGAGGCAAGTGTTGGTTGAGGCATGAGTATCGAGGTAGTTTATTATTGGTGCGGTCCACGAAGATACTCAAAAAGATCTGGAGTTTTGGGGGTCGGAGAGCAGACGAGTTCGTCTGGTTTTGACAATGTTGATGAGTTGTTTTGATTCTGCATATGCGCAGCGTTTATGTGCTGCCCACTCGTAAATCCGGTGCCGCAGACATATGCATGCGTCAGGCAAGTTGGTTAGCAGATAAAAGCAAGCAAGTTTATTCGGCGTTTCAGGGTGAATCTAAAGCTTAATTGCGTGTACGAAATGTTAATGACACGATGGCAGATGGAGTGGAGTGGAGTCAAGTAAAACCTTGGCGAGGCGGTCGGATAATAGAGAATGGTCGAAAGTTTTCGAATCTCAGGCGCCTATGTTTTTGCCTGCCTTCACTGAATAACTGAAGAAAGCTTTTGGGCGCCTCAAACCACCAAAGGGAATGCTTGTTTCGTCGCCCCATAGCCTGAGGACCCCATGTAACGACGATTGACCGAGGGCTACGAATTACTTTCAATCTGGATTTTTCGATTTAAATCTCGATTTCGATTTCATTCTAGATTTTCAATTTCAATCTGGAATTTCAATTTCAATGCTCATTATTCACACCAACTCAGTAATGTAATTATAACTCATCTGTACAGCTTGTTCAGACGCTCAGCGAACAGCCGTATAGACGTAACATGTCTTGATCGTAATTTACCAGTCATGCAATAAAGAAACTAATGTTTTATTTTTTTTTCTACTAAATTCCAAAAAACATCATGGCCAAATGCATAAAACTCAGAAAATCACTTGGTGTGTTGTAATTGCAACAAACGAGAGATTGTAGTGCTTCTCTTCAAAACACGCATTGTGCTTCCAAAAATCACAGAACCAGAAAATCAGCACGAAACGAGAAATTTCCGAACCGAACACCATCAAAATACAACACAACAAATTTATACGCCATTGTCTCCCAACATCCAATACCTCTTGTGTTGCAAAGATCTGCCCCAAACACAATCTAAAAATAAACAGCGACAAGAACAAAACAAAATAACAACACAAAAAAATCAACGCTTACAAAAAATTACCTAAGAATTTTTAAAAAAGGTGTCTCCCGAAACACCCAGCGCCTCAGCACCCCTCTGACCTCACTATCTACACTGTACGTACCCGATACCTGAAAAATTACAACAGCTCCACTTCACGCACGACACAACGCAAGATCCCAAGATGGCATCGCAGATACACTTCCTAGACATCAAAGGAAAACCGCTCTTGTCGCGGAATTACAAGGGCGACATCGCGCCCAACGCAATCGACTCGTTCCCGCTTCTTCTCCTCGACATGGAAACAAACGACGACGAGCTGCTGTACCGCCCGTTTATATGCAGCAACGGCATCAACTACGTGTTCATCAACCACAACAACATCTACATCTGTGCGTTGACCAGAAAAAACGACAATGTCATGACCATGGTGGTGTTCCTATCTCGCCTCATAGAGGTGCTCACACAGTACTTCAAGAGCTTGGAGGAGGAGTCCATCCGGGACAACTTTGTCATTATCTACGAGCTTTTGGACGAGATGATGGACTTCGGCGTGCCCCAAATCACAGACACCAAGATCTTGAAGGAGTACATCACCCAGGACTACTACAAGTTGGTCCGGACAACGAGGCAAGTGCAGCCTCCCAACGCGGTCACCAACGCGGTCAGTTGGCGTAAAGAGGGCATTCTGTATAAGAAAAACGAGGCGTTCTTGGACGTGGTGGAGTCCATCAACATGCTCATCAGCGCCAGTGGCCAGGTGCTCAACAGCGAGATTTTGGGCGAGATCAAAATGAAGTCGAAGCTCAGCGGCATGCCGGATCTTCGCTTGGGGCTCAACGACAAAGGCATTTTCTCCAGCGGCTCTGCGGACGACGAGACGCCGTCGGAGTCGGGCTCGGGCTCGCGCAAGATCGAGATGGAGGACATCAAGTTCCACCAGTGCGTGCGGTTGTCCAAGTTCGAAAACGAGCGCATCATCACGTTCATCCCTCCAGACGGCGAGTTTACAGTCATGTCGTACCGCTTGCTGTCGTCGCAGGTGTTGATCAAGCCGCTTATTTTGGTCAACTGCAAGACCATCGTACACAAGCACTCGCGGATCGAGATCATTTGCTCGGTCAAGGCGCAGATCAAGAAAAAGTCCACGGCAAATAATGTGGAGGTCATCATCCCGCTCCCGGAGGACGCCGACACGCCGAAGTTCACAAGCGAGTACGGATCCACGAAATGGGTCCCTGAGAAGTCGTGCATGATCTGGAAGCTCAAGACCTTCCCCGGCGGAAAGCAGTATCATATGCGTGCCGAGTTGGGTTTGCCCGCTGTTGACGACCAGGAGTTGGAGTTGCTGAAGATTCCCATCAAGGTCAACTTCTCTATTCCTTACTTCACCACGTCGGGCATCCAAGTGCGTTACTTGCGTATCAACGAGCCCAAGCTTCAGTATCAATCTTACCCATGGGTTCGGTACATTACAAAGTCTGGAGAGGACTACACGGTTAGGACGAAGTAAGCTATACGATATCTTTATCAATTTCACTATTTGCTCAATAAAACTCTAATAATTTAAATAAAAGGATTAATGAAACATACAGAATTTGTTGTAGTGGGCGTCCTATTGTCTCTGTTTATGAAGTTAATTGCGATTGAAGAAACTCAATTACATAGACCTGATTGTCGGATTCCATCTCGGAAATGAAAAACGGGACTCCTAGTGACCGAAGCGTCCGCACAGACTCATCAGAGAGACGCCGTTGCTCAGCAGCTGCTTCAATGTACATGTCCTTGAGCGCCGCGTCGCGCTCGGAGTCTTTTTTCGCCTTCAGCTGGGCGTTTATGGAACTCAATTTCTTCAATGCTTTAAATGTCGAAGAACCGGAATTGTGCTTGTCCAAAAGCTTCTGCTTCTGCGCTCGGTACTTGTTCTCGAATCGGGAGTGCTTCTCGATTAGTGCTCGTAACGATGCAACCTTATGCTCGTCGCGTAAAATACGCTTCGTAATGTAGTGTTCAGCTTCTACACGGTCGGTTATGAGCGCAGGGTCCCGTATTTCACCTGCGCCATTGAGCAATTCGAAAATCTTATGGTTATAGTAATCTCTCTTTTTTATGAGCTCTAGAAGCTGCTCCTTCTGGCCGCTCTTCTCCACGGCCTGCACAATTGTCTTGCAATTGGCTGCTCGGAGTCGCCGATACAGCTTCAGCTTAGACGTTTTCTCATAATTGCCAATTGTGTGGCTTACAGCAGACTCGATTTGCTTCATCGAGTAAGACGTAGAGAGAAGAAGACGCGGGGAAAGGCGGAGTAAGAACTTAATGAGCAGCCGCAAGAAAAAATCTATTTAATTTATATTTTAAAGAAACCAAGGTCAATTCTTTGAGTGTACGTCTACTTGATGCTTAAGGGGGTTCTTTTATCACTGTTTAGTCTAAAAAGTGGTAACTCCAGAAAAAATGTTATTAAATAGTTCTTTACAAATGCGGCTTGTTTGTCCGAATCTGCTCTAAAATATATGCGGCCTCTCTTCTTCCACTATACCAGGCTCCATGTGCGCATCCGTTTGCGCTGCCCGCTTGGGTCTCTGCTCCAGCAAACCGAACGCGGTCACTCAATCCACTACAAAGAAGCTGACACGCGTCGGAAGTTGACCTTCCGCCTACCTTAGGCATTGTGTATGAGCCTTGGGCTAGCGGGTCTTTGTTCCATCGGGTTATGTGGATATTGAAGGGATTTTCAACCTGCAGCGACGCAATTTTCAGAACCATCGGTTTGAATATTTGCCAGATCTCGTCATTGGTCATCTCTTCAAGCTGCGAAGAGAGTGGGTCCTGTGTCAAAATCACCAACGATGGGAGCCGGGCCATTGCGTAGTAGTTCACCATGAGCGCCGGATGTTTCCAGGGCCGAGGAGGACCGCGTGGGTCGTCTTCCGACGCCAAGCAGAAGAAACGATGCACATCTTTGGGCCAGAAACAACGCTCAAACTCTAGCACCACCTTCCCTAAAGATCCGCGTATATCTTCGCTGAAGAGTTTCGAGAAAGTGGGTGGGAGCGCGGGTTGCCACAGAAGTGAACGCACAGGACTACTTAAAACATTGAAGGGGACCGTAACCACCAAATAGTCACATTTGAAAGTCTCGCCGTTCGTTGTTTTCACACTTACGTTTCTGGGGTTACTGTAATCTATAAAGTCTACGGTTGTGTTCAATTTGATTCTCTCGGAGCGGAAAGTGTCGGGTAACTCACGGAGCTCGTTCTCGAAAACAGTGACGTAGCCACTCAGAACAAACGCGTTCCGGCCCAAATGGCTCTCGTCCTCCGCAAGATACGCCAGTTTCACAGAGACCTGGTCCCACGACACGCCGCCCCACATCTCGTCCCACATGCGGAGCACCTGCGGCGCGTATTTGATTTGTTCGTCGGAGAGTAGTTCCTTCTGCTGCAGCACGTAGAGCTCGCACAACTGCTTCACGGACATGTCAGGCAAAGACGGGTTTTCCGAGTACAACACAGCGGCAAACGTGCGCATCTCCAGCACCACATCTTCCGTGAGCCTCTCCAGAATCGACAGAGAGTCTTCAGAGACCGTGACGCGCTTTCCGTCGTCGAAGAACGTCCGCACGTTTCCTAGAGCACGAGCCTTGGCGAAAAGTGGGTTTACCAACGCATCATGGAACCACAGCGCGCCTAGATCGTAGGAGACCCGAGGGTTGCGAGCACTGGGGATCGACACCAAGCGCCCGCCCAATCTATCCCGAGCTTCCAAAATCAATATGTCCGTCACACCGCCGTTGTACAAGTCAATTGCCGTTTTGATGCCTGCCATGCCGGCGCCGATGATGATGACCTGGGGCGACAGCATTTTTCGCGAAGAGTGGGGGAGTGAGGACAATTGCAGAGTAGGAAAAAGTCCGAGGACGAATTATTCAGTTATGAGGTATTCTGGGGGCTCAATGGCGTTAGATGTGTTGGAGATGCGGAGAGATAGATTGGGGCCGCGCCCGTTTAGGAAGGTGGTTGCGACTGCACCTGACGCACAAGAAAAACGAGAGGCGGTGAGCAAACCAAAATACAAAATGTAGTTTGTGAAAATTTAATATCTTCTTTTTTTACTGTGATTCGGACGAGGAAAAGCGCCGAGATGATAGGGGGACGTTGGAGATACAGAGGGTTGTAGAATAAGCGCTAAATCACTATCGACATAAAAGGAAATTGGCTAAGATAGCGAAAAAGCCTCTTAAATAAAGCCAGAATTTTGCACTTTCTACACACTTAAAGCCGCCTTAGACTACATGAAAAACTACAACTACAAGCCGATAGCCGCTATAAGGATATTCATAATGTATGCGAGTTGAACTAAAGAAAGCGCTGGCAATTGACAGTCAGTTGCTTCACGGTGTTTTTGTAGAGAGCAGTTAAGCCGCTAGTTTCTCAGGGATTTCACTATTGAGAGGATTTGGAGAGTTACAGAGTCCGAGCGGCGATAATTGCGCATCGAGTAGGCTTTAACTCCAGTTGAAGACTACGCGTCAGGATGCTTGTAGAGCGAAACATCCTAATCGTCACTGTTTATAGAATGGTGGATACCAACCGTTTCCAGAACAACACCACAGTACTCCTGCAAAAACGACAACACCACCCACCAGTGACGGAACGTGGTGTTCAGAACCATCAGCGCGCGCTGGTTCTGCGTGTGGAAAATGTACTTCATGATTTGATTGGACGTCAACAGGAGATAGCTGTTGATGATCCCAACAGTGAATCGCAGAACCAAGACGTCGTCAAAACAACTCTTGTGGCAGAAGCCAAGACAGAGCCGCAGGTACTCGAACCGCGTGGCCTTGGCCTCCATCCCGTTTTCGTACTGTTCTTGCACAGAGTCCACCTTCTTCACTAGGTCGCGGAGGCCGTGAACGATGGAGGACTTCATGCGCTCCGCGACGGAGTTGACCAACAGAACAATCTGCGAGTCTGTGGCCGCGCCCTGTTCCATCATCGGCACAAACTTGTACGCATTCAAGCAGTCCACAAGCCCGTAGGAGAACAACCGCTCGAGAACGCTGGAGCCGTCGTCCTCGACCAGAGGACGCACCAACCCGTCGATATCCTCGAACATCTCCTCGATGACGGCGGGCGCCCTCTTGGCTTTGAAAAGCGAGTTGGCCACGTCGTCCAAGTTAAGGATTTTGTTGAGGATCCCCACGAACGACTTGAGGTGCGACGCGCTCATGTACGCGCTAGACGCGTACTTCTCCTCGAAGTTAAGCACGAGGTTATGGACGTTGGCGCGGAGATGGAAGAGGAACGCGTCGCTCTTGGACATGTCAAGACACAACATGACGGGGAACACCCACACCAAAACAAACAAAAACACGTGCAAGTAGTGCTTCTTGTTGAAGTGCGGCAGCCGCGCCAACTTCTCAAGCAGCAGGATAACGTTGTTCATGAGCCACTCCTGGCTGTTTTCTAACGCCGCGCCCAGCGCAAAGTCGTCAGTGAACGGCGTCATGTCGACGTTCAACTTGAGCAACGAGTCGAACGATTCCTGCCGCATGAGGTAGTACCAACTCTGCGTGTCTTTTGGAGCGTGCGGGGTGTCGAAACAGAAAACCGGCGATAGCTGATTGGTCGGAAACATGCATGTGGATTTGATGAAGGAGCAGGGTGGGGTGATGACGCCGGAACTGTCGAGGAAAGTGGCAGTGAGCCCGTGGAGCTGGAACGACTGCGCGCCAGCCGATCCGTGGAGAAGGTTCTCCTGGCCGCCGCCGCCGGCTCCAACGCTCAGGACGCCGCCGTGACCGACACTCGCAGGGTCCAAGTTTTCGTCCTTGACGGGCACAAACATCTCCGTTAGCTCCTCGATCTCGTGTGCACACAAGGCATCGATTTCGTCGGTGACAAGGTCTGGGCTTAGGCTGAGTCCCATGTAATGGTACTTTGAGTAGCCGCGGCGCCCGAGTCTTTTCGCGACAATGTTTGGATACATGGCCTTGATCAACTTTCCCAACTTGGAAGGACCCAAGATGAGTTTCTGCTCCGACAGCGCGTTGAACACAGAGGGGTATTTCAAGAAGAGCTTTTGGCAAAGAATGAAGTACACTTTGTAGATCGTGAGACGCGGCGTAGTCGCGCAGTCTTTTGTGCGGGGGTCCGAGATCACAAGCGCGTCCATGATGATTTTGAGAGCCAAAAGCGACCGGAGAAGCTCGTGGTAGTTGACCGCCACGAGCTTGGTTTTCTCGTAGTTGGCGCCCGGCATGGCGTTGATGCTAGCCTTCGGTTCTTTGAAGATTTCCAACACGCGGTGACAAACGCTCATAACGTCCGCGGTTCCTTCTTCCGGAGGCCGCTTATCGATTTTAATTCCGTCAGATTCCGGGCTGCCACCTACGCCTGCAGTGGGCGGGACGCTCGCGGGCATCAACAGCGGGCTTTCGGACTCGGACTCTGTGTATAGAAGCTTATAAAAGTCGTCCAAAGGAATGTGAGCCTTGCACAGCTGTAGCATGCGGACCAAAAACCCGTGGAAGTTGTACGCGTTGACGTCCAAGACCTCCAGTAGAAGCTGCTTGAACATACTTTGTGCGTACGGCAGAAGATCCAGCGCATCGTAGAGTCTTCGCTTGTCGTCCTTGTAGCTGTCCAGAGTCACCACGAGCGAAGCGCGGGAGGAGGGCGCTTTGTGTTTGTATTCACGCAGTGGCGAAGAAGCGCTTCTCGAGACGGAGTGCATTTGGCTTCCAAACAGGCCCAGCCCCAGCCCCAGTCCAACAGCCAGCGCCAAAACCAGCCCCAGCCCGTCGGAAGGTGTGTGCGTTAGTGGATGCACTGAAGAGGGGATCTGGGGGAAGTACGAGAGCTGCGGCACTTGTTCCAGCTGGAGCTGCGACAGGTGCTGCTGCATGTAATGCTGGTTGTGTTGCGGCAGCGCCGAGAGCCCCATTTGGTGCTGGTTTAGAGCCAGCGGAAGGAGCTGCACCGGCGCCTGGAACTGCCCCTGCTGCATGGACGACGGCGGGTACACCAGGCCGATTTTCAGGCCGTAGTACGCCATTTGGCTCGCCATAGGTTGGCCAGCGATTTGACCCGCCATAGGCTGGCCCGATTGAGGCACATACATGGACAGAGGCACATAGGCGATTTGCGCAGGAAGCAGCAGATCTCGTTGGTGGCGGTGTTGCGGCTGGCGCAGGTGCTGTGATTGGTGATGCAGGTGTTGTGGTTGGTGATGCGGATGTTGCGGTTGGTGATGCAGCTGGTGCTCATAACGGTCGTCTTCGTCCCGCGACAGCCGGAGGCCGCCTTCAGAAAACCCGCGCCGGTGGCCCTCGAGCTGCGCGGGCCTATGCGCCAGAACTGCGCCCAAAGCTTCTAGCGGCTTGTCTTGAAGCAGGAACATGTCGAAATGGGACGCAATCGAGATGTTCTTGCCGTGGGTACTCGAGTACCCTAGGCGAGAGGAGTCGCGTGCGTCTCCAGAGTTGTGTCTGTCGCCCGAGGCACGGCTGCCGTCTCGAAAACTACGTCCTACGTCTCGCGAGTCGCCGCCGCGGTCTCTGGTATCATAACCAGACTGTGGTTGTTTACTAGATGTCACATATGTACTTTCGTGCGCAGAAAGCGTCTCTGGATAGTGGTACACCCCTGGGTACTGCGGCTGCAGAATCTGCTGTAGCTGCAGAAGCACGGGTTGAGGATACAGCGCCTGCGCATACAAATTAACGTTCGATTGTGGGAGCATATGGCCCTGGGCGGCTCCGTAGTGGAGCTGATCCGGCGCTTGGGGCTGCAGCGGCTCCGCCGCGCCCAAATGCGCTTGTGTGTGGCCAACGGGCAGCTGGTCAGCTTGCATTGGGTACTGGGCGGGAGGCAAAAACTGCGGCGGTTGCAGCTGCAGCAGAATGAGATAGTTTGGAAGTCCCAGCGCTGCTGTCCCTAGCGCCATGTTGGGCTGGTTTGAAGGGTTCGCCGGATTCAACTGCGCGGCCGTGTTTACTTGGCCGGACAGGAGCCCCTGGTTCGCTAGGTTCGCTAGGTTCGCTAGATTACTTAAATTACTTAGATTGGCGGCATTGGCCAGTGTAGACGTTACATTAGAAGGATTGGAAGGATTAGAAGCGTTTACAGTGTTGAGAGCGTTATGCACATGTGGCGCATGGGTTTGCTGTTGTCTGGCCAGCGTGAGCCCTAGATTAAGAGAATTATAGCCTACAGGACCAATGGGCCCGTGAGAGGAGGAGGAATGCCCCATTGCCTGGCCAGCGACATGACCTGAAGTATTAGAGGGTGTATGCGGGGTATGCGATGGTGTATGGGACGAGCTTGCGGGCTCCTTGTAGACCAAAGGAGCCGTCGAAGCCAATTGGTATTCCAAAGATGCGGTGTCGTGCGAAGACACCGCGCCTGGCTGGGCAGACATGGCCCGGTCGCCCAACGGAGACGCTGCGCTCGCGCCAGACCCTGTGGTGACTAAGCTGGGCCGTCGATAGGACCATGCTGGGGAGACATGGTCGCGGTACGTTCGAGATTGGCCCAGAGGAGGCAATGAGAAGACGGACAGCGTGGATGGGGGCGGCGCAGAAGATGGCGGTGGTTGGTCGAACTTGGTGCTGCTGGACGTGGGGCCAGACGCTCGGAGCCGTTTGTGTTTGTTAGGGGGTGAGGGCAGCATCGGAGAGTCGCATGCATCAACGGGCAGAGGGGAATTGCGTTGCCTGGGGAGGGAATGGAGAATTAGTGGGGAAATGTGCTGACGGTCAATTTTTTCCCTGCAAGAAAATTGTTTCTCGCAATTTTTGAATTTTGTCCTCTGCTGGTTTCGATTTACAGAGGGCTTGCCTATGTTTGGGAGGCTTGATAGAGATGCAAAGACAACTTTTCTGGGGAGGGCTGTTTTTTATCCCGGGAAGAAAACAACTTGAGATAAATCACTAAAAGCGGGTAGACGATTGAAAATTTCGTAACTGGGGATCGAATATAGATACTCTAATCGTTTCTGACCCTCGTGAAGGGAAATCAAACCAAAAAAAAAGATAAGAACGTAGGCCGACACACTAGTCTGATTTAGCTTGGGACCTGCTTTCGTTAGACTGATACACAAAGCACTGCGGGAGGTTATTCAAGGCAGTAATCCACTCAGGGGTAGAACTCTGCTGTTTGAAGGAACAAATGAATTGTTTAGGGAATGGAAGGTGACCGGAGTCGACGTCTCACGAGGGGAAGGTAGAATTACCAGTGCTTTAGAGAGTGTAAGTGCCCACACACCACTACAATATGTTTTTGGTGAAGAATGTTCTGAAGGACAGGAAGCCCGCCTTTATCGATCTGATAATAGCCTGCGCAGCAGCTTCTCACGTACAGACAGACAGGCAGCATGCACTGCGTGGGCGATTAGGCGTTCCGCAGATTGAAAAAATGCTTGTTTATTGAAACGTCTGCTAGCCAGTCTGTGTCATTTCTTAAATCCCTTTGGGGTTATGTTTCTCTATGTACAGTACGCATCAAGTGCCCGTGCAAACCTTATGCCGTTTACATGCCGGCTCCCTTCTCTCCATGCCGGTCCCAAACTCTGTAAATATGGCTTTACTTATCGTGCAGCGACCATTGTGGCAGGCCTTTACTAAAATAACAACTTACACATATATATCTGCCTAACTTATTTAATTCAATACTATGCGCAAAAAAAGCGCTTTTATTCAGCATTTTTTTCCGTTTGTAGCTGTATTCTATGGATTTATATTTTGTTCATTACTGTTGGCGTGATGTATTGGCAACTTGTGCTCTGTAGCCAATGAGACTAGACCGCTCCATCTTAATTTAACCTATTTGGTCGTAGCGACCAACGTACCGAGTTTCGTCAGCAAACTTGGATAGGAACATAATGGCGCCTACGCTTACCAGGCCTTTACACGATTACTCAAACTAAACATGTATTGCATTCTTAGCTTTTAGTACACTTATGTCCGTAATTTGCAGTTAAGAGGCAAAGAACATTCGATAAACCGTTATATTTCAAAAGTCATTCTTTGTTATTTGGACACAAATCCATGCGGTACATGCTATCCTGTGTCGACCCAACAATCGCCGGATTTATTGCCTTCTTCATTTTACACTTCCGTAAAGAATTGATACTATTCGAGCTTAAGCACGGATCATCGTTCATGCCAAAAAGCTTAATTGATCAAATAATTCTACGTCTTGGCCCGAAATTGGGACCAAATTATGTCATCATTTTGCAGTTCGTGTTGAAATTGTTTTCAAGAGCGGCTACAACGTTGCATCAGTATACATGGTTATGACGCCGTCGTGATCATGGACAAACAGTCTCGAGCTACAAAATCTCATGTCCTCATGCATATAGTACATGTCGTGCAGACCATGCAGGGCCTTGTTTCGTTCAGATCAGTCAAGATCGAGCTGATGTCACGCTTCCAGAACAAATTGGTTATGAGAATTTGTGTCATTTGACAACGGTAAAACTGGCGGAATTTTTCCATTAGATTGTTTTGATCAAAAACCTAATTGTTAAGCAGGATGAGCTTATCAATAGACGTTAGAACGACTTAAAAGGATCAATAGCAACGGTGCACTATTGTATCGGATCCAAATGCCGGATATGAGCAAAGCCAAGGTTAGGCATCTAAAATCTCTTCCAAGACTTGCCCGTTCGAAAGTCGACACTCAATTGTTGGCAAGAACTTGTTGCCTGCAACGGATCACTCCACATGGCCATGATTAACGAGGAAGATGTCTCTTTAGGCCAACATTATGCCGAATAGGCACAAAGAACAACACCAGTAATGCAGGCTATAAACATTAGGGCACATATGCAATACCAATGCACGCGGGTTGCATCTAGCCGATGAACACAAACCAGCCAGCTTTAGAGAAAGGCGCAAGTAATTGGTTTGATTCGAATATCTTTGTTGTTTAGTTTTTGTCGGGTATCCTTTCGCATCACGAGCATCAGGCAGGGCTGGGTTATGTGAAAGACCACATCTATACGAAGGCGAAAACATTCGTGCGCATACGTCACCTTTAAATCCAAGCCTAATTAAAGTTGACATTGACGTGATGATCCAAAATCATCCAAATATAGACAAAAAATAACTCGCGACAGGGGTACCGCATCAGTCAATTCGGGCCACAAATAGACAAAAACCAACACGCGAATTTTAGCGCGGAGGCATGTTTCTTAGATGTAGTCTCTCCATGGATCAAGGCGCCATTTTCTTTGATAGCATGTTTCAAGTATCGTGAAACTCATCCGGAACCAAATGTGAGACACCGATGGGGATATGCGCTTAGTTGAAAATTTGGTGTCGAGACCCCCAATCTGCGCCCTCGGCTTTCAGTTTCGCTCCTCGCGGAAATTAGTTTCAGCAAAACAAATTAAAAGGAGAGACAATGCGGGAATGCATTTGGCGAAAGACTGTTTTGGCCATCTGCATTACAAGCATACCAAGCTTTCCTAATTGAGAGAAAATAGACACTCGTGTGCACTTCTGACAAAAAATTTTCACCGCCATATAAATTGCTGAGTGACAAGGAACGAAAAGCATAATGACAAATTGAGAGTGCATGTATCTGATTCGGTATAAAGATTAAATTTATTTCATTTCAATCTAGCTATGAGACGACATAGATTAGTCGTCGCGAAACTTTACGTCCCACTCTTTGTACGGCATTTGTTTGCGTGCACATGCACAGACAGGAGACAAGGTACAGGTGCATGGCCGACAGTGCATCAGCATAATCATTTACGGCCATTTAAGAGCCGATAGTGCAGCCAATATAGGAGGATCTGCTGGGGTCTTCAATAACATACTGCTGGTTGATAATATGCAAATAACTGCCTTCACGCAGGGCCCTCCAATTAGACTTCGTAAATAAACGGCCAGCAATGTATGTTTCAAGCCGCCACTATCTCTGATCCAAAAAGAATTACATGTCTGTCGTGTCAATCTCAAAAGGCCAGTCATGTCTTGGTTATGTAAATTGTTTTCTCACGATCGGCACGGGGCTACGTTGCTATGCTGAATTGTATAGCGGCTTCTAACAATATTTGCTGCAAGTCTAAAAATTTCAACTGTATAATATGAAGCAAATGTGCAATGCAAATCTCGCTAAGGGCATCCTCGTGTAAGCGGTCGGAAGTGAGTGGAATGTGCGATCCGAGAAGTGTTCAGGTTTGACCTGAGGGGCAAACGACAAAGCATATGCACCTGCACAAACATGCCTCTGATTTCCTGTTTTCTTTGATGTGCATTGGTGTTAGACTCCTTCTGATTCAAAGCTACCAGGGTTCATAACATGAAGCCTAGGCACCATCTATTAGAAATTGCCTCGAGTATGTTTGTCGCGATATCTACAGAAATATGAGTCTGGTAACTAGACAGATTTATTGAGTCAGACTATCATGATATAGTTTACTTGTCTACTCAACGCGGCTATGTTGGTCCTGCGGCGCATGCACCATTTTAAAGTTTATAAGACATGCATTGGCCAGAATTGGCCTAAAAACTGACTATCTGAGCCTTTCTTTGCAGCTGGGCAAGCATCAAGGATCAAATTGAAAATGGCTGCGAACCAGGCCCCATCCGTCACCGGCCGTTTTCAACAGTTACTGTTTACTTGATTTTAGAATTGAAACACACGCGGTATAGCAGTTGTTTTCACTCTTCGTTTGCCGACGGGTTAAAATGCGGCCATGTTGCTATGGACTACTAGGTTGGATACACTGGCCTAGCAACAAGTTGAGGGCGACTAGTGGCGATTAATTCACGGCCAACTATTACGCTCAGGAGTAAGGTTCTATTGGTTCTGTTATCTTTGATTGAGAATGAAAATTTGAATCTATGAATTTGAGCTAAGTGGGTGGATTGGCATCCAAAACGTAGTGTAATTAAGATTCCCCTTTGTGTTTGCTCAGACTTGAAGTAACCAGAGGGTCAATTTGGAAACGCATATGGAGCCGCGCTAAAATAAACTTTCGGCGATCAATTATGTGTTAAGTAGGAACATACTTTTGAGTGTTGATTCACGCAGGAGACTTCACCCAGAATGCTTCTACGAGTGTGAAATTTTAAGAAAGGCTAGCATTTCTAAGATCAAAGATTTGAGGACAAAAAACTATCGGTTTATTCAAAAGAGAATTTTATATTGAATTCGAGAGAGTCCTGAAAGCAGCTGTCGGTCGCAAAGTCCTATATCCTTGACGTTGGCTAATTTTTGGAAGTGTGGCATGGAAGTGTCTGGTTGCTATGCGAATATCATTTACAATGAGGAAGATCTTTTCTAAGAAATTAGTAAGGGAGGCCTTCTTGAAAATACTATCCAGTGATCTATGGTTTACTCTGTTCAGAAAGTGACTCGTTTTCACAATAGTCAGATACAAGAAAGTGACGCCAGAAAGGAGGGCCATTGACAATCTTTCAGATCCCAGCGAGGCCCCAGCGCTTTAAAATTCACGAAACGAAAACAAGGTCTAATACCACTTATCCCTAAACACGCAAACCCCTAGTCCCTTTACAGAGCTCAATTGGCATTTCCAGAGACAAAAGACATCAGAGTGAAGCTACAGGTTTTAGTCTCAAAATCTATTAATACACATCTAATCCTCCTCATCGAACTTAGGAGCCAAGTAGAAACGCAAGTATCCACCATTAAGCACTTTGTACTCAAACAATGCAGGGGTCTTGTCCGCCAACTTGATGGTGATGGTGTTGGACAAGGAGGTGGCACGAATGATGTCGTTCAAGTACTTCAAGCCGAAAGTCAAGTCGACGGCGTTTTCCAAGTTGACCGAAACAGACTCCTCCGCATGGTCCATGTCAGTGTATGGCTTCAACACGACGGAGCCAGTTCCAGACTCACCCTCGGCGCTAAACTTGACCAGGTCCTTGGTCACGGTAATATTGAGCGACTCACTGAGATTCTTCAAATCGCGAACAATCTTGGCGAACTCCGCACTTGGCATGTTGATGACCGAGTCGTATTGCATGTCGTCAATGCGCAAGAACTCGGAGTCGATGTCCATCAACTTCAACGAGTATTCGGAGACACGCTCCTTCTTTTTGTCCTCGAAGATGGTCATCACGCTGTCTGGGGAGTCCTCGGCCAAGAGGGTCAAGAAGTCGTCATTGTTACCACATTTGATGATTTTCGAGAAAGAGTCCAAGTCAATTCCAAGGGTGATGTCACGGTCGCATCTGTACTCGGAGAACAAATTCAGGCCGACCAACAAAGACACCAATAAGACTCTGGAGTCGTCCACGGCCTGGACGGTGATTCCGTGCTCTGTGCAGTTGAAGTTACAAAGTTTGACACAGTCCTTGATGGACTCTACGATTTTCTTGAGAAGACTGGCCTCGTCAAATTTACCTTCAAGCATTGTGTGTTTTAGAGAATGGATAAGTGGTTGGGAAGTATGGAGAGGGCAGGGCCCTGAAAAGTCGCGTAGAGAGACGCGAATGGAAAGCGCGGTCACGTGACGTCTCTGGGGCTACGTGTGGCCTCTAAATGGCATTGTTTATTGGAGGCATCAATTTTGTTTCTTTTAGAAGTGAGGGTCGATTGAGCAATTTTGTGGTGTTTTGTTTTGTGTCGTAGGAGGATTCTGGATTGGTTCCTTACGAAATAGCAGATAGAGGCGGAGAGGCATGCGTGTTATATACAATATAATTATGAGAAAAGATGCAATTTTATGAAATGTTATCGATTTAGTCAATTTATTTCCATCGTCGAGGGCTGGCGATAGTTTTCTTGTGTAGTCAATTTCAGCGCGTGTGTGCAATTTGCAACCAGTTCTCAATTTGCAACCGGCTCTCAATTTGCAACCGGTTCTCAATTTGCAGCCTTGCTCCATGCTCCAAACAAAGTGATGTGATTACGGAGCAGTAGCAATTCGAAAAACGTTGGAAGTCCTCTCTATTGAGGTCCATAGAATGTACCAACTGTTGGCTTATAAGAGGCAGGGCCCTCAGCTCAAGACTAATTATCTTTAAAGAAACTGTGGGTTCAACTTTTGACCGCTTTCGAAAATCATCATAAAGGCATCATTTTGTGTTGGCAGCAAAGATCTCAAATAACTTTTATGAAAATTTTAAATTATTTGGGCCCAGTTGAACCCTTATTTACGTACTCAATTTTGACTTATCCCATCAAGAACCACTATAAGGTATTGAGAGCAAAAGTGACAACGCTATACTTGATGCAATCTCTATTTAGGTTATTCTGTCAATTTGCGGTTTCAGCGAAGAAATGATGGGCTCACCAGCTGAAACGAGCCAATCAGAGAACCGCAATTTCAACAGCCTTGTGACTGTCTAAGCAAGGACACTCAGCAGAAAACATCATTAATCATATTCACTGAATCTCGCCATCCTCGTCTAACTTAATAGCAGCCATTTGAATTCCATGCACAGCTTTCAAAACCACACACTTTACTTGAAGTTCGCCTAGCCTTCACCATAAGCGCCGTAATTAATTGCCGTAAAAAAAGCCTAAGATTCAATTCTACGTATTTTAAATCCAAAGCATTTGCTGCAAGCCCTGGAGACTCTTTTCTACGAAATACGTCTGAAGCAGCTAAATACATGCCAAGTCACAACTTAGTTCGGATCACAACTAAACTTCCAGATGTTAATTGGTTATATTCGACAAGCTGTTTTTACACATTTGTCAATGTATGCCGCTCACGAAAACGTCTTTTCCAATCTTCTTACTTCTTCTTCCCACCGAAGGCTAAGAAATTTGCAAGTTTCGAAACTACATTTCCTGAACGTTTGACAACGCTCTGAATCTCAAGAATCTTATAATCAATCTGATCACCAATAATACACTGCTAAAATTACTTCTTTTCACTGAGTTCCTTCCCCCAGCGGAACAAATCGCGCTTGTATTTGTCCGCCTTGACGATGCCGTTTCGGATCGTCGTGAGATTTTTAATACACTCGTGCTGTCTCTGAATGCTCACCTGGAGATAGTTACGCAAGTCCTGCTTGAGGATCTCGAGCGGGTCGTCGTCCTTTTCTTCGTCTTCCTCCAACTGTTTTTGCTGTTGCCGCTCGAAAACCTCGATGGACTTCGGGAGGCCAAAGAACGGATCTGTGATTTTCACTTTCTCTTCGGCGGCGACTCCTCGCGTAATCCTTTTGTATGTAGGCGAATCCTCTCTTTCCGCGTCAGCGTCTGCGGTTGCGGGAGTGGAATTCGTGGCGGTTCCCGTTGCGGCTGCGGCTTCTGTTGTGGAGGACGCAGCTGTTTCTGATGGTCCCTCGCCATTTTCTTGGTTTGGAGCCCCGAGAGTAGAGTTATTTGCACTGGAGCCTGCGCCGGCGGTCTCCGAGTCGTCTAGTCCGTGGTCGTAGACTGGAAGCTCCATGTTGTCCTCCAATTGGAAGTACCAGTCTTCTCCGTCCAACACCTGCAACAACTTGTTGAACTGATTTAGCGTGTTCTGCTCAATCTCGATCGAGTGAATTAGATCAGACGCCAACGTGGCAAGACACGTCAGTTTGTATGTTTTCAGTATTGCCGGATGTGTGGCCACTTCGCTGGGGTGGGCTAGAGGCGCCAAGATCTCGCTCAAACGTAATTTTTTCAAAGGGTTCTCTTCGTTGTCGCCCTCGTTATCCTCGCCGTTTTCCTCGCCGCTGCCGTTTTCGTCGTGCGAGTCCTCGTCCTCTGAGGAGAGCTCGTCCTTTTGTGATCCTGTGCTGTAGAAGTCCTGCCAACGGCGCTTGTTGCGGTAATTGCTTCTTTCGATGGCATCGTTCGTCAAAACGAGGTGGTTGCTTCCATTGTATTCTACGATTTTCGGCGTTAGGGCGCTGGAGCCGGTTCTGCTTTGGGGAGTTGGGAGCTTGTGGCCACGAGTGGATACCGGTAAGTCCGAGTGAGACACGGGTTTTTCGGCCCGTGTGAGGAGCGCCAGTTTGAACTTGGAGATCACATCGAGTGATCTGCCATCGAGCATTTTTGGAGGTGTGTGGCGGACGGGACGTGGAGATTGGTGGGGAATGGGTGATGGAGAAGAGGGAGCTCTATTGGGGTGTGGGTCACGTGACATGTGTGAAACTGGTGTTTGAACGAGGGAAGGTGGGTTTAGTTCGATTTTCAATTTGGGGTTTTATTGAGCTGCGAATTATGTACGGGTTTCTGGTTGTCTCAGCTTGTGGCGGTCCAGCTTGCGGTGGTCTTGTGGTTGTTTATTGGGGTTTCTCTCTTTCCCAAACGAGTGTCTTCAGTCCGACACCAATTCCTGCTGAATGAAGAAAACTCAAAAATATTTCGCATTTCAGCAGCAAAAAGAGAACGGCTGCGATTCGAGCCGCGCTACGTTCACTTTCAGCGCCGCCCACGTCTAGCCTCGGCTAGGTCCAACGCTAGTTCCTCAAAATCAAAAATTTCAGCAGCAGATTCCCTCTGTTTTCTACCAAAATTCTACGGTCTACCTCTATGTACTCGCTGCTCCTTCACTGCGTGTTGTCTATTGATCCCCGAGTTCAAACCGTCATTGGCTCGGAGGCAGTGATCTGGTCAAGAAAAGCAATTCTTGTAAACAGCCGCTCCAGAACAGGCAAAATCAAGCGGAACGCATCGCTGCCATTTAGATAGTACCTGTACATGCGCTTCGTTCTTAGGAAGCCAAACAGCTCGTACAACAGCAAAGCGGCGTCGTTGGAAGTCTCGGTCTCCAACATGATCTCGTCCACATGGTCCCACTCGATCATTTTTTCGACCCCCAACTTGACTAGTTTCTTGGCGATCCCGCGTCCGCGGTATTTGGGCTCGATGACCAACATGCCTATGTAGCCACGCATTCGGACGTCCCGATGCGTCCCGACCTTACATATTAGCACTCCGATGATGTCTTCTGAGTTCTTCTCGCTCACCAAGAAGCAGTATTGGGGCCACTGGTGGAAAAAGTACCAGTACACGTAGATGGAGTATGGCTCGGATAGGTTGGCCGAGATGAGGTCGCTGACGGCCTCGAACTGTTGTTTCGACGCCGGATCGAACGAGAAGTATCGAAGGTCGTCCACGGTCACGTTCACGTGTGCGACGGGCATAATTTTGCGGTGGTATTAGGATATGGGAGGAGCCGACTTGAAACCGCTACGCTGTGAGGGAAGTGGAACATGACTATATCGCGTCGCCAAAAAACCCGTCATTTTAAATTACTAGAATTAAAACAAAATTGATTACATTACATTTTCTGCCCTTTTCTGCCTTTTGCTGCTCTTTTGTGCTAAATTAGGTTATGCGAGCTCTACGACTGTTGACTGACTTAAATACGTTGTGGCTCGTATTTGAGGGTGACGCTTTAGGCGCACGTCTGAAGAACCCTCAAATGCAAGCTCAATCGAAATCAATAAAAACAAAAATTGAAATGAAACATTGAACTTTTTTCCACGTGCGTCCCCTTCCCGGGCCTCCGCTCGGACTGGTGGAAAGTCCGAAACCTGGGGTACCCGGTTGAAATCGGGAGCCTTTCGGCTTTAGTTACACGCGGCCGTTCAAAAGAATGGAATCGAATAATGAAAAATATATGCGTTTACAGGGTTCTACTTGCTAGTGGGGTTGTCTGTGCCTGAGCACGTTGTCACATCCAACGATGGAGAAAGTAGAATTTGAAGATAAAAGGGAGTCTAGAAGAAAGAAATTGAATTCAGGATCCCATTTTAGACGCGTTTGTAAATGCTTGCGACTTGTTTAGGAGCTGTCTAGAGAGGAAGAAAGATCAACGGGATGTCAAGTACTCGCCAAATTAAAGGCCACAAAGATATAACGACAAAACAATCAATTTGTTAAAAAAGCGAAAGAGAGAATAGCGCCATTTATATAAATTCTTTAGTTCATCGCACAACCAAGGGCCAGATTTATGCCCTTAGACGGCAGTGTCAGGTAAAGGTATATCTACCCGTCGATCATTCGTCTGCGCGTCGATCGATTCCATGAGTAGGTTTTTGGAGTTTCGACGAGATAGAGAGTGAGTTGCTCGCCAGAAGCTGCAAGATGCTGAGCGGAAGTCACAGCCACTCCATTTTCGAAAAAGAAAAAGTTTCTTTGTTCTTGATTGAACGAAAAAACTCTGGATTACTTCGTGCTACAGGGAATGGCGCCGCTTGGGTGTAGAAACCGTGAAGCCCACAATCTGTCGAATCTAGTAGAATTAAATTAAAACTTCGTAGTTCAAATTACCAGAAAAACCGCTTTTCAAACATGCTTAACACACGTTCTATCGTAGTTCACATAGGTCCGGTTACAAAGCAACGGTTGCAAAACTGCGGAAAAACGTCATTTTCCCGGCTAGATATATCACGACACTTCCCAGCAGCACGTCCGCCAACTCCGGCCGAGTTTCAGAGACACACCACAGCAGAATGGCACCCGATAACAATCTCGAATTCTATGCGTTTGGAGGGCCATGCACACATCAGTCCACAAGCAGCAACCGCTGCCCAGCCTCGCAGCACCACCATGCACCATAACAGCATTTTCCAGAAACAGTGAAACCTCTCTACACCATGCGCTGAAACGTTTTATTCTACGACTGGCGAATGGGGAGCTACATATTTCCAGGGCAGCACAGCCAAGCAAGCTGCAAAAAATAAGGGCACTTCCGCGCAACCAAACACAAGCAAGCCAAATGGCAGAATCCAACTCACAGCTCAAAACTCGCAACTCACAACTCACAGCTCACAACTCACAACTCAACTCACAAACCTACTGTCCAACACGTCACTGTGCTTTCCCGCCTAGCACAAGGTTGCAATTGATGCGCTTGTAAGTCCGCATGCGGGTTCCTGCAGGACGCTCCCGGAGCGGAGTGCTCCCTGCCAGACCACGATTTGGCAAACCCCGCGAAAAGTATATAAAAGCGACGGTTCCCGCCAGCCCGTTTCAAATTTTCCAAGTGTCTTAGTTCCAACTACCACTAAATCCCCCACTCAACAACAAAACACATATCATCATGGCTGAGGTTATCAAAAAGTCCGGTGTCATCTACGGTGACGACGTCAGAGCATTGTTCGACTACTGTCAAGAGAAGGGCTTCGCCATTCCAGCCATCAACGTGACCTCCTCGTCCACCGTCGTCTCTGCCTTGGAGGCCGCCCGTGACAACAAGTCCCCAATCATCTTGCAGACCTCCCAAGGTGGTGCCGCCTACTTCGCCGGTAAGGGTGTCTCTAACACCGACCAGAACGCTTCCATCAGAGGTGCCATCGCCGCTGCCCAATACATCAAGTCCATTGCTCCAGCCTACGGCATCCCAGTCGTTTTGCACACCGACCACTGTGCCAAGAAGTTGTTGCCTTGGTTCGACGGCATGTTGGAGGCCGACGAGGCCCACTTCAAGGAGCACGGCGTCCCATTGTTCTCCTCCCACATGTTGGACTTGTCCGAGGAGACCGACGACGAGAACATCGCCACCTGTGTCAAGTACTTCACCAGAATGGCCAAGATGAACCAATGGCTCGAGATGGAGATCGGTATCACCGGTGGTGAGGAGGACGGTGTCAACAACGAGCACGTCGACAAGGAGTCCTTGTACACCTCCCCAGAGACCGTCTTCGCTGTCCACGCCGCCTTGGCTCCAATCTCTCCAAACTTCTCCATCGCCGCTGCCTTCGGTAACGTCCACGGTGTCTACAAGCCAGGTAACGTTGTGTTGAGACCATCCATCTTGGGTGAGCACCAAGAGTACGCCCAGAAGCAACTCGGCGGCAAGAAGCACCCATTGTACTTGGTCTTCCACGGTGGTTCCGGCTCCACCCAAGAGGAGTTCGACACCGCCATCAAGAACGGAGTTGTCAAGGTCAACTTGGACACTGACTGTCAATACGCCTACCTCACCGGTATCCGTGACTACGTCCTCAACAAGAAGGACTACATCATGACCCAGGTTGGTAACCCAGACGGTGAGGACAAGCCAAACAAGAAGTACTTTGACCCAAGAGTGTGGGTCAGAGAGGGTGAGAAGACCATGTCTGCCAGAATCGCCGAGGCTTTGAGCATCTTCCACGCCAAGGACCAATTGTAAATTCTTAAATAGGAAATGAAAGTATGAACGTATGAGGGTGATGTAGGTTTGAGATGAAAACTTTTGAAAGATTTGTTTCAAGGATTTAGTTTCAAAAGGTTAATTATGAGATTCAGTTTTGAAGAATTAGCTTTGAAGGATTTAGTCTTAAAAGATTGGTTTGAAAGCATCAGTTTCAAAATTGAGCTTTGAATGGTTTTGAGAAGTTCAGTTTTGGAAGATTTGTATTTAAAGTTAGTGATAAGATTAGTTTCGGTGACGTTATGATATTGTAGATCAGAGAAGCGCCGAAGTTTCAAGCGCACATAGCACGAGTGAACCGGCCTAACCAAAATCAATAATTGTGTAATTACTTGTTGGTTTACGCCCCCTATAGGTAGAAGGGCAGGGCTTCATACATGGACCCTGGCGCTGAAGCACAGACGGCTCTTGGACCAATAAATCAATACATACAAACTAATACAAACCACTACAACCCAATAGAAACTAATACTACCCAATACATCCCAATACACCAATACATCCAATACATCCCAATACACCAATATATCCAATACATCCCAATACATTCTCTATCTTGATGTTCATTACTATATACATTATGGCTTCTCCTGAAGCATACTCTGCACCTTCTGGTACTCTGGCATCTTGTCCGGCTGCATCTGGTACTGGACGTGACGGGCAATGTTGGCGTTGGCCATCACATACTTGGCCACACATCTGTCGACGCACGACGCTTCTCCGGTGTTGATGTCGCCCTCTCCGTACTCTGGGTAGATGCACTTTTCTCGACACTGGCGCAAAACAGCGTCGAACGTCGACGCCATCACTGTATACTGGACCTCTGCGAGCCTGACCTTCTCGGGATCGACATCGATATGCGAGTACTGGCCCGTGTTACCTAGAAAGTAGGACATTTGTGATCGAATGTGGAAGGACCGGCTATGTACGGGGAATCCGGAATGTACGAGGGGAATATGCAGATCGACGAAAAGCTCGTAAATGTACAGAGAACTAGTGTGGGCGCAGGCACGGGGCAAGAGGGTGTGTTTCACCGTCTCGTTGTAATTTGTTCAAGCGAGGTGATGGGCTGGGGAGGAATATGGGGAACTGATGAGCACGCCAAAATTTGCGTTTTCGTTTCTAAAATTGGAAAACCATTATTGGATAGGATTCCTGCTGTCCTTTTTGTAAATTTGCTTTCCGTTCTCTGTTTGGCTGAGTCCAGCTGTTGCAACAGATCCACAAGACTCGAAACCGGGGGGCTGGAGATTCATTGAAGAAGTCGAACGTAGGAAAATGTTTCCTATTTCAGATTTATTTTTCATTTGATTTTCAAAAAAAATTCAGTCGTGTCAACCCACACGAGGCTCAGGCTGCTGCCCTAGGAAAGTACGTGAACCAACGGGCTCCTAACACAATTAAGCTTCGGCAAGTGCCCATAACCGATTCTCGTAACCAATTCTCATAACCTCCGCTGAAAGTTTATAAAACCACCCGAAACCCCTCGACATCCCGATCCTGGCTGTCCCCATCGCCCTCATCTCATCCGTCCTCCAAGATGCATGTTCTCCTCACCAACGATGACGGCCCTCTTGACGACCGCAGCTGCCCCTACATGAAGTACTTTGTGGACGAGATCAAACGATCCACCGACTGGACCGTCCTGATTGTGGTCCCCAACCAGCAGAGGTCCTGGATTGGCAAAGCCCATTTCGCAGGAAAGTCTCTCTCCACTACATACATTTACACGGTGGACTCCACCGAAACGGTAAATAGCAACATCAATAAATTCGAGGGCCCCTTCGATGCCCCTCAATTACTGTTGGTCCTGCAAGGGTACCAGGAATGGGCGTTGATCGATAGCACCCCAGCTGCGTGCGCAGATATCGGTCTCCATCACTTGGACAGTAGAAAAAAACCTGTAGATTTGGTAATTAGTGGTCCCAACTTCGGCAAAAACGCCGGCAACTTGTACATGTTGGCCAGCGGCACCGTCGGCGCCGCTATGGAGGCGGTTACACATGGCACCCGGGCCATAGCGTTGTCGTACGAGTTTCGCGACTTGAACCACAACTTCGACGTTCTCAAAGAGGCCAGTAAGATCTCTGTGAAGCTCGTGACCCATTTGTACGAGCAGTTGCGTCAAAACCCACAGATTGATCTATTCACTGTTAATGTTCCCCTCATTCCATCGCTTAAGCTTGGGTCAACGAAAATCAAGTACGCTCCAATTCTTCAAAATACGTGGACATCAATCTACAAGCCTGTTGGCGACGGTAAATACGTCTGGGCGCCCCGGTTCGATGCTGTTGCAGAAGACGGCTTGAAAAGCGAGAAACACTCCGATTCTAGGGTCCTAATTGAAGACGGCATCAGTGTGACGCCTTTAAAGGCTGCCTTCAGAAGCATCGAACCCTTCTCGGGTGAAATCGATCTTCTGGACAGCCCGGCGCTGGACGAACCAATACTTTTGATTACTATCCCCTCAGACGCTTATATCTTCGAGCCTGTTTCACAAGCATTCAAGCTGCTTGGGTTCCAAGTAGAAACTGACGCTGAAATTCTTGCAAATTTTGCTGGGAAGAACTCCCGCGTGTTCCATTTTTGCGAGTACGAAGACGTCGATTTGGACTTGGTTCAGGAACACACGGCTCGCTACTTTGTTCCTACTTATATTTATCGTAAAGCACTCATCAGAAAGCATTTTCTCGCAAATACTGTGCAACATTTCGTCGCCAAGAACCCGCAATCGATCTTGAACGACGCGTTCCCTCCCACGTACCATCTTAATGTGGACTACGCGGAGTTTTTGGACGACTCGCTAGATGAGGCGTATGAGTTGCGTTGCCAAATAGAGGAAGGAGAGAAAACGTGGATTTTGAAACCCAGCATGAGCGACAAGGGCCAAGGAATCCGGATCTTCAAAAGCATCGACCAATTACAGGCCATTTTCGACGAGTTTGACGAAGGAGTCGAGACCGACGATGAAGAAGACGACGCTGAGGAGAATAACGGTATTATTGTCTCCCAGCTCCGTCACTTTATCGTCCAAGAGTATCAAAGCGAGCCGCTCCTTCTCTCTCAATACAACAACCGCAAATTTCACTTGAGAGTGTACATTGTCAGTTGCGCAAACCTCAAAGTGTTTGTGTATGAGAATATCTTGACTCTTTTCGCCGGAGAACCGTACGTTTCTCCGACTGAGGACGACGCGGAGATGATTGCCTTAGCGGGACATTTGACCAACACCTGTCTTCAGGACGGCACCAATCCACTTGTGGTTCCATTTTGGGACCTTGAGGGTGTCGGGGCGAAGGAAAAGACCAAGGTTTTTGAGCAAATCAAGGAAATTTCGGCGGACTTGTTTTCGGCGGCGAGCTCCGTTGACAAGATCAATTTCCAGCCAATGGACAATGCCCTTGAGATTTTTGGTGTGGATTTTCTTGTTAACTCCGATTACTCCGTGAAGCTCTTGGAGGTGAACTCGTATCCAGATTTCAAGCAAACTGGCGCTGGGTTGAAAAAGATTATATACGATTTGTTCAGGGGTGTTTCCGAGTGCGCAGCTCGGGAGATGTTTGAAATGAATACCGATGAAAGCAGCGCTGCCAATTTGTTACACCAAGTGCTTTGATAGCGCTGAGTGATAAAAGTACATTGATTCTCAGAAAATAGTACATTGAGAGCTTTAATAGATAATAATGAGATAATTGAGTGTAGAATTTTTGGTAGTTTTAATTTGAGATGGGGGCTCGGCGAACACCTTGTTCGTGTTGGTTTAGTTTTGATTTGAAAAGTGAAGCCGAAGTGAAGCAGATAAGCGCGCCCAAGAATGTTGAAGTGGCTTCAGTCCAGTACGATCTAAGTGTTCAAGGGAAGTCATTTTAATACGATTGATTGCATTTCGCGTATATGTTTTTGCGCAGAAATAATTGTGTGGCTGAGCGCTGGTCTCTTTCGGATCCGACCGGGGAGATCAGAAAGCGAGATACCAGCCGAAACACAAAAAAGAATTATTTCAAAAATCGTAAGAATTAGTGAAGTAGGTCTACTTGTCTCATCATGCTTCGTGTGTCTCACAGGACCCTTATAGACTAGGCAGCGTTAAACCATGAAACAATTAATCCCTCTCAATCTGGTTTCTGAAATCCAAAAAAAAGAATATAAAAAGTCGCTACATCTACATAATTACCACTACCACAACTACAACCACTACAACTAATTCACTTACCACTTACCACTGCACTACACTGAACACACCGCAACACACACAACAACCAACGAACCCAAACAAAACGCAAACGACCCCAAAACCTCAAGAAACACTTTTCCCGAACCGCTCATTGATTTAATTCCCCAGCCTATTAATCCGGATCTGCGTCACGTGACCAGAAAGAGCGTGCGCACACCGACTTTACCCCGACAAAATGCCTTGGAAAAAGATGAAAAAAAGCCACATAGCAAGACAAACCGCTTATTTGCACATCCCGCCTCGGAGCCGAGTTTCTTCATTGTCACACACCCCGACGACCGTCTGCAAAACCTGTGTGATAGCGTAATTTTTTTATCCCGAAAAAAGAAGCTCCCATCCGTCTCACGTGAACAACCGAACCCCTAGAACCAAAAGGAAAAGAAAGGTCGCGACCAATTGTGGAACCTTCCTAGAACCAGTCTAGCCCTTGAATTCGCCACTTCTCCGTAGTTTTTTTGTTTGTGTCTAGATCTCTCAGGACCCCCAGGACTGAAATATCTACCGCCACAGCACAGAACACAAAGGAGCGTTTTTTATAAAGGCCGGAGGTATATATAGTACTGCCACCCCGTAGCATCTGGGCCATGTCACAACGAAAAACATATAAGAAGAAGGCCGGCGCCGCCGCTGCCTCCACGCCTACATCCGCCTCGGGCGCCCCCGACCAGGTGAAAACGTTACACGAGATGTTTCCCGACTGGGAGGCCGACGAGTTGGCCGCGTTGTTGGCCGAGCACAGTAACGACTTGGAGATCGTCATCGACTTGATTGTCAACCAGAAGGTGTCCAAGTGGGAGCCGATAAAGAAGGAACCCAAGACCAAGAGAAGAGACGACGCGGCCCAGAACGACGCGCACTCTCACGCGGCTGCTCCGACCCAACCACATATAAATAGTCATCCGGAGAAGAAGCGCGAAAAGAGAGCCGGCGCCGACAGACCGGACAGAGCCGACCGCGCCGCCAACAAAGAGAGACGCGAGAAGAAGCCCGCCAAAAAGGACGCCGCCGCCGCTGCTCCCGCTGCCTCTGCATCCTCCACCGCCGCATCCGCAGCCGCGCCATCCTCTACATCCACAGGCGCTGCTCCAGGAGGCTCCTGGGCATCGGCGTTGTCGAAGGACGCGCTGAAGGGCAAGAAGCAGCGCGCTGAGGGCGACGAAAAGGACGCCTCTGCTGCTCAAACGGCCGCTGCCGCCGAACCTGCCGCCGAGGCCTCCGCCGCCGTCGAGCCCTCCGAATCCACTGAATCCACCAACACCAAGTCCACCAAGTCCAAATCCGCCAAAAACAGCAAATCCTCTAGCGCGGCTGCCGCCGCGCCCGCCGCCGAGGAGCCTGAAAAGACCCAGCCTGCTCCTGCCACATCATGGGCCCTGGCCATCAAGCCAAAGGCCAAGCCTCAACCTAAAAAGGTCCAAACCGAGCAAGCCGTCGAGATCCCAGCCGAGGAGGCCACGCAACAGGAATCGCTTCTTGTTGTTCCAGAAGGAGCCGTCGAGACCCTTGCACCAGACGTGGAGGCCGTCACCGAGCCCGCACAGGAGCCCTTGGCCGCCGAGACTGCCGCCGAGGCTGTTCCGGAAGTCGCCGAGGCTCCCGCTGTGTCCGTCGTCGAGTCCGAGGTTGTTTTGCCCCAGCAGGTGAACAACGTTGGTGTCTCGTTTGGCTCGCTCTCCGTCCAGGCACAGGAGCCCGAGCCTGTCAAGGAGGAAGCTGCCCCTGCACCTGTCGCTGAACAGAGCCAGCCACAAGCTCAAAACCAAGCGCAAGCTCAACCACAAGCGCAGCCCCAGGCGCAGCCACAAGCTCAAAACCAAGCCAACTACGGTTATGAGAAACCCGCTTCGAGCCAGGGCTACGACTACTACTCCCACTACCAGACGCAACAGCAGTTCCCTCAACAGGTCGCCGCCGGCACCATGCCCACCCAATTCGGCTACCCCTCGTTCGACTACTCCGCCGCCTACGGCCAGGTGGCCCAGGGTGGCTTGGAGTCCATGGGTAGCACTGCATACTACCAGGGCAACGTCAACGCTCCTAACGGCGACAACAGCGGAAACGCCTCCAACGCTGCCGTTCCTGGCGCCGCTGGTCCCGGTGCTGCCGGCCCCGATGCCCAGGCCAAGGCCAACGTCGACATTTCCCAGTCGCCATTGGTCTCCCACCCAATGAACCAACAAGGTTTGCAAAACCCACAACAACTGCAGCAGATCCCCGGCGCTGCTCCGTTTGCATACCCTAACTACTACAGCTACTACTACAACACTCCATTCTACGGCAACGGCGCCGGTATGGCCGCTGCGCTGAACTCCGCCTACGGCATGCAACAGCCCCAGACGCAGCAGCACGCCCAGGCTGCCCAGCAACAGCAGCAACAACACCAGCCACACCAGCAGGGTCGCCAAGGAGGTAGCGAAAACGGCGCTGCCGCTCAAGAGGGCGCCAACGGTGCTGACCACGCCAGCGCTCAAAACGTGGCTTCTTTGCAAGCTGCGCAGGCTGCCAACCAGTTCTACGCCGCCCAGTACTACGGTAACCCTAACCAGTATGGATCCAGAGCCGCTTATCCATACAGCGGATACCCAGCCACCCAGCCATACCCTCAAAACGGCCAGGCCGGCGAGCAGGGCGAGAGCCAGCAGGGACAACAGCAAGGCCCAGTTCCTACTGGCGGCGCTCCACAGTACCCACAACAAAGTGGCCAATATGCTGGATACCAACAGTATCCACAATACGGCAGCTACCAAGACAACAGCCAGTACCGGGGATGGTATTAAACAAAGGGTGTTTTTTTTGGCAATGACACTTGTTAATGGAATTATGTAAGGTATGTATGAGTAACGTGCTTAATTGGAAAGCTGTGTAGATTGTTTTTGATGTATTATTTGTAAACAGTGAATTTGATGTAATTCAGGAAGTACTTTGAGCTCCGGCGTTTCGAGGAGAAATTTAAAAATGTGCCGTATTTGTTCGGGCCTTTCCATTGTTGTCGAAACTGACTTGAAATTTCGTTTGAGGTTGGAAATTGTTTCTTGTGGTCGGCCTACATTTCTAGTTGTTTTGGCTCTGTTTGATTTTCTGTCAAAATTTAATGCCTTCATTAATTATAGAGCGTTTTTTAGCACCTAAATACGTCTTTATGTTCTCGGGCCAGCTCGTGTTTCGGCAGCGCTGGGAATTAAAATCACAACCAGAAGAATTTCGAACTAGGCTGTGGCTAAATTATTTTGCACACTTTCTTTTAGGAGTGTTGCAGGGAACTGATTTCATTGATGCGATTGTGAACGTGGTTCTGAATGTACCTGATTTTTATTTCGTCTTTTTCGCTTTTACTGTAATGACTACCTGGCTCATGTAAACTATAAACGTACGACATCTGCACATGTTTTGAGAAGTTACAAATAAAAAATTAATTTTTTTCTATTTATTCACACATGAAAATCTTTAATGTCGTTATAAGCTCACGCAAAAAGTCTCGACATGAAAGCTTTATTAGAATTCGAGCTTATCCTGACTGCGCCGGGGCCTGGAACGACAGCAAATAGACCAAAATTTTTTCGGCTAACTGAATTAATGACCATAAGTAAATCGGCTTTAGCAGAATTGAATATTTGTGACTTTAGTTTTCTTACGTTGCATACTCTTATCAAGGCCGAACATCTTGGCCCTCCAACTCCGGCGCAAGACGGACCAAATTGTATTTTGAAAAGTTGAAAACCGCAAGCTTTCCTGTTCATAATTCTAACCTTCCTAAAGTTAAGGAAAGGGCCCATAGTAAGAATGGATGATCGGGAAGACGCACAATGAAATTCAAATTAATTTTTCAAACAATAGCCGCAGCGCCTGAAGCAACTGCAACTACAGCGAGGGCGTAGCGGTGCCAGGTAACATGTCCCAAATAGGAAACGTTTCCGCAAACCAATGACATAAACCAAAGACAGAAAACAAAATACTACCAGAATTAACGACCTATATTTGCCCCAAAGCCTTAAACAGCCCGTAGTGTGTTTCATTGTGGGGTGGGGCGGACAAAACCAACTGAAGAACCACGGCTACAATCAAAACAAAATCCCGCAACAAAATTGAAAACTCCAATCTAAATAATTCACAATTTGCCACGGATTTCCTCTTCTGTCTCCTCGCGCGTTGCTCGCCCGTCGCCTTCCCCATATGCTACTACAATGCCAAGTACCCACCACCAACCCAATGTCACTTCCACGTGCCGCCCACAACGACGACCCAATTTCTTTTGCTTTCCCTACCGTCCGCAAAAGATGGCCCACCATCTTGGAGGGCGCAATTTCGGACATCAACAAGCACGTGGCTGCTGATCCCTCTGCTGAAAAATGTGGAGAGCACGTCTCCGGCAAGATCCAGGCGCTCCTCGACGCTTTCAAACAGGACAAGCAGATCGAGCCATTCACAAACGAGCAGGTTGCGCAGTTCCCGCATCTTGCGGAGTACAACGACGAATTGGCCAAGTTTGGAGCCGTTTCGTGGCTCTCTGCCCCATGGCTCTATTCTGAGTGCTACTTCTACCAATTGTTGGAGGTGTGGTTCAAGGAAACCACCCACCTCAAAGAGTTCGACGTTTTTGAGTTGTTGAAGAACCAGACGTTCGAGCAGTCCTCCTTTGGCGTGCTTGAGCTTTGTAAGAGATACGAGGTGCTCGGGAAGCAATTGGCCAACGGCGCTGCAGACAAGGAGGCGCTCAAGTTGTTGTTCATCGAGTTCGCGGACATCTCTTTGTGGGGAAATGCCACCGACTTGTCGTTGCTTGCTGGTAATGTCACTTTGGAGGACATCAAGAGCGTCCAGGGCGCCGAGGTGAGAAAAAAGAACGAGGAGAAGATCTTGGTCAACGATATCGAGAGCGCATGGGAGCACCTTTCCGCGCAAAAAGCCGCTAGAATCGACTTTGTCTTGGACAACTCGGGCTTCGAGCTCTTCGCAGACTTGTGCATGTCGCTCTTTGTTTTAGACTCGGGGATCGCCGAAAAGGTGGTCTTGCACTGCAAGGAGATTCCTTGGTTTGTGAGCGACACCATGCCGAAAGACTTTGTTGGCTTGCTTGAGCAGTTGGAGGATCCTGCTTTCTTTAGCGAGATCCACCAGCTGGCCGCCGACAAGCAGTCGATCGAGTTCTTGTCTTCCAAATTGAGACACTACGTAGCAACGGGCCAAATTTCCACCCAGCACCATCCATTCTGGACCTCTTGTAAGGAGTTCTGGTACATCCCAGATGTTTCTGACTTGTATGAGGAATTGAAGAAGTCCGACTTGATCATCTTCAAGGGTGATCTCAACTACAGAAAATTAACGGGAGACTTGAACTGGGACACGACTACTCCTTTTGTCACCGCCATTCAACAATTGGCTTCTCTGGGCCTTCCTGTTTTGGCCTTGAGAACATGCAAGGCTGATGTTGTGGTGGGCTTGCCAGCCGGCGTCAATGAGAAGTTGATTGAAACTTATAAGGAGATGGGCAATGATATTGGTGAGCATTGGAAAGCTTCTGGAAAGTGGGCCGTGATCAGTTTCTCCAAGGGCGCTTAGAACTAGATACTTGAATAAATTAGAAAGAAAACTGCTTTGTATGTTGATTTATTGTTCGATTTGAAATTAAGTATAAACGATTGTGGAGTTGAATTGAAATTTGTTTAATAGAGTGCGTTGGTCTCTCAAATGTAAACGGAGTAGCGCTGAGAGACATTCGTTGTGTTCCATTGATGATATACTGCTTTTTCGAGAGAATGCCCATGGCATTGACAATAATATAATCCTTTCAGACGGTTGCCTCACCATCAATTCAAACGAAGCAAAGCACAGTGCCTAACTGAACAGAAGGGATAGTTCTTTTTTGAACAACTTTAACTTTGAAACGTGCATCGATCAAGTAGCTAGCACAGTCCCTAGGCCAGCGCTAGTTTACAATGGATGTTTCTAAGGGATCCCAACATGCAGCGCCCATTTATCAATAATCGACAGTCAATTTATCTCTACTTCTACATCTCTTCGTACCCTCATAATATTAATCCCATATTTACGGTGGCTAAGCCGCCGGAGAAGGCCTCGAATTCTACGTCAAGCAGCTGAGGCCCTCTAAGTAACAATCTCTCTTACACGGTTTTACAGTAGCGTTATTGATGTCATAAGCCTCTACGCCCTAAGACCAAAGCCCAACACCTTAGACTCTTCGCATCTCTGCACGACTGAAGCTTAAGCCGCCTCTACTACTCAGACATCGTATCTACGGCTCGCCGGACTTTCTCGAGTTACATGCAACAATCTTGAATTTGTCCACCATGAGATCGCTGTCGTTGACGTCATTGTTGGACATGTCGGTCATTTTAATTGCCACATTCTTTATTATAAACGTCCACACGTCATCGCAAAACCTATATGTGTGCAAATCGCCCTTGAAAGAAATCTTCGACTTGCACATTGATCTCTCCGCCTTCAAGCTTTCGGCAATGATCCGGTCGAAGTTGTTCAAGACCCTCATGGCTAGCTGTGGCTGGATCTTCTCGTCGCTAATGAGCGTATCGAGGGCATCGGCCAATGCGCTGCCGACGGCGCTTCGACGGTACAATTCGTAGTATGCGGGGGCACTCATGAGTTATTCTGGCGGGGTTGACGAACAGCAAAAGAGCCTTAGATAAGTCGGGTTTATCGTGGGGGATGCACACTAACCTGACACAAACGCACGGTGTACGGGTGCACGAGATGTACGGGTGTTTCATCCATTTGTAAGTGCAGTGCTTCGTCTGTCCAACCTGAAACATCAACGATCCCAGGGACCAATTTTCCAATATGCAGCCAGAGGGCGAGTTGACCGTGCGACAACGGTACCAGCGTGCTATTGCCAAGCTCCGTGCCATTGAGAACTCTCCAGAGAGGCAAGACTCGGAGTCGTACCAAAAAACACTTTGGCTCGTGATCAAGGAGTTTCTGACCATCGAATTGATCGTGCATAGTCTTTCCCTATTTAGCAGTAACGAGGAGCTACGTGAGATCAACTCTGTGTATTTACAGTTCATCTCCATTCCGTATTATCAGGCGACTCTCTTACTGAAGTATATGGGGAGTACAGAGGGGACAATTGGAGATGCTGAAAGCCGATTTTCAGCAAAATCTCAGAATTTGAAATCGTCGCTTTTCAAAGTTTCACAGTTTTTACTGTCTTTGCAGGGCTTCGGCGAAATACTATCGAAGGACCAGGAGAACAGACTACTGGTGCTTCAGAACTCGGGCAGCCCCTCCCTTGAAGAGATCGTGCAATCTACAGGTGATGCGGCGCTGAGACGTGCGCTAAAAATCAGTCTGTTCAAAGAAGAGCGGGCTCTTGCGCAGAAACTTTCCATTCTAGACGGCTACTACACTGAGAAACAAGGGGACGACGATATTTTCGAGAGCATGGACGAGGAGGTTGTTCGCTCCATTTACGTAGATCAGCTTAAATACCACGCGCTCAAATCTTTCTCTCTATTGGAGAGCCTTGCGATGGAATTTCAAGTTTTGGAAAATAGACCAGTCCTGGATATGTCTGGAGATAGTAGCGAGCAGAAGAAACTCGAGGACGGACGCGTGAAATCGAAACTCGGCGCGTTTGATTACACGTCGCGTGTCGAGAAGGATCCCCTGAAACAGCCCGGCGTCGCAGAACTCATCAACAAACTGGGCCGAGTTCTCCAGCCGTTTGTGCTCACCAACAAGAGAGACGAGCTCCGCCAGAAGGTGTTTGGGACGGGGCAGGTTCTTCCGAGTATGTCTGTCGAGGAGTACTTGGACTATGAGCTTGCGAACGGAAAGATGCTTAAGGCCGAGAAGCCACAGAACGATTCGGACGAGAGCGACGACTCCGATGAAGAGCTTCGTCAAAGGGAGTGGGACGACTGGAAGGACGATAACCCGAAGGGTAGCGGAAACATGAAAGCCAACATGGGCTGAGGTTATGGATTTGTATAGGTTGCGTCTTAATGCAGCGCATGGACTTAATGAGATACAGCGCATCTTAATGAGAAACAGCGCATGGACTTAATGGAATAATGAATGAACATCTACAAATTTTGCTCAATTGCCTAACTAACGCTATTAATTAATATATGTAAAAACTTATGCGAGGCCCTGCTCAAGCTCGCGGAGCCACTTGTAATACTCGACGGCGAGCTCGTCCACCGTCGCGATGGCAAGGGATTTTTGCGCATTGCGACGCACAATCCAGCGGTCGTCCTTGTCGCTGAATGTTTTCAAGCAGTTGATCACGATCTTGTAGAGCTCAAGAATGCGCAACTGGAACAGCTTGAAGTCCTCCATCTCCGCGGTCTCCGACACCAAAATGTCCTTTTCTAGTCTGAACCGCGTGATGAAGATATAGAGGGCCTCGGCGGCGCCACGCACGTCTCCGAAAGTGCCCGGCTTTTGGTCCTTGACCGAGCCGAAGAGACGCCACGAGTACAAGTACTCGTAGCACTGCAACGCGTTGGAGAGGATCAAGTCCTCGTTGGCGATTTCCAACAAGATCGAGTCCACAAGAAGATAGTTCTTGGAGAACAACGCGTTTTGGAAAATGCAGTCGATCTTGTTGTTGGCCAAGAGCGCGCGCACTATCTTGGAAAGGAGCGCGCGCATCTCCGACGCCGACACGGCATTGTTGATTTCCGAGAGCGAGTCGATGGCGTCGCCGTAGCTCTTGATCTCGACCGCGTCGGCAAAGAGGTTCCGGAGGTATGTGACGCGGATAGAGCCGTGGGAGGCCAGGTCACTGCCCAAGATGGAGATGGCCTCTTTCTCGAAACGAACAGAGTGGCGGAGAAGTTCGGTTTTGTGGTCGAACCCGCCGAGGTCGATCTTCGTCTTCAAATGGTCGTAGTATGTCATGCAGAGCTGCGACACCTGGTGGAAGTAGTTGGCCCTGGCCAAAAGGGGCAGCTCTTGCGCGGCGAAAATCGCCGACAAAAAGTGCTTGATCACCTTCTGGCTGCCCAAGTGGTCGACGAGTTTGGTGTGTGTCTCAGCGTTGTTGCATTTCTCGAAGTTGGCGTAGTCCATGAGCGCCGCGAAAGACTCGTCGTACTGGTTGTTGAAGAGGCTGACGAGGCCAAACAAGAACTTGACCACGGGCGACGAGACGTCCACTTTGCCCCTGAACTCCTCCAAAATGATTTTGACTTCGCCTCGGTTGAGGAGCTCGAGCAAGATGTCCAACATGAACGTCTCCTTGTCCTTGGTCAAAATCTCCCTGGAGTAGTAGTTGAACGCGGAGTTGTACTCTTTGCGCAGAATCAACTGGAGAAGCGGCTCGTGTCTGCGCGCGGCGCACTTCCAGAAAATCAGGTTTTCGCATTTGGACACCCTGTCGGCCTCTATAGGGCTTTTGGAGCTCAGGTCCTTGAAGGCGAGCTCGAACACGTGCGCCATGAGCGTGTAGCTGTTGAAACGAGTCACAATCGCGTTGAGGAGCTCCAAAAGCGTGTCGTTCACCTCGCACAATAGAAGAAGCACAAAGACGTTGAGGAGAATGTGTTCGTGGTTCTTTTTGATGCTTTTGAAGGTGTCGACGAGAAGGATCTTGGAGAACAACCCGCATCCCTCGCCAGAAATCGAGTTTCCAGCAAAATGAGGGTAGTTATCGTGAGAGCCTACATCTACGAGGCGCGAGATCTCGTCCAACACGTCGGGGATGGACCCCAACGTCTCCATCAACTCCTGGACCTCTTCATCGGTGATTTTGCTACTTAAATACGAGGTGGCATACAGCGTGGCGGCGGCGGCATCAATGCTCTTGGCGGCTCTGATCTCTGTGTGGATCTGCTTGAACACGCGCAACGAAAACCTGGATGCAATGTTGTTGAGGAGCGCCGACAAGCCCAGGCGCGCCGACAGTCCACACAGGTTGAATTCTTCGTAGAAATGGGCACGGCGCGACACGCCAACGCCGTTCACTTGCGACGTCAAGACATATTCCGCGGTGGGGAGTAGCGCCAACACCTCTTGGCTGATCTTCTTGAACTCCTCGCAAATGAGCGCCAACTTGCTCAACAACGAGTTCACGCTGACGTTCTGCGACGCGCTGATGGCGCGTACCACGCTTAGAAGGTGCCTTCTCAAGCTGACATCTCTGCTGCTGCTGGGGAGGCCCAGGTTCTGCTCGAATACCTCCAAAGCACAGGAAACAATGTCCTCGTCGTAATTTCCCGATTTGAAGATGGAGTCAATGATCTCGCTGTCGGTGCGCATCGACAGAAACTCTTCGAACGGAGACGCCGCCAGCGAACAGCTGCGCGTGACCGTTTCTACTTCGTGGGTGGAGGCGTTGACTTTGTAAGCGACAACGGAGCTGAAAGTGTTACATTTCCACAAAACGATGTATTTGAGTGCGGCGCTGCCGTCGCCCAAGACGTAGAAGTCTTGTATGATCATGGAGCCAGCGTCCAGGCTGCGTTTGGCGGCGTTTTCTTGCGCCTCGTCTACGAAAAACAGCGACGTTTCTCTGATGGCGGTTTCGGCGAGAATCCAGTTGTGGATCTCGAAAACAGACTTTTCTCCGCTCTCGCTCCCGGCGGTCCTGGGAAGAAAGAGCGACAACCTCTTCTCCTCGCCGCAGTCTGTGATGCGAAGGTACCTGTTTGGGATGGTATTTAGCCAAGAGGCGTTTTCAGCCGCGGCGGTCATATCCAACTTGGGCCGAGACTGCTTGTGTGTTTTCGTGCTCCAGAACGTCAACAGCTTCGTGGCGCTCAAGGCCACAAACTCGTCCGCAGAGACCTTGACGATGTCCACCGCCAGGTTCAGCGAAACGCCGTTCAAAACCACGTCGCCGCTTCCGGAGCTGCGGAAAAGAAGACCGACAAGGCTCATCGACATGACAGGCGTGTTTTCCTGGAACTCGTGCACGGAAAACGTCCCTAACGGAGCGTCACGGTGGAAGTGTAAGAGACCGCCGTCCTTTATGGAAACGACAATGTTCTCGGGATCTAGCGCCTTTACGCAGAACGGGTCGGAGCGCAACTCAAACGAGTAGGGCACACTGATGTTGACCCACTCGGAAAAGTTGTCGAGGGTGAGTCTGTGGGTTCCGTTGCCTACAATGAAGTCGCTGAGCTCGATTCGTAGCGTGAGAAGGAGGAAGCTCTGGTCGATGATGTCGAGCAAGACGAAGGGCTCGCCGCTGGTGTTGTTTGCCACAAACTGGCACGTGAAGGTTCTGTTGCTGATGATCTGATGGGGGAGCTGGATGCACAAGTTCTGGAACTGGAGGCCCAAAAGGGTCGTTTCGTCGACCAAAACGGGCGTCAACCGCACAGCGCGCATGTCGTTCGTCACGCCGACCTGCAAGGTGGAAAAGAAACATCCCTTCTGCGACAGGAGGTCGAGGAGCTCGCTGTGACACAAACACCCATTGCGGAACTTCTCCGAGACGTCCTCGGCGGCGGGGACGGGCAAGTACTTGAGCGGTAGTTTCACCACTTTTGTGGGGAGGTGCGACGAGTACCCCACTATATTGGACACGCTGGAGGCTTCCATAATTGGTGTGTTGATGGAGGTTTGGTATTTTGAATAATTCAAGGTAATTATGTGGTGCACGGGTCTGGGGGAAGAGAAGAACCAAGGCGGGCGGGAACTGAGTGTGAGCTTTAAAAATTGCTTTACGTTTTGATGATTGCTTTTGGATTACAGAGAGCCAAAATATCTATTTTGCTTCACGCTTCTTTCTGCTTTAGGCTGTATTCTACTGGCTGTGGCTACGATCTACATGCAAGCATTGACGACCAGTAAGTGACTTAATATACAAAATATTTAGTATTCGACAATTTGCCAGTGGAACTTGCCCCGGAGCGACCCCTTGTCTTCTCTTGCGCCTTGCAACGACCTGCTACACGGACCACAAGTCTCTGGCAATGGAGGGGCCTGTTCTGCAGCTTTTGTACCCACCTGTGGCGTATCCGACTTGGGTGTTTCATTAGTGAGTTTTGGCGCATGTTCGGGCGGAGAGACTTTTTCTGGTGCGGGCACATTGGCGTGTTTTCCTTGTATAGCTCCATTGACAGTCCAGCTGTTTGTCGCAGATACAACGGCGCCACACGTGCAAGCGCTTGCGCTCTCGTCGTAGAGGTACTTGTATTTCGATAGCTTTTCACGTAGACGCTCGCAAAAGGCTCTGAGCTCCGCTCCCTGGTTTTTGAACTTCTGCCTCTCGAACCCGATCGAAGTCTCGAGCTCTCTGTTTTTTACCTGTAGTTGCGTATTTTCACGTTTGAGGTCGTCGTTTTTCTGTTCACAGAGCTTCAAAACGCTTTGTTGGTCTGCATAAACCCGAAGCGGCACAAGCTCCAGAAGCTCATGACTAGATTTAGGGCCGGCCTTGACGCCAGAGAGTTCCGTCTGCACCTGTGAAAGCTCCCTCTGCGCCTGTGAAAGTTGATCCTCTTTTTGAGAGAGCGCCTCGGTTTTTAGCGAGAGCTGTCTGTTTGTTTCGTAGAGTTCGCTTCTAGCCAACGAGAGTTCGTTTTTCCGGTCCAAAAGCTCTTCATTAGTGGAAGAAAAGTCTCTTTTCATCAGCTCGAGCTGGGCTCTCAATTCCTGAATCTGTCTGTCTTTCTGCGCGCTTCCATCCCTCTCAGCTACATACTTTCTCATGAGCTCATCTCTCTCGGCCTTCAACGAGGCCATGACCTTGTCTGAGCAGTTGATCTCTTGCATAATTCTGCCTGGAGGTACCAGCGCCAAACTTGACTGACTCGAGCAGTCCAGTTCCTGGGAAAAGAGCTCGTCCAATTCGGATTCGTACGGCAGGGCACCGTCGTTCACCGGGCGATTTTTTTGAAAAGAGGACTTTTGCGGTTGATCAAACGCACCCGAATTTCTCTCATTATCCGATTTCTCAGTCAAATATCCCACGTTCTGAGCCCTCTTCACGTCTCGTAGACAGCTTCTCAAGACCTCCGTGTAGCTATTGTCGCGCAACCGTGTCTTTGTTGCGTCCTGGAGGTCTCTGGTTATGAACTCATCGATACCCTCTAAGTTCATTGTATACGGCGGATTTGTATTGGGTGGGAAGTCTGTAACAAGCGCGTTTGGATGATGTTTCAGATCTGTGTTTACATATTTTGGGTGTACTGTGCAGGTAAGAAGACCGACAACATGAAGCGATGGATACTTTGAAAAAAAAAGCGTTTTTATTTTGTGATCTAATTGATTTGAATAGATTTTCTTTTTTGTTCGTGGCTCGTGTTGTTTGGTGAAGAGCCAGCTCTGCTTATGTGAGGAAAGATGGCTTGCTAGATAAAAAATTTAATGGAAAAAAAAAAGACGTCGAATTGTTATGATCTAGCGGTTTTCAGCTTCTGAGATTGGTGTCGTTCCCATTGAGGCATTTAAGGTAACGTTGCCAAACGTCTCTTTATTTGAAACGGAGAAATGTACACAGTAACACTTTAAAAAGAAGGACTTAGACTATTGCCGGGATCATTCGCTAAACTAGTATGTTTTGGGTAAGTAGACCCAAAGCGGTGTCTGAGCAGCTTCCTCCACCTTAAAGCCCGCCCATCTGAGTTTCAAAACAGGTCCATGGGTATTTTCATTAATTTTTCAAATTTTAAATCACTGAAATACATCGGTTTCTGAGTGCATTCACTCATTCATGACCAGCTATTCTTACCAACACAGACTAAGTCAGACAAACTATAACAAAGTGGAAAGAAAGTGGAATAGTTCTATTAGTAAATTAATAAATTAATGAATTAATAAATTATTGAATAAAAAAGTATCATTTTTTACAACCTGTTCCCGCCGTTCCACCTCTTCTCAGGTCTCAGTACTTCCCCAGACGCTCCAGATTTTCCACTCCCAAGCATGTCTTCGACCCTCTTTTACCGCTTTTTCCACCAGAAAGAGCAGTCGACCATCCACTTCGACGGCACGGGAATAAACGTCTTCGACCTAAAACATGAGATCATCGCCCAGAACAACCTAGGCCAGGGAAACGACTTCATGCTCCGCATCTACCACCTGGAACAGCCCGATTTGGAGTACGATAACGACCAAGACGTCATCCCAAGATCCACATACGTCCTAGCCAAGCGCTCGCCGGTCACGGTGTTCAACGCCCGGACGCAGTCCGCGGCCAGATACGTTTCAGGACGGCCCCGGATCACCAAATTCAAGCAGCAGCCACAGGTGGCCGCGTTAGCCGCAGCCAAGCCGGAGGCCGTGGTGGACGAGAACATCAGCGAGGAGGACCGTATCAAGAAAATGTTCGAAAACCAGTCCACCGTCTGGGCCCAGACCCAGGACGAGTTGTCTACGCACAAGATGGTCCACTACAAGCCGGGCGGAACCGAGGACCTACCGCCTCCGGGATACGTCTGCTACCGATGCGGCGGCAAAGACCACTGGATCAAGAACTGTCCGACAAACTCCGACCCAAACTTCGAGGGCAAGAAGATCAAAAAGACCACAGGTATCCCCAAGAGCTACATGAAGACCATATCGAAGGAGACGGTGGAGTATAGGCTCCAGAATCCCGAGAGCAACGAGAGCGGCATCCAGACCACGGAAAACGGCGACTTGATCGACGCCCAGGGCAACACATACATGGTCACAGAGGACGGCAACTACGTCATGACGTTTGCCGACTCCAAGACGTGGGCGCTGTTCCAGGAGAAGCAGCAGAGCGCGGCGCTTCAGGCGCAAAAGCAATTTGACCAGGAGCTCGCGGCCAAGGCGGTCGCCGAGGAGAAGCTGCATCTCCTCAACCCGCTTTCCGCCGACCCCCAGGTGCTAAAGGCTCCAATATACAAGACGCCATGTTGTCAGGAGCCACTGGCGGCGAAGCACATGAAAAATATATATTACAACCAGACAGAAATCGAGCAGGCGCTCATAGAAAACGACTTCCACTGTCCAAACTGCGGCCGCGACGACGTGTTCTTGGACTCGCTCATCCGGTGTGAAGAGTTGGAGAGCGAAATCAAGGACTTTGTGGCGCAGCTGGGCATCGCGGATCCAGCGGCGGCCAAGCGGAACACAGAGGGCGACGAAGAGAACGGCGCCGAACAAAAACGGCCTCGTCTCGACAATCCAATGCCCATGCCCATGCCGGGGATGGCTCCGTTTCCCATGATGCCGCCAATGATGGGCATGCCGCCGATGTTCATGCCGCCAAAACCGGCTCCATAGAAATAAACAGGGTGAATTTCGGCTGCTATCGTAGTGCTTTTTTAATTTTGTTCTTTTTTTAATTTTGTTACTTTTTTGTACTTTTCTGAAGCGTAATCCTGGCTCTGGGTGTATTTGTTACCGGACTTCCAGCGCTCAATCGGGCTAAATGTCACGGAATTTCGACTAGAACCTTCTTCACCACTAAGAAGCCACTTTGATATTTACGCCTTCGAGAGTCAAATTAATCCTCGCCCCTTGTGGTCCCAACTCCCCCACCCAGCTTGAGGTCGAGGTAAAGCATGGCTGCAAAGCATGGGCAGGGGTTACCCGCCCACACCCTGGGTATATATAATGCCAGCCAAATACAGTCGCAAATTTTTCAACACAAACTTTTCTCCCCAAATGTATGTTCCGCCTAAAAATTACATGATGAGCAAAATAATCAATTCAAACTAGAGTTTGTGACTTTTCAGAATGATCACAACATTATTATGCATGGCTTGCTGACAATCTTCAACCAACCAAGGTATACTAACAAAAAGGTATGTAAATTTTTTTTTCTACTTTGCGTGAGATTTATGATGATACAACAAAAACAAAGCTGGAATTACCAACTGAAACTCTCTGATTGATAAGTTTTTGCATATACCCTGACCCAATCTCATCGAAGCAGTAAAAGCGGCTTTGGCCGAAGAGACTATCGAATTTAAATACTAACTTAGTAGGTATGTGAATTCTAATTCATAAGAAATCTGTTCAAAGAGGAATTATTGCACTGGGCACTGAATACATTGTGAGTGACAACGCATTAAAGATGGGCCTCAGAAACCCTTCGTGACTGAGAACATTGCGAAATGACAAGATCCATAGGAGTCATTTCGATCGGAATTTTCAAAGAACATTTCTAACTTTCTAGATGTATGTACAGTTTCACTGACCAAGTGATGATTTCCTAGATGACGAGTCAGAATCGGGATTCCCGTTGACGACAACCTTTTTTTAATACCATTCATGCTTTTCTGAGTTCAAATTTCTGAAATTTGTACTAACCCATAGACTCATTCCATTGGAATTTCCAAACTCAAGATGAGCACATTGATTGACGGATCAATTCCCGGCACATTCGCTCTCTTGCTACTGTTTTCTGTGCGATGGTAAAAGATGAGACTGGAATAAGTAGACAAGCATATGTCCGATTCTTTAAAAGAAGAGAAATATTTCACGTCTGATACTGTACACATAGAATTCAGAAGCAAGAGAAGCCGAGTGCGTTTGGTTCGCGCACCCTCTCTCGCTAAAAGTATGTATCACTGAAACAGTATATGATGATTTCACCACATTTATCACGACGGTCTTCTGTGTTGGCAACTTGTAATTGCCAGCTTTGATGATAAACTCGGCCTTGACCGGCCGTGGTTCCTGAAAGTTTCTTTTTGGAAGATAAACTAACTAAAGCCAGGCGTGTTTGAATTAGACAATTCGGTTTCGACTCTTTTTTTGGGAAAGCCCAGGGTGTTTTACTAAAGGTATGTACTAGTCGATAACCACAATGATGCCAACTTGCGTTTGATAATTCATGAAACTCCAAAAACTTTTCGATTTGCATGTCAGTCTGAGTAATTCAATTTCTCGTTTACTAACGTATAGGGTATTTAATTTAATGAAAATCGATTAAAGGGACATTATAAAGCGTAGAAAGAGTAGGAAATTGAGAGGTAGAAAGTAGTGGAGTAGTCAAATCAGTAGCCGCCAACGATTACCAATTGCCAATTTGACACAACTTAACCTAACTTAACTTAACCTAAATTAACTTAACCTAACTTAACTTAACTTAACTTAGCCTAACGTAACTTAACTTAACTTAACTTAATCTAACGTAACACAACTTAACACAATTTCATTCAATACAACGAAACACAACTTAACAGCTCAAATAGACTTACACAACACATCAAAACACATCACTACACTGCAGGAACAAGAATAATACATTCATAACAAGAAACCGACCTTTGCGGCAAGGAGAGAACTATAAACGCTAACGGGAAAGAATCTAAAGAGCCTATTGTCTCTTGGCATACTCAGCCTTCTCCTTTTCGTAACGCTTCTTGTCGGCGGCAGCCTTACTCTCGTAAGGTCCCTTCTCGTCAGCGTCCAAAGCCTTCCACTTTTCACCCAACAACTTACCGACTTGGCCAAAGCTGATACCTGGGTTCTCGGCTCTAACAACGTCTCTGTTCTCGTTGGCGAAGAACATGTAGGCGGACAAAGATCTCTTAGGAGCATCTGGGTCCTTCTTCTTTCTGTTAGACTTCTTTTTTTCGGTAGACACTGATGTTAGTATTGGACGGGATGCAATTAGGGGCTGCGATTGAGGGACTGGCGCGGAGTGTTGTGGCTGTTGTAGCTGTTGTTGTGGCTATTGTCACTGCCGTTGTGGCCGTCAATGCAGAGAAGAGCGTTGTTCAATTGATTGGGTGTTTAATACTGTGCATGCAATGACAAGCACTACTAGCACTACAATCACCGACAATCACCGACGATACCCCGAGCCCCCGACACCATAGTTTCCAACGAGAGTCATGTCATCGCGTCGCTTTGTTTACTCTTTGCCCTGCAGTACAAGCATCGTGGCCAGTGTCCAGGCGGACAGCCAGCAACAGCAGGAATTTGGGCAACGAATAAAAAAATCAACACGCAACAGGCAATCATCAGCAAAGGGAATGCAATTGCAAACAATTTCTTTTTTGTGGTGGGTGGCCCTCGGGGATTGTATTACTTTGACATTCGGCGGTCGCGGCGCGCGTCCTCTCGCTTTGGCTGTGTACTTAGTACATACTTGTTGTTTTACTAGTAAAAAAACTATGTTAGCAAAAATTTGTGTGGGAGTCGCCGCTGCACTATATATGGGCGGGGGTGCGCGCGTGAGGAGATAGGGACAGACTGTGCGCCTGGCGGGCGTAAACGTGGGACCAGACAGCCACCGCGCTTTGTGAGTTGAGAGGCAGCGAAACACGGCGAGGACGGGTGAATATGGGGACAATTTTGCGGGATTCGGAAAGAGCACAAAATTCTGGCCCGCGCTGTATTTTTCAAAAATTTTTTTGACGTGCGCAGTGCCCCGGCGCTGCCGTTGTTGGTGCTCGTCAACATCGCTTCTTCAGTTGGTCCTGCAGCCAAGCGCTCAATTGCTGGTACCGCTGGGTTATGGGTGCGTGGGTGCATCCGCATGGCACCAGTTGTGTATAGTTGTAGAATACAGCAGGCCTGGAATGGCCCCTATATTTAGAAACATGCCAGCGGGCGCCGATTGTTTGAATTCGGGTGGTGTTGCCCAGTCCGTGCAATTTTCACAGGTTGCGTGCGATTCAGCGGGTCTGCTCTAGTAGCCGTTGCAACAGTGTCTGGACCTGTATCTTCATGTTTCATATAGGAGGCACGTCGCGACGATGCGGCTTACGCAAGCGTGTTTATTCGTATTCAAAGTAACAAAACCCCAATTCAACGAGGCCTTTTCTTTTCGGTCACATGTCTTTTATTGCTCGTTTTACGAACGAGTTTCAGTCCAGTCCCTTCTTCGGTCTGTGACTTCGCTAGTAGTCTATATAACGTTTCGTAAATCGGCTGTAAGAGTCAATTAATTAACTCTGATTGTTGGGCCGATTTGGACCCTTGTTACCGGTGATGGATCGTTCTGAGTGTTCGAGCATCGTCATGAAATGTACTTCTGGCGCTTGTTGCTTGAATTAGTAAAATGAAAAGTAATTTTTGACAGTGAGCTCGGTTGTTTTTTGTAGCTTCAATATTGACTCAGTTGATGCCCTTTCACTTAAAGTGTTCTCCGACTCACTGGGTCCAGGTAATTTTCACTAGTAGCCAAGATTATGAAGTACCTTAAAAGAACTTCGGCTGTATAAAGACGTAATTGTAAAATGTCCTCATGTAGGGCTGGAAAGGTAGCCTTCACGAGACCGCCCACGTTGGCTTCATTATCGCAGCTTAGTAACAGAGTCCAAAAACCCTCGCTCATTAATTAATGTGCGCGCGAAAGATATTCTAGAATCCTAATTCCACTGTTCCGTTCTTCTACTTCTCTTCAAGTGTTCCTGTACACTATACAAGTCAATAGTCGGTATCAGCGACAAACGCTCCAAACCTTGCACGAATCGCAGATAAAAAAAATCTAAGCCCATCAAGCTTTTAATTTCCCCTTCTTTTTCCTCCCGCCATGTGCCCCTAACCACTTCCACAACGCCGAGGGCGCATCGAGCCCCGTATTCCCTTCGTTATCTTGAGATGCCCCGTCCTGCGCACATCCCCCCGCTTGTAACCGATAATCATTTTCCAATTCCTGGTCAGTTCCAAGCCGTCCCAAAGCCATCCTCCATCCACCTGCACTACTTGCTTCTTCCAGATAAAAACCGTTCTTCCCGAAAAGTTGTAAAAGACTTTCTCCCAAATATTCTATGCCCTTATCTCCGAACAATTCGGAAGAGGGGCTTCCCATCAACCCACCGTCGTACGACGATGTCCGGTCCTCGGCCTCGGCGCCGGTTGTGGCTTCGCTCAGCAGCGCAGAGTCTTCGCGCAGACCGTCAGCACTGAACTTGTCCTCGCTACGAGGTGATCCGGTGAAAAAGAAAAATGTGCCGTATCGGCCCTCCCGCCATTTGCAGGCGCAGATTGACAAGTTGGGCGAGCCTCTGAACTCATTGACGCCGCTTTCCTCGGGCACCAAGACGGAGTACTTCGACGTTTTGCCGTCTTTTCAGATGTTCCAGTCCATCTTGAAACGAAACGACTTCGAGTTCGACGAAAATAATTTGGGAAACCCTCCCTTGTACACTGTAGCATCCAGCGCTTCCGATGCCTCTTTGCCCATCCAGTCCTCCAGCGCGGAGATCGACCAGGTGCTTCTGAATGCGTCCAATCCAGATTTCAACTTGGACGACAGCGACGAATACGACGACGAATTGGAGGGCCAGTACTTGTTTTCAGACACAGAGTCTGAGGATGGGCTCCAATTAAGGGCCCCGCGCGCTCAGCATCATAACGAGCCTGGGCCTAGAATCGGGCGGTCGCCATTGCGCAGTCTCAGTCCTGTTCGCTCCACCAGTGTTGGTGTTCCCGGCCACGGCGCTCCCGGCTCTCCAGCCAACATCATGACTCACGAGAGCTATGGCCATTCCGTGTTGGACAACATCGACACTCTTCCGCACGCGAGGTCCTCGCCGCTTACCATTGAGATTTACGTGACGAAAGACGTGCCTGTGCCGCACCAATTGAACGCTCTTGAGACAAAATTGAAAGAGTACAGTTGCGGCGACGTTGTGAACGGATACGTGATCATCACTAATACGCTGGACAAGGACGTGGATTTCGGTTTGTTTACTGTGAGTTTGCAGGGAACCATCAAATTGATCAACACCACCAAGAACGACCGCGGCGTGGAAGTCACGCACTCCATCATTCAGAAGAAAATCTTGAAGATGTACGACCTCAACGCCAGCTACAACGAAACCGCCATTCCCAGCTCCGCCGGTATAGAGTACGAGGCGTTCTCCAGGGACCAGTACGATGGATGTGTGATGGGACTTCCCGACAACCGCATCCTCAAAGCACGTGAGAAATACAAGAAATTCATTACGTTCAAATTTCCAGACATGCTTCTTGACATTGTTTGTCCGCACGGCGTCATGAGACATACAATGGCGCCTCCGTCGTTTGGTATTGACACAACTGCATTCTTCAAGAGAGCAGGCACCATAGAGATCAACAAAGCGTTGGGCTACGGGTGCTTAGCGTCCAAGGGCTCTCCGATACGCGTCCGCGACTACTGCTTCGAGAACGTCAGCGTGTCCTATGCCATCAGAGCCGAGTTCATCGACAAACAGCATACAGAGGACCAAAGTCTGCCGGTGTTCACCGAGGATATCAACGATCCCAAAAACAAATCCAAGTATATAATCTCCAAGAGCGCCGAGTTCTTCTTGCGGCTTTTGCCGAACGTAAAGTCGCAGGTTGACTCCTTTAGCAAAGCGCACAGTTTATTTGGTGTAGAAACATTTGATACCGTAGGCATCGATGGCGTCTTGTATGGCCGCTTGGCCAAGCGCGAGACGTGGCACTTCATCAACCGCATGAACTTGACCATCGAGCAGGAAATCCAGTCGGCGCTAGACAAGCGCGAGTTTTCGGGCGATGACATGAAACGGAAAAACATCAGCACAGAACAGCCGTTCCATCATGTGAGCAGCAAAATCAACCTCAAGGTGACACCGGAGATCCACGATTTTTTGCCCGAGTATATAGTGCGTGAGTTCGAAAGAAGCCGCATCTTGTTTACCCACAAACCAATCAACGTCAGCATCAAGAAGAAGAAGCTTCTTATGCTGACAGCGGAGAAGGTCGGCGAGGCCATTCTTGCAGTCAAGGTTCCTACCAAATTGATTGCATATGGCTCTCCGCGGCTCATCCAGAAGTACAACGATGGCCGAGAAGATTCCAGCGCCCTTGCGGCGGTGTCTTCTCGCGAGAACTTGCTTTCGCCCATCTCTTCGAACAACATGATGGAGCTCTACAACAGAAACGACGACACCGTGATCAAAAAGGTCGACTTGGAGCTTTGGTTCAAGCCCACAGTCGACAAGTCCTTGTTGCCGGAAGTTTCCCTGGTAGAGTTCAACGTGGTGGCATGGTCGTATAAAACCGACTACCCAATTCCAATTTCGTTCGACCACGACTTTTTCTACTCCAGGTCCGACGTGTCGGGCGCGGTCATCCAGCATGACGACGTCGAGAACACCAAGGAGAACTTGCAGCAGTTCAAGGACGTGATCAACCAGTTCATAGCCTTTTTGAGACAGACCAAGACGTACATTTCGCAAAACACGTTTTCGTACTTGAAGGGGCTCAGTAAGCTCGGAGTGAAGAAGGACTTGCTCAAGGAGTACTTCCAAACCGTTTCGATCCAGCCTAGCGATCCAAACTGCGAGGACTGGAAGCCACAGACGTTTGCCAATGGCCAGACGCTTTGGAACAAGAAGATGAGCGTTCCTTTGATTACCATCAACAAGAACAACGTCACTCTTCCGCCTAGTTTCCAGAGTTGTTTGGTCGGCAGACTTTACTCGCTTCAGGTCAAGGTCAAGTTCAAGGGCAGCGACGAGCACCACAATTTTACGAATATTGATGTTCCGGTGATTATTGGTTAGATAGATATATTTAGATAATGGTAAGTTTTATTTCGCACAGCTTGTACTCTACGACTTTTTTTTGGCTCTCGCGCTCTCTCTGAGCGTTCTTGAGCACAGATATAATTACAAAAACTTTATTTTTTGTGATCATTTTAGAATTTTTACATATGCTTTTTTTGCAGAGCAATTGGTCATTTTCACGGAGGCAGATCGTGAGCTATTGCATCACCGTCTTGTGCAGGACGCCAATAGAGGAGGGCTAAACAAAGAACCCCATAAACGAAGCCCCATTGACAATTTTAAAGCAAAAACTCTAAAAATGAGTAAATTTCAGCCGAAGCACCCAAATTTCACGTTTTCTCCCGCTCTTTTCCTCCCCTGGCCTGTGTTCCCGTGACTCACGGTTGAACCAATCCTGTGTCTATCCCAAATAGGCAACAGGATGTCGATGCCGCGGTGGGTTATCTTGACTCATCAGAAATTTTCTATTTCAATACTTCTTTTCCTCCAACACATCCACACACACCAGAAAAAATGTTGAGCAGTTTTTCTCAGAAAGTTGCCCCCTGGAAGCGGTTGATGGCCACGGCCTCCAATGCATTCTCCAAGACTTCCACTTTGGACAGAGCCACTCTTACCATCAAAAACGGGCCGGTTTTCAACGGGTACTCCTTCGGTGCCAACAAAAACATCAGCGGTGAGGCTGTTTTCACCACCTCCTTGGTTGGCTACCCCGAGTCCATGACCGATCCTTCGTACAAGGGTCAGATCTTGTGTTTCACCCAGCCATTGATTGGAAATTACGGTGTGCCCTCGTCTACCGCCAAGGACGAGTTCAACTTGTTGAAATACATGGAGTCGCCCCAAGTCCAGTGTATCGGTATTGTCGTCGCAGACGTCGCTATGGAGCACTCTCATTGGACCGCCGTTGAGTCTCTTCAACAGTGGTGCCAGAGATCTGGCGTGGCCGCCATCACTGGTGTTGACACCAGACAGTTGGTCACGTACTTGAGAGACAAGGGTTCTTCGTTGGCAAAGATCACCATCGGTGAAGAGTACGACGCCGACGAGGACGCTGCTTTCGACGACCCCGGCGCCGTCAACTTGGTCCACAAGGTCACCACAAAGGCGCCCTTCCACGTTGCCTGCCCTGACAAGTACGACAAGGGATACCACGTTGCCGTGCTCGATTGTGGCGCCAAGGAGAACATCTTGAGATGTCTCGTTCAAAGAGGTGCCTCTTTGACCGTTTTCCCATACAACTACCCAATCGACAAGATTGCCAACAAGTTCGACGGTGTGTTCATCTCTAACGGTCCTGGCGACCCAACCCACTGCGCGCAGACCATCTCCAACTTGAGATCCACCATCAAGAACAACGAACAATTGCCAATTTTCGGTATCTGTTTGGGCCATCAATTACTTGCCTTGGCCGCCGGCGCCAAGACCGTCAAATTGAAGTACGGTAACAGAGCCCACAACATCCCTGCTTTGGACTTGGACTCTGGAAGATGCCACATCACCTCTCAAAACCACGGTTACGCCGTTGACGCCGAGACGTTACCCAAGGAGTGGGTTCCATACTTCACCAACTTGAACGATTTGTCTAACGAGGGTATGCAGCATGCCACCAAGCCTATTTTCTCTACCCAGTTCCACCCTGAGGCCAAGGGCGGACCATTGGACACAGCATTCTTGTTTGACAAGTTTTTCGAAAACATCCGTGTTTACAAGGCCAACAACGGCTTGGAGCAATACAACATAAAAAACTCTTTGATTGTCGACATTTTGCCAAAGGAGAGAGTCCTTTAAACGAGTAATTACATATAGAAACAATACATATTGATACAAGCAACGGGCGGTGACTGAAGTTGAAGATAAAGCTGAATTGCGATTTAAATAAAGTTTAACGAATGTATAAAAACTGAAACTTGAGAAACCGTTTTTTGTCAACGGTCTACTCGGCGGCCTACGTTCTGTGGCCGTCGCGTGCATGAAAAAGGTTCTACAGACTTACCATAGAAACTGACAAGAAACAAAAAGAAATTCAAAATCATCCCAGTGCATGGTCCCATTTGGTATACGAGTTATGTTGATAGATCTGGTGTGGTCCTGCGTACAACGCCTTGGATCAACTGCAGTGGACCAATTTGTATGCGAGTATGCGACAAAGAAACACCCAAACGAGACGCTTCGTTTAGATGGAAAATTCAGTGCGGCAAGATCTGCCCATAGCCTGGTTTGCAGAATCGAACAGGCGCGAAACCTCCATCTCGGAGCTCGTTTGGTCGTATACGTTTGCATCCTCCATATTACCGCACCACCATCCTGAAATGGCGTGGCTGCAAAAGAATCACGCCATATACCTTCGCATCGCTTACACCATATAAATCCAAACACACATGTGCCCATAATATTTTTTCTCCTTCATCGCAAGCCTTTTTTATTACGGAGTTTCAATGGCGTCTCTGCACGGCTCCGCTCTTAGCCATATCCTCGGCAACACCTTGGGCGCCAACCTGACCTCATACTTTGGCATTTATGACCACTTGAACACATTAGCACAAAACCCACTTTCCGATGTGGCCAAACTCAACACAATCGAGAAGCTCTGGGCTAGTTGGTATTTGTACATGAACAACGACGTGCTCGCCACCGGGCTCTTGTTCTTCTTGGTCCACGAATTGACCTACTTCGGCAGATGCTTGCCATGGGCCATAATAGACCAGATTCCATTTTTCAACAGATGGAAGCTACAACCAGACAAGGTTCCTTCTGCGAAGGAGCAGTGGGAGTGCTTCAAGGCGGTGTTGAAGTCCCATTTCTTGGTCGAGGCGCTCCCAATTTGGTTGTTCCACCCGCTCTGCGCCACCTTGAAAATCTCCGTCGATGTTCCCTTCCCATCTTTGAAGGTCATGTGTGCACAGGTTGCATTTTTCTTCTTCATGGAGGACATGTGGCACTACTGGTTCCACAGACTCTTCCACTTTGGATGGTTTTACAAGAACATTCACAAGGTCCACCATAAATATGCTGCGCCTTTCGGATTCACCGCTGAATACGCTCACCCGGCTGAGGTCATGGCCTTGGGTATTGGCACGGTTGGTTTCCCAATCTTGTACTCTTACGTTGCCAAGGAGTTCATGAGCTTTGGACTCCCAGCGTTGCATTTATTCACACTCACGTGTTGGATTGTATTGAGATTGTTTCAAGCCGTTGACTCTCACTCCGGATACGACTTCCCATGGTCTTTGCAACACTTTTTGCCCTTTTGGGCAGGTGCTGCTCACCATGACTTGCATCACCACTACTTCATTGGCAACTACGCTAGTTCCTTCAGATGGTTTGATTTTGTTTTGGGAACGGAGTCTGGTCCAAAGGGCAAAAACTACAGAGAGTCTCAAAGCAGACTTCAAGCAGAGATTGCTGCTAAGAAGTCTATTTAGACGCTTGGCGGTTTGATTTCCTAGGGTATATGGATTACTTAGAGGCACTGTATGGTCGGAAACATACGTGCCGAATTATAGAATGTTATTAAAATTCATTTTTAAGGAATATGTTTGTAAATGTGTATGCGTTGTGTTGTGTTTGTTGCATTGTTTTAGTCAATTACAAGATGACCGGCAGGTCTTGAAGATACGGAATGCTTAGTCATATAAAAGTCTAGAAAAGATTTCTTTTAAAAGGCATCAACTTTCATTTTCAATTAAAATGTTTACTTTCACGAAAATCGTGTCTGACAGTCGTCCTCTGGTACAATAATGGCTGCAAAGTTCTGCACACATAGTAACCTATACCTAATACGTCCTGGAAGCCAACGATCAAAAAGTCATATGACCACTAAATTACTTCCAAAAAATCTTTTTCTTCTTTCTTCAGAAAGCAGTCAATAACGAATCAATAAATAAAGTATTAAAGTGCTTCCCCAAAGCTAGAACTCCCGAGCCATACACCAAGGGCTTGTACCCTAACGTCACGTGCCAGTCAGCTCCCATGTCGCACCAACCATGCCGGTACCATAAAATTTTTCCCTGTGTGCCTGCGTGCGACACTGCGAAGACGCTACCTATACTAGAGAAACTCTCCTTCTTTCTTTCGTACAAGCCAACAACAAAAGTATGTTTTACAAAATCGCCATCTGTGCCCCAGAGTAATGCATTCTATCGAGTCATCCCGCATCGTTCGCCCTAGTTTCCTTATTCGGATATGTCTGTGTGTGACCCCATCTTCCATCGAGGGTTTTTTTCACCACCAAGAAGCCCATCACATATTCTTGGAGGTACAGCGAAGAGCCCACAGTAGAAGCACAGTAACCCTAAAAAGGATATTTCAAGCCCTCTACAGCCCACAGCCCCTTGGACTTCTCAGTAGAGCTCTTTGAGTCTTCCCCATGTTACCCTGTTCAAAGCCACAAATACGATGATGTATCTCTGCAGCACACGAGCCCCAAAGCCCAAGCCGCGTACTAACATTCCAGATGTCTAGATTGAACGAGTATCAGATCATTGGTCGTCGTCTCCCTACCGAGACCGTTCCAGAGCCAAAGTTGTTCAGAATGAGAATTTTCGCTCCAAACACCGTTGTTGCCAAGTCTCGTTACTGGTACTTCTTGCAAAAGTTGTACAAGGCCAAGAAGGCTTCCGGTGAGATCGTTTCCATCAACCTCATCTCTGAGGCCACCCCAACCAAGGTCAAGACCTTCGGTGTCTGGCTCAGATACGAGTCCAGATCTGGTATTCACAACATGTACAAGGAGTACAGAGATGTCTCCAGAGTCGGTGCTGTTGAGACCATGTACCAAGATTTGGCTGCTAGACACAGAGCTAGATTTAGAAACATCCACATTTTGAAGGTTGTTGAGTTGGCCAAGACCGACGATGTCAAGAGACAATACGTCAAGCAATACATGACCAAGGACTTGAAGTTCCCATTGCCTCACAGAGTCCAAAAGACCAACAAGTTGTACCAGTACTCCGCCCCATCTACCTTCAACTAATTGGTTTATCTGGTGCATATATATCTAGTAGTACATGTTAAAATAAGAATGTTGTAGAGTCAGTAGTCGATTAGAGTTTAGGCGTTGATAGCGGAAAAAATGAGTGTTTGTTTTTAGCGAGATTATTTCAAAGACTTCCTTTCATTAAGTTTAGATTATCTAAGTGAAAAGTGACTGGTGAAAAATTCTGGAAAACTGAAGCACAATAGAGGATACGAGCCCAGTGCCATAAACTCCCAAATAAAATACACAACTGCGCCAAAATAAAACAACAATGAAAAACAATCCTTCTTTTCACTTCTCATAATCCTTTTTTCGCTTCTCATAATCCTTTTTCACTTCTCATAATGTATGGCTTTCCCGGACTTGACCTGCCTCTTTGGACTAGCGCTAATGTCCGATTTCAGATAACGCGCTGTCTGCAGTAGCATGTGTAAGGGAGTCACATATAAATTACGTACCCTGGCAAATTCCAAGCCCTATTTCCATTGAATTCTTCGTCAATTGAGACTAAATATCATCATGTCTTACGGGGCTAGAGCTGCAGAGAGATTGAACGGCAAGACCGTGTTGATCACGGGTGCCTCTGCTGGTATCGGCAAGGCTACGGCTCTCGAGTTAGCCGAAGCTGCAAACGGGTCGTTGAAGTTGGTGCTCACGGCCAGAAGAGTTGAAAAATTGGAGGAGTTGAAAACAGAATTGGAGCAGAAATACCCATCCATCCAGGTGTACATTGAGAAACTCGACGTCTCGGACTTGGGCAGTATCAAGCCTTTTGTGGGCCTGATTCCCGCTCCGTTCAACGACATTGACATTCTCGTCAACAACGCCGGAAAGGCCCTCGGAAGAGAACAAGTCGGCGAGATTGCCACTTCGGATATCCGGGAGATGTTCGACACCAACGTGTTGGCGCTCATCACCTTGACTCAGGAGATCTTGCCCATCTTCAAGGCAAAGAACTCCGGCGATATCGTGAACCTCGGGTCAATTGCCGGCAGAGATCCCTACCCTGGTGGAGGTATCTACTGTCCCACCAAAGCCGCTGTCAAGTCCTTCTCTCATGCTTTGCGTAAGGAATTGATCAACACCAAGATTCGTGTCATTGAGGTCGACCCAGGTAATGTGGAGACGGAGTTCTCCAATGTTAGATTCCGCGGCGACCTTGAAAAGGCCAAGGCCGTTTACGCGGGCACTGAGCCATTGGTGGCTGAGGATATTGCTGATCTCATCACTTTTGCCGTCACTAGAAAGCAAAACACGGTGATCGCCGAGACTTTGATCTTCTCGACGAACCAGGCCTCGGCCTCTCACTTGTACCGTGCCAATTGAATAGAATAGACTATTTATTATTAACGTATGTCGTGCTAAACATATTGTAGCTGTGTGGTGGAATCCGCCAACAGAGCACTAAAACAGAAAGCCAAACGAAAATTGACGATAATTTCAAATTACCAACTAAAATTTTTATTAGGTTTAGTAGAATTACGAACGTGTGCTTGTTTTGGGTGATTGTCTACATCTATCGCTTCATACAGGTCTTCGCCTATACCACCAAACAGCTTAAGATGGCCAACGTTGAGGATGGCGGCGGAAATGACTGGCAGGCCGTGTCATTGAAGTTGCTCAAAGAGCCGCATAACTTTGACTTGTGGCAACAGTTCATTTACGCGGCAGAGTACCCGGATGGAAGAGCCGTAGACATCACATCATCTGACTTGAAAAAGTCCCAGTTACGCCAATCTTACGAATCATTTCTACGAAAGTATCCTTTGCTCTCTAAGTACTGGACAGCGTATGCCAATTGGGAGCAGAAACTAGATAACATTTCGCTCGCAGACGAGATCTTTTCCAGGGGCCTACGATACGTGCGTCTGGACCTTCACTACTGGCTTGTGTACCTTCGGTTCAAGATCGAAACCATCAGCGATAACGTTGCGCAGGTTGCGGAATTGTTTGAAGATGCCCGTGAGGCGGTTGGGTACCACTATTACTCTTTTGAGCTTTACTCGTTGTATATCTCATTTTTAAAGACTTACTCCACCGTAGAGAACCAATACGACAATAGACTCGGTCTCCTTCTTAGATTGACGATGGAAATTCCAATGTACGACTACGCAGGCTTGTTCAGGGAGATAATGGCTTACATTCAGCCCAAAAATCAGTCTTTTAAGCACCTTGACTCGTTCCTAGGCCAAGCGGTGCTCAAAACCATAAAAAAGGACTGCAACAATAATTCCAATTTGATTCTTAAAAGAGTTACCAAGTTGGTTTCTGACGCCTACGTTGTGTCTCAGTTTAAGTCCTACGAAATGTATACGTTTGAGAAAAACATCGCAAGCCCGATTTCGTACACCCCGACAAAGCTTTCAGCGCAAGAAAGAGGAACTTGGCATCAATATTTGGTGTACGTAGAGCACAACTTCCCTTCGGAGTATGTCATACAACTCTATCAAAGATGCACATACTTGACGTCTTCCTACTGCGAGTTCTATGAGATGTTTGTTGATTTCCTAGTCTTCAGCCAAAAATACAATTTGGCCCGTAAGTATTTACAACAAGGAGTGTCTGTAGTCTCCAATCATGGAAACACCACCTTGCTTCTCCGGCTCATTGACCTTGAAATTTATTGCGGCAAGATCTGCCGCGCTCGTGATCTCATTGTTTCGTATATTCTGGCGAACAAAAATGTTCCCGTAAGAATCTTTGACAAGTTGCTAGAGGTGGAAACGTATATCAATGGTGACAGCGAAGAGCATCTCTGTCACTTGACAAAGGAGGTCATTAAGGCTACTAAGTCAACTACGTATTTCCGAAAAATCAGGGACTTTTCCGTCTCCCAGAAAAAACTCGGCGAGTTCTACTTGCTGTACGCAACCCCAGAACAGATCAAGGACTTGTCGTTAGAAACGTGCGAGGCTTTCTGGAAGGGTTTGCTTGAAACTGCGGGAGAAAGCCAGCTTGAGACTGTACCCGTTCCGGCCCAATTCAAAGGTAAAGTAGGTTCTGTGTGAGAATATTTATAGACGCTGTTGTATGATCGTCCCATAGCATTGACAAATTATGCATCTACTTTAATACATAAAAGGTTTAAAACAAATAAATCTATTATTTCAATCAGGACCACTGTCGGGCCCTGTCTGCATTATCTAAAATTGGTGTCTATTGATGGTAATTCTTTAGATCATACGAAAAACGGGCCGGCCTAAGCAAACCGTTCTGTCACTAAAAAAAAGGGAATCGTTTCTACTCTAGTAATTTCTGAAACAGCTGGTATTGTGGCTTGGCTAGAGCCTCCTCTGCAGTTCTGATGTCAAGGTTAATATCCTCTATTAAAGCCTCTGGTGTGTTAGTATCAAATATTTCTATCGGGTAAAATTACTTTTGTGGTTCTAGATCCCAAGAAGCCGAAGCATCAGCCCTTACTAATACATACCCTTCGTCGTGTAATTGAGCTCAGGCCGGATGTAACCTAAAATAACCAACTTGATTTTCGCGCCGTAAAAGTTTTGCTCGAACTTGTTCATTATGTGGATTTCCGCCGCCTTTTTCTTGTTGTTGTAGAATGGGTTCCAGCCCACTGACATCACCATTGGCAAGCACTCGAGCTCGCTCCCCGATAAGCATTTTCCACTGTTGAATTCTATTTCTCTATCGTTAGCAGTCGTTTCTGTGTGCTGGGCGCAGTCGCCAGCGGAAAGACGGCACCAGCCGAAATAGATCCCCGTATCAAGCCCATCAAAGACCTCGTCTACAGGAACGTTGGCGGTCGGGATACCTAACTCGGCAGAGCCTCTACCGAATCCGGCAATGATCTCGTTGGAGTAGTAAATAGGATAGGGCTCCTTGACTTCGGCAGGAATTGCCGGTCTCATGGTCGATTTGCAACTGGGAGTAGATACGACCTGCAGCTCAGTAACAGTGAAATGTGAAACAAATGAACAAAAGAAAAAAAAAGAAAGAAAATTGAGTACTATGGGGTGAATTCATAAAAAGTGCTTTTTTCAAATTAAAAAAATCTTACAATGAAATCTACATCGGGCCATAAAGCGTGCTTTTATTAATTAAAGTACCAGGCTAGAAGGGAAAGTCGCTACCGACTTAGAATCTAGACTCCAACTCAGCCAACAAAGTGTCAGTGTCCTTGGCAAAACCACGGATACCTTGAGCCAACTTCTCGGTGGCCATGGCGTCCTCGTTGAACAAGAATCTGAACTCAGCCTCGTTGTCGATGTAAGAGACCTTCTCAGCGTCAGTGGCGCTGGCAGAAGAAGCGTCCAAGACCTTTGGAACCTCCTCGGAGGAGTTCATCAACTCCTCCAACAACTTAGGGGAAACGGTCAAGAAGTCGCAACCAGCCAAGGCCTTGATCTCACCGGTGTTTCTGAAAGAAGCACCCATGACGATGGTCTTGTAGCCGAACTTCTTGTAGTAGTTGAAGATCTTTCTGACCGAGAGCACACCAGGGTCGGACTCGGCGTCGTACTCCTTGCCGGTGGAAGCCTTGAACCAGTCCAAGATTCTTCCGACGAAAGGAGAGATCAAGGTGACCTGAGCCTCGGCACAAGCAACGGCTTGCACGAACGAGAACAACAAGGTCAAGTTACAGTGGATGCCGTGCTTCTCCTCCAACTCCTTGGCAGCCTGGATACCCTCCCAGGTGGAAGCGATCTTGATCAAGATTCTGTCCTTGGAGATGCCAATTGACTCGTACAAGGCGATGATGTCGAGGGCCTTTTGCACGGTGCCCTCCTTGTCGAAGGACAATCTGGCGTCAACCTCGGTCGACACTCTGCCGGGGACAATGGCCAAAATCTCCTTACCGAACTCGACCAACAATCTGTCCAAGGCAATGACGGCCTTCTCCTTTGGGCTGCTGCCCTTCTCCTCGGCGTACTTGATGGCGACATCAATGACCTTGGAGTACTCGGGCTTCTTTGCCGCAGCCAAGATCAACGATGGGTTGGTGGTGGCGTCTTGAGGGGTGTACTTGGCGATGGAGTCGAACTCACCGGTGTCGGTGACGATGACGGTGCCAGAAGCTTTCAAGGATTCCAAAGAGTTAGACATTGTGATAAATTATACCTCAATTGAGTGGAAATGTACGTGGGGGTGGGGGTCCTTATATATGATGTAGGTGCGCGCAGCAGGTGTCAATTAAGTCACGTGTGTCGAGGAATCTGCCTGGGAGGAACCGAACATGAGCGGTGGTTGTGGAGGTGAAGCCAAAAAAAATCCTGGAATGGCCACGAGTGAATTTGAAAGACGGGTTTTCTTTCTTCGAAAAGTTTATTTGTTTTTGTGTTCGCGCGCTCGCGCCTCCAGCTCAAACACCTCCCAAGTCCGATTTCTCATGTTTTGGGTCTCGCCAAAACTGCACAGCAACGGTTGCGAAAGATGATTCGCAAGCATCATCTAGCGTCAGGGCGCACCAAAATACGTAACTGCGTCAAGTCCGAGAAATGGGTAATTAAATTGTGTTTTGTATGCACGGCGCCAAATTGCCTCTTTTGCTGATTTGCTCAACCGTTGGCTCGGCATTGGGCAGGGACTGCCGAGAGCATTACTGAGCAGTGAAGGTTATTCGTAGTGGGCCCTGTCACGCAAGAAAAGAGGACTAATGGGATAAAAGGGCTAATGGGAAAGGAGGACTAATGGGATCTTTTAGTTAAGCTATTGCGATAAATTTCCATATAGTAATTTTTGAACGTCTATAAGCTTTTGGGTGGATGGACGCTGGAATTGGCTGCAAGATACTTTCGGCGGCACAACAGAAATGCACGAAAAACATGCTCCATTCCAAAATCAAAACTCATGTTTCTTCCACACTCCTCCAAAATTATTCAATTTGGTTCGTCTCTCTATCCCCATATCGGCACCTCTGACCCGTACACCACCACTGGTACGTGATATTTATCATATGATAGTGATACATTCGAATTAACCGCCAAAGTAACACAGCAGTGAAAAGACCTACCGGCACCATTTTAACACCAAGTCGCCGTCATGGCCGATGAGTCTCCAATTCTGCAAGTGGCCAAATTAAAAAAAGAACCTCGGAAGAGAAGGAAACAAAAACGCAGGAAGAACCCCGCAAATCAACTCCAGCACAACCACGAAGCGCCAGAAACACTCGAAACGCAGGAGCAAAAACCGGAGCGCGATCATTCCGTAAATAGTCCGAGCATCGCTCATAACACCCTCCCTCACGACATTCCTCAGCATCTCCTCAGCCCGCTGATGCAACAACCGCGCGGCCCCGACATGTTACTACCACCCTCGGAATCGGCTGCTGTCTCAGACGGCTCGAGCCTCCCGAACGGAAGACAAGGGTACTTGAGCCCGCGGAAAGAGGCCTTGAAACGGCACGAGCATAAGCGAGAGCCCTTGCCTGAGTTTCTCAGCGAGGCCAAAAAAAACATGAAGCCCACGTCGCTGAACGGTCAGCAGGCGGTGGGTCCCGACACTACCGGCACGCTCAATGGCGGCTTCATGTTCACAAAGCAAAACATGGACGGGAAGTCTTTGCTCATAACCGTCCCCCTGGCTCAGATCGTCGTGTACCACGACACCAACGGCAGAAACGCTTCTGCAAAGGTCACCTCCGGCGCGCTTTTGGCCAGCGGCGTGTTGGAAATTTTCCAGCTACACAACGGCGATGTCACCTACATGTCATGCGGCGAGTCGTTTGTCTATCCCCTTCTACCTAAACTCAATATATTGAGAACGAGCGAGCTCACGTTTGTTCTCCCGTTGGCCAACCCGCGTCGGTACTGGAAGATACTGCTACACGCGGCCAATCCAGAGTTGATCTCCAAGCTCGAAATCGTCTTGCAGATTGCCGTGCAGTACACGAACGTAGTCTCCTCGAGTCCGCAGCCAGCATCTGAGCGTTCTTGGGACCAAACTGCGCAGAACAATATCCAGAGCGCCGAGGAAATGAACAACCCGCTACTATCTTCGTTTTTTGACGATGTGCCTCCGTCTCCGCCGTCCGTTTCGGCGTCTCCGCCTCCTGAAACAACCAATGTCCTGCCACTTGACCTCAACTTGAGGCTTGACTCTGAAATACGCAATAGCTCCATGCATGTGGCCGCTAACAACGGAAACTACGCCGGACAAGAAAAAGAAGTCTACCCGGTGAGAAATCTGCACAATTCCCATCACAGGGACCAATACAGAGTGAAAAGCCCGGCCGGAGCTACAGCGCCGGACGAGAGAAAGCACCTTGACGAGAAAGCCGACTCCTCCTCCATGGACTCGCTTCTAGACGAGTACGAGGAAACATTGTCTGTGACCAGGTCCATGAGCTTCTACGAGCCATCCTCCAACATCCCTTCTCTGCCTTTGGCAGGCCTTCAGTTCCCCTCCGTGCATCAACATCCCGACATGCGCGACTCGCCCTCCAAACTCAAAAGCGATCTTGTTTCGGTCGACTACGACTGGAGCCACTTCAAGCGAACCGCTGGCCGGTTCCCGCAAAAGAGATACAACAACCCGAGCCACGGCGGAAGATCAAGAAAGTCTTCTACGAGTGATTTATACACCTCCGTTTCGAACTGGATGGAGCCGGGCCAGCCTGGCCATCAAGCTGTCCTTCCGCACTCCAGGTCGATTCGCTCGCTCGCTAGCCGCCAGAGCTTCGTTGTTCCGAACCAGCTTTTCGATGCGTACCGAGAAACATCCATTTCGGCAAGCCAGACTACTCTGCATAGAGACAAGGCTGAAGTGAAGCAAAACGGTAAACACCACTCCAAAACTCATCCCCTTCTTGATCAACAGCCGCAAAAAAAGACGCCTTACCATCCACTCGAGGGAAACAGGAGCTTCACCGGTAAAGCGCCCAGCACCAAATCGGAATCAAGGCTGGATTTTTTTACGAAAAACGAGCATCTGTCTATGAAAAACTTGCCTCGAAACGATGGACTCACCCCGTCCGAGGTATATGACCTAATCAGGAACCGCGATAACATGATTAAGCCCAAATCGTCCGGTATAAGAGGATTGTTCGGTTGGTGAAGAGCGACAGTCATTATCAACGATATTTATGAATAGCATTTTTAATAATAATAACATATATACCTACAGCAAATGTTTTGTTTTATGAAACGACTCGACAGGAATGTACACTATTAGTCATCAGTATTTACAGAAATCATGAATTGTGCTAGAGGTTGAGCTTACAATTGAGGGGCTCCAGGAACAGGATTGCCGTTGGCGTCCACCAAGCCTTGTTGCATCAACATCAACTGCTCGTTGCCTGCAGACTCGAATTGCAAACCAACACCCAATCTAGAAGAGTTTTTGAGGTGGTCGATTTCACCAGAGAAGAGGATGGACACGGTTGGCAACACTCTCTTCTCCATGAACACAGCGACCTTACCGACAGAGCTCAATTGGCCTCTGAAGACGGATTGGCGGTACTCGTACTTGGCGCCGATGGTGGTCTGGCCCTCGACAACAGGCTCGTAGCCGATAGGAGTGCCCATCATGGAGTCGGTGATTGGCTTGACGGAGGCGACCAACTGGGTCTCCAAACCAGCCTCGACTCTGTCGGTGACCTTTCTCCAGAAAGAACCAACCAAAGCACCTTGAGCCTGCAATTGAGCAGTGGCAATCCAGTTACCGGCGTTGTAACGAGCAAAATAGTTGACGGCCGAGTCTGGGGGAAGAGAGAGGGCCTGTCTAGAGTACATGGTCTCGATACCAACCGCCAACTTGGGGGAAAGAGACTGCAACAAAGAGGCAACAGCGACACCGGTGAAGCCGCCGTTCAACACGGTAGGGTTCAAGGCCTTGACGTTGATGGAGAAGTCGTTGGCCTGGTAGTCCTGTTCCAATTGGCACATGACGGGCTGGTTGTGGGCAATCTGCAAAGTGAGCTTGGAGATGTTGTGTTCGTCCCAGCCGTAGTTGACCTTACCGCTGAAGGAGAGGTCGTTGTCGACGTTACCCTGGACGAAGAAGTCCTCCTTGGCGTACAAGGCGCTGAAGGCGTACGGAGGCAAGTTCTCGGAGCCAATGGACAATGTGTGGGATGTTTGGAACGCAGGGTTCAACGAGAACGCCTTGTTCAAGTCGGCTCTCAAACCGGTGAAGAAGTATTGGTTGGCGAAGACGTCGCGGGTGACCTCCTTGCTGAGGTTCTCGACGGTGCCCGGGTTGGTCAAGCCCAACGACTTTCTGTGCTCGGAGATGTTGGTGTAGACATCGTTCAAGTAGGAGAAGACCGGGTTGGAGGACCACAATCCGTTTTGCTTGGGCACCTCTGGAGCCAATGAGGGAATGGTTGGCATGGCCAATTTGCTGATGTCCTTCAAGGGCTGTTGTTCCGACATTTTGTCCTGGTGGTTTAGGTTTAGAGAGCTAAAGCAGGTTAGGCGCTTTCTGAGCGACGAAAAAAATTTAGCAGGATGAGGGTTACGCTGGCGCTGCTAGCGGAGGGCGTGGGGTGCGCGTAATCCTCGTCATGTGTTAATTGGTTCTTCAGGGGATTTTGGTGCTGTTCGGGAGGTTTATTTAATTTGGAGCCGGTTTGGTAATTGGATTTAATTGCTGAATTTGGTAGTTGTGTTTTGTGTTTCGAGGATGGCTGGCGCTGGCGAGTAAGCGTTTCTGTCTTGCCAGACTGAAGAGCAACTCAGAGTAAAGAGTATATGAATAAATGCTGAGAATGTTAATAAATGGAATTTTTTTTTGAGGAATTTGAACTTTTTAAATTGCTACTTATTGTCGAGCACCCGGGTTGTACCCTTGGAATCGTTTTGGTTATCTGGGCCGACATAGCTTTCCCTCCAGTATCGGCAAAAAAAGTAAAACGACTAATTACCTATTTTTCTGAATAAAACCTCTTCTCATTTTTAATAAAGACCGGTTCATTCGAGGTCTGCCACCCAAAACATCAGGCACATGCATAATCGCGAGTCCGGGAGTCCAGGCTTAGCGGAGCACCCTGCAATTCAGTCACTGCGTAATTATCGTTCCGATTGTAGAAATTCAAAGGGCCAAATTCAAACTGTATTATACGATTCACAACTTCCCAGCATCACGCTTGCATATAAAATCGGACTCGTAGAACCATCTCGGCCCGAACATACCGATCAGTTATCCCAGCCAGTCTGACGACGGCTTCCCTTTATCGCCATGTCAGTAAGCCCTACTAGACTGTGGCTAGCTAGTGCAATTGAGTCATTCGCGGAGGCAATCCATGAACAGAGCCAGTACGCTGAGTCCCACGGACTCTTTTGGGACAGATTCGGAAGCGTGGCTGCTTACGTCTTCTCCTTCTATGGCATCACGACATTTCTAGTTGCGGTTCTACTCAATAGGACCATGCTACTAGCAGGAGCGACAAATCCGGGTGGCAGAGTACCCCCTGCTCACAACGAATTGAGAAGGTTCCTCAAGAGAGGCTCGTACACCCAGACGGTGATCCTAACCCTTCTCCGTCTCCTGCTGCTATATGTTTTAGCATTGAGGGCACATGATATATTTGTCGCCTTGTCTGTCTCGGCTATTAACGACAAGCCTGGTGCTGTCTGCAACTTGACAAGCTTCATATCGCAGTTTGTCCACTACGATCCCGTGAAATACGCTGAAAACAAATTCATGAGAATGCCTCGAGACGAAGTGCGCTTTGGGCCCACTTCTAGCATGCTATGGCCTGTATTTACTGGAGTGAGTTACTCTCTTTTTGTTGAGACGTTCTGCTCGGCTATACTCAACACTAAACCGTTTTTGGAGGGCGGAATCTCGCTTTTTGAACTTTCGATTGCGATCCAGGAAATGAGCTCGGGGTTCTTCTTCTTAAGAGACCACAGCATTGCAAAAAGACCATCGGAGCAGGTACTTATCGTGTGTCTCTTTCTGGTTTGCGACCAGTTTTGCAATCATATTAACTCGTGCTTTTTCCAAAACAGATACCGCTTGATTCCTCTGATATTTTTGAATTTCTTTTTTATTTCTTACTATATAAATAACATCATGAAGGGCAACTTGTTCCTGTTCCCACTAGTGATATCCGTCACCTACTTGAGTATCATCTTCATTCTCTGGATCACATTGATTTGCGTTGCAATTCTTGCATTGGCCCTTGTTACGAAAAAGTTTGATTTATCTGAGTTAAACTTCACAAATTACTTTGCCGAAAACCACCACGATGGCGACTTCTTTGCTCAGTACTTGGGCCTCGATCTCAGTCAAGATTTCCATGTGGCCGTACTCAATTTGGGCATTCTTGCCATCACTCTGGCCGGCAAATCCAGCTATATTACCCAATACAGTTACGTTTCATTGCCGCGCAGAACTTGGCTCGAGGCGAACATGCTCACTCGCGCTAAAATTGTAATGAAAGCGCTAAAATCATCTCAATCAGATGACATACCTGAGGATGAAATACTTTCTCTCTTTGACGACAAAAATACCAAGCATTACGCCAATATCATCGCGAATCCGACGCTGCAGGCTATGAGTGGCTTCAATATGTTTCAAAATTTGAAGCCTGAGAGCATTCTTAAGCTTCGCACTAAGTACATTACGGAGATCTTGAAGAGAGTTTTGCAGCTTTCCAGCTGGCACTTCTACCGTCTATTCTTGTCCTGTAAAAAGATGCTTGGGTTCCAAATTCCAGATGAGGTTGGTCCACCAAAGTTTTTGAGCCATAAATATAATCGTAGTGACCACAGTCTGGATTTTGGGGAACCGCTTTCCCAAGGCGCCGAGAAGCAACCTGATTTTGTATCTGTTTTTGACGAAGAGGACGAAACACCTGATTACGTTTTTGATCTTGAAGTGGATTTAAACTCGGATGAAAGTGAATCAGAATCAGACAATGACGAGATCATCGAGCTAGGTGAATCGACTAAAATTGATGATGAATTTGAAGAGTCTGCATTCTCTGAACTTGTTTCTGCAGACGGCTTCATCGAGCTTTTAGAAAACCAAGACTTGATCAATCAACACTGGCAGTTCCTGAAGGAGCACGAGGGCGTCATGACAAGGTCGCGCTTCAAACCGTTTGCCGCCCAAAACCGGAGTTCCTCGAATAGTGAAACGAAGCTGATATTCGAGTTGATCACGTCTGTGCGGAAAGAGATTGACAGAAGTGAACAGAGGGAAACCGACGACGAGGATGACTCCAAGGGGTCCGAGCTTGAAAGCAATACCCGCTTCAATTGCGTGATTTGCCACTACAATCCGCGCGAAATTATCACCTGGCCATGTAAGTGTTTTGCTATCTGTGAGGAGTGCAGGCTTCGCCTTGTTGCAAAGAACATGGAGGGATGCGTCTGCTGCAGAAGAAACGTGGAGGGAGTCAGTCGTATATATTTACCGTAGGCATGACGGAGTAGTCTGCAAAATTACCTGTTGGCTCCCAAACGTCATGGCCAATTAATCTCTACAATTAACGTCCCTATCATTTACATACTCATATCATTTACAAACTGTTATCAGTTCCTAACGCATGTCATATCCAAATTGCTAATAAATTTTAAAAATAGACTCAAGTCAATTCATCAAAACAAAGTAATCTCACCAAAACAAAAGAATCTATATTTGTAACTCGTCAAGCGAGCGGTGCTAATCATCAGGCGAGGTACTGTACACAGGAACAGCGGTCCCTATTAGAAGCAGCGCCAGCTCCTCTGTTCAGGCGCGCCAGTAGTGAAGCTAACTCCCTAACCCAAGACAATCCAACCAGTTGTACTCTCACACCCAAAGATGTCCACGGTCACAACGGTAGTCACGTCAATTCCCCCTACTGTGGAGTTTCTAGAAGCTCGCTTGGGCTTCAACTTGAGCTACTACATCGCCTTGCTTGAACGCATCCCCGGCGGACTGATTGTCTTACGGTACATCCGCTCGTCGTACAAAGATGACCCTATCCGGTCTGTTCTTGAGTTCACGTTGTTTGCGTTTGCGGTGCATTACTTTTTGTCCTCGAAGCGGAAGGAGAACAAGTCAGACCTTGTGAAGTTTTCCCAGAGAGAGATAGACGAATTGAACGAGGAGTGGCAGCCAGCGCCGCTTGTAGAAACTGTAGGGCCTTTGGATTCGTGGAATTTGAGAGAGCATGTCGTGAAAGGCTCCAATGGGCCGCATGTGGAACTTGCCGAGGCTCCAGAGCTCGGAACAGTAGTAAACTTGGCGTCGTTGGACTTCCTAAGTCTCAGTTCGGACGACCGTTTGAAGCAGGCTGCCAAGGACTTCATTTGCACAGCAGGTGTTGGTGCCTGTGGTCCGCCTAATTTCTACGGAACCCAGGATGTTCACGTGCGTCTAGAGGAAGATTTGGCCCGCTTCTTAGGCGCCGAACAGGCCATCTTATACGGACAAGACTTTGTTACCGCAGGCTCGGTCATTCCCGCATTCTTGAAAAGAGGCGATCTCGCTGTTGTGGACTCTGGCATCAGCCTTGCCCTCCAGAAGGCCCTTGTAGTGAGTAGATGTGACATCGAGTGGTATGACCACAACGACATGGAACACTTGGAGCAGATTTTGCAGGAACTAGACCCGATCCTCAATAAGAGAAAGCCCTTGAAGCGTCGTTTCATTGTCACCGAAGGTTTGTTCAGCTACAGCGGCAACTTGGTCAATTTGCCTGAGATTGTCAAGTTGAAAAACAAATACAAGTACAGATTGTTTGTTGACGAAACGTTGTCTGTTGGAACGGTGGGGAAGACTGGAAGAGGAGTTTGTGAACATTATGGTATTCCTCGTTCGGAGATCTCCATCACAATTGGCTCTCTCGCCACGTCTTTTGCTTCTTCTGGAGGGTTCTGTGTGGGTGTTGCACCAATGGTGCTTCATCAAAGAATCAACTCGAATGCTTACGTTTTCAGTGCTTCTTTGCCTCCGTACTCTTCTAAAGTCGCTTCCGAGGCCATCAAGGTTATCGACGAGAGCGTTGATGCTGCAGGAAACTCCCTGATATATTCTTCGTTGCACGGCAAGACCAGCAGAACCCATTCCTTGCTTCAAAAGACGTTCTCCAAATCAAAGTTCATTGAGGTTGTTTCTGATGGAAATGGACCAATCATACACTTGGCATTTAAGCCACTGTATCGTGACGCTCTAGATCTTCCAGACTACTACGGTAACACTGTTATGTTGACTACAGGAAAACCATCTAGAAAATTAAACCAATTCAACGAAGAGTATAATTTGGAATCTTACATGTTACAAAAGATTTTAGATGGGCTTCTTCATAAGCACCGTTATTGGATTAACAGAGACCGCATCGTATTTGAGCAGGAAAATTTACCTATACAAAGCCCAAGATTGTGGATTCACGTGAACAATGGAGTTTCGCTTCAAGAACTTGAGGCAATGGTGCCCGCATTGGCTGAGATCGTGGAGGAAGTCTGTTCTGAGATCCGCAGCCCTAACGACTTAATTCTTTTAAGGGATGCCATAATGAGCGCTCACTAATCTATTTATTCATGCGACTTCTGGCCTCTTTGGCAATGGCTCTCGCCTCCTCGACGCTCGTTGCGTTGGTCAAGTGAAACTCCTTAGCGAGTTCATAAGCTTCCTCGTATCTTTTGTTTTCCAAAGCGTGCCGCGCTAGCCAAAGGCGTGCCCTGGAGATCTCGTCTGTTATGCCCCATTCGGGCTCTTGCTCAAAGCAGAGCCTCATGTATTTGTATGTCTCCCTCTGTCGTTTTAATTTATCGAAGATTATTGCAAGTTTGTAACATATATGAGGCTCGGCGCTTACGACGCCTGATCCGTCATTCAATTTGTTGCTGTTGTCAATAGCTAGCGCTTTTTCAAACGACTGTATTGCTTCCTCTAATTTATCAATTTTCTCGAAACAGTTTCCAATCGCTTGCCACATTCTCTTGTCTGTGGGTTGTAAATTTGTAGCCTTTTGGTAGAAATATAAAGCGTACAAGTGCATGTCCAACACTTCATACGCCTGGCCAAGTCCGTACCAAGCTCTAAAATCCTTAGGATTGATATCGACCGCCCGCCTATAAGATTCGATCGCAGCATGTGAATTTTTGATTTCTACAAACTCGTGGCCCATCAAAGTCCACGCGCTAAGGCAATTCTTGTTGAGAGTTAGGGCCCTAATGTAGTACATGATGGACTTATCGTGCTCGCCCCTCATTGAGTGGTAGTTAGCAATAACACAGCAAGTTTCGGACCTGAACTTGTCGATTTGCGACGCGTACTGTGCAAGGTACGATAACTTTGATTTCTTTTCCATGACGTACAACATATTGGAGTATGTATCCAAATCATCCAATCTCATTGGATCGGTTAGTAACACGTCGTCAAAAATGGCTTCCGCCAAATAGTAATCAAGTCGATGGTATGCGACAAGAAATTTTTGGACCTTGAGAAATGCAAACTTGGGAAAGATGGCTATCAAGTAAGCCATCTGGTCCTCAAAAACAGATTGGTGTTGGTAGAACTCCTGAAGCGCAACAACTTGGAAAATCTGAAACATGACATTTGATGCAAGGCTTGATGCCGACGATTTTATCTGCTCAACAAATTCCACAACGTCGTTGTAGGAGCTAAACGTAGTGAAGAGCTCCTGCCAGCAGCTCCAATTATAAGGAAATAATTCTAGCGATCTGGCGAGGTTTCTTTGGGCGACTTGGCCGCAATTTTTACGACTGTAGATTATACCTAATAAATATAGCAAGAAGGGATTATCTTTTCCTGAATCCATCATGAAATTTTCAGCCTCCTGAATGATTGTGACATACGCTTTCTGGACTTCGTCTGTCACTTCCAGAGTCTTTTTTATGGCATCTTCATTATCGTTACTATTAGCTTTCGGATTAAGATTTAATATTCCATCCAGTTCTTCCGTTATTTGTTTGTCCAAGCTGATGTACAAAGAGTAGAGTTTGAAGAACAAGGCGTTCCCACCGACGCAATTTTGAAGCGCTCGGGATGCTCGTAAAAATTCCTTGCAATTGAAGTAGTTCTTTGCCAAGAGGAACTGAAATTGGTCTGCACGCTCTTCCTTCAGTAGCTGCAACGTTGGGTAATCAAAGGGCTCTTCGATAGGCACAAGCCCATTGAGAGCTTCAGTGCACCACTTGGCAGCATGGAAGAGATTGAAATTTGTAAGTACAAGAGACGCAGAATATAGATCTTGTCGTATTTGTTTTAAATCTGATGTCATAGTGCTGGAGGGGTATGTTTACGTGAGTGTTCTCCACAAATTCAACACTGAAACCGCGCGACTGCGAAACGCCAGAGGTAGTATATTACGAGTACTTCGACCCTCTATTTCACTGACGCGCTAAAGCTCTAGCTTTTATCCAAAAATAATAAGAGACCAAAATGCTGCTAAGTGTTGGCGATCTGCAGCTTGTTTCCAATTTGGAACGCTGCAAGCAGAGTATCAAGTCCATAGAATCGTTCTTGGCCATCGCTGATAGCACTGAACAGAACGCAAACGCTCAAAAGTTGAAAAAGGAAATAATATTAGAGTCTTTTGCTATTAAGACGAGCCATCGCAGTGTTTCTGACCGTGAATCAGAATTGAAAGAACAGTTCCTCAAGTCAGAGATTCTTCCATACAACGAAAAGATGGTCCACCTAAAACGTTTAGACAGTGAATTGACAACCCTTCAACGTCAATTAAATGTTTTAAAAGACACAATGTCTCTACCAGTTTTGAGTATCACTTCTAAGACCTTACTCGAGTTATCGAAGGACAAGTTTTCGCCAATACTATCAGAGACCAAAAAGGAAGATACTGCAAGCTCTATCGAGCTCTCTGAACTATACTCGTTGTCACCTCAGTCTAGCCTTCTCAAACCAGATTTAGCCGATGTTAAAAGAATGCTTGATATGGAAACCAGAAAGCGCCTACTTCTTCAAATTAAGCACGACCTCCTACTACAGATAAAAAATAGTCTTCTCAAGGAAAAAAGACAATGGAAATCGAGGAACTCGAATCTTAATGCGTTCATTGAGGGAGAATTCTCCAAGGCAATTGACGGCATCGCAAAGGTTAAAGCTGTTGAGCTTGAAAAAGACAGTCAGTTTGAGGCTAATGCTACGAAAATAACGTCACAAAATGAAAATGCCGAAGACAACGAATTTGCAGAGACAGTCGACGAAGAAGACGAGGATGAAGAAATGAAAGAGTAGAGAAGTATTTGGGTACCGTTAAAGAAGGATAATAGAGCCACGGCATCAAACTATTGGATTAATTGCTACTATAGTCATTTCAATACAAAAAGAATAAACCTTCTAATATTTCGTAAGTATGCATTACATTCATTTACAAATTATCTCTACTTAAAGAACGACACAACCCCATTCGAACATATTTGAAATCAAATCTGAGATAGCGACAAATGAAAAGCTAATCGCTTTTGAATAAATATTGAAAGACCTGAGCTGGACTGTCTCCTTGGTCTCTTCTGTACTTAACCACTCTCGATAGTTGATAACCAGCAACACCGCCCAAAAAGAAATTGACACTTGCTAACAAATAGTTCCTTGGGGTAATTGCGAAAGCGGCCCATCTCGTCCAGATAGCACCTGTGCAGAACAATGCAAGTTGTTGTGTTCCAGAAATTTTCTCAACTGGTCTTTGGATATCATTGAGCCCAGCAATGACCAAACTCCATTTCAAGACCGGAGCCCAGAAGTGTACTGTCTTTGGTCCTGTCTCAGATTGAAGAAAACGCGAGAACTTTGATACGTGTGGTTGAGCTGCTGCCATTGTGTTAAAAGAGTTGATGGTGGAGTGGACTACTCTCACCCATTTTTCGAGAGGGTGTAGACAGGAAGTGCGGAGTAGCTAGGTAACAATAAGTAAGCATATAATTACGATGCTGAATGCAAATGTTACAGTTGTATATTTTTTAATTCGAAGTATTAGAAATTCAGTCATATTTTCTTCTCCGAGAAATTTTCAGGCTTTATTCGTGGAATTGTGATTTTCGCCAAAACTTCTCAATTTCAACCCTATCATAAAGATTGAGATAAAATTAAAAATGAAAACCTGGCCACGATTTTTCTCTCTTTCAACTTTTGAATTATCCAATTTACTATTAGAAGGTCAATTGCGACTTAATTTTTTTTCTGAATCATTTGATGCTGGTTAAGTTTCAATTTATGATGAAGAATGTCAAACCGCGCCAATGCACAATTGGGAATCAATTGATTACTTGTAGATCTTCAGATCAAACATGGTTCGGAGGCATGAGCCATTATTCGAAATAATGAACAGGCCCGATTATGAGATCATTGATAAGCATACGAAATTTACTCGTTAAAATCGAAGAAATTATTAATATTCACGGAATTGAGTTTTTATGCTAAGAAGGACGGAGCTTCTCATGTGAATCGTGGGGCAGTACAACGACCCAACCTGTATATTACCAAGGCATACCCTCGGATTCACTCTGCCGTTTTTCGGGTCCGAAGGGATTCAGCCAATAAAGTACGATTATCGGGCGCGTCGGAGTTGCAAAAAAACCTGGAGAAGCTCCGAGGCGCTAATATTTGTTTGCAATCAACGTTTGTTACATCCATCGAAGAACGTTCGATTAGACCAATTTTTGTCAAAAAAGAAGAATCCACTAGTCATTGTCCAATCTCCGCTCTACACCATTATAACTGTCAAATCTTTTTCAGCGTTTGAGTTCATAATTCGAATGCTTTCTTTTTGGATTTCCCCTGCTCCTGGATATAAGCACGTACCCTCGGATTTCTCGGTTACAAATTTCTTTGATGTAATTGGCTGCGGGTGGTCTCCCAATAGAATTAGAAGGCATATATAAAAGTCACAGCGCTCCACGCTCCCCGAGCCTTTTTTCCAGAACACATCTTCCTCTTCTAATCACCAATGTTGTCTGCATCTAGAAGAACATTGAAGACCGTTCCACGTAGCGTTCGTGGCCTTGCCACTGCTGGTCTTACCAGAGACTCCAAGGTTCACCAAAACTTGTTGGAGGACTTCTCTTACATCCAATACAAGAAGAACTTGGAAAACGTCAAAATCGTCAAGGAGAGATTGAACAGACCATTGACCTACGCTGAGAAATTGTTGTACGGTCACTTGGACAACCCTCACGAGCAAGACATCGAGAGAGGTGTCTCTTACTTGAAGTTGAGACCAGACAGAGTTGCTTGTCAAGATGCTACCGCCCAAATGGCCATTTTGCAATTCATGTCTGCTGGTATGCCACAAGTTGCTACCCCATCTACCGTCCACTGTGACCACTTGATTCAAGCTCAAGTTGGTGGTGCTAAGGACTTGAAGAGAGCCATTGACTTGAACAAGGAGGTCTTCGACTTCTTGGCCTCTGCATGTGCTAAGTACAACTTGGGTTTCTGGAAGCCAGGTTCCGGTATTATTCACCAGATCGTCTTGGAGAACTACGCTTTCCCAGGTGCTTTGTTGATCGGTACTGACTCTCACACTCCAAATGCTGGTGGTTTGGGTCAATTGGCTATTGGTGTTGGTGGTGCTGATGCCGTCGATGTCATGGCTAACTTGCCATGGGAGTTGAAGGCTCCTAAGATCATTGGTGTTAAGTTGACCGGTAAGATGTCTGGTTGGACTTCTCCAAAGGATATTATCTTGAAGTTGGCTGGTATCACTACCGTCAAGGGTGGTACTGGTGCTATCGTTGAGTACTTCGGTGACGGTGTTGACACCTTCTCCTGTACTGGTATGGGTACTATCTGTAACATGGGTGCTGAGATTGGTGCCACCACCTCTGTTTTCCCATTCAACAAGTCTATGACTGAATACTTGAATGCCACTGGCAGAAGCGAGATTGCTCAATTCGCTCAACTCTACCAAAAGGACTTCTTGTCTGCTGACGAGGGTTGTGAGTACGACCAAGTCATCGAGATCGACTTGAACACCTTGGAGCCACACATTAACGGTCCATTCACCCCAGATTTGGCTACTCCAGTCTCCAAGATGAAGGAGACCGCTATTGCTAACGGCTGGCCATTGGACGTCAAGGTCGGTTTGATTGGTTCTTGTACCAACTCCTCTTACGAGGACATGACCAGATCTGCCTCCATCATCAAGGACGCTGCTGCTCACGGCTTGAAGTCTAAGTCTATCTTCACCATCTCTCCAGGTTCCGAGCAAGTTAGAGCCACCATTGCTAGAGACGGTCAATTGAAGACTTTCGAGGACTTCGGTGGTGTTGTCATGGCCAACGCTTGTGGTCCATGTATCGGTCAATGGGACAGACAAGATGTCAAGAAGGGTGACAAGAACACCATTGTCTCCTCTTTCAACAGAAACTTCACTGCCAGAAACGACGGTAACCCAGCTACCCACGCTTTTGTTGCCTCTCCAGACATGGTCACCGCTTACGCTATTTCTGGTGACTTGGGTTTCAACCCAATCACTGACACCTTGAAGGACTCCGAGGGTAACGAGTTCAAGTTGGCTGAGCCAAAGGGTGTTGGTTTGCCACCAAACGGTTACGACAAGGGTGAGAACACTTACCAAGCTCCTCCAGCTGACAGAGCTTCTGTCAATGTTGTCATTTCCCCAACTTCCGACAGATTGCAAAAGTTGACTCCATTCAAGCCATGGGATGGTAAGGATGCTGAGAGATTGCCAATTTTGATCAAGGCTGTCGGTAAGACCACCACTGACCATATCTCTATGGCCGGTCCATGGTTGAAATACCGTGGTCACTTGGAGAACATCTCCAACAACTACATGATTGGTGCTATCAACGCCGAGAACGGTGAGGCCAACAACGTCAAGAACCACTACACTGGCGAGTACAAGGGTGTTCCAGACACCGCTGCCGACTACAGAGATGCTGGTCGTAAGTGGGTCGTCATTGGTGACGAGAACTTCGGTGAGGGTTCTTCCAGAGAGCACGCTGCCTTGGAGCCAAGATTCTTGGGTGGTTTCGCCATCATTACCAAGTCTTTCGCTCGTATCCACGAGACCAACTTGAAGAAGCAAGGTTTGTTGCCATTGAACTTCGTCAATGTTGCTGACTACGACAAAATCAACCCAGATGACGAGGTTGACATCCTTGGCTTGACCGAGCTTACCCCAGGTAAGAACCTCGTCTTGAGAGTTCACCCTAAGAACGGCGATGCTTGGGAGACCGAGTTGTCTCACACTTACAACAGTGAGCAAATCGAGTGGTTCAAGCATGGTTCCGCTTTGAACAAGATGGCCTCCGCTTAAGGGGCTTGAACTTCTCAGTCATTTCTCTTTATTCCTGTACGACTATATAGGTTTACAATTTAACAGTATTGAAACTATTCACTAAATTTATATATGTAGAATATAGGCTTCTCAAGCTGATTCAGTGGCAGAAGACACTTCGTAGAATGAATCTCGAGTAGCGTCGAAAACTTAGGCCACAGCTCCCAATTACGAGTCTGCAATTAGGCAGCGACTTACGCATAATGTGGTTGACATCACTATAAATGACATGAGTGCCTCTTTAAGCGCATGATTCATATTCGAGACTATACACAGGACTCATTAATATCTTTTGAACTCAAAATGGATATATTGGAAGGTATATTGCAAAAAAGTTAGTATAAATTATTCGTAGTTGAATTGTATGATAATTGATATCAATTGTAATAGAGCAAGCTTTGAATTTATTCCCTGGTCTAATAACTATTAAGCGCGGACAATCCTTATCCGGCTCATCAGGTGATGGTATACTTGCGCGGGATGTCTAAGAGAGTAAGGTCACCTATATAACACTATTCGTGCACCCAACTCCGGACATTCAAAATACACAAATAATTATAACATTCGCAAATAGATATAATGCCCGGTCCCTTAGTTAATACAACTACGGGCATCAGTATCAATGTGGCGGATTGCAATTCATTGAATAACACCGAGGACTTCTATAAGAACTTGGTGGGAATGAAGTTGCAAGAGAGCCGGGAATCATCGAGAAAACTTGTCTCTTGCGACGATAAATATGACATTAATATCAAATTGAGTAACGAAGGAATCTCGGAGAATGAAATCGCAGAAATTCTCCGCAAAGTGGAAACAAGCAACAAAAGTTCCGACTGGAGGGCCCTTGCATCACATATCAGCTTGAAAGTAGTTGATTTAAACGCACTTATCAAGTCTCTCAGAGACAATAAATTCCCAGTGCAATTGTTCCCCAACGAATTGTACCCAACCGAGGCGTACACCTTTGACCCAGCTGGTAATTTGGTCGGCTTCACTTGCAGTCAGAACGCTTTAACCTTGAAGCCTCTGGCTAAAAAGCTCGACAAACATGAGGATGTTCACCTTCCACCTGGCGCACTCTCCGTATCGCCTTCTCAAGTCGGGAATGCTAGCGAAGAACCCATTCTGAGAAACATCGCAGTCATGACCTCGGGAGGAGATGCCCCTGGTATGAATGCTTGCGTAAGAGCTGTCGTTAGAGCCGCAATTTTCAAGGGCTGCAAAGCTTTTGCTGTAATGGAGGGTTACGAAGGTTTGGTTCGTGGTGGGCCTGAGTATATCAAGCAGATGTCATGGGACGATGTGGATGGATATCTTTCAGAAGGAGGTACCAATATTGGTACTGCAAGATGTATGGCGTTCCGTGAAAGAGCTGGTAGATTGAAGGGTTGTAAGCATATGATTGATGCTGGAATAGATGCATTGATTGTTTGTGGAGGTGATGGTTCTTTGACTGGTGCTGATTTATTCAGAGCTGAATGGCCATCTTTGATTCAGGAATTAAAGGAGACTGGTGAAATCTCTCCAGACCAGTACGAGAGACATAAGCACTTGAATATTTGTGGAACTGTTGGTTCCATTGACAATGACATGGCTACTACCGATGCGACAATTGGTGCGTATTCTTCACTTGACAGAATTTGTAAGGCTATTGACTACATCGACGCAACTGCCAATTCTCATTCTCGTGCCTTTGTTGTTGAGGTAATGGGAAGACATTGCGGATGGTTAGCCTTAATGGCCGGTATTTCCTGCAATGCCGATTACATTTTAATCCCAGAGAAACCATCCTCCTCAAAAGATTGGCAGGATCAAATGTGTGACATTGTATGCAAACACAGAAGTGAAGGTAAAAGAAAGACAATCGTCATTGTTGCAGAGGGTGCCATAACTAGTGATTTGGCCCCAATTGGTGCCAAAGAAGTCAAGGATGTTTTGGTGCAGCGTTTAGGGCTTGACACCAGAGTTACTACATTAGGTCACGTTCAAAGAGGTGGTACAGCTGTAGCATTTGATAGGATATTGGCTACGTTGCAAGGTGTAGAGGCCGTCAATGCTATCTTGGAATCTACACCTGAAACGCCTTCGCCTCTTATTGGTATCGAGGAGAACCAAATCGTTAGATTATCTCTTGTTGATGCGGTGAGAATCACCAAATCAGTTGCAGAGGCCATAGAGAAGAAAGATTTTGAAGGAGCAATGGCCTTGCGAGATGCAGATTTCACAGAACACTTGAGCAACTTCATGGCCATAAATTCTGCAATCCACGAAAAACCAACTCTTCCCTTGGAGCAGAGAAAGCGCATAGCGATCATAAACGTTGGAGCTCCAGCTGGTGGTATGAATAGTGCTGTCTACTCGATGGCAACCTACTGTATGTCCAGAGGTCATACTCCATACGCAATTCATAATGGATTCTCGGGTCTTGCAAGACATGAATCTATTCGTTCTATTGATTGGCTAACCATACAAGGTTGGACATCAATGGGAGGTTCAGAAATGGGCACAAATAGAGCAACACCTGAGGAAACTGATCTCGGCATGATAGCATATTACTTTGAAAAGTATAAGTTCGATGGTCTCATTTTAGTGGGTGGCTTCGAAGCGTTTACCTCTTTACATCAACTTGAAAGAGCAAGAGCGATGTACCCAAGTTTTAGAATTCCTATGGTTTTGATTCCGGCTACAATTTCCAATAATGTTCCTGGAACTGATTACTCTCTCGGAGCAGACACTTGCTTGAATTCGTTAATGGAGTACTGTGACATTGTGAAACAATCTGCGTCTGCCACCAGAAATAGAGCATTTATCATTGAGGTACAAGGTGGTAACTCTGGTTATATCGCAACATATGCTTCCTTAGCTTGTGGTGCTTTAGCATCGTACGTCCCAGAAGAGGGTATTGACTTGGCTCAACTTGAACTCGATGTTCAAGCTTTAAAGAACTCATTCTCTCGCTCCGGAGATTTACGAAAGAATGGTAAGTTGATATTAAAAAGCACTAATGCTTCGAAGCTGTTGTCTACTCAAGTTCTTGCAGATATATTGAAACTGGAGGGAGACAATGAATTTGACACTAAGACTGCCATCCCAGGTCATGTTCAACAGGGAGGACTACCATCACCCATTGATCGTGCAAGAGCTTCAAGATTTGCAGTTAAAGCTGTGCAATTCATTGAGAGCTCATTTGACAGCATTTCATCAACTAGAAATAGCTTCGATTTTGCAACGAACTCACCTAAACTCTCAGAGACTGCTGCGGTTCTTGGTGTGATCAGATCACATTTGAAATTCACTTCCATCAGACAGCTATATGACTACGAAACTGAACATGGTAAGAGAATGCCGAAGAAAATTTCATGGAGTCAGACAAGGACGGTTTGTGATCAGCTCGTAGGCAGATCGAAATTAACTTGAGTAAATTGAAGACTTAACATCCTACATCCACACTTATATTTATGTATACATTTAAATCTAGCAACTATTTTAAAACTCGAATTCAAGAAGTATCACTTACATGAATCATTAAAAGTCATTCAAGAACTGGTTCTTCCATCCGGTACATAAATATTTGATACATGGCTTGCAAGATCCTTGATAAAGATAACACTTGCCTTCATAACTCGTCGACTTTATGAACGATGCTGCAGCTCAAAATAATACAATTATAGACGAATCTGAATTGCAGTTCAAGACAGTTGCAGAATGTTCAGACTATGATGGAATTTCTGTTGCTATCAAAGCCTCTTCAGACAAAAGACTGTTACGTCGTGAGTTGCAGTTCAAATTTTTTGGCCCCCCAAGTAAATCTGTGAATGATATATCCAGCCAGCGCAACGGTTTAGAAGTCGACTTCCAGCATGATCTGTATATATACAATCTTGCAAACATCACTAGTTCAACTATTGTTGAAGACGACATATTGAACTCTCAAATCGATCTTACCGAAATACACAGAAGTGCGATATCTTTAAGGCTTTCTGATTGCATTATACCAACCTCATGTTTGGTGAAAGGCGTTTCCCAATCAGTTATATCTCTTGGCTTTGGTGATTCCATATCGCTAGAGAATGTAGAGAATCTGATATTTATTATCAATTGTCATCAATTGAGAATCAAAAACGCGGATAACTGCATCGTCATTGCAAATGTGAAGAGCCAAGATGCGATTGTTGAGGGGTGTAATAAGCTTAAGACTGGATCTCCACATGGAAGCAATGGAGTGAAACCACCCTTGTACTCAGTCAATGACTTGAATTGGCCAACGAGAAACGAAGTAAATCCTTACGTCTCAGGTGTTGAACGTCAATACAATAGCCTTGAATCCTTGATCTCGGCCCATTTTGACCTGGACCTCCAGATCGTTTTAAAAAGCAAATTGACGGCGATAAAATCACGTTACCAATTCTAAACAAAAAGTTAGTATAATAATGGGGCAAATTCATCACGGGCCATTATGGTGTTAGCATGTGCTCGGATAGTCATTATCTCTAAATTCGCTAGAACACATTAGATATCATATAAAGCCCAGAGGCACAGAATTTATAAAAATATAATTACAAATTGCTTAACTACTGCCAGTACAGTTGACTGAACTAGAAGAAGCTTGGCGTTGCTTCAAAATTTATAAATACATGATTCTCCTGCAACCAAACCAGCAAACAACTAATACCAATTTAAAGCGCCGCTTTACGTGGAATCTAGGAATCTATTATGAGGGCGCTCCAATTTCGTCTTAAATAACTTCTCGCCAACAATCCGTGTAAAGAAAGATGAGAATTCATTCTTAGGAAAATTATTACCCCGTGTATGCTAGGGGTACACAGAAAGTAGTTCTTCTAGATTTTAAATCTAGTAAAAGAAACACATGAAAATCATGGAGCTTCTACATACACAAAGCACTCTCAGTAATACATAGATATCAAATATATTACCAGAGAATAGAGCTTATCGTCAATAAAATTGCAGGTAAAGACTGCTTCAATAAGTATCTGTATAATGCCGTAAATAATAATCCCGGGGTGAATATATGGCAAATTTCATAACTTACACATAATTACAATCAGTAGTCAACTTTTAAAGTAGTGTTTGCTATAGAAAATTATATCAATAAAAAAGAAAGAGGAAGCTGTTGGGTACCACCAAGTAATATATTAGTCCAAGCACTTTGCATCTTCTTGAGAAACTAACCGAAAAACAAAAAATACTCTTTTAAGCACGAGTACAATTATTGATATCCCTTAGCTGTCATTATGTAAATGCTAGGTTTGCTGGTTAGCCTCTCTTATTACCAACTGTAAATAGTACCAATGCAAATAAAAATGAACAGTTAGAAGATTGGACCCTAAACAAACTATTAACATCAAATATATCAAAGCTGCCAATACGATCATTCGAATGATACACTCACTAGATATGCAAATGCAAGTTGTAGACGTAGCAATCAGCACTGTACTACCAAAACACCAATAAACGATACAAACCAAACACATTATGCATCTTAAAAAAGTTTAGAGCTAAATTATCCTTTCCTCTCAATTACTCAGAAACCTACACAAACAATCAATAGCTTGCAATTACAACGACAAGTAACATGAATTAGTTCTTCAAAACGCAATAATATGAAAAGAATTACCGTGTAAAAATACACTTATCCTTTCGTTGGAACATCAGAACATTGTTTTCACAAAACGACTCAAACATACAATTTATAATAGCTATTATTTAAAGAACATCTTGTAATTCTTTACTACTTAATTGAGTTGCATCCATTGCATATATAACTTCGTAAAAAAAATTCTATATATCAAAGATTCAACTCGAAAACTAACCTCAACGCGAATTAAGTACTTGGCAATTCCATTCGACCTAAGAAGATTTTTGTTGAAAGCAGATTACTGAAATAGTTACCAAATACTGGTTTTCCAGAAACGAACTACAAATAAATACACATGGTGTGCAAACAAAACTAAAATTTACTCTTTCTTATTACCCTTAAATACCAACAAGAGCAAAAGTTGAAACACAACCAAAATGTGTGACACCCATATGAGATTCTACTAGTATGCGTCCAGCTTGCGAATCATTCTATAGACACCAACTAAAGCACATATCTTACTGGTATAATATTAGGGAAGCGCCTTCAGAATAAGAAGAATTCAACAACTGAAACTATTCTTTATATCAGCTTGAAAGATATTAATAGGGCGTGAATCTTAATGAATCTTCAACAAATAAAAGGCCTTCAACCAAAACTGTACATATATTGAATACCTGCTTAAGTTCTTCTTAATCAATCAAACATAGGGTACATCATATATCACCTAAAGACATACTTCAGAAACAAACAACTTACATCCAATTTCTTATACCCTCGAATACGAATATATTACATTACTTACCTTGTCATCACTTCTTCATTCAGAGAGTTATATTTTTTTATGAATATCTATGTCATTCCGTAATTTAAGCTAATACTTAGTACTGTTACGAGTATTTTTAGATACTAAAAACCACATGTATAGTCTGCCAAATCTGATGCCTTCAGAAAGGGTAAGTGTTCGAGTGAAAATACAACTGCAAAAAAAAAAACCCACGACACATTAATTAAATTGAACATTGCAATATGAGTATTATCTGGATCAGTGACCAATTTCGTCATAACTTCAAATGCTAATAATTAGTCTATCTTTTACGAATCTTAGCTATGAATAATTGTAGTTGATTGAATAAGCTTGTAAAGTCTAATTAAATTTACTACAGTTCAGCAACATAATTGGCTTGGAATAGCTATATTTATACTCGGAATTACTACCTGATGTTAGCATTGTCTTATAAAAATGAATAATATTTATCTCGAAAGAAATAAGCTTCTAATTGATGTATTTTTGGTAATTCTGAGTTAGGTAATTAAAATTCAAGTAATTAATAAATCATGACACCTAAACGTATACTCAGTATAAACATAATGATTTTGACCATGCAATGAATTAAATGGTTTTTAAACTTTCTTGCTCCGTTATTTTACCCGTTTCTTCATCAATAGTAAGTGTCTACTGAAGTCTGGGCTATTGCTAATCCATTAATAATACTATTCCTGTAATGCGTAGCTTTAAACTCAAAGATTGTGATTATTTATTTGACGGGGATTGAAAGTATAGTAGCATGTATTCTTACGTAAGTAGAGACACAATTACTTTGTATGTAATAATGATGTAAAAATTCTAGTTTTGAAAAATGTTTTTTCGTCTTGATTTGATGTTGAACTTTGAGTGAAGTTAACGTGTGTCGCTTCGTGCCATAGGTATTGCAGCCAAATATTTGTCAAACAAACACACGGCTTTGGGCGATAGATAGAGTAGAGAATAATTGATAACTTCTCTGAGTTTGTAGTTTGATATCATTGACAAAGCAAACCTAATATATAGGTCTCATGTGTATATTTTTTCGGTAGATTTTATCTATAATTGATAAAATATTACTATTGAAAGCTTCCATACTTCACCCCATCTCTTAATTTATTGACATGTTAAGTTCAAATTCTGATTTTGATTACTGTGAGCTTAGTGGGTCTGTCAATTAGATTTTGGAAATGTATTTATTAGGTTTTTTTTTTTTAGAAGACGAACGTTTTTTTTTGAACACAGGCTGTGGACGGAAGAAATATTAATAGGTTGTCAAGTATGAATGACAAATTTAGCTGTGTTGTCAAGAATAGCAGTAATGCTTATTCCTTCATTAAGGTTTGATGATAATTAGATAATTTTACCATTGGGTGAAAGGTCATTTTGTTTAAATCACCTATTGTGGAGTTAAGTTAATAGAGTTTACTTTTCTTTCCAAAGCTATCACACTTATCTGTCTTGAAATTATGTATTTTTATTTTATTTTATTGCGTATAGATAGATGGATTTGCCCTTTTTCAAGTACAGTTTTTCAGTATTCTTCTTCAGTTCATGAGTGTAATCCTTAAGGTGCTTTATATTGCCATAATGTTATTGCTAAATCAACCTCATAGGTCGAATATTAAAAAGGAATTGAAGTTAAATAGCAATTTTGGCACCAATTAATTGCTTTGACGTTGGAGAGTAAAGCAAATATCTATGATACTGCCTTGGAAAAGAAGTCATCTTTCATCTTATTCGTTGGTATATTAAGCTCAGTTCCATTTGAGTTTTTGTTCGAGCAACAAAGACTGTATTCTTCGGTTCTATTGGATCTTGAATTGAAATGATATAAAACGAAATGGCTTTGTCTACGGCGTAACACATAAAAAGATCTACAATAGTGGTTTTGTAATCGACAATACCAGCAGGGTACAGATCTGAGCAAAAGGGTGTTATATATTACTGCCTTAATCCGGAAATTTCATGCGAAACTGATTCACTATTATTAGAAAGTTTGTAGATCAAAGTTTGGGATACATTACTCATCAAGTTTTATATTACATCGATTCATTGTGCAGAACCCTACGTGTGTGATGGCAAACCATTTATGTTTCATACCTGTGTATAGTAATACCTTTCTATATGTAGGATGGATGTTGCTATATCCCCACAAACGATCATTTATCTTATCTATTGATGGTGGATCTAAAGGACTTAGGCGAGGACGTGCTCGTACATTTATGTAATTTCCTTACACTAGACGAAATTTTGAAGCTTTCTTCCACGGATTCGGTTATACATTCTTGGCTATGTTCGAATCGCGTGTTCCACTCGATCTTCGTTCGAAGATTTGGGAGTACCATTCCTCACCAATTGAAGTCACATGAGTGGAAAGCATTGTTAAAACTCAGGACTTCGAAAAGCTTGCAATTCTATACCTGGGGATCCTGCGAAATGGGGCGATTGGGATATTCCTTTTCTGAAGTACCTAGACATCATTGTTCTCGAGTGTCAATAGGAGTTCACACTCCTTCACTAGTGAAGTGTTTCAAAGACGATATAATTGATCAAATTCTGAGTGGAGGATTTAGCTTTCAGCTTCTCATAAAGGGGAAGGTCTTCTTAGTTGGAATGGGATATTCGAACTTAACGGGTAGTTTGAATCGGCCGGGTCCATATCAATCTGATTATTCACCCCCCTTAGAGTCACTTGGAAATGGAAGGTTCAACAATTTAATTAACCCACGAGATCTGAGTCATGGCTATGGATCGTTTGTATCTGCTTTATCGCTTCCTTATGTAAGTGGAAATCCATTCGTCACTAACATTTCGAGTGGTCGCATGCATATCCTTGCCTTAGATAATTTTGGATCAGTTTACTCATGGGATAGTGGCAATGCTATACCTAGCAAAGCTGTCCGAATTGTTTTTCCCAGAATAACTTTGCCCGCAAGAAGGATCTGTGCGGGCTGGAATTTGTCACTCTGTGACTTCACAGGAATTGGCCTAATCTACTGGTTTTCTAGAGATAATGTGACACAAGAAAACTTCGAAAACGGCTCTTTCCAAAGCGAGGCCCATTACCACGTCGTCCCGAATCTGGATTCAGTGAAAGACTTCACAGCACTTGCAGATGCAATTGTTTTCATTAATCAGGATGGTCTTTTGTACGTTTGCATGGTATCCGAAAATGAGGAAGAGGCGCCGTTCATTAAACCTATGAGCCGCTTCAATGAGTGGCTAGAGTCGAAAAACAATGAAAGCAAAATATATGCCTCATTCAGCAAAGTTAGTGGTTGCTATAAGTCTTTCAGCGTCTTTTCAGACGGAGGAAATGTCCTCGTAGGGTCCCTTGATGGTGATCCCGAAAGTTGTAACCCTATTCTTATACCAACATTGCAAAATGCAGGAGTAATACAAATCGTTAGTGGTGATTACCACTTCTTAGCTTTGACGGAGAAAGGCGATTTGCTAAGTTGGGGCCTTGAACTGCAACGAAAGGGTTGTTTAGGCTTAGGGGACATAAGATCAGGTCTAGTTGATGGTGTTCTCGAAGAGGGCAACAACATTAGAGTTGATGTCCCTATGAACGTAATCAAGCCGACTCAAAAAGGAAAATGGTTGGCTGTCACTGCTGGAGGGTGGCACTCGGGGGGATTATTTATTTCGGATGTTTAATTATGTTAACTATTGACCAGGCGTCTTTTAAAACCAGAACAATATACAGATCTATTGAAAGACTAAATTTACAATTGAATCAATAGCCTAAGGCTTCATACAGGGGTACAAAAAATTTTATTTAAAGCAAAGGCCCGGGCATACGGACGCTGGTGTCCCTTCTGCGACGAACCAGCTAGATAAACCAAAGATTGGCGTCATCACGTGATACGTATCTACGTAAGTCACTCCCCACTGAAGTGTTGCCGCATTCCAAAACCTTACAGCAGAAAGAGATTTATACCTTCAACCGACAATAATTTGGCACGATCTGAAAGACGCGAAGATTTTTCAAATACAAAATGCACTCTGAGCAGCAAACTACTCCGTCAAGTCCTAAGAGGTCACTGTCCATTGCAAAGGAGGGGCTACTTACCCCAACATCATCCCATGGTCCTTCCCCAAGAAAAAGAAGATCATCTTCAATTCTTCAGCACCTCGAACCAGACACGCTAGACACTAAGATTGACCAAGCTTTGAATCCAAATTTGAATGCAGATTGGGTTAACTACAAGGGAGCTTGGGTTATTCATATTGTCATCATTGTGATACTTAAACTTTTTTTCAACTTTTTTACGGGTCTTGATAATGATTGGAGTTGGACATTTACCAATGTTACTTACAATATTGGGCTGTACATCATGTTTCATCAGGTGAAAGGAACACCTTTTGAGTTCAATTCCGGGGCCTATGACAACCTCACTATGTGGGAACAGATCGATAATGGTGATCAATATACCCCAACTAAGAAATTTTTGATGATTGTCCCAATTGGGTTATTTTTGATCAGCACCCACTATACGAAATACAATTTGCCACTGTTCACAATCAGTGGCATAAGTTGCATGTGCGTGGTGCTTCCAAAATTAGCGGTAGCTCACAGATTAAGATTTGCTTTACCTTTTGGAGAGTGAGCTTTTTGCTCTTGATTTCTTTGAAAAGCTACGAGTCAAAGAAAAAAGATCGGAAATGATGCTTGAATACGGCTGTTCGATTGTGAATTATATAAATTCCTTCAAGGGTGCTTCTGCTGGGCTGTTTCGTTCGTTAATTCTCATTGTAAGTCAATTAGGACATCAATATGATACTGGAGTCTAGCTTGAAAGATTGCAGATATCAATAAATTCAACACAGTCCAAATTGCGAGTATATCTTTTATATATCATGGAATGAACTTTATTTAAATTACATCTAATCGGTGGAACCAAGTCAATGAGACTTCTCTTATCTTACCGCCTCTTGTGCATTTGTCTCTATAACATTTTGCTGCCCCTGGCGGTCGACGTATGCTAAGACAAAATCATACCCAAGCCTTATATTAAATTATTGAAACGACTTTCGGGAAAGAAAGTTAATTAAAGCCATACTTCTTTACGTTGATTCATTTATCTTGTAATAAAAGACTCCAAAAACTTTTAAGACGAAAGAGAAAAGCAAATCATAGAATTAAGTCTAACTAAATCTAACTATTTATTATTCATTCCTGCTAAACAACTCATTTTGTTCTTTTCGAAAGCCTATTTATAATTGAATTTTTTTAGTATTAATGAGAAGTGCGTTGATCGAAATTATCGATGAATCGTTTATTAATCCTGTGGTAATTGTCGGAGAAATCAAAAAGTTTATATTTTTTTACTTGCAGCTCATTAAAGAGTGAATCTTTTACAAGAATTATTTTTCGACATGATCATTTAAAACCTTGGAATATTTATCTATATTAAAGTTACTTTTAATTGCATTTTTAATTGATTTGGATTTACTATTCTCCTCACGCCCAGCGATCGGAGTCACCTCACGTGCATCCCAATATTGTATATATATCATCCTTTTCTTCCAGCGCTTACATTTGATAACTTTTTTTCGATACACAAAAGGACATACAAAATGGCTTACGCTTTATCTCAGGCACACAAGCAATTGGTTGAGGGTCGCTTGGCTGACACCGACCCAGAAGTTGATGCTATTATCAACGCAGAGGTTGAGAGACAAAAGCACTCTATTGTCTTAATTGCAAGTGAAAACTTCACCACCAAGGCTGTTTTTGATGCATTGGGAACTCCAATGTGTAACAAGTATTCCGAGGGTTACCCTGGAGCTCGTTACTACGGAGGTAACGAGCAAATTGACAAGATGGAGATCTTGTGTCAGAACAGAGCTTTGAAGGCTTTCAATGTCACCCCAGACAAATGGGGTGTCAATGTCCAAACATTGTCTGGCTCTCCAGCTAACTTGCAAGTATACCAAGCTATTATGAAGCCTCACGAGAGATTGATGGGTTTGGACTTACCACATGGTGGCCACTTGTCCCACGGTTACCAAACCGACTCTAGAAAGATTTCTGCAGTTTCCACTTACTTCGAGACAATGCCATACAGAGTTGATTTGGAGACCGGAATAATCGATTACGACATGTTGGAGAAGACCGCAATTTTGTACCGCCCTAAGGTTCTTGTTGCTGGAACTTCTGCTTACTGTCGTTTGATTGACTACAAGAGAATGCGTGAAATTGCCGACAAGGTTGGTGCTTACTTAGTTGTTGATATGGCTCACATTTCTGGATTGGTCGCCTCTGGTGTCATTCCATCTCCTTTTGAATACGCTGACATTGTGACCACCACTACTCACAAGTCCTTGAGAGGTCCAAGAGGTGCTATGATTTTCTTCAGAAGAGGAGTTAGATCCATTAACCCTAAGACCGGACAAGAGGTCTTGTACGATTTGGAGAACCCAATCAACTTCTCTGTCTTCCCTGGTCACCAAGGTGGTCCTCACAACCACACTATCGCTGCTTTGGCTACCGCATTGAAGCAAGCTGCAACCCCAGAATTCAAGCAATACCAAGAGCAAGTTTTGAAGAACGCAAAGATTTTGGAAGAGGAGTTCCTCAAGAAGGGCTACAAGCTCGTCTCTAACGGTACTGACTCCCATATGGTCTTGGTCTCTTTGAGAGACAAGCAAATTGACGGAGCTAGAGTTGAGACCATTTGTGAGCGTATTAACATCGCTCTTAACAAGAACTCTATTCCTGGTGACAAGTCTGCTTTGGTTCCAGGTGGTGTTAGAATTGGTGCTCCAGCTATGACTACCAGAGGCTTAGGCGAGGAGGACTTCAGAAAGATCGTTGAATACATTGATTTCGCTGTTAACTACGCCAAGGAGATCCAAAACAACTTGCCAAAGGATGCTAACAAGTTGAAAGATTTCAAGCAACAGGTTTTGCATGGTGAAGATGCCAAATTAGACGCAGTGAAGGCTGAGATTTCCCAATGGGCAGGTGAATTTCCATTGTCTGTTTAATGGAGCACAAGGTCTACAGAACCGAAGTTGATATTATCAGCTTGAGATGTAAGAGCTTTTTTTATACATTGTTAACGAATGAAGATCATTTAGTAAATTCTATACAGGCCTAAATGATATCTGTAGTAATGCTTAGTTTCTTTAATTCGCTATCAGTTGTTTTAAGATCCTCCCACTCTCTAAAATGGCGATCAGTTTTGTAAACCTCGGCGGAATTGAAAAAAATTGTAGGAACCCACTTTTCCCCAGACAAAGACGCAAACTCTTGCTCCAATTGAGACGCATGTTCTTGATCTTCTAGTTTGTCAAGCTCTAATATATGAACAAGCGAGTTCAAATGGTACTTATCCCAAATATTATACATGTAATGGCAATCAGGGCACCAAGATTTTGACACCATCAAAATTTTATTATTTGCTATTAAGCTCAAAGCTTCATCCCGGGGCGTCTGCATGGTTTAGTGCTACAATATTGACAATCGAAAGGATGTGGGGATCGAGGCACGGCTTCAATTGGAAATGCGCTAAGAAATAGTTAAAATGAATTCCGTGATGCAAAGACAAGATCAACAATTTTTGTCCCCAAATATTTTTAATGAAACCAAAAACCATTTTGTAAAATAAAAATAGCTTATTGTAGGAATGAAAAATATCTTTACTACTGGGTACGTTTGTTAGGATTTTTCAAGGTTCCCTGTAACAGTAGCCAGATCAGCAGATCCGACAAGTGACCGAGATCATGCATGAAGCTATGGGGATGATTGTAAGTCAAAAAGCGTCTGTCATATTTGGACTAACAAATAATAGGATTTGAAGTTTAGAATGTACGAATGCGAAAAGCAAATTGTAAAAAACTTTCGACAGCTAGATTCAATTGATGCTCTCGAATAATCCATTTTATACTGGTCGCTTAACTGCATTTAGCGTTCTCTTTGCTACCCCAACGCATTGTGCAGTATGATACCAATATCTTTGCGCCCAAATTGGCATCAGGTCCCATACTACAGAACTACTTTTCTTCATAATGAGACCAGAGTTAGCAGATGCATGCAATGAAATCAAAACAGCCTTTGCTGTAGACAAAGCCTTTTTGCGTAAGGCCACAAATCATTTTTTGGTATCAATGGATGCAGGGTTGGCAAATGAGATCTCCACACGAGGCTACATGCCAATGATCCCGAGTTATGTAACTTCAATTCCCTCAGGTAAAGAAAGCGGATTATATTTGGCTGCCGATCTTGGAGGAACAAATTTTAGGGTGTGTTCAATTAACCTTCATGGAGATCATACCTTCGATTTAAAGCAATCGAAGTTTCCTGTACCAGTGGACTTAATGCAAGGCAATACATCTGATGCATTATTCTCCTTCGTTGCCACAAAGATCGAAGCATTTTTGGCGGACCACCATGACGATTTGGACGAATCAGTAACTTTGAAAATGGGACTTACATTTTCGTTTCCCGTAGAACAAACCGCCATTGACCGCGGTAAGTTGATTCGGTGGACCAAAGGTTTCGATCTACCAGACTGCGTGGGGAGGGATGTTGTAGACATTTTCCAAAGACACTTGAATGCATTGAAACTCCCTGTCTCTGTCATTGCTTTAGCAAATGATACCGTGGGCACTTTACTCTCACGCTCCTACTCAAATAACACCAAAGAGACGAAGGCAAAAACTGTTATCGGGGCAATTTTTGGTACAGGTACCAACGGAGCATACCTCGAGTCGCTTCAAAATATTCCGAAGATAGACGCAAGCTCCTTGCCAAAAAGCACCACTGGAATGGTGATTAATACCGAGTGGGGTTCGTTCGATAATACTTTGGAAGTTTTACCAGAAACGAAATGGGACTCAGCTGTAGATAAAGAAACATCGAACAAAGGGTATCACTTATTTGAAAAGAGAATCAGTGGTATGTTTTTAGGAGAGATTTTGCGTGTGATGTTAATTGATTTCTTCAACAGGGGCTTGATATTCCAAGACTTATACAAGGAAAGAAATAATTCTTTACCACATCGGTTGACGACACCATTTTTGCTCTCTTCTAAAATATTGTCGTACTTGGAAGTTGACGATTCTACAGAATTAAGGATGTCTGAGTTAATTATGGAAAATGAATTAAGACTTCCTACTACATTTGAAGAAAGGCAAGTGATTCAAATGTTGACAAGGCTCATTTCGCATCGTGCTGCCTGCTTGTCTGCGATTCCAATAGCCGCAATTGTCACGAGAGTCAAAGGACAGTACGCTGATAGTGACGAAGATTTTGAGGTTGGATGCGATGGCTCATTGATTGAATTTTATCCTGGATTCCAAGAAAAAGTATTGGAAGCTTTTGAACTAATTGACCCCTTGAAAGGAACTAGTAAGAAGCTTCATATAAGAATTGCTAAGGATGGTAGTGGAGTAGGTGCAGCCTTGTGCGCTTGTATGGTCTGAGGTCTACAAATAACATCGTGCTAGGCATAATATTGAATGAAACAAATGCAATTTTCAAAATTTAGGTTTGAGTAGGCAGTATGATCGATCTTAATTAATCCAGTTCGTTTACTAAAGCGAAGTTAACAACAAGGCCAAAACTGCCATCATAGGTGCCGTTTTCGCCGCACTTCTTTATAGTCCAATTGAAATTGTTTAATTTTTCATCCGAGTACCTAAGGACATCGATGTCAATCGTCTTGTCTCCGAATGTCGGAATTGAAACATTGTAAGTTGAGTCCCCAATATTAATCAAATTAGTATCGAAAAGGAAGAAGTATGTCTGATCTTTTTCAAATTTGTAACTTTCGCAGTTTTTTAAATTGCAAAAATATTTTTGTCTCTTAGCAGGAGCCGTGGGTATTTCGTCATTGACGGATAAACATTCCGTTTCTTGCAGAACAAATTTCTGTTCGTCTATTAATGAGCCGCGTCCAATTTTAGTAAAACTGTTCAATGCCAAACCATATAAATATGGTTTTTCGTCGTACAAATTAGAATTAATGGTGGGATTGACAAACCACTTGAAAAAGTGTAAGCCAGTCGAGATGAGAGAGGTTGGCACTTTCTGACTGATAGGGACTTCACAATCATTACCAAAGAGTAGCTTCGAACCTTCTATGTCTAACAGGGGAGTGAACTTCACGAAGATTCTTAAGTTGGGAGGCTTCACACTTCCGGTAGTTGCCCCTTCAACTTCACTTTTGATATTGTACGAGCTATTTTCTTTGTGGTTTTTGCATCCATCGAAATTCTTTATATTTATAGAGACTGCAAAATTGCCTATTTCTGACGCTAGATTAACAAAATTGCCAGTGTTAATGGGAACAATGGATCTTCTGCCTTCGTGGGAAGAAGCCGCTTGAATTAGAAGTCTCTGGGGCATTTGAAAGGGATTGAACTGGAATATTCTGCTATGTAAAGATTCGATGTATTATGTCATCGTGTTATCGATACTGGCTTTCAGATAGCGCTGAAGTTGCTAATCTATCTTAAATGCAGTTCATAAGTGAAAGCGCTCAGGCGCAAAATCTCACGGGTGTCGTTGTTGATTTACGATGAAACATCTAAAAATTGTTCTATTTTTGGCAATTGGTATGATCCACAAACTAGAGTAAATTTATGTAAAGGCATTAGTTGTAGTCAAAAATTAAAAGAGCCTAGATGCGCAGTGCCGAAGACGGCGCAGACCATCGCTAAAATGTCTTAATAAATCCGAAATATAGAAGTTTATCGCGCTTTCCGCACAAAAACGCAACACAGTTCTATGAGATTACTCCCCGACGCGTCTCTCAAATGGTTGGTAGACCTGAGGCTCAGAGGTAGATTCCAAGTCTGTGAACAAGATAGCAGAATAACTTCCACTTCTTTTGACAATGGCATCCTCCTCCGAGACGAAATCAACAAGTAGCTTAAGCTTTGAGATTCCGCTTGACAATTTGTCTTCAATGTATAACAACGCTTTCAGAGGTGGGTACAACACTTTCAAGTAGTCATACGCGAGTAAGTAACCAGCTCCAATTCCCGCTAAATGTCCAAAAAATGAAGTTGATGGGATCAATACTGCGATAACAAACAAATTCACGAATTGAAAGTATTCAGTGGGTATACTCACATCATGGTTTGCGACCCTCATCAGAAAAATCACTGGGGTCAGAGTGTGCTCTTTTTGACAAAAGTATGTTAAAAAGGAAAACACTATAGCCAGCAAACCTGCAACACCATCTTTTGGATAAAGAAGCAAACCAGGAATACAGTACATGATAGCAGTCAGCACGGCTAGAAGATTGAGAGTTATGCCAGTATAGACCGTGCCATTTGCTCTCTCAAACGCAGATATCAATGGAAAAAGTGAGATTAAGTTAACAAATAAGTGAATAAAATTGACATGGGGGAAAATGTAGAAGGAGATCGTATTCAAATCGAATTTGAGCGGCGTGTCTGGGTAGAGGACTAATGTTGTCGATCCCTTGTCCAAACACATATAAAATAGAAACGAAAAGATGCATAATCCTATCGAAAGGGCAGGTGTCTTCAATAGAAGTTGTTGCGACTCTTCGAAGGTCGGGATCTTGATCATGTTGAGGGGAGGCATCGGGAAGATTAGCTTGTTTACAGTGAGAAGAAACTTCTCATGGAGATCTGACAAAACAAAAAAATCTATATGAAGCCAAATTTTCATGTTTGCAGACATTGTAGGATAGGAACCAGCTTAAATCATAAATTATAGCCACGATTGTTAATTTCGAATTATTGCATACTCAGCATGTCAGTTTCAGATTGAAGATGTGGGTCATTCAATAACCTATTCCTTGACCAGTTCTGGGTCTAATTTTGACAAAACTTTTTGGTTGAATTCACTGGAAAAAGCCGCTTTTACCCGGATGCTTTCTTTCAATTTCTCAATGCTTGCTTTCTGATCTGCTATTGAATCACAGATGCCATCTAAGTTTTGTAGCTTCTGAATCAACAAGGAAATCTTAAGACGTACGGTTCCCAAGCTATTATCGAAGTCCTTTGTTTGCACGTCACCACGGTCAAATTCCAGTAGTAATCCGAACAATTCGGGGAGTAGTTCGATAGCACGAACCTCAAGAAGTGGGGACATGTCGGCCAGTTCATTGTCTAAATCAGGCATTGATACTTTCGTTTGTGCAGTGGAAGTGACAGCTTTAGTATTCGAAGAGTCATCGAATATATTATCATCCATTTTGTGATTTGCTCTGAATAAAGAAAGACACTTGAAGGAGATCCGTGCCCCACAATTTCACCTCTGGCGTCATAAAATACCACCGCTTAATTCCCAAATCAAAATCAAAAGAGGCATTGAATATTAGATCTTTACGAGTAGTGATCCCCACATAACCCCTGAAACGCACCTTCAAATTTGTTAGTCAAATTACGTACTTAGATACCAGCAACATCAGATAATAGTCACAACGTGCTTAGCAATGGATTTGGCTATCAATTTCATCATCAAGTGCTTTCCGTGCTTTCCGAGCCTTCAGAACCCAACTGTTTCAGTGAATGGAGTCAAATTCAGAATTGTCCGATTGTTGGGACAAGGTGGGTTCTCGTACGTTTATTTGGTCTACCCTACCAACAACAACAGCCTTCTATACGCGATGAAAAAGATACGATGCCCATATGGAAGCCACGACGCTACTTTTACAAATGCAGTGCGAGAAGTTAACTGTTACAATCGTTTCGCAGCGGCAAATTCTCCGTTTGTAATTAAGAGTGTAGACGCAGCTATCATTAGCGACCCTAGCGGCGCCAAAACATTTTACATTTTACTACCTTACTTCGAAAAGTCTTTGCAAGATGTCATTAACTCTAATATTTTGAATGACGTGGTGATGGACGAGAAAGAGCTTATTAAAATCTTTGTAGGAGTCCTCAGAGGAGTGCGGGTTCTTCACAAATACAAAAGCTCTAGCAGCTCCGAAGCGGAGGAACTCAGCGCCGAGAACGAAGGAGATTCTCTCTTGCCCTTCGAGGTCGAGGACCCCCTAACATCCACCGACGGAACAGAGCTTCAAGAGCTTTGTCCATATGCTCACCGAGACCTTAAACCAGCCAATATTATGCTCTCAGCAGAGGGCCTCCCTGTTCTAGTAGATTTTGGATCCTGTACCAAAGCACGAACTTCGATCAAGACGAGACAGCAGGCCTTGACTTTGACGGACTTCGCGCTGGAGCATTGCACACTCCCTTATCGTGCGCCGGAGTTGCTTGAGGTTAAGGTTAACAGTGACATTACTGAGGCTACGGACATTTGGTCTTTGGGATGTATTCTATATGCCTGCTGTTTTGGTTTCTCTCCTTTCGAGAAAATGGAGTTGGATCAAGGTGCTAATTTGAACCTAGCCATTGCCAGGGCGCAATACGAAATTCCCAGCGACTTAAAGGGTTACTCGGAAGAATTGATGAATATAATCAAGCTGTGCTTGAATATTGAATCTGACAAGAGACCTAATATCGACGAGCTCCTCGATTCATGCTTACAACTTATACCAAATTAAACGTTACAGCCTGCACATAAATGTAAAACATGAGATCTCCACGCCTATCATAACTCAAATCTACGTCACTGCCTTCGATTGACAAGGTATTGCGGAGAGTTTTTTTTTGGTTTCCATACATTTAGCTTTCTCGTCTGCATAAAGTATCTCCTATGACAAAATATCAAAGAGGCGAGGCTATGGAGGGGTGGAACGACTGCCCCTTGCCAATGCTTGCAGGAGGAAATGGTAGAGCCAGAAAGCGCACATCAAGGGCTACTAATCTGCGAAGAATTATTCATGCAAATGCAGCCCCTACTTCGGAAAACGCCCTGGGCCCGGGATCTGCACCTCCGCTCCCACCGGCTAATGTGAATAAAGAGATCGTGGACTCGAAGCTACGAGCCATTAGTGAGATGATTCAATTGGAGGGCGACGAGAAGGAACTGGTTGAGAAGTTAAACAAGTCATTGGAGGCTCTGAGTGCAGAGGAGCTAAATTTCATCGATGGGATATTGGGTTCCCTTCTTGCAAAAACACCAGTTGCGGATATAGAGGGTCAAATGGACCGTTACGTGAAACCAGGCAAAGAGAGCGACTGGTTTGTAAGCCTCAATAGCTTGGTCAAGGCATTCAAAGATCACTCAAGTTGAGTGTGACTTCCTCAGATTCTGATTCGGAATTACTTCGCATATTCAACCCAATTTTATAAGATAAATAATTAAATTCATAAGAGTTAACGTATCTGTATCCGTTATGTTTAATATATTTGTGAATACAACTTCCGTCGCAAAAACTGGTATAAGTAAGGTTTTACACAAACACCCTCTAATCTACATCTACAAGCAGTTACCAAAGCATCCCTTACATAAAATCTTGATTTAGTATACATGAGGGAACAAGTGAAGACACAGGGTTATGAATCTTAAATAAATGCAGAGCGGAGACACACGCAGATCATGTTTGCCGCTGTAAGAAACGTAGCGTGTTGTGCGAGGACTTGCCCCAGACGGCGAAAGAACATGAGACTCGTCACAATTAATTTCTCTTTCTACGACCAATTTGTGCCTGGAAACCAGTTTTGATACTGGAGACAGAACGGGTGGAACCACACGCCTTACAGCTCAAGAAGTGCAATCTGTTGGCAGACTCTCTCTTCAATTCAGTGTTGATGGACTTACAAGTACCACATGTAACGTACTCCAAAATGTATCTTCTGATGACAGACTCAATCTGGTTGGGCTGGAACTTACCCTTCAAGACCAATCTCTTCTCACCATCAATGGAACCCGAGGTACCCAATTCGGCAAACAAGAACTGGATCAAATGCTCTGGGCTTCTCTGTAAAACGCTTGCAATAGCTTGAACGTTGGCAAAAAGGGTCTTCTTGGAACCTTCTCTCTGACAGATTGGTGGAGGAATCTTGAATTTGAGACCAACTCTGTCGCCGGCCAATTCTGGGTTGTTCTTCTTCAAAATATCGAAGAATCTGGACAAAAGAAATTCATATGGCAATTTGCTAGCAACGTCCTGAGATGGATCGCGGCTCTGGGTGCCTGTGCTAGCAACGACCTCGTCAAGACCGGCCTCTTCCAAAGCTTGGTCGAAGTCAGTGGCTACGGCTTTGGTGGACTTCTTCTTTTTCTTCTTCAATCCCATATCATCAAGAGACTTGGATAAGTCATCAACAGACAGAACATCTGCAGAAGCATCGTCTAGGTCAGCGACCTTCTTTGTCTTCTTTTTCTTTTTCAATCCTGCGAACATATCGTCCATGTCCATGGAAGGGGCGGGAGAAGCCTCTCCTTCCTCGGCCTTCTTGACCTTCTTTTTCTTTTTCAAAGCTGGGTCGAAACCTAAATCACTCATGTTGAATTTGTTCTCGTGTGAGTTTGTAAGCTTGAGGGCTCAGATTTTTCTAGCGAAATTTTCCACTGATTCAGTATGCAGTATGTGACTCCAAAACCTAGTGCTCCACCAATACAGAAGAAATGAAATTTTACGGCCGCAATTTGTGAATCGCTAGTAATTTAAGAAATTAGTTGAAGAAAGTTAGTGTCGTCCGGCTGTTTGACTTTGCAAAGCGCATTCACTTAAGCTGCTTAAAAATCGAAAGAGAGGCTTCTACAGGGACGTACACAGAGCTGCGATACGATGTTAATTCCAATTTGACGGGGATGATCAAAATTAAATCAATTTTTTATTTACTAAATCCAGTGAGAGATACCACAGATACCATCCTAGATATATGTTGTCAACAATCATCTTTCCTCAAATTGATTTGATTTAAAAGATTAACATGAAACATGGCAAATTTACGAGTGTGAAAGGGATATTCGATCTGAGTGTATGATAGGGTGTTGCCTAGATACAACAGAAGGTTTAATGTTGTCACGTAGATCTTTTCATGAATCTATTATATGTATATACTTAACGGGGGCACTGTAACGTACTATTCAATGGTTGTTGTTAGCCCCGAGGATGTTCGCCACGTGAAAGAAATAAGTCATCCTTAGACGGATAAAAGACTACGAGGCTTTGAGAATGAAATTGAGACCGCCAAGTCGCGGAACATCAGGAGGCTGAGTATTGGTAGCGCACCACCTATTACACCTGATTGTGAAGGAATTATTGCAAGGTCATAGCCTCTGTTTTGTTGTTAACCTCAGCCATGCCGCTGTCTTTGTTCTGTCTAATGGAGTCGAGATCTTTTGGCAACTCCTTGTCTATAGCATAGGACTCACTACCAGGAGTGTAAGTAATTTTAGTGTTCTCTCCTGACTCGTCAATGGAAACCTCCTCTTCAACGGCGAACTTAAGCAAAAGCCAGTTCTCGACCTCAGTCTGTCCGTTGTGTTCAGCCTCGTAGAGCGCATCGTGGTTGGAAGAGTTTTTGGCGTAAACATCAGCGCCGTATTTCTCGATCAAGAACTTGACGACCTCAAGATGGCCGCTGTAGCATGCCCAATGCAATGGGGTGTTTCCACTCTCGTTTGTAGCGTTTGCTAATTGAACACCGGTGTCGTGGTCAACCAAGGACAACAAATACTCGAGAGTCTCTAAATGGCCGTTTGCGGCAGCCATGTGAACGGGTGTACTCAATGTGATATTATCCTTGATTGTCGGGAGGAGCAGGCCTGGAATCATTTCTGTGAAGACTTCTTTAAGGAAGGGCAAGTCGCCTTCTCTGCAATCGTAGAGGATGGCGTCCATCTCTTCTTGTGAAAGAGAAGTCTGGGTCATAGTGAGTATTCTATTTTAGGAAATTGTGTCAGCGAGTAGTTTCTTTGTCTGCGACACCTTAAAGATAATGCTTCGAATGTGGAAATCGAGATGAGGTCTGAAACACCCGTGCATCTTAACATGGGGATACTGTCAGACCGCCTCTCACGTCTTGATTACTAAAAGATAAACCCGAATTTATTATATGAGTGCCTCAAAAGATACTGAAACAAGCCCAATTCGAAATCCCTTTGCTCCAAGAAAGAGCACAACCGTGCGGCGCTCCAAAGAGGATGTCTACCCACACGGAACCGACCTCTCTCGGCCCCAATTCAAGGGTAACACTCCCCTTGATCTACTTTTTCAAGAGCTTGAGTTCCTTCAGGATGTGAGCTTGGATGACGAATCTCTTCAATGTTTACTGCAAAGGCTACTTGAAGCGTCGAAATCCGAAAAACTATCCGAGAACGAGAGGAGGTTTGAGGTTGTACAATTGTTGTTTCAGAATCTACGAAAGATAAGCGAATTGTCGCTTGAAAAGAAAAAAGAGCACATGGATAAAAACCTTATTAGCATTTCGCTCCATGATATGAAAATATTGAGTAAAATTGTAAATTTCATCATAATTATAGGTGTATACCCAGCCACCTCTGCATTCGGGATTGGAATCGCAATTGAAAAGAGGCGAATGGGCCTCCAAGGAAGAGCCAACAAATCATTGCAAGTAAAGCCGCTACAAATAAATTTGTCTGAAAATGGCGAAAAAGAATGTGGATTTCATTTGCGCCTTTTGGAGATGGTGTTCCATGAGTTCACTTCGGTATTCTCGGTCAAATCCGATGTACGAGATCTCTTATTGAAAGGCACGGGCTACTCCGACTACCTTGTCACTGCATTAGCGCTCGCGACCATTCCAGACTTTGACCCTGTGGTTCGCTCCAAGTATATGAAGTCGTTGCATGAAGTAACGTCTATTCCAAGTACATTTGAGCTATATGAAATATACTCGCTTCTTGTATCTTCTCCATGCCCCCCTCCATTTAAGGCGTTGGTACTACTGCTCTTACTGAGCCTTCCATACGCTGCAGTAAACGGCGACGGCGTTCTATCGCTCATAGAGTTTATCTTGGGGCTACGCGAGGAAGAAGAAATAAGTATGGCAAAACTAGACCAAGTGTCAGACATTCTTCTTCTGAAACCAAAATCTGTGAATACCGTGGAGTACTTTTCAGTCATTGGCGCTCAATGTTATGACCTTCTTGTAAACATCAATCGTCCTGTTATCATTAGTGCTGTGACTCATTTCATGAATAGGCTCTGGTACAAAAACGCCAGAGTTCTCGAAGATTTCTTTTTTAAAAAAATTCAGTCTTGTTTCTGTCCATCACTAGATTCTGATGATCTTGTCTTGGTTTACGAGGGACGGTTGAACAACGCTGTCAACGCCCTTTTGTCAATATCAAAGCTGGGATTATCAAAAGATGCTCTTTACTCTCTCGTATCTCCTATGATTCTAGAATTGTGGGGCTATTATGCCTTTAGCAAACTGCATAGGAAGCCATGTAGTGTCTTTGAGGATATTTTGGTCTCCTTTCTTGAAGACCTTAATGTGGATAGCAACAATGCGTACACTCTACTTGAAACAATAGCCGGAAATCTATTGTATGACAATCTGAAGAAATATCAGTACCGAACGGGTCCCAATCAGCTCGTCGAAGTTGCACGGACGGATGAAGTTCTAGACAATGGGCCCTCCGAAAAGAAAGTTCTTGAGTTTATGAACAGTTTGGGCGACAATGTAGGCTTTTTCGTCGAAATTTTAAAAAGAATCGATTTCAAACTCACGCAAAAGCTTTTTTTGTCTTTGCTTTCTAAATGGGCATCAAATGGTACTCAAACACTTGAAGGGAGCGAGAACCCGTTCATCAGATTAATTGACCTCAAGATACTCGAACAAATTGCTATAGATTTCAAAGATCAATTGGCAGAGACTCCGTACGCGTCGTTGGAATTGTTGTATTCAATTTTGGACAGGAAAGAGGCGCCGCTGATAAAACGCGAGGCGCCGGAAGATGTTGATAGTGACGATGAAGAGGAGTTGGCGCAAATTGATGGCGCAGGCCTGGCGTCTCAAGGAGAATTGTATTTCGTCACATTCGAATTACTCACAGCTATTCTCCGAGAAATGAGCCACAAACAGAGAGACGAGAAAACCATCGAACTCCTCAAGAAAATCCGCACAAAATTGGGCTCTTCCAAAAACATCGCCTCGTCTCTGGCTATCATTGAACTCATCTCCAATTTGCTAGAAGGTGAAGCCCTCAAAGCGGATGAGGCTGAAGATCAGAGGCAGAAATTGAATCGCGCCTTAGCTGATATCAACGATCCCCTTATCCCCTTGCGGGCGCAGGGACTCTTTGTTTTGCGCGAGCTCATCGAACAAAAATCAAAAGTCATTTCTGTGGATTTCGTCATCAAAACGCACATCAGTCAGTTGAGCGACTCCGACCCATTCATCTATCTAAACGCCATCAAAGGTTTAGAGAGCTTGCTAGATACTCACAACGAGGACGCTTTGAATCATCTTTTAAAGGCATATGCTGGCGATGATAAAAATTTCTCCACTATAGACGACCGCCTTAAGATTGGTGAGGCCTTGGGCAGACACGTTCAGAAAGAAGGTTCAGCGTTCGGAGGCTCTCCGGCCCAAAAAATAGCTCAAACCTTGCTCAAAATGGTGCGGGTTTCAGATTCTGTCGAAGCCGTTGACGACCGGTTGAGAATGTCCGCCATGTCCCTTCTTGGAACGTGTTTCAAGACAAATGTCCTCGGCGTAGTGTCCGAAATCAAAGATGCCTTAGATTGTGCTCTAGGAATTTTGCAGTTGGAAACGGCCGAAGATCAAGCCATCATGAGAAGATCAGCGTTGGTTTTAATTCATGATTTGTTGATTGGAACATCCATGACTCTGAGTGTCCCGTTCCCCGCGGAGTATCAACAAAGGGTCTTTGACGTTGTCAGCAATATCAGGCAGAATGATGTGGACATTTTGACTAGAGAACAAGCAGATTCTGTTTTGTGTAGCATCGGAGATTTAGTGGAAGCTGCCTTTTCTATTGACACTTGATCGGGCATTAAAACAGATTGATTCAAAAGAAACAAAGCTCCAAAGAAATAATTCACAACATAAGATAAGTCTACATAACAATCCTTACTGATAAAATCTATTATTTTAATAACTAAGAAACAATATCTAGATTCCAATTCATTAATTACAATTCCCCATTTTTCATTTTAACTGAGGGAGCTCGATAGAAATCTCGACCTGTTTAGTCAACCTCCTCCATAGCAGACTCAACGACAGCGTCGTCGGTAGCGGCGGAAGCAGCCTCGGCCTCGGCCTCAACCTCCTCCTCTTCCTCGATGTTCAAACCCAAGGAGATCAATCTGTTGATTCTGCCAGCGAACGAAGAAGGCTCCTCCAAGGTGAAACCGGAAGTAAGCAAAGCGGTCTCGTACAACAAGGTAGTCAAGTCCTTGACAGTCTTGTCCTCAGCGCCGTCAGCCTCGACCTTCTTTCTCAACTCCTTGATGATAGAAGACTTTGGAGAGATCTCGAAAGTCTTCTTGGAAGACATGTAAGAGGACATGGTGGTGTCTCTCAAAGCTTGAGCCTTCATGATTCTCTCCATGTTAGCGGACCAGCCGAATTGGCCAGTTCTGATGGCAGCAGGAGCGTCAACCAACTTGTGAGAAACGACAACCTTCTCGACTTGGTCACCCAAGATTTCCTTCAAGGCCTTGGTCAATGGCTCGAACTCGGCAACCTCCTTCTCTCTCTCGGCCTTCTCCTCCTCGGTCTCCTCCAACTCGAAGTCCTTGGTGATGTCAACCAACTTCTTGTCCTCGAACTCCTTCAATTGGGTCATGGCGTACTCGTCAATTGGGTCAACGAGGAACAAAACCTCGAAGTTCTTGGCCTTCAAAGCGTCCAAGAATGGAGACTTCTCGACAGCCTTGATGGACTCACCAGTGATGTAGTAGATGTTCTTTTGGTGCTCTGGCATTCTGAGAACGTAGTCGGACAAGGAGGTGTTCTCCTCAACGGACTTGGTGGAGTTGTATCTCAACAACTTGGCCAAGGCTTGTCTGTTTTGTTGGTCCTCGTGGATACCCAACTTGATGTTCTTGGAGAAGGCAGAGTAGAACTTGTCGAATTGCTCTTGATCCTCGGCGATCTCGTTGAAGGTCTCAATCAACTTCTTGACGATGTTCTTCTTGATGACCTTCATGATCTTGTTTTGTTGCAACATCTCTCTGGACAAGTTCAATGGCAAGTCCTCGGAGTCGACAACACCCTTGATGAAGGACAACCACTCTGGGATCAACTCCTCGGCGTCGTCGGTGATGAAAACACGACGGACGTACAACTTGATGTTGTTCTTCTTCTTCTTGGACTCGAAGGCGTCGAATGGGGCTCTCTTTGGAACGAACAAGATGGCCTTGAACTCCAATTGACCCTCAACGCTGAAGTGCTTGACGGCCAATGGGTCCTCCCAGTCGTTGGAGATGGACTTGTAGAATGCATTGTACTCCTCTTGGGTGACGTCAGATGGGGCTCTGGTCCACAAAGGCTTGGTCTTGTTCAACTCCTCGGTCTCGGTGACGGTCTCCTTGACCTTCTTGGTCTTCTCCTTCTTTTCGCCATCCTCGTCCTCAACCTCCTCCAACTTTGGCTTCTTGTCGTCCTCGTCGGACTTGGACTCCTCCTCCTCAACAGGAACGTCCTTCTCGACCTCCTTGGTGACAACCAATTGGATTGGGTAAGAGACGAACTCGGAGTGTCTCTTGACGACCTCCTTGATTCTCTTCTCCTCCAAGTACTCCAATTGGTCCTCCTTCAAAAACAATCTGAGAACGGTACCACGGGAGATTCTCTCGTTGGTCTCGTCCAAGGTGATGGTGAACTTACCACCGGCGTTGGACTCCCAGACGTACTGCTCGTCGTCGTTGTGCTTAGAGATGACTTGGACGTGGTCGGCAACCAAGAACAAGGAGTAGAAACCCACACCGAACTGACCAATCATAGAAACGTCAGCGCCGGCGGACAAGGCCTCCATGAAAGCCTTGGTACCGGACTTGGCAATCGTACCCAAGTTGTTGATCAAGTCGGCCTTGGTCATACCGATACCGGAGTCTCTGATCTCCAAGATCTTGCCCTCTGGCTTTGGAGTGATTCTGATGAACAACTCTGGCTCGGTCTCCAACTTGGAGGGGTCGGCCAAAGCCTCGTATCTGATCTTGTCCAAGGCATCGGAGGCGTTGGAAATCAACTCTCTCAAGAAAATCTCCTTGTTGGAGTAGACGGTGTTGATGATCAAGGACATCAACTGAGAGATCTCAGCTGTGAACTCATGTGTTTCGATCTTGGTGTCAGACATGTTTTCTTCCTATTACAAAAATCGGCGTTAGTTTTAAAAAAAAGAACACTGGCTGTTTGGTGTACTGGAGGGAGGGGCGCTTATTATATAGCTGCAAAATTCCTGGCCGCGTTGATCGTGGAAAGTTTCTATGAGCTTCCATGGGTACTGCAGGCAAGCGTGCGACCCTGGAACATTGAAGAATCTGTATTGCCCCAAACAGCAAATTGTGAAACAAGTATGGGATTTTTCGATTTCTTCGATTTTGTTGCGTCGTTTAGTTTTGAATTTGTGGGTTTTTTTTAGGTGTTTTGGGTGTTTCCATTTACGGGTGCCGTTTCACATTTTGACACATGTGTCTCTGGCGAGTACGAATTGCAGATGTACGGAGTGGCAGGCGGTTTCATGAGGCGAAAATTGAGACCGTTCAAGCCCAGGTAGGAATCTAAATTTTTTTTTGAAATGTATCATCAAATTAAGTTCAAAATTAGTACTCAAAATATTAACCAACACCTCTTTCAATATGAACTAACTCCATTTCAATCTTCTCTACGCTGCTTCTTAAAGCGACAATTGAGTTTTCAAGACAAAAATTAAAGTACACTTCTAAATTAAAGATTTCTCCCAAAATTAATTAAAACCTAAATTATCACCTCCTCGGTCTCTATACCACAGTCTATACACCGGCGCTTGACCATGTTTGTAGAATCCTTAATGGCCATCGGCGCTGACCACAGATGTTCGTGGCGGTCGTTTATCAGTTGTCCGTTTCTGAGCTTACGCGTGTACTCCTCCGCCCTCGTGCGTTTCCGCATCTCCTTCATTTTGGCCTGGTACCTTTTTTCCTTCCTCTCCAAGCGAACACGCTCCCTTTTCTCCCACTCGGCATCTAGTCCTTCGGCAGAGCCCCACTTCTTCCACGCATACTCCTCAACTTGGACACGGAGAAACAATTGCATCCTCAGAAATCCGTGCGGATTGGGTTTTTCGATACGATGGAGAAGGTTTGTGTCTCGGAGCTCTGGATCCGTAAGCAAGTAGTCTTCTTTGCATTCTGTTTTTGTTAGTAGCGAATACTTCTCGGGATGCTCTTTCTTACACCGGCGGCAAACTGACACCTTGAAGTTGGTGTAGAAGTTTGGGTCAACTTCTAAGGACTCACATTCTACACATTTAGGAGCATTCTCAAGATCGAGCGGTGGCGCCAACTCCTTGACTATCTGATCTCGCTTTTGCTTCTCCTTCCATTCCTGGAGACTGAGCGGTTCCTCTTCCTCGGTTTTTCCAAAACCAGTTGGCTCCGATTGGTCAAGAAAACCACCTCTACTATCCTTCATAGTTGAAAAATCGTACTCTATATAGTCCTTGGAACGTATGCTCGGCATCTTGTGCTCTGTCTTGAACCGTTTCCGGTCGTTGGCACTGACAGCAGGGACTTCGTGGCTAGATGCGTCGCGGAAGTCAGATTTCGCATTTCCCAAAAGAATTGATGTGCTGGTGGTACGCGTCGTTGATGTGGACTGACGCATCTCCGAAGCGGGCGGCCTCTGCGGTTGTGCTGCAGAGCCTGTCCCCAGTGGCGTCTGCGATGACGATCCATTGCCTTTATTTCTGAGCTGTTGCAACCGCTCGAGGGCTTTTTTTCTGTTGGCTTCCTGGGCGGCGTTAGTACATCTGCAGTGCTCGGAGTTATCGGATAGAACTTACTATTCGTTGCTTTTGCTCATCGGTAAGTGGCATGAATGTGCTAGTGGGTCTGTTGCTGCAATGAGCGGCTTGTGGTTGCAAATAGCTGTGGGGTCACGTGACTGATTAAAAAGATAACCCATTTAGACGAAAACAAGGTTATGACGGCTGAAGGGAAGGCGCTCGCGTCATTACTGGACATATCTACATGTTGCCAAATAAAATATAGAATATATTGAAAAAAAACTGAGACAAGTACTCCACACGCTTAGATCTCCTTGTTCAACTTCTTGTCGGCCCATTGAGGCAAAACAAAGGAAGCCTCGTGGACTCTCGAGTTGTAGTACTTCAAGTTCTCGCCCTCAAACTCCTCGGAGAACTTTCTCAATGGCACCTTGACCTTGGCGTCGGCGTCCTTGCTGCAGACCATGAAACCAATAGTACCGGATGGGTAGGTTGGAATGGAGGTGTAGGCGTACTCGGCAACAGGGAAGATCTGCTTGCAGTCCTTCTTCAATTGCGAGATGATGTCCATGTGCAACCAGATGGACTCGGCCTGGGTGGTGATGACACCCTTCTCGGTCAAAGCGCCCTTCAACAACTCAAAGTATGGCTTCTGGAAAAGACTCTCGGCAGGACCCTCTGGGTCGGAGGAGTCGGTGATGATGACATCGAAGGTGTTTTGGTAGTCGGCCAAGAACTTGAAGCCGTCTCCAATGTGCACTCTGGTCTTTGGGTCCTCGTAGGCCTTGGCCATGTTGGGCAAGTACTTCTTGGACACCTCGATGACAGCCTCGTCGATGTCGCACAACCAGGCCTCCTCGATGGACTCGTGCTTCAAGATCTCTCTCAAAACACCACCATCACCACCGCCAATCACCAAAGCCTTCTTTGGGTTTGGGTGAGAGTTCATGGCCAAGTGTGTGATCATCTCTTGGTAGGAGTACTCGTCACGCTCGGTGACTTGGATGCAGTTGTCCAACACCAAAACGTTTCCCCAGTTGGTGGACTTGAACACCAAGACGTCTTGGTACTTGGACTTGCCAGCGTACAACACCTCTTCGACCTTGAGGGACATGGCCGAGCCGGGCCACATGGTTTCGGAGATCTCGGCAAACCAGCCGTCTTTGATGGATGGGTGGGTCAATTGTTGAGACATGACTGTGGGGTAGTGTGGTGGGGGAGAAAGAAGGGGTAGATCGGGGGACAAAAAAAGGGTTTCAAAATCGGCTGCCACCATCTGTGCCCCGATGCGCGGCTTTCCCTGCAGGTCGCTAGACCCAGAATAGTGAAACATGTGTCATAGCGGATGTGACATAATCCGTGGAGGAGGCGAATTTATTTGGGGCGTTGGGGCGATCTTTGGCGCAATTGAGAGAAAAGATTTGCAAAATTTGCCTTTTTTTTTTTTTTTTGGGGTCGTGCAGCCGAGGCACTCCGGCGGCGGCTCGTTGGGCTGGAGCAGCCCAGTCAGTAAAACAATCGAGATGGATAAGTTTTTAAGATGTAAATTCTGAATACTCTTCTTAAAAAATTTAAAGTTGAGCCAAGACGCTTTGTCTTGCTGCTGGGAGCATCGTACCACATGGACTGCTCATTCATGCAAAGAAGATCTTTCGGCCAGGATTGGATACTCGATGCGGAGCCAATAGAATTTTGTTTCATCGATGGCTATATAAGAGTTCAACGCACCTGACTCAAAAATTCCCTGCTGAAATCAAATCATGAGGCTCTTGGTTGTTTGCGCTGCTATGTGTGTCGTGGCTGCCTTGCCCGCCAGTAGGAAATCCACCTCCTCAAACCCTGAACGAGTAATCAAATTGGACAGCGGCGAGATGTTTTATTGGCTGTGCAATGTCTTGTTCTGCTACCCAGTATTCGTGACGGAAAGAATGAGTTGAATATATTAAACAATGCCACTTTTTGGGAATAAATCAGCGCCGTGGCGCAGTGGAAGCGCGCAGGGCTCATAACCCTGATGTCCCCGGATCGAAACCGGGCGGCGCTATTTTTTCGATTCTCTTTTTTTAAACTTATTGAATTATCCTTCCAAAAAAAATCTCACATTTGCTCATTCCTTGTGGGTTCGACAGTTCACCTCTCGTGGCGGCTGCAAAACGTATGTACTGAATAAAGACTACCTCACACCATCCTGTATATACACCCAGATTTCACTTCTGTTGCAACATCAGTTGACTAAAGATGGGCTGGTTCAGTAGCTCCCCCGCGCGAGTTTCTGCAGTCAAAGAAATTACCCCCGAAGAGGCCGAAGTTGCCAAACCACTCCTTGAAGATTTGGAGCCGAAATTCGAAGATTCCGCACCACAGCATGCTCAAAAGCCTACCCTCTCCGAAGCAATCGGTAAAGTACAATTGAGCGACTTCACACTTGAAAAATACATGTCCATGCCATGCTTCCGAGAAGCCATGCTCACAGGATTCCAGGCCATGGGCGTTCTAGGCGTCGTGACGCTATTAATACACAAAGATCCCAACCGGTCTGTCAGATGGGGCCTTGGAGGGTTCCTTTTGGGAAATATCATGGGCTGGGAACAGTGCCGGTCACTCAGAAGGCGCTCTTTCCAGAATATGGAGCGTGCCAGGAAGGTCAATCAGGATGGAGTACGGAGACACTGGGAAAAGAAGATGAAGAAGGAAGAAGCTGAGGGTGGAGAGGATCCCTGAGGGAAGAGGTCCTCTCGGCGGTGGATGTACGTGTATATAAAAATAGAAACTAATGCATAACTTTGGAAGTTGATCTTTTGCGATATTGTGTTTAGGTGGATGCATAGAAGAGCATCAGAGCAGCAGAGTAAAGACCAACTCAACTCAAACCACGCCCAAAAAAAAAGAATAGAAATTCCCAAACCAGACGAGACTCCAAGCGAGTCACTCTTTTTCACTCACCTGTCATCACCTCAAAGATCCAAAGACTCCACATGATAATCGATTGCCTGCATACAAGGCCCGACCTCCCACCTCGGTTCCCCGGATTCCAAACCTGGTAAATTTCACTCCACCATATCTACCTCCAACCCCACCACCACCCATTTTTTTTCCCGCTAGCAAAATGGAAAACTTCGCTGGGAATGTCCATATTCGACCCTCGTGGAACAATTTGGTCGACTTGCCCTCGACGCTCACCAGCTTACTCTACAATGCCAACATCTCCCCACAAGAGGTGATTGTGGAGGTGGTTCTGCAAGACCAACACAGGAAATACGTGGGATGGTCTGGAATGAACTCGTCGGCGCCGAAGAGCATGGGAATCGACCCCATTTTCGCCCAGTCCCTCAAATTGGCCGACAAGCAGGCCGTCAAGTTGAATGTAAAGATAAGAAACCACAAAAGCTCCTCGATTTTCTTGGAACCGGTGCAGTCGCAAGACTGGGAGCTCGTAGAACTTCACGCGGCCTACATAGAGGCCAAGCTCATTGAGCAATCCAGGTGCGTAGCTGTGGGGCAGGTGTTGGTGGTGTATCCCACCAAAACGTCCTCGGTGCGCCTCCAGGTGATGGACATCGGCACCACCGCATACAAGCACGCTTTAATTGATCCATACGCGGAAATCAGCATAGCGCCTAAATTACGGGAGGTGAAGAAGCCCACGGGAGCTGCGTCGGAGAAACTGGCCAGGAGCACTAGATCTGCCGCGGAGGATCTCAGCCACGGCCCGTCGGTGCTCAAGAGGGGCATTTCGCTCCCACACCCACTAATTGACGCCACAATGGACAGTGGCGCATTCGAGCTCTTTGTGAACCGCGAGGAGTTCGTCAACGTGTTCCTGCGCCACGACTATGTGTCCGTATCTGTCATTGCAGGACCACAGAGCAAAGTCAACAAGGCGCCCACGGAGACGGCTGAAAATGCCGAGGGCAAAAGCGCCGAAAAAGGAGCCGCGCTCGTGACCGCTCTCACCGAGAACAAACAAGTCATTGCCAAGCTTCGAAATGTCGCCAATCCAGCCAATCATGTCGCTTTGAGCGAGAGCCTAGCCATCGCGCTCGGCGTAGAAAAAGAAGTGGGCTACAAAGTGCTTGTGCGCCAGGCAGCCAGACACCTGAGCAAGCGCCCGTCCACGTTCACTATCCACCCATATGTAACGCAAACAAAGACCAACAAGCAGTTGAGTCTCAACTCTGCAAGCGCCAAAGAGGAGCATGCAGCCTTGTGTAGAAAAGTAAGTGAGCATATCTTCTTGGGTTTGAAACTCAATGCTTCGCCGCTAACGAACTACGTCAAGCTTCCCATCATACCCGGCGTTCTTCCCCAGGGCGGCCTCCTCACGTTCAAAAGACGGCCCGAACGGAATGTTTGGATAAAGCCTTTTGACGTCGAGAAGAAAAGTCTCCCCAAAGTCGAGATCGAAGCGGATTTGTTGCGCAGCACATCTTTCGTCCAGAACACGGAGACCGAGGCTAAGCTCGACACGGCGTACGAGCGGTCCGACGTGATCGAAGAGGCCGTTGAGAAAATCTCGCTTTTCAAAAACACGGGGATCTTGGTCCATGGCCCGTCCGGAAGCGGAAAAACACTCGTTGCAAGCTGGATAGCGAAAAACGCAGCCGACCAGTTGGCCTACTACGTCAAGCACATACGCTGCGAGACGTTGATGAACGAGAGCCAGGAGCTGTTGGTGGCCACGTTCACGAAATGCTTCAACGATGCTATTTGGCACGAACCTTCGTTAATAGTTCTAGACAACCTTGATAAGATCCTCAGCGCCGATACCGAAAACGGCGATTCCCGGATGGCCAACCAGATTTCGGAGGTCTTTGTCTCGCAGCAGCAGAAAATCGCCAACCAAGCCAATTCGAAGGTCTCGTTGTTGATCACGGGAGCGTCAAAGGAAGCGTTCAACAAGTACCTTCTTCTGTCTCATCTCATAGACCACTACGTCCACCTTCGCGCGCCCGACAAAAAGACGAGAGCGGCGATCCTTGAGCAGTACATGTCGCAAAACTTGGGAAGTAAGATCGGGTTTGACGTGATGGACGCAGTCCAGGAAACCGAGGGCTACTTGCCCAATGACTTAAAGGTTTTGAGCGAGCGCATGTATTTTCAAAGTCTCTATATAAACCAGCAGGAGAGCGAGGCCTCAAGCTCTGAAAACGTTCGTACCATCACCAAAACTGCATTCGAGAAGGCCCACGCTGGCTACACTCCATCCAACCTCCGAGGCGTCAAACTCGAGAAGTCCGGCACCTCCTGGCGCGACATTGGAGGCTTGACCGAGGCCAAGCGGATTCTCTTGGAGACGCTCGAGTGGCCAACGAAGTACGCGCCCATCTTTGCCAGCTGCCCCTTGCGCCTCCGGTCCGGTATTCTTTTGTACGGCTACCCCGGATGCGGCAAGACGCTTTTGGCTAGCGCGATCGCAGCGCAGTGCGGCCTCAACTTCATCTCCATCAAGGGCCCCGAGATCTTGAACAAGTACATCGGTGCCTCGGAGCAGTCTGTGCGTGACTTGTTCGACCGCGCACAGTCGGCCAAACCGTGTGTTCTCTTTTTCGATGAATTCGACTCCATCGCGCCCAAGAGAGGCCACGACTCAACCGGTGTCACCGATAGAGTGGTCAACCAGATGTTGACCCAGATGGACGGTGCCGAGGGCCTTGACGGTGTGTATGTGTTGGCCGCCACAAGTCGGCCCGATCTCATTGACTCGGCGCTTCTTCGTCCTGGGCGTTTGGACAAAAGTATCATTTGCGATATGCCAAGCTTTGACGACCGCTTGTCGATTCTCGAGTGTATTTGTGAGAAAATGGACCTTGAGCCCGGCGTGGACCTCTCGGAGTTTGCAACGATGACCGGGGGCTACAGTGGCGCCGACATGCAAGGGATCTGCTACAACGCATATTTAAAAGCTGTGCACGACAAGTTGAATTTGGAGGAAGAGGCCTCTTTGGGAACAGCCAAAGATGAGTCCAAGACACGGGACTTCTTCCAAGTCTCCAGAGAGAAACTCGCCAAACTCCGTCCGACTGACAGAATGGCGCTCAGCAAAAAAGTGGAAAAGATTTTCGAGGGCCTCACCGTGTCGGACAAAAACAGCGGTGACGCTCCAGTGAAGGCAGCGGCGCCAACGGTTCCCATCAGCCGCAAGCACTTCTTGGCCAGTTTGGAAGAGACAAAACCGTCGATCTCCATGTCGGAGAAAAACAAGCTCCAACGCATCTATTCGGAGTTTTTGACTGGTCGCGACGGGAACATGCCCGACGGCAGCGCCAGCAACGACATTGGCGGCCGGACCACTCTCATGTAAGTTACGTATACAAAATCATACAGCATATGTAAACAGTGTTCTTAATTGAGTAATGTAAACAGTGTTCTTAATCGAGTAGGTTTAACTATTAGGCCTATTAAATTGGGGTCCGACTAAGTCCGTGAGACCAATTAAGTTCGGAGACTAATTAAGTTCGGAGACTAATTAAGTTTGGAATCAATTAAGTGTGTGATAGAATTGAAAACATGGCGTGCACATAGTATCACGGTCATACGCATGCGTTGTCCTAGCAAAACAGCGAAGCCAACATTCCAAAGATGGATCTTTCACCAAAACAGATTAGCTCACAAAACTTAGCTTATCATGAAGCGTGACATGATCCGGATAAATCTTGCGTCAGCCTTGCTCTACGAATGCAGCGTGGCAATGGAAGCTGGTAATACTGCATGTCGGCGTCCTGCAAATGACGGCGGACCTGCAGACACCCACCGCACAAATCTCGCAGGCGCAAAACTGCATGGCGAAAACACCGCTACGCACAAATCGCGTAGCTCTATAAAAGCGGGTGCAAATTCCCAGCAGTTCTTGTTCATCACAGTTTTACTGATCAATACAAATACAATCAACAATGGCCTGCTCCTGTTCCCCATGCAAATGCGACTCCTGCAAGTGTGCTCAATGCACCTGTGCTGAGTGCAAGTGTGCTACCACCACCTCCTCTACTTGCAAGTGTGCCAAGTGCGAGTGTTAGAATGCTTAGACGAAATGGGGTTTGCATAATCTGGATTATGCGGTATATAATAATATGATGTTTTCAATTGAACACTGTAGTAGATAAGAGTTGTAGTGAGAATACACTTATGATAACAATTTGACAGCTAATGAAAATGATGGTAACATGAGGTAGCAATTTGCAGTTATTATCAACATCGATTTACACACTATAAAATGAGACCTTAACGGTGACTGTTGTAGTGAAATAGTATAGGAGGGGGTACATCTTCCAATGCTATGAGTTTTAACTACCTTAAAAACCGCCAGGAATGAAAATAGATGTGAGCGGCTGATCAAGACCAGGAAATACTTTGCAATAGTAACATTGGTTTTGATGCAGACTGTTCTCGAGCTATTGCTAGTGCACTGAGTAGTAAGCGGATTGATTGAAAGATGCACATACAAGAGTATCAATGGCTGGAAATTACTCCACCATCGGCACCAAACTTACTCTACCATCGGCACCTAACTTACTCTACCACCATCACCATCGCCACCATTGCCTCTCATTAACTCCCAAGTCAATGGTTGCAAATGTCCGACATATAGCTCGGCAAAAACAGTCACTTGCAACGAGCGTAGTCCCGAGCACGCCACGTGGGTAACCCTCAGCACGCCACCAGGAACCTCACGCAGAACCGCGAGTCACGTGACCCACTTTCCTCAGCACCGTTCCATTTTTCGCGGCTGCAAAATTTTCTCTTCTCTTCTGAAGTAACTAACACTACAGTAAAATGGCTAGCAAAGAAGTTTTGGTTTTGAGAGGCACCTTGGAGGGCCACAACGGATGGGTCACCTCATTGGCCACCACCCAATCTAAGCCAGACTTGTTGTTGTCTGGTTCCAGAGACAAGACCTTGATCGCCTGGAAGTTGACCGGTGGTGAGAACAACCAATACGGTGTTCCAAGAAAGTCCTTCGTTGGTCACTCTCACATTGTCCAAGACGTCACCATCTCTGCCGACGGTGCCTACGCTTTGTCCGGTTCCTGGGACAAGACCTTGAGATTGTGGGACTTGGAGACTGGTGAGTCCACCAAGAGATTCGACGGCCACACCGGTGACGTCTTGTCCGTTTCCATCTCTCAAAACTTGAGACAGATTGTTTCTGCTTCCCGTGACAAGACCGTCAAGGTCTGGAACTCCATTGGTCAATGTATCAACACCTTGAGCGCCCACAAGGACTGGGTCTCTGCTGTTAGATTCTCCCCAGGTGCCAACTCCTCCACTGTCATCTCTGCTTCTTGGGACAAGACTGTTAAGGTATGTTAATTTGGACACGATCCATTTTCTTTCATTTTGCATTTGTATTCTTATTTCAATTCTCTCCTTTCTCTTCTCTTACCTCTTACTCCAGCGCTTAGATGATGTACCTTATATTTGCTACTTCAGACGCACTTGTGCGAATGAGACATATTTTTATCACCAAGATCTCTGATTCAGCGCCCTCCCATATTCAAAGCATTGTCAACTTTATACTAACAACCAGTCCTGGGACTTGAACGACTACCAAATCAACGCTGACTTCATTGGCCACACCGGTTACGTCTCGTGCATTGTCATCTCCCCAGATGGATCTTTGAACGCTTCCGCTGGTAAGGACGGTGTCATCATCTTGTGGGACTTGAACACCAACGACACCTTGTACACCTTGAACGCTTCTTCTGAGGTCTACGCTTTGGCTTTCTCCCCATCCAGATACTGGTTGGCTGCTGCCACCGCTTCTGGCATCAAGATCTTCGACTTGCAAGAGAGAAAGTTGTTGGACGAGTTGAAGCCTGAGTTCACCGTTTCCGCCAAGGCCAAGGAGCCAGAGGCCATCTCTTTGACCTGGTCTGCTGACGGTCAAAACTTGTTCGCTGGTTACACTGACAACGTCATTAGAGTTTGGCAAGTCATGACCTCTATCGCTTAAGCGACTGAGATGTATCTAGTTAATAAAACAGTAATCATGTAAAGTCTTTTGATGTAGTTTCTTTTGTGCTAATTTGCACAATAGTAGTTTTTGAAATTGTAGGAATTTACAGCAGGTTGAAGAGGCGATCTCGGCATTTTGCTCCTATTGCAGCCAGTGGCCTAAAGACCATAAAGCAGTAGATAAAAAGCAATTGCAAAAACAATTGCAAAAACAATCATTGACCTCTTACAAAAAATTTAGCTTATTTTGTCCTCATGAATGAAACTCTAAATATACTATACTCATATCTACTCAAAGAGGAATACTTTGCCACTGGAGGAGCCACCGACAACGTAGTTCTGCGTCGGATGGAACGCAACTACTGCAGGAACAGCAGTCATGAGATCCAGATTGGACAACGTCACGAGCCGGTCGCCGTTCTCCGAGAACACATCGATGCTTCTCTTCATGTTGGCAATTGCAAACTTCTGGAACCCGTCGGAAGGAGCTTTCTGCCATCGCGCCTTCAAAATGGACACCCACCGACCCGTCTGACAATTGTGGCTTATGGTGTGTACGCTTTCGATGTTCTCTGGCACGTCTTCCCCAGACTTCTTCTTCTCTGGCGGTCTGAAAGTGTCGCTCCACTCGGTAATCACATCGAGCTTCCCGCGCTTCACACTATAATCAAACAATTGGATCTTGTCGTCGTAGCCGTTGCACACTAGGTGGTTGTTCTGGTTCCAGTCTACGTTCGAGACGGAGAGACGCGAGGGATAGGAGCCATATAGGTGGGGCGCCTTCAAATCCTCTTCGAACTCTGAGAACGAGTTTTTCTTTTTGATGTTCCGCAAGTCCCATATTCTGAACGAGCGATCTAAACTGGCCGTGGCAATCTGATAGTGTGCGTTTGGATTCACACAGAAACCGCCGATTTTCTTGTCGTGCAAACGCAAGAAGTCGAATTTGTTTGCCCTTTCTCTTAAGTCCTTCCTGAAAAATAGTCCTCCAAGTGTCGTTGCATATACCATGTTCTCGTCAACCACGCTGATATCCGACACGCCCAATGGGTCTTCCTCGTCTCCAATAGCAAAGAGCTCTGAGCTCACGAGCTTGCAAAGATCAATGGAGCGACAAGAGCCGTCGTACGAAGAGGTCAAGAGCCGGTTTGGGGCACCTAGGGCTTCCAGAATCCGGGAGACCGTCCTTCCGTGCGGCTTGAAAAACGAGAGCGCCGGCTCCTCTGGGCTTCCCAGATCTACCGCCCACATACCGAGATTTCCGTTGGTATCGCCCGCGACTACTAGCCTATTTTCAACAGACAGATGGAGAAAGATCGAGGTAATACGGTTGTAGGTGAGTTTAAAGTCACGAGGGTCAGCTTTAGACGAGAGAGCCATTTTCAGAAGAGAGTCACGGGCCTGCTTGAGATCGGTTAGGCTCTTTTCTTGTTTAGGTACATCCAAAGAGGTATAAATGTCACCTAATTCGGATAAAGTATTCAAGTTTTTCATGGTGCTATCTTCTTCTCCCTCTTGCTTTACCTCTCCCTCTTGCTTTACGTCTCCCTCTTCTTTCTTCACATCTTTACTATCTTCTACGTCATTCTTAGCATCTACGGTGTCACTCAGCTCTTGTTTTATGTCAAGAATTCTATCTTCATGCAATAAATTTCCCAGTCTGAGGTCTGCTACTATATCCTGCAAAGAAAAGTCACCCTGGAGCCGGGAGTTTCTCAATTTCTTCAACTCTTCTTGTCGGAGCCTCTCCTTTTCGGCCTCCTGTTCTCTAATCCGGTCCTCTTCTTGGCTCTCCGGTGTATTGGCCAATCTTCGGGACCTTCTGGTTGGAATTGCTCTCGTTGTCGGTTGTGGAGGGGCTCTTTTGGGCTTTTTCCGCTTCGGGCCATTGTCGGCACCTGCGTCTCGGCTGATTGACTCATGGATCGAGTCGAGGTTCAATTGCCGGAGCAAGTCCTGATTTCTCTGGATATTCTTGCTTCGAAGCTTCTCAATGTCCATTCTGGGTTCGACTGCTGGATTAGGAAAGTAAGAAAAAAGTAGGCAGAGTCAATGTAGGCGAAATTGAGTGATTTTAGCTTCAATCGCTTTTTTGTTAATACTGTTGCTCAGCCGTGACGCGATGAGCTTACGCAGCAAGACGCGACTACATGCTTACATCACCTGCTTTGTTAGGAAGCTAGAAACCGTCGTGGTTCATGCAGTACTACTCAGTAACTTATGTATCCGCATTTGAACAATCTGAAACGAAGACGGTAATCGGCTCAGATCTTGTACATTCATATATCTTCCTGAATCCCCTTCGGAGAATCAGAAGAGTATGTCGCATAAGAACGAATTAAAATTTAATATAATACAATATCCCTAGTTGTATTAATTTTTGTACTTAATCAATTGTGGATCCAGGACTTGACAGTCTAGGACTTCATATTGTTTACTTTATAGACGCTCTTGCAGACATTCAATATATCGCTTTCTCGTTCGTTCAAAATATGAGGTCAAAAGCACCCCTAGTTACAACTATGGTGGTTTAGACGTTGACTTCAAGCTACTAGACGGTGCCTTGTCTATCTCTTGGCAAAGGGTCCACTACATTCCTAGTGCAATATCATTTTCCTCAATAAGAATCCCTCATTTATTAGTATGTGACTAGGAAGGGGCTTTTGATCATGAAGTTGTGTAGCTATACATGTAGATAATGTTGTGTAGCTATGTATGTAGATAATGCTGTACTTGTCTTTTGTCACGGCCACTAGTTGTGAAAAATGAAGTTAGTCAAATTCACAGATATAGGTTTACTTACGCGCGATCTGTGGCAGTGGATATTATCAATCTCTTGAGATAAAACAACCACGATGTACCAGGCCAAAGAGATGTGCACCGTAGGAATGATGATAGACTACAAAAGAAGAGTTTAGGGAACTGCCAGAGAATGTTACAAATACATGGGGTTGAAATTGCTTTCTCAACTATGTCTAATAGCTACAATGATGTTCCTGTAGTTGTGATTGGGAACTTGGCTAAAAACATCTGTACTTACCATAAAAGCAAATACGCTTCAGTACGGAGAAATAGGCGAATTAGTCGACTATAACACCAAATCCACTGACTGCAATCTCCTACGCGAGCGAGAGACTGCAATTGTGAACGAAGCAATCGTATACGTACATATCATTACAAGAGTGCATCCTTAACTATACTACCCCTATAGTTCCTGGCCTCTACCCAATTTTCTAACAGAAGCAGGTCTATTGCGTGCCACGAAGGACATCGGAACACAAGTATAAACTTCCGCAAACAACTATTTTGCGGAGATCGCCGGCCGCCCGAAGCTCCTTTATTTTACCGAAAATTTGCGAAACTGTCGCATCCTCTTCGATGCGCACATCTGAAACATGCTCGCTGGCGATTTCCGCCAATTTCGCAGCCAGATAACTCCGAACGTAGGGCATGTTGTGTGGCGACGTGAAGGTCACGGGATAAACTGTGTCTAGCTCTTTCTCCAAAATATGCTGGAATATCTTTCCGGCTGCTTTCCCATTGGTCATTGCAATGATAAATATTAGGCCGTTGGTGGAAGCGCCGCTTCCTCTGACTGTGTGTAAGTACTTTGCCAATTCAATGGCAGCGCTCTCGTTGTGGGCGCCGTCCAAAAGGAAGGGGAGTCCTGTTTTTCTATCAACAAGCGACTGTAATCGTCCTGGCCACACTGTTCTGCGAACTCCCTCCTCAATGGCCTCCTCAGTCACGGGAAGGCGGTCTCTAAGTAAATGTAGTATGTTAAGAGCGACCGAGAGGTTCTGAGCCTGGTACGTACCGACAAGAGTAGACAAGGATAAGAGTTTTTCTATATTAGGCAACTTGGCCGCATCGCTTTCTACTAGTTCGCTCTGGTGCTCTTTCGCCACCTGGCGCACTACGTCTAATGTATCTACAGAGTTACTACCATCTACAACCACAGGCACTTGGCGCTTAATGATGCCCGCCTTCTGCAAGGAGATTTCTTTTAGCGTAGACCCCAAGAAAGATTCGTGGTCGATTCCGATTTTGGTGATTCCGCACGCAATCACCCCTCCCTCCGTCTCAGTTGCAGGGTCAAGCACGTTCGTTGCATCGAGAAGGCCGCCGAGCCCCACCTCAACGAGAGCCAATTGGACATTCTCCAATTGGAAGATTTTGAACGCAGTGGCTGTCAACACCTCGAACTCCGTGCATCCCAAGCTCCATTTGTTGTTCTCCGATTCGACCATTCGATGCACTTTTTCAAACTGCGGCATCGGGTAGCTTTCATTGTTGATGGCCACACAGTCGTTGTATGAGATGAGATGCGGCGAGGTAAATTTCCCGGTTCGGATCCGTGCCGCCGTAAAGATCGCGGATAAATATGCAATTGTGGATCCTTTCCCGTTTGTTCCCGCGATATGGATCGAGTTGTAAGTTGTCCGATGAGGGTTGCCTAGGTGCTTGAGGAGGCGGGCAATGCGCACGAGAGAAAGATCTATTGCCATTTTCGGAAGGCGAATTGACTTTGCGAAAATTTGTTTATTTTTGTTTTGAGCCCTTGGGGGACTAGACGGAGGAGACGAGTGTGTTGGGACTTACCCCAGATCTCAGCTTTCCGCTACAGATAACCCGAAAACACAAAACACAGAAACCAGAAAAAAGCGAACTCGTCTGCTTACGTAATCAGAAACTGTATCAGTAATACACATAAAAGCCACAAATCAAATCAGCCGAGCCCACAGATGACCCAGGACTTCATTCAAACTAGGCTAGACGCTCTCGACCAAATCGACGACAACATAGTCAAGCTTCTAGACAATATAGGGAATGTTCTAGAAACATACTCGAAGCCAAGCAAACAAACTGGCGAACTGGCCGTGGACATAAAAGAGACCTTTGAGGCCGGAGTCCGGGATGTGTACTCTTCTCTAAGCTCCATAGCCATTAGCTTACGTAATGAAATCAAAACCATGGATGAGAATATTGGAGTGCTGGATAAAAACGAGGATCTGATTATGATACTTCCAATCAGCGTGGAGCAGAAGAACACCACTTTGGGCTTGAAGAAGCAGACGGAAGAGCTTCTGAAGCTTCGAGGCTGATCGTCTTGGGCAGCAAGAAATGTATAGAAACCTGTCGTGTATGCGTGTAGATGAGGAATAATAAAAGTTACTTTAGGCGGAATTGTAGAGCAAAAGGCTTGCGGAACGACATTGTGCTGAAAGACGTAGTGGGTTTTATCGTCTGATACGAGTTAGAGTAGAAATAGGCGTCTAAGAGCAAGGCGGTCTCTGTATTAATTTCAAACTCGATCTTCGCAGGACTGGACTGTTATAGAGTGACAAGTGAGAGGGTTCACAGCCATCACGGTTCGACTAAACGAACACACGCAACTACAAAATGAAGCAACTTCTTTTAATTCAAAGCAAACTGCTTTTCAGTTGAAAATTTTGTATTGACATCGTGGCTGAGGACTTTCAACACTTCTAGGCTCCAGCGCCAACTCGTATACTCTACGTAAACAAGCACAGCTATAATTCTCGATCTGAAGTAAATTACAGTTACACCCTTACCAGAAAAATAACTCATTACCTTTAATATTACGATTATATCTCCTCTAAATATCCCTGTTGGATCAACCGATCCACGTCCAGCTTCCGAACGTAAAACTGCGAGTCCTTTATAAGATTGAAAACACCGTACTCAGTCTGAACCTCGCCGCCATTCTTCAAAACACGCACATCTATGAATATATCGGTGGGCGGCTCCAAATCGCCCGAGAGATCTATATCAGCAAACCCGCTCTTGAAGTCTAGAACCAAGTCCTGGTACTGCTTGTAATATTCCTGCTCTGGATGGCTCAAGTTCAGAAGAACCAATTTTTTCATCAGCGTGTGATTTAGAGGCGCGCTGCCCTCGTCCCGACTGCCCAACCCCACGTCTTCCTGGCTCGCTACCGGGTCCACATTGAGCCACAGAAACTCGGCGATTTTGTCCGCCCGCATCTTCTGGTACGCAAGAAGACATCGCTTGTTCCGTCGGAGACAGAGATGCGTCACAAAGAGCTGGCATTGGTGCACGCGCGCGTCTTCGGGCGCGATCTCTTCTAGTGATTGTTGTTCGTTCAAGTACTCCACATCCTTGTTGAGGTGTCCGATTTCCTCGACTATATCTTTGACGAGCGTGTGTTGATGTAGAGGGAGCTCCGAGAGATGATTGGCTCGTTTGGCCTCGAGGATGAGTTTGTTGCCCTGGTCGCCAAACATGGTGGTGGTTGCAAATGATGAGACGCGAGTGGGTGCCATATAGGAACAAACAGAAGTGGAGTGGGCGTAGAAAAACGGCGGCTCCAAAGTAAAATCAGTGCGATCAGAAAAAATAACCAATTATTTTCTGCGAAATAATTACGTCATTGTGTGTTTGTATCTATTGGTTGTTTGTCTTACGGAAATACTCGATATACTCAATGAATGCAATGTATTAACTTTTGTAGAAGAAACTGATGAATCTTCAGCGATGAATATAGTGATATAGAAAATGAATATTTTAGAGCTGGCGTTCTTGTGCGTCCTGGCACTTACGAATGAGCTCTTTGAGTTGGTTTACCCAACTAACTGAAATTTGCCGCCAAACTCACTTGAGCTTCTTGTCTAGCTTGAGAGACGTAAAGTCCGGCTCAATTTCCTCCGGCCGACCAACATTGGCAGGCATGCCCGTCTTGAGAGAAGTAATCACTGCCTCAATGCACAACAACGCCGAAATGCCGTCGTCTATTTGACATGCGGGCTCTTTGCGGCCACGTATAACCTCTACGAAGTGTGAAAGCTGAGCAGTGAATGGTTTGAGTTGGCGTAGCTCCAGTCTATCATCAATTAGCGCTGTGGTTTCGACCGGCTGTAACCAGGACTTTTTTTCTAGACTGTCCTGGGTATAGAGCGACATGTCTGGAACAGAAAGAGTTCCTTTCGATCCGAAGATCCGGTAGAAGCCTTGTACTTGCTCGTCTACGGGGATGGTTGGGTTTTCACCGGTTCCAGACTCAAAATTGAAGGGGGATACAACGGCATCAGAACAGATGAAAGTTCCTGTCACTCCATTGCGGAACCGGAGAGTGAGGCACGCACCCTCGTCGACGTCTGGGTGCTCTAGGCGCTGTTTTTTCGTTGGCTCAGCATATACCCGCTCAATTGGACCAATGAGGTACTGCAAAAGGTCCAAGTCGTGGATAAGATTTATAAGTAAAGGACCGCCTCCAAGCTGTGTGCTTATACGCCATGGAGACATTTTGTAGTATTCATCATCCTTATGAAGGGCCCATGTGCCCTGGACAGCGATGGGTTCTCCGACTCGTGAAAGCAGTTCTTTTGCAGCAACGATGAATGGATTGAAACGACGATGATGACCAACAAGAACCTTTACGTCGTGCTCAACAGCAAGGTCCCTCAATGCAATGGCGTCTCCCAAAGATGTACTGATTGGCTTCTCCACAAGCAAATGAACACCTCTGACGGCCAATTCTGCTGACACCGATGCGTGGAGATGGTTGGGTGTACAAACGATGGCACCATCAGGATATGGAACATTTTCTGCATCCAATTGCACAAACATTTCTGAAACACTGGCAAACCACACGGTTTCGAGCTCGGCTGCAACGGCCTGGCCCTTTAGCGATGGGTCTACGATGGCGACTAGTTCAGTTTCTGGATTTTCCAAGACGTGTTGGGCATGGCGGGGGCCTATCAAGCCGACTCCGATAACAACAAGCCGCACCGGCTGTTTTGCAATCATACTGAGGATGGGTGGGTAGTTTAGGCGCGAATGGGAAGAATTGCAGCTCAAAGACAAGAAAACAGTATGAAATTGGGGAAGATGTAAGAGATGGGTAAAAAGACTTTGCGTCTTATGCAATGCAGAAATTTTTCAAAAGCAGCTAAATGCAGTTGCCTGAAATAGTCTGAAAAAATGGCTCTATCTGCAGGTCATCGCGCATTAGGTTGTGGGGGACATGAAGTCTGGGGTAATGACTGTGGGGGCAACGCCGGGGGTTAATTGATAATTTTCTATGATGAATGTCCAGTGGCATAAGATTTATTTACAATGGATGAAGACAGTTCCTTTTTGGGTCCTTTGGGCGTCAGAAGGCGAGGCTGCGTGAAATGTGAGTCATCGGGGACTGCATACAACGTGCTGTCAAAGTCGGACTTCTGACTATTGTTTGCAGCCAATCTAAACAATCGGCTTGGATGTGCAGAAGTCCAGCGACAATCGTATCTTAAAGTCCAGGGGCTAACTTCGGATTCGGACAGGAAATTAAGGCTTTTGAGTAGTAAAGGGTCTACTATAGAGGTTTCAAGACCATACTAAAGCGGCATCGACTTCCAGCCAAATTATTGCATAGACTTAAATGGAATCTAATACTTGCGACTTGTTGTACTCCGAAATTATGTGCTCCGATAATTAAATTGTTGCTCATTCCGTTGTAATCTACTTGAATCAAATATGTCCCAATAGAGCAAGAAACCAAAGGAAATAGTTGACAAATTGAAGAAGTCGAAAGTTCGGGCTCAAATACATCTCTATTTACAATTCCGCCTTTGAGTGTAATAAAAGCATTTAGTCGTACCCAATCGTGTTCGGTCAAAACAAACCTCGCCAAAACCTTCCAGACTCTTCAATCATTCCAATTTTAAATAATTTTCTTCACGCGGCAACGCAAAAATCCGAATTAATTTTCCCATTCTTCCCATTTCTCAGACTTCGCACCCTACGGTTCCTCCATGCCAGGCCAAGTTTCAGATGTGAAACAATCCACCATCGCACATATCAACACCAGGGCTCCAAACCAAAGCAGCAACAAAACAAACAAAAGCGGCCCAGTCCCTTCATCTCAATGTCCTTCCAGATCAATTGGGACCAATTGGCCACGGACTCGGACCTCAAGGAGAAAATACGACTCTTTCTCCATGACGAGCTTAACTCCATCTCTCTTCCGTCGTTCATCGACAACCTCACGGTGACGGACTTCTCGCTCGGCGATTCGGCGCCCGAAATCACAATCAGACACATCGGCGACCCCTTTGAAGAGTTCTACGGCGACCACAGTGACGATGAGGAGAGGAAGCATCCCGCGCCACAGTCGCCCTCGTCTTACAACAGCAGCGACTCCGAAGACGCACCCGAAGAGGGCGTGTCTCAGTTCCCGGAACTGCCAAAAGAGGCAATCTCGTCTGTCGCCGGTGCGCCGGCTAGTAATCAGCAGCCGCTCACCTTGAACACACAGAACCTCGGTTCACCCGTAGAACGGCCGCGCAAGGGATCGGACTTGATACGCCATTTTTCAAATTATAACATGAACAACTTGGGGCTCGGCCCGCCGGAGCTCGACCTGCCCGCGTCGATCTTCCCCCACAGCGCCGCCTATAGACTCCAGGGCCCCAAAAATAAAACCACAGAACGTAGTCCGAACGATATACAATTTATTTTGGAGGTGGATTTCCAGAGCCAAATCTGCATGGAATTAACTATAAATTTGCTTGTGAACTACCCGCTGTCGCATTTCATCTCTCTACCGATAAAACTCAAAGTCACCGACTTGGCCATCCACTCGTTGGTGGCCGTGGCGTACTTGGAAAAGAAAGTGTACATTTCGATTTTGTGTGACTTAAACGATTCTGCGGCTGACTACTTCACATCGTCGAAAAACGCGCCGTTGTCTCGCGACTCAGGCTCTTCTTCCCAATTGACTCCCGCGGGCGGGAACTTCGTCGACTACCTGGCGGCCAGCACCCGCGAGCGCATCGACGTGATTCGGAACATTAACATCGACACCGAAATCGGGGAGGTGGAGAACAATGTGCTCCGGAACGTGGGAAAGGTCGAGAAGTTCTTGGTCGAGCAGCTTCGGAACATCATCCGAGACGAGATCTGCTGGCCCGGATGGTTGTGTTTTGACCTCAACGAAGAAGAGGATTGATATTTGTTATTTAGTTTTGGATCACGTAGGTCTTCTAGGCTTTGTCCTGAGTGGATTGTATATAGACACGAATCTCCTCATGTGGAGTTTTAATTTACAATGAAATGGAAAAATCCGCCACATATACGCTATGGCTCGCTATAAATTCCCTTAAATAAATAATTATCGTGCATTAGTGACCTTTTACCGATACGCTTTCATACTTTCTGATACAGCGTACTGCACAGAACCTGTCCATCTGCCGGCCTGCCTCCCGACGCTCATCTACAACTCAACTGCAACAGCTCCAAAGCCACATTCTCTCCAAGATGCCCCCGCCACCACCTCCTCCAAAGGCTCCGGGCGGCCCACCACCTAAAAAGGCAAGATTGCCACCTCCTCCGCCCCCTCCCAAATCTAGAGCGCCTCCTAGTGGCGCAGGAATCCCTCCCAAAGCACCCCCAAGACCCCCACCAGTAGCTCCACCGCCGGCCAGACGCCCCCACCATGGCCCACCGCCGCTGGGACAACCGCCTAGGAAGATTCTCAAAACAGGCAACTCACCCAATCTAACCGAGGAGCAATTGCTCGCGCGCAAGACCAGTTGGCTAGCGTCCCAAAAGAGCAAGTTCAAGGGTGTCTCAATTGGAAGCGCGCGGAAACAAACGAGTGGAATTTCCCAGCCCCAATCAAGCGAATTGCCTCCCGAGCACCTTCGCAGAATCATGTTGGACCACGGCGACCTTTCCAGCAAGAAAGTTGCCGCTGACAAACGCGCACATCTAGGGTCCCTTAAATACATGCCACACGCCATATTGAAGCTTCTCGAAAACATGCCGCAGCCGTGGGAGTCTGCCAAAGACGTTAAGGTGTTGTACCACGTGACAGGTGCTATAACGTTCGTAAACGAAGTCCCAAGAGTTGTAGAGCCCGTGTACACCGCCCAATGGGCGTCGGCGTGGACGATGATGAGACGCGAAAAGCGTGACCGTAGACACTTTAAGCGTATGCGCTTTCCTCCCTTCGATGACGAGGAGCCGCCGATGGACTGGATGGAGAACTTGGAGGATGCACCTATTCCAGAGGCTATTCGTCTCGATCTGGAGGAAAATCCCGAGCTATCCGTCTTGGAGTGGCTCTACGACGAGAGAGTCGGCATCCGCGGTGTTTCCGACGAGCCGGGCGTCTCCGTCAACGGAGAACTGTACCGGTCGTGGAACTTCAGCTTGCCCACGATGGCCAACTTGTACCAGATCTCGCAGCCGTTGCTCCCGCACGTGTCCGACGCCAACTATTACTTTCTTTACGACAAAAACACGTTTTTCACCGCGAAAAGCTTGAACGTGGTGGTCCCTGGCGGACCCAAGTTCGAGCCTCTCTACAAGGACAAAATCAACAACAAGGAGCTCGAGGACTTCACCGAGTTCAATTCTATCGACCGCATCATTTTCCGCACGCCGCTAAAAACCGAATACAAGGTTGCGTACCCATACTTGTTCTGCTCTTTTGTGAAAAATGTCAGTGTTCCTTGGTTCCACGAACCACTCAACAACTTTGTATCTGACCCCGACGCACTCAACACAACCGAGCAAAAGAGCGCTTTTGTGTTTGATGCAGAGTATAATCCCATTCTTCCGCACAAGTTCTCGACGGAACGGGCCGAAGATGACCTTCGAGACTTCGATCTAGACGAGATTGAAGTTCTGCCCGATTTTTCGGCTCTTCTATCTACCAAAACCACTTCAGAAGACGATCAAGAGCCGGAAGCTATTTCGCTTGAGCCTAGCTTTTCCGCTGTGGCTTTGCAGCTCCACTGGGCGCCGTACCCTTTTAACCGTCGCGCTGAAGATACTGTCAGAGCACAGGACGTTGCGCTTGTAAAGCTGTGGTACAAGGAGAGAGCGCCCGCGGGAATACCGACAAAAGTACGGATTTCCTACCAAAAACTCCTCAAAACCGCCGTTTTGAACGAGCTCAAAAACCCGCCCGGGCTGAAAAGCGCCGCCGACAACCAACGACGCATCAAACTTCTCCAGACGTTGCGCGCTACGAAGTTTTTCCGCCAGACAACCATCGACTGGGTCGAAGCGGGACTTCAGCTCTGTCGCCAGGGCCACAACATGCTCAATTTACTTCTACACAAGCGTGGATTGACCTATTTGCATCTAGACTATAATTTCAACTTAAAACCCACCAAGACGTTGACCACCAAGGAAAGAAAAAAGTCCCGATTTGGTCACGCGTTCCATTTAATCAGGGAGTTGTTGCGTGTAGTGAAGATCGTAGTCGACTCCCATGTACAGTTTCGCTTGGGACAAGTGGACGCCTACCAACTCGCGGACGGCATCCATTACATTTTCAACCACTTGGGACAGTTGACGGGTATATACCGGTACAAATACCGAGTGATGCATCAAATACGAGCATGCAAGGATTTGAAGCACGTGATCTACCACAACTTCAACAAGAACCTCGAGAAAGGGCCCGGGTGTGGATTCTGGCAGCCCGCGTGGCGTGTGTGGCTCTCGTTCATCCGCGGTCTGATTCCGCTCCTCGAGCGCTGGCTCGGAAACCTTCTAGCACGCCAGTTCGAGGGAAGAAGGAGCAAAGACGTCGCGAAGACGATCACCAAGCAAAGAATCGACTCCTACTACGATTTGGAGTTGCGTGCCCAGGTCATGAATGACATCATGGACATGATCCCTGCCGGCCTCAAGGAAAAGAAGTCAGCGGTGATCCTCCAGCACTTGAGCGAGGCCTGGCGCTGCTGGAAGGCCAACATTCCCTGGCAGGTTCCGGGAATGCCCAAGCCAATCGAGGATATCATCAACCACTACATCCAGGAGAAGGCCAACGGCTGGATCTCCATTGCGCACTACAACCGAGAACGGATAAGAAGGGGAGCCACAGTCGAAAAGACGGTCGTCAAGAAAAACGTGGGACGATTGACCCGATTGTGGGTCAAGAGCGAGCAAAACCGCCAGGCCGAGTTCACGAAAGAGGGGCCCTTTGTGGCTCCGGACGAGGCTGTGGTCATCTACCAGACCATGGTGGAGTGGCTAGACATGCGCAATTTCAGCTCGATTCCTTTCCCGCCGCCCGCGTTCAAACACGACTCGAAAATACTTGTTTTGGCGCTCGAAAACTTGAAAGAGAACTTCAACGCCAACGCTCGCCTCAACTCAGCGCAGCGTGAAGAGTTGGCGCTCATCGAGCAGGCCTACGACAACCCGAACGAGACCTTGGCGCGCATAAAGGGCTACTTGATGCTGCAGCGGAGCTTCAAGGAAGCAGGCTTGGAGATGATGGACCACTACAACCATTTGGTTCCAACACACACCATCGACCCACTAGAGAAAATCACCGACGCGTACTTGAACCAGTACCTCTGGTACGAGGCAGACAAGCGGAAGTTATTTCCTAATTGGGTCAAGCCATCTGACGACGAGATCCCGCCGCTTTTGGTGTACAAGTGGTGCCAGGGAATCAACAATTTGGACAAGGTCTGGAGCACGGACCGCGGCGAGGCCAACGTCATGTTTCACACCACGCTTAGCCGCGTCGCGGAAAACATCGACTTCACCGTTTTGAAGCGCCTCTTGGGGTTGGTTCTTGACCCGTTGATTGTCGATTACATAATCGCCAAAAACAACATTTTCCTCTCCTACAAAGACATGAGCCACTTGAACAGCGTGGGTTTGCTTCGCGGCTTGCAGTTCGCGTCGTTTGTTTTCCAGTTCTACTGCCTAGCCATTGACCTTCTCATTCTTGGCGTCGACCGCGCCAACGAGCTAGCCGGTCCTGTGCAACAGCCAAATCTGTTCCTCCAGTTCAAGGACACGGCCACGGAGACGGCCAACCCGATCAGATTGTATATGCGCTATTTAGATAAAGTGTACATTTTCTTCCGTTTCCAGCGCGAGGAGGCCGAGGAGCTCGTAAACGATTACCTTCTCGAAAACCCGGACCCCAACTTCGAAAACAGTGTTGGCTACAATAACCACCGATGCTGGCCGCGGGACGCGCGGATGAAGTTGATGCGCAGCGACGTCAATCTCGGCAAAGCCGTCCACTGGGAGGTGTCCGCGCGTATTCCCCTGTCCATCACCGAGATGAAGTGGTCCGACACGTACGCGTCGGTGTACTCTCCCGAAAACGCGTCTGTCTTGTTTACTTTGTGTGGATTTGAGGTCAGAATCGTCCCGAAAATCCGGCAAGACGCGCCGTCCCTGGAGGGCGTGTGGGACTTGGTCAACCAGAAGTCCAAGGAGCGGACCGCCAAGGCGTTCTTGCAGGTATCCAAAGAGGACGTCGATCGGTTTGAAAACCGGATCCGGCAGATTCTCATGTCGTCTGGTTCGGCCACGTTCACCAAGGTCGCCGCCAAGTGGAACACCGCGCTTATTGCGCTCTTTGCCTACTACAGAGAGGCGATTGTGGCGACGGAGTCGATTTTGGAGGTGTTGGTGAAATGCGAGACGAAAATCCAGAATCGCATCAAGATGGGCTTGAACTCGAAAATGCCTTCTCGTTTCCCGCCTGCTGTGTTTTACACACCCAAGGAATTGGGCGGCTTGGGGATGCTCAGTGCCTCGCACATCCTCATTCCTGCCGCCGACTTGAAATGGTCCAAACAAACAGACACAGGAATCACGTTTTTCCGGGCGGGCATGACGCACCAGGAGGAGAGGCTCATTCCAACCATTTTCCGGTACATCACCACCTGGGAAAACGAGTTCTTGGACTCCCAACGTGTTTGGGCAGAATACACCATCAAGCGCCAGGAAGCCGCCGAACAAAACCGCCGTCTTACCTACGAGGACATGGAGTCTAGCTGGGACAGGGGATTGCCGAGAATCAGCACCTTGTTCCAGAAAGACCGCCAGACGCTTGCGTACGACAAAGGACACCGTGTGCGGCGCGAGTTTTCCCAGTTCAGCATCGCTCGCAACCAGCCGTTCTGGTGGACCAGCAGCCATCACGACGGTAAATTGTGGAACTTGACCGCGTACAGAACCGACGTGATCCAAGCCCTCGGCGGCGTGGAGACGATCTTGGAGCACACGCTTTTCCGAGGCACGGGGTTCGACTCCTGGGAGGGTCTTTTCTGGGAGAAAGCCTCCGGCTTCGAAGACTCGCTCAAATTCAAAAAACTCACCAACGCCCAGCGGTCTGGATTGTCCCAGATCCCCAACAGAAGGTTCACCTTGTGGTGGTCTCCGACGATCAACCGTGCGAATGTTTATGTCGGTTTTTTGGTTCAGTTGGATCTTACCGGAATATTCCTCCACGGAAAGATTCCGACGCTCAAGATCTCGCTCATTCAAATCTTCCGCGCCCATTTGTGGCAGAAGATCCACGAGAGCTTGGTGCAAGACATCTGCCAAGTGCTCGACAAGGAACTCGCGGTGTTGCGGATCGATTCCGTCGAGAAGCAGGCCATTCACCCACGAAAGTCGTACAAAATGAACTCTTCTTCCGCAGACGTCGTGCTCACGTCAACCTACAAATGGAACATGTCGCGCCCCTCGCTTCTCCACGACAAGGGCGACTCGTTCGACGCCGCCACCGCCAGCAAGTACTGGTTGGACGTCCAGTTGCGGTACGGAGACTACGACTCCCACGACATTTCCAGGTACACACGTGCAAAGTTCTTGGACTACACCACAGACACCACGAGCGCCTATCCATGCCCAACGGGTGCCATGATTGGTATCGATCTTGCATACAACGTGTATGACGTTTACGGAAACTGGTTCCAGGGGATGAAGCCATTGATGCAGAACGCCATGCGGGAGATCATGAAGGCCAACAGCGCCCTCTACGTTCTCCGCGAGCGTGTGCGGAAGGGCCTCCAGTTGTACCAGGCCCAGCCACAGATCTCGTTGTTGAACTCGTCCAACTACGCCGAGCTTTTCAACAACGAAACACAGTTTTTCGTAGACGACACAAATGTATATAGAGTCACCATCCATCGCACGCCCGAGGGCAACACGGTGACGCGCCCTGTGAATGGCGCGGTGTTTATACTCAACCCCAAAACGGGACAGCTTTTCCTTAAAATCATCCACACGCTGGTGTGGGCGGGCCAGAAGAGAATCGGGCAGTTGGCGAAATGGAAGACCGCCGAGGAAGTGGCCGCTTTGGTGCGCTCGCTTCCACGCGAAGAGCATCCAAAACAGTTGATCGCCACCCGGAAAGGTATCGTGGATCCGTTGGAAGTGCACATGTTGGACTATCCAAACATTGCCATCCGGTCCTCGGAGTTGCATTTGCCATTTGCGGCCGCGCTCAAAGTCGACAAGTTGGGCGACGTGGTCATGCGCGCCACTGAGCCTCAAATGGTGTTGTTCAATTTCTACGACGACTGGCTTGAAAACACGTCCTCGTACACCGCGTTCTCCCGAACCATATTGCTTCTTCGGGCGCTCGGAATCAGTCCAGAACGAACAAACTTGATCCTCCGGCCCGACGCAAGCATTGTCACCGAGCCGCACCACTTGTGGCCGTCGCTCTCCATGGAGCAGTGGCAGGACGTGGAGAAGCAGCTCCTGGACTTGATTCTCAACGATTACGCCAAGAAGAACAACATTAACGTCCAGGCGCTCACGCAGCTGGAGATCAGGGACTTGATCCTCGGCCAGGAGATCAAGGCGCCCTCGGCCAAGAGACAGGAGCTTGCCGATTTGGAGAGCGCTGCTTCGACCGACTCTAACATGGCCAACGCCAACCAACAGCTCACCGCGCTCAAAACAACGACCCAAAACGTGCAGGGCGAACAGATCACAACGATTACCACTACAAATTACGAGCAGCTGGCGTTCAGTTCCCGAAACGAGTGGAGAAACAGAGCCATTGCCGCCAACAATCTTCATCTCCGCACAAAGAACTTTTTCGTTGCCTCCAGCGACTTTGTGGACGACAACAGCTATGCGTACATCATGCCGAAGAACTTGCTTCGGAAATTGGTGCAGATCTCCGACGTCAAGACTCAGATTGGCGGCTTCATCTATGGTTCTTCGCCGCCGGACAACAGTCAGGTGAAGGAGATCAAGGCGATCGCTATGGTTCCCCAATTGGGAAGCACCCACGCGGTTCAGTTCCCTACTAAGCTTTACAACCAACAAGAGGACGAGTTCCTCCAAGACTTGGAGCTTTTGGGCTGGATCCACACTCAGAGCCTGGAAACAAACATGTTGACCTCGTTGGACGTCACCACGACGGCCAATCTTGCAGCCAACAACCCCGAGAAGTGGAACGTCGATATGTCCGTCATGACGGTCTCGTTCACGCCGGGCTCCGTCACTCTCACTGCTTACGCAATGGACCAGAACGGGTATGAGTGGGGTGCACAGAACAAGGACATGATCTCGCCAAATCCAAGCGGATTCAGTCCGGGCTTCAGCCACAAGCAGCAGTTGATCCTTTCGGACCGAATCGTGGGAGGGTTCCTCGTTCCGGATGACAAGATCTGGAACTACGCGTTCCTCGGGCCCGTCTGGGACGCGTCTGGCGCGTTCAAATTGGAAATGGACGTTCCGCTTCCATTCTACCACGAGGCTCACCGGCCGCTCCACTTCCAGCAGTTTGCTGAGGTCGAGAATCTGGCCCTTGAAGCTACACAAGAGAACAATTTCCTGTGAGGGTGGTTCATACATAAGAATACAAGCATTAAATATATTTATTATTGTAAAATTATGGTGTGATTTAGACAACTTGACGTAGTGTCAGGTCCCGTAATTTACGCAAGCTCTTTCCGAACATAAACTATCGATCTGGCTAAAGTCACCAGTGGCGAACAGATATGATATGACTCTCAATCGACATGAGCAACTTACGTAGTTCCGCGCGTGTGATGTCCTCTTTCAGTAAGAGAATCTCCAACAGATTGCGGCCGTTCATGTACTTCAACAACTTATAGAAGATGGCGGTCATTTCCGGCGAAAGCTCGCATTCCTTGTAGATGATCTCGTTGATCCACCGCCGCTCAAGACTTGATGCCCTTCCTGGGTCTACCAAGATCGTGTCGCTGTCATCCTCCAAGAGAATGTCCGGCGCGGTCTGAGACATCTCGAGTCGCCGCTGAAGCTTTCCTATTTCGTCCTCTAGACTCTGAGGAGCAGTGCCGTTTTTGGCAGCCTGCTTGGATGAATTGTCGACCGCTGTGCTCAATTTGTTGTCTGTTGGAGGCGCCTCCCTTTTGGGCTCCAGGTACAGCATCCCCTTTTTCAACACGTTGCCCAACTCCGACTCAAGCTCCTCCTCGACCTTCATTTTGATTTTGCGCGACACTTTGAGCCAAATGTACGTATGCAACTGCGTTGCGTACCCATAGCGCACAAGCCACGCGAGCGCCAGCAAGTATATGTCTCGATGGTCCTTGGAGGGCACAATGGACGCAAACTGGCGGGGTTTTTTCGACCGCGTTGAGAGAGACTTGAGAAACAGCGGAAGCGATGGGATGGTTGGGAAATGGGCATTGAATTTCGCAATGTCCCGATGAAACCGAGACCCTATGGGCGCCATAGGAGACACGATATATATTCCTCTTGTGTTGAGCGGCGGAATCATCCTGGCCTTCCGCCAATGGACAAGATGCAACGCAAAGTCTCTGACGCTGGAAAGGTTGAGATCTAGTTTCCCATCGTACTGCTGCTCTAGCCTGCTATACACTTTCAAAAGCGACTCCGTGGGTCTGATCATGCGGATGAAAACGGCGATCGCCGAGTTCAGTTTCGCTTTGATCTCCTTAATGATCGTGTCTGGATCGTCCCATAGGAGGAGCCCCAAATGGAGGAGCTCGTCGGACGTGGTCAGATACTCATCTTCGTCCAGATCATCGTCCTGTTCCTCGGCCAGGTTGTCTCCGCCGAGAACTTGATCAAGAAGACTGTTGCCGCTGTATCTCGTGGTTTCGCCCACAGAGATCAACCCGGTATCTCCGAGAAAGCTTGTCGTGGAGGAGAGATACGAGCCAGGGACGTACGGAGTCGACACTTCTGGAAGCGAATGGAACTCCATCTTGAGCGGAATCTGAAAGGAGTGTAGTTTACCATTGATGTTGAGATGTGCGACACGAGATGCTACAAGCGCTACAAAACATTGATTGATCGTTTTACATAACAGCAGCCCGGCCATTAGAAACTCCGACAAGGCCTCGGTTCGCGCGTCTGCCGCGATCGCAGCGTGCTCCTCCTTGAGACGGGATATTAGTTTCACCTGCTCCCAAATGTAATTCCGTTTGTGCTGCTCGTACCGGAGGATGAACAGAAGCTTCAGGATCACATAGTAGAACATTTCGTCGGTTCTATACGTGCGCTCAATCTTCGGCGGGTTCATCACGAAAACTAGATGGAACATGCTCATTGGACACCGGGAGGATGAGTCTGCGGTTTCGCCCCTTTCTTCTTCGGGGCCTAAACCATCGGCGCCGCTGGCTCCTCCCGCCGCCCCAGGCCCACTAGACCAGTTCGCAGTTTCGCTATGTGTTGGGTGCGCGTGCCGTTTTTGCAACCGCCACGATCCGCCTGGCTGCACATGGATAGGGAGGCCACAGAAGATCATGGACTCTAGCATGATGTCAAACCTACAATTACACATCTCACGTGGCGGACTGAGCATTTCTGCGAGCACCTCGGGCTCAAAACCAAGCACCTGGCCGGCAGCTGGCTTGGCGTTTTCCTTCCCCAACCGTTTGTCCTCAGACGCACTTCTCTTGTGGGAGTACAGAGGCGGAATGTCCAGTCTGCGCAGGTCGCGGGACCCCAATTGGGAAGACAGGGGTGCGTTTGTGCTCAGGGCAAGTTTTTCGGTCGATTCTGCGTTCTGCGGCTCGTCTTCCTCGTAATCCTCGTCGTCAAAGTCGTCGTCGTTCTGCACATCTTCGTCCGGATTTAGCCGGAGAAGCTCGCGTTTGTTGAGCTCCGGAGGATACGAATAGACAATCTGGGGGCCATTGTGTGTGCTGACAACGAGCAACAATCCCACGAGGCTCGGGTTCGGGAGGTTGTACGACATGTGTTGATTCTGGGGAATCTGGGGTAGAGATGAGATGACGTGAGATGAGATCTGCGGAATTGGGAATTTTTCAAATCTCCAGAAACATTTATTCTCGAATTGAAATTTATTACACTTTCTTTCTTATTACACCTTCTTATTTATGGACCAGATTTGGTCTTTGGAGTCTACGTCTGGCTAGTCTACGAAGATAAGATAAGAGACAAATGAGCCGAAAGCAGAAAGATACGGTAAACGAAAGCATTGAAATAGGAATTCAGACACAGACTTACAGTATATTGACTTTGTATAAAATTCATTCAGCCCTACGAAACCCTCTATGTAAACCAGGCGATCAGATCTTGTGCTGGCGCTCCTTGTTCTTGACCTCAACAAATCTGGCTTGCGGCACACCCTGGATCCAGCGGTTGAATCCCACAACAGACTCGCGGGCGTTTGCCGCGTTGACCAACTGGTCTCTGTTTGCTTTGAGAAGCTGCTTGTTGGCGAAAATGGAGGGCTCGTACAAGCCGTCGAAGCTCTTCTTCAAGTCGTCGAACACCACGCGGTTGAACTCCTCGGCGGTGTAGTTTTTGCCGTCGTAGACCTTGTTGAAGAACCCAGCCTTGTTCAAGTCGGCGCCGCTGATGGGCTTGGCGAAAAGCAAAGCCTCTGAGGCCTTGGACCAGCCCAAGCGGGTGAAAAGCGTCGTGGAGGTGGCGCCCTCGGCCACAAGGCCCAAGTTGGAAAAGGGCGCCAAAAGGTGCACTTTCTTCTCGTCAATGGCGTAGACCAAGTCACACAAGGCGACCAAAGCGGTGGACAAACCAATTACAGGACCGTTGAGCGCTGCTACCAACACCTTCTTGTGGTTGTGGAGCAAGTCTGTGAGATAGACGTTTCTGCCCGTGAAGCTTTTCAACCAGAACTCGTGGGAGAAGACCTCCGATGGGTCGCCGTCCATCAATGCTTTGTCGGCAAAATTAGCGCCGGCAGAAAAGTATCTTCCGGTCGACTGGATGAGTGTACAGATGGTGTCCTCCTCGTCGTCGGCTTCCTGGAGGTACTTGGCCAACTGGAGGTACTGAGCACCGTTGAGGGCGTTCAATTTGTTTGGAAGGTTCAATGTGATGACGGTGATTTTGTCGCGCACCTCGTAGAGAATTGAGTCGTCGGACATTTTTGTTTATTTCGTGTTTCAGGATTGTTTCAGGTGAATATCTGGGGTAATTGCACCAATAAATAGTAGCCAGACCGGGTTGAGCAGAACGATTGGGGTTTTTTTCTCCTAAACGGTCTCTTTCCAAATTCAAAATCCAAAAGGCTCAATATTTCAATCCAATTTTGCATGCACGGACCCTGCACCTTTTATAGAATATTATCAAATGCATTTGGCATAATGTGGGGATGCAGCTGGCCGAGGATAAGACACACCCGTACCTCCGGGCCGATCGAGCTGATAGTGACGGAGGAGTATAGAGACGGGGTATGTCTGTTAACGGATTTATTTGAGAAAGAAAAATTGAAAAGAATTTGGAAGGCGTTTTCTTGGAGTCGTGTTGCGAGATTCTATCGTGGCTTTGTGATCTCCTCAAGCGGAGTAATGGGCGGTAGGGCCTCTATCGGACGATCGTTTTCGCATGAAATTAGACGGAATTTAGCCTATTATTGTCAATGCAAGTATTGGCGGAGATGTGTCCGCTAGAGATCTGGGTCCACCTGAACGTTGCCGATACGCTCAAGCAAAATATCAAGGCCCAGATTTGGACAGAGCACATTCTCAGTAAATTTATTAACTTCAATCTTTGTAATACTTGTAAATCCTTGTAATACTTGTGAATCGACCACTCTTATTCCCTTGGTATCGACGCCCTTAAGCAGGAGAGATTGAGCAGAGAAAATTCATCAATGGCCAAATGAAAGGAGTACAGAATTCGAACGACAGAAAAACACTCCTTCATCCCTGAAACTTTCCCAAGCTTCACCTGTTTCAAATTCTGCAGTACTGTAGATAAGCCAGCCACACCCTGACATCCAAGCATCAACAACTACAACACAATCGGCCGAAACCAAAAACAAACCGGTTCTAGTTATGCAGGCCCAAGTCGCTTCTTCTGTCCGGTTCCGTCCCTTCTCCCGGAAAAGGGCTCATGTCGCCGTCTGTCTGCCAGACAGTGCCAAACCCGTGCCGGACATCTCCACGCTCCTCACCCCCCATTTTGAGGTCGATGGCAGCGTTCATGTTTTGGTCAAAGACTTGGCGTCGCTCTGGAACTATCCGTCTTCGTACCAACTCATCTCGCACTTGACACGCCGCTCAGGAGTACCCAAAAAGGAACTAATCAAAACATCCACCAGAGACATAAACGAGAAGTTGGCCTCTGATGGCCTCATCGTTGAATCAGACATCCAAACTACACTTTTCTACATCAAGCTCGACCAGTTGGTATCCATTCTAGAGGACAATTGCGTCTTGTTTGGCCCTTTCGAGCTCGAAGACTTCCCTCGCGGGCTTGCCAAGGACAGCTCTTCCGAAAAGGTGTTTCCGACTATATCGAGTGTTTTCCCCGACATTGGAGCTGTCGAGAAAACGTTGCCCCTCACTCACGCTACGTTTTTAGCGCTCACCCCGCTCACTAAGTTACAAGTATATAAACACGAGGGCCTGTTCCGTAGAATCTACGGGTCCTCTCTTTCTCCAGGCGAGAGAGAGCTTCTTCTTAGAGAAAACAACTATGCACTGTATGAGTATATACCGGAGGGTTCAGGAGACGGCGCCGGGTCGGCGCCAGGATCGCCCAAAATGGACTCTAAAAAGGCCGTAGGACGTACTAAACGAACCGCCAACTTAGATCCGAACCAGCTAGATGTCACGGAGAACGTTTTGCCTGGGTCTGGGCTCATTCCCAAGTTCAGCGTTGGCGCTTTTTGTAAAGTTCCTAACTATTATGCCACGACCAATCTGATGGGTATAACGCAGCAGAACGCGTACTATAACCCTGGCGATCGTCACTTGAAGGATTTGGAGCTCCGATTCGCTCCCTCTGGCGCGTCTCTGAAACAAATCAGTCTGCTTATCCCCAGCGGAGACCAAGACTCTTTTCTCTACAAATACTATTACTACAAGCACTACCGAGGACCGGGCACGGGTGTTTACAAGGAAGCCGCCATCTCGAGTAAGATGAACAAAATCAGGGTTTTGGACGAAAAGCCCGAAATCGCTAAAAAACGCCCTTCTCACCTTCCCTCTTACAAGGTCATGAAACAAAGCGTGCCGCCCGGCGACCGCGCCATTAAAACGCTCCTCCACCCATACTTCTTCAAGGAAAATGTCGACATCTTGGTCCAGCGGCAACGGTTGTTCACGGAGGATTTCAATAACATGGAGATGCTACACAACAACAACAGTTTCAACGTTCTCATTAACTCGTACCGCGACGTGGCTGGCGAGACGTGGGATGCATTCTACAAGTTCAAGTTGCTCGACTTTGAGAAGTTGTATCTGATCCAGCAGCAGGAGCAGCGCGAGCGGCGGAAAAACGAGCTCATGGCTCAGCAGGAGGAACTCCGCCAAAAGGGCGAGACACACCTCCCAACGCCGCTTGAATTGGTGGAGCTTCTCAAGCCGGACTTGGCGCACCGCTTCACGCCTCCCACGTACCATCCCGAGATCTTACAAAAGATACCGGTGGAATTGCGCGGCGACGAGAACGATCCGATGTCCCAAATCGGGAAGCCTATCCGGTACGTTGCGAGAATTGCGGAGAAAGGCACGCCGGAGTCTATCAGCCAGATTGAGGTTGTCAAGCTTCCGAACGCCAATGCTATCGGATGGGACAACTTGAGAAAGTACCGTCGGCCCTAGTAACAGGAAAGCATGGGACGCCGAAGATAAGAAATTTAGGAGGAATTAGAGTGCAAATAAATAGAAAATTACTAATTGAGCTTAAATTATTGTGAATTTGTCCTTACTGTTGTGTATTCCGTAAATAGGGTATTATATAACTATGGCGGAGAAAAAATGTCAAAGCCCGCGGAGTTCTTCGCCTGCGAAGAATCCATCGAGAACTTGGGCCCCAAACTGTTCTCGATGTATTTGTTGGTGATGTTGTAGTTGAGTTTCACGGGGACATGCTCGGCCAGCGAGAAGTCCAATTTCCTCGGGCGCAAGGCACGCTGCTCTTCTGTGAGTTCCTCAATCTTTTTCTCTCCTGTTCTATGGTTCACTAGCTCCAAATGGGTAGAGTAGTCGACCTTGGAAGTCACCAGGCGAGGCTCTTGCGTGTACAGAGTCAAAAACGGATTGTGGAGCTTCTTCTGTGGAATCTTGTGGAGCTCGTCTACAGACATACACACTACGTGGTCGCCCGGGCTGTCGGCAAACGGTTCAAAGACCGCTTTCTGCTCGATCTTCGGTTTAGGAGGCGGGGTCGAGTACTCATCGACCGAAGCAGAGATTCTAGGAGTAGACGGACACTGCGGTTGCGAGCCAACATCATGTTCCAAACCTTGACGGGGCGAATGCGTCGGTGTTTGCGCCGGCGATTGTGCTGTGGTTGGCGAGGGGCACTCGGTCTGAGGCGCTTCAGATGCCATCGAGAGGAGTCTCGCCGTGAGCCCTCGCGACTTCACCGACGGCTTGACGGCAAACTGCAGACGCGCCTTTCGGCCCGTTCCCACCGTCAGCGGTGTTGGGAGGAGGAACTGCGGAGCCGCTGCTCCCTCGATGCTATCTAGTGCGTGTTTCAGGTTGGGGTGGGTGATGAAGGGCAGGTCTAGGCGAGGGGCGAAGCGGAGGCTTTTCCGGGTCGACACTGGTGTCACCCACGTGTGTTCTCTTTTTCTCGGCGGAGTGGAGGGCGCCATTGTGTTTCGTGATGTGCTTTGGGGTACTTTCCTGGGAGTAGAAGAGATGAAGGGAAGAGCCAGCCACTTGCAGGAACAAGATAGTTAGGGGCCATCGGGAGGTGAAATGTTTATTAGCAGATTATGTTTTGTTTCTGGTTTTTAAGAGAAATTACGGATTTTGAATAAATTGAGATTCTTGTCTGGCTCGTTGTGTTTGGGTTTTCAACTTTCTGTGCAATGGTGGAACTCGTGAGAAACCTATAAATAGGACAAAAGAAAACGGAAAAAGAGAAGCCTCGGGAAGGAAAGAAGTGTAAATACAGTGGAATTATTAGTTATTTATTCTTTAGTTGTGGACAGTGATGGCCGGTTATTGGCGGTCATCTCTTGAAGCAAGACATTAGAAAACAAAGTAACACAAAGCTTGATGTTCATCTTCCGGTTGCGGCCATATCAAGTGGAAAATACTGTTTCCCGTCCGATCAACGTTAGTTAAGCCACTTAGAGCCACACTGAGTAATGCAGTGGGAGACCATGTGTGAAATTGTGGTGCTGCAATCTTTTTGCCTCCATAGTATTTTCCCTGCACTTTTGTGAAATTCAACAAACAGAAATACTTGTCCTTGCGATTGCCGCTGGCTGCAAATCACAATGGCCACTGTTGTTCTTCCTGCAGGACCACACGTCTGAAGTGTTCTTCGAACCGCTGCCCACGGCCCAGCAACGCATATTTTTGCGTCAAAGACGGGCCAATTCTTACTAACGCATTGAATGACCAAAAATTTTTAAGAAGTTTTTCACTTGATTGCAGGTCCCTAGACTTGCACCGCTAGTAACATCACGTGACCCAAATTCCCCGATCCGATCCAGTTGTTTCAGTAGCCGGAGTTTCACAAATTCAAGCCCGACCCCAAAAATGTCTTTTTGCGAAAGTTTCTGGACCGGCGATTACGAATCCGGATATCTGGTTCTCTTCGCCGAGCTCAATGAAGGCATCAAGGAGAATCTGGACTTCATATCTCTATTCACAAGGCGTGCTGAGATCGAGGCGGTCTACGGCCTGCAATTGGAGGCCTTTCCTTCGACTTTGAAGAGATCCAGCGCAAGACACAGCGATGTCGATTATGTGTCCACAATAAAAAATGCATTTGAGGAGGGTTCCGCCAACTTTGAGCGCCAGGGAGCGTACCACCTCCAGATCGCAGGAACCATCCAGGAAACGGTTATTGAGCCTTTCAGCAAGTGGAGCAGCGAACACGAGGAGCGTGTCAATTACTCGGAGCTGGTCATCCGTGACAAGTACAAGCAGTTTGTGGCAGCCAAAGGCGCCTTGGACAAGCTACAGAAGAGATACTTCAACAAGTGCCGCGTGGTCGAGGAGTTCAAATCCAAATTCGACGAGGAAGAGCTCCAAGAGGCGCTCGAGGACAGCTCCGTCGCCGAGCTCTCTGCGTTGAAGGTGCACGACGGCGAGGACTCCCCGAGCGCCGACCTGCAAGTATACACATTGGGGGAGTCCAAGTTCGACAGCAAGAGCATAAAGCAGTTTCTCACCGACATCTTGTCCAACGTCGAGCTAACATCGCACAAGGTGCCCATTTTGGGCACGTACTACAACGTTTCTACCGGCAGCGCCATCACCCAATGGATGCTAGATAACATGCCCGAGTTGCGCGGTAACATCGGCAAGGCCGAGCTGTGCGGGCAAGGCTTGCTAACGAACGGGTTTCTCCGCTCGGTTGGGTACGTCGGAGCGTCCAAAAACTTCATCAACTCGTCGCAGTTCTTCTACCAGTGGAAACCGTGTGTGTTTGAAATCACCCAGATCTCTGAATTCGACATTTCCAACTCGGGAAAGAGCGCAAACTACGACCCCGTTTTGGCGCTGGCAAACCGCAACACGAACATCGCCCATTACTTCGAGGACGTCAAACAGGCCATGGGCGTCAACTCCGTAGACTACTCGGACAGATCGCAGTACCCTCGCCACTTGAAGGAAGTTGAGCTACTCGACGTGCAGTATTTCGAAAGTACGCGCAATTTGGACGCGATCAGATGTGAGCTAGAGGAGCTCATAATGGATCACTACACGTTTATGCAGAAATGCGAGTTGGATAGATTGCGAGCCATTAAAAAGGCAATGTTCGATTTCGTGTCTGCGTTTGCCTCTCAAGTTCCTGCCATGAAGCAGACGTTCGACTCTCTTTCCCTTATCGAAGAGACGATACGGCCTGCGCGCGACTTGAAGTTCCTCGTCGAAAACTACGCCACGGGCCATTTCAGGCCTCACGTGTTCTTGTACGACAACTATTACAACTCCAATATCAACCAGACCTTTGGCGTGGATCTTAGCGTGAAGGCGCGCTTCGACAAAAGAGCCGTGCCGGTGCTTGTTCAGACGGTTCTCTCGTACCTAGACTCCGTGTATCCCGATTTGGACGACGACGAGGAGAGAGTCAACTTGTGGACCCATCCTGTCCATTTGTCCAGTGTTCACAAGCTCAGGTCTCAGTTGAATGGGCTAGCCGACCCCGCCCAGATCTTGGAAGCCATCAAGCAGAGCGAGCCGACCACCGTGGTCAATGCGCTCAAGCTTTACTTCTTGGAGCTTCCTGATTCGATCGTCCCCAATAGCTATTTTGACTTGATCCGCACGTTGTACCAGAACTACCCTGTAGGCAGCGAGGACGAAAACTCCAACAAATCCCGTATAACGGGTCTCCAAAACTCGTTGATCGATCTTCCCGTATGTAATCTTGCCACACTCGATGCCATTTTGACGCATTTGAGCCGGCTTGTGGTGATCATCAGCTCGAAAAACGAAAAACTCTCCACGTCTTTAAAACACCGTCTTTGCCGGGAGTTCGGCTCTCTTGTTCTTGGCCCAAAAAAGGAGGATGCCGCCATGAACGGAAAGAGTGTTTTCACGTTCAAAATGGCGTTGGAACAACTAGAGCAAAACTTTGTGGCCGATTTGTTTGACCACAAAGAAAGTATTTTTGGCGAGTTGAGACGCCGCAACTCGATGCGCCCTCAACGTTCTGAATCTCAGAAATCCGCCAAACTGGGCAAAGAACAATCCTCCTTTCTCTCTCCAAAGACCAGCACTGTTCAGCACTCGCAGTCTCGACTCGAGAGCCGTCTAAAGAGCGCCGTGCTGCAAATTGAGAAAAAGCCGCCGTTAAAAATTGAACCTGAAGAAGCGAAAAGAAATCCCGTCAGCGAGTTGAAGGAGCAGAGCTTTTCAGATAGCGCCCGAAGATCTTTGGATCCTGCTACACCCGAGCGCCCCCCTGTTCCAAGCAAACTGGAGCAATCGACGCCCAAAACGCCCCAACACACTTCTCTCAAACGATCTATCTCGCCCAGTAAAAAGAAAGGGCTCAACACGTATTTGGACAGAAAGCCAAGTGGAACCGGTAGCATTGTCTCTTCGGCGCCCGCACAAAAGGACGTTATTGTGGGAGACTCTGACTTTGCACGGCCGCAGTTCAAGCCACAGCTCGAGAGAAAGACCAGTGTCAAGGACATGGCCAGCTCTTTTGAGGCCGAGCATTCATTTGACAAGGAGTAAGTAAGTTTATACCCATAGAAAATCAGAAGATTGTAAGATTCAAGTTTTGTAATGAGGTCGTTTGTCGCATTATGAATTACGATGCAAGCTTTCTGTGTTTCAAAGATATTCGGATTACCATCTGTGGCCAGGGCATCATCTGTGGCCAGAGCATCGAGAGGATTATCAAAATTCTTCGAGCTTAGCTTGCAAAGAGTTGGGTTTCATTTCTTCAAAAATTTTTTCTTTAGAAATACTGTTTTAATTCGAAATATACAATTTGCCTGTCCATTGCAAGATCAGTGATACGCTACGAAGAGAACATTTGCCGTAAGAATTGATATATAAACTGAATAGCGAATTATACAAATCATGAAAACTTAACAGCTACATAACAAAATTCCCTATCAACTCACTTCCACAACTCTTTGGCTTCGTCGGTGGGACTTATTGGAACCTATGCAGATACGCCAAACTGAATGCAATTTGCAGCCAACAGACTACGGAACCGACCTTCATACTGGAAACCCATTTGCTCACCTAAACCGAAAAAATACAACTTCATTCTTCTGTAACTTTTGCAACTTTTTATTTTTCCGACTTGCCTCTTAACCCCAGCTTCTCAACCTCTACACCGTTCTTCATCATGTCGTTGAAATCACACCTCAAGGCTGCAAAAGCGGCCATTGACCATAAAAAAGGCGACGACGCTCTAGAATGTGCCGACCAAGTTCTCTCCATTGACCCACAAAACTACTTTGGCCATCTCTTCAAGGCCAGAGCGTTCCAACTCCTCGGAAAGCAAGAAGAGGCTGAAAAATCGTTCCAGAACGCCGTAGACATCGAGCCAGACAACCTCTTAGGATGGAAGGGGTACTTCCAGGCCATAAAGAACACCTCCGACTATGCCAAGTTCTTTGCGGTGCTCACGGAAAGCGCTGAACGGCTAGCCGAACAGAACGAGCTGTTGGAACAGGTTCCGAAGGATATCTACGCCTTTCTCCACAAACACAACTTCAAGTCGGACTCTAAACTCAATGAAGTGTATCTCCGAGCAATTTTACCCGACACGCGTCTCGGTGCATTGCTTGAAGGTCGCCTAGGCTCTACACTGGAAAATATACGTAAACTTCTTGTAATTGTAAAATCTCGCGAGGATCTGGATGTGTTGTCGGCGATCCTGAAAGAGAAACTCAAGTTGCCCAAAAGCCTCACTCCAGAAATGCAGCTGTCGCTCAACTCCATCGAATGGGCGATCCGCCAGAAATCCGATCTCTCTAACCTCTACGAGCAGTTTCTCTCTTACTGCGACGACGATGCGACGAGAAGACAGTACGAAATCGAGTATTTGCGCTACAAGTACTCGATTTTACGTATTGTCGACGAAAAGACTCAGCTCTTGGCCGATGTAAAGGAAATGGCCGCCGACTTGGTCCTTCTTGAGTGTGACGACTCGTTCCCGTGGTCGCTCCACCTCGACTTGGAAGACACGCCGTCGCTTGCATCCTTAGATCCTCAGTTAGTACATACGTTCCTTAAGAAATTCAAAAACGAGCCTTTGGGTCTCGTTCTCTACCTGTTCGTGTTGTCAGAGCTGTGTCCGCTCGATAGAAAACATTTCCAGGACCTCGAGACGGAGAAATCGGAACCTGAAGCGGCAGAAGAAGAGGAAGCCGAAAACAATTTGGATGCAGAGAGCGACTCTTCGCTGCTGCACTTATCTCAGGCCGAGGTGATGAAAATCATGACCCAGGGCTTCAAGGGCTGCTCTACGTCTATACTTGCACATCGGATTGTGGCGCATGTCAACAACTTCTACAGCGAGTACGCCTTCAACTTGAAGGTCTGCGCCGACGGGATCCGTCGTTTAGCGTCCCAGCAGACCATGTATGGCTTGGACCTAAAGAACGCCAGAGAAGACCTCACGTGTCAGCTAGCGCTTGTCTACACATACTATGAGGCTCCCAAGAATTTTGGTCGCGCACTCCAGATTTTCGATAAGATCCTCTCGACGAATCCTCACAACGAGCAGGCGCTCATCGGAAAAGGCTTGATTCTAGTCGAGAAGGGCGAGTATCAAAAGGCGCAGCTGCTCTTGGCGGACGTCGTTGAGAAGTTCCCTGGGAACCCACAGGCTCTTAACGATCTTGGCTGGTGTCTTATCCTCCAAGGTGAATTCGAGAAAGGACGCGAGCATCTTCGCCAGGCGATGGAGAACGTCGCTGGAATGAGCCTGCGTGCGTTTGAAATGCGTGCAAGCATCAACTGGCGCATCGCCTCTTCCTATTTGGACGAAGACTCTGCAGACAGCCTGAACGTCAAAGCCGCCTACGATCTTATCGTGTCGTCGTTGAAGAACAGCAAATTCCACGCTCCGTCGTATACGCTTCTAGGAAAAATACTCCATGAGTACTATGATGATAAGGTGCGCGCGCAGAAATGCTTTTACAGGGCGTTTGAGTTGGACGTGGCTGAAATCACCGCCGCAAAGTATCTAGTCGAGGAGCTCTGTGCGAAACGTGACTGGGATGTGACAGAGATCTTGTGCGAGCGTGTTGTTGAATCTGAAAAGTCCAAAAAGGTGCTTTTCAGCCAATTGAACACAGACCCAGACCGTTCTTGGCCTTACAGAGTCCTTGGATGCTCGGCGCTCAACAAGCAAGACGATGCAAAGGCCATTGAATGGTTCCAGACCGCGTTGCGCATGCAAGCCATGGATATTGAGTGCTGGACAGGACTTGGAGAAGCCTATTTCAACTGTGGCCGCATTGACGCCGCTATCAAAGTGTTTCAGCACACAACCGAATTGGAGGGATGTAGCTGGGTCAATTTCTACATGTTGGGACAAGCCGTGTGCATGATTGGCGACTACGAAAGTGGATTGGAGTTGTTGCAGAAAGCTCTGGGCATGAATCCAGACTCCCAGTGTATAATTACCGCCATTTACGAGCAAAACATCATGCACAGCACGCAGCTCTTGCAGGGTGGCTTCATCGGGCGCACGCTTGACTCTAACCGGAGAGCCATTGATGCGATTGCGAATGCCGTGAAAATCAACAGAGATTCCTTCTCCTTGTGGAAATCTTTGGGCGACTGTATAGGAGTCATTTGCAAGATCCAGCGTCAGATTGACTCTGCGCCGCTTGAGACCATTTGTGGCGTATTGGAGAACGCAGAGAACATCGACGACGAGCTAGTCGGTCTTCCCGCCGCCAGACGCCTTCTAGCTGACAACAAGCACGTGGACTGCGTGGCGTTCCTCGGCATTCTTGCCGCGAAAGCTGCGCTCAGCAAAGTGACGAAAAAACAAAACAGGTTGGTTCGGTCCGCGCTTCTTTTCAATTTGGGACTTGCTTACATCACTGCCTTCCATGTGAGTATGGAAAAAGAAACCAAGTTCCGGGACAGGGCCATTGTCACGCTCAAGGAGGCAATCAAAGCCGAGCCCCAGAACGCCCAGTACTGGATCTCTTTGGGAATCGCGTATGTCTCGCTCAACCCGTCTCTCCTGCAGCACTCGTTCATCAAAGCGAGTGTTTTGGACTCGAAGGACGTGTCGCCCTGGACCAACTTGGCGGCGCTCTACTTGAGGTACGGAGATGCAGAGCTCGCACAGGAAGCCTTTGAGCGCGCTACGTCTGTTGCACCAGAGCTCGCAACGCCCTGGCTAGGCAAGGCCTTGGCTGCTAACCTCTTAGGCGACTCAGAGACGTCGTCAAGGCTCACAACGCACGCGCAGGTTTTGTCCAACGGAACGAGTCCGCTTGCGCAACTCTGCTATGCGATTTCTGTGGTCGACAACAGAATCAGCAAGGTCAGTTCTGTTCGAGACGTTGCGGCTGCGCAGGAAGTCAGTGTCGCAAACGCGGCCATTCGGAGGTTTCTTCAATTCCAGCCCGAAAACATCACCGGGCTCAAATTGGCGTTCCTTCTCAGTGAGCGATGCCACACACTCGAAATCAGTGTTGAAATCGGCGAGCTTCTCATCGCGGCTCTTGAAAAAGAATACGAGAAGTCCGAGAGCGCTCTGGTGTTGTTGGACCTTGGCGTTGCTAAGACACAGTTGGCGCGTGTGTTGATGGGAAGCAGTAAGTTCGACGACGCCGTGGAAAACGCCCAGTTCACTCTTGACCTTCTCTCCGAGGAAGAGGCCAGTCCAGACGTCGAGAAGGCAATGCTCTCGTCTCGCATCGTCATTGGTCTTTCCTTCTTCTTCAATCAGCAGTACCAAGAGGCGTTGGAGGAGTTTCAGGTGATTCTCGACGAGCACAGCCTGTCGCATAAGGCCATCACGCTTATCGCGCAGGTTTTGTACGCAATGGACAGCCCGGAGTCGAAACAAGCTGCCGTCGACCACTTGTTCTCGTTCATCGAGGAGAACGGGTCCAGTCTCCTAGTAGTGATGACGCTTGGTGTCATTTCTCTTGCCGATGACTACTCGTCGTACTTCGAGGCCATCAAGGAGGAGCTTGAAGGGTTGTCGCTCGCAGACCTTGTTGAGGACTCACGTAATGCGGTTCCTCGTTTGTTGAAGGAGCTCAACGGTGCCATGGGCAAGAGCAATGCGCGAGTCTGGCAGAAATTCGCACTTTTGTTCCCGGGGGACTTCCGCGTGTGGGAGCAGCTCGACTCGCTGATGGCGTTGTCGTCGGCGCTTTTGAGCGAGGCCAAGGCCACCGCGCCGGAGGTCTCCTCTGCATACGTGGAGAAGAAAACGCGGAGAGAGATCCAGCGGGCGCTTTTGGTGTATGCCGACAATGCAGCAGCCAGAGCGGCTCTCTCCAGCCACTAAATGGGTTTTGATCATTCATTGAGTATATTGCGGTATAGAAACAGAGTTATTAAATAAATAGATTTTAATTGCAACATAAAGACTATTTTTTGATATGCAATTAACAGAATTCTTTTTTTTAAGATTATATGGCGCTTTATGTTTTTTTGTTCCTGAATAGAGTTTCGGCGGCAGACAGAACCAGAAGTCACCAAATCGTCTCAAAAAAATTTTTGGGAGAAACGAAAAGAATCAATTATGTATGAATTACAGCGGCGCAAAATTTCACATTCCCCCCAATCGGATGTTTTTTGGTCCACCGTTATCGTTCTCCTGTCATACAGTCTATCTGAATGCATACACTCCACAGTTTGCAAAGAGCCAACCCAACGCAAGAAACAGGCATTGAGGATTGAAACACGCTTTGCATCGCCTTTTCCGGACTCTCAGCATAAGAGCCCCGTGCATTATACTAGAAGCCCTGTCGGTTGTCCCACACCGTTGCCCTAGCAACAGCTCAATTGGGAAGTTACCGTGCCACTGCGTACCAGATAAGACCCACAATCCGTTGGGTGCACTGCCACAGCGAGCCAGTGCTTCAAACAGCATCAATTAGTGAGTCATTCTCGGCTGCAGATACAGCCAGCATATTTTTTCAAATCAAAAGTTGTTGCCACCTGAGTCATCCTACCAAAACAGGAAGTCATCCCACCAAAACAGGAAGAAGAGAAAGAGGCAACAAAAAGTAGAAGCAATTAAAAAAACAGCAGTAAAAAAAGGAGTTCTATTAGCATTTAAGGAGATATTGGCATTTAAGGAGATATCGGCATTCAAGTGGCTCCACTAATCACTATTTATATAAGGCATCAACATGGATAAAGAGTCAAAGACAGCCCTCGCAGAGGCCAGCACCCACAAGCAGCGACTGAAGCTCCTTCAGGTGATCCAGAACTTCTTCACCAAAGCCCTGCAAGTGATTGTGCTCTCACGGTCCATCACCGAGGCCAAAAACCAAAACAGCGCCTCCAAAATCAACAAATGGTTTAACTTGTACATGGCCAGTCTAGACGACGAGCATGTGCGGCACGAGCTCCGCCCGTGGAAGCTGCATGCGGACCTAGCGCTGTTCCCGCCAATGATCATCGAGACTAGTCTAGATCTTAGCCAGCTAAGTGCACACGAGTATGTAGTTCTAGAGGACGACACGAAGAGCGTGTGGCCTGTTTCCGAGGGCGAGCAGAAGGAGATCGTAGTCGAGCGGTGGCTTATAAAGTTTGACTGCTCTGCTGCAGCGGCCTCCAGCGCCTCCAACGGCGACGAGCTCCCTCTCATGTATAAGCAGGCCATCATTCTCTTGCGCACAATATACCTGCTTGTCAGGTTGTTGCCGTCGTTCAAGCTCCGTAAATTGGCGTCAAAGCCGTCTAGTAATCTTCTCCTAGTAAACCACTTCTTGGACGGAAGCCAGCCTGTCACCTCCAAAAACAGAATTGGTCTCTCCAAGTCTATAATTCCACAGCATCTTTTGGGCGAGTCGCACCTCACGCAGCGCGACTTCACCCCCATCGAAACCTCTCTAGGCACCTTAAGCGTATCGGTAGTATATAGAAATCATTATAAATTCCGCGCCCAGGACCAGGAGGAGCGGCTTCTGCGACAGTTTGTCACTTCCGACAAGGAGGAGGCAGATGCCGCCGACGCCGCCGTCAGCTCAGGCGAAGGTGTTGATGCAACAGACGCGGGATCGTTTCAGAAACGTCCGGCGGTTTCGTCTGCATTGAGCCAGCGAGTCGTTGTGCCTGCGCCAACACAACGGGCCGACGGCAAAACCCCGTTCCGCGGCTCGTTCGAGCAGTTTCGAGAACGCTTCTCCGTCCTGCCGTGCACATCCGACCATCTGGACAGACTACAGATGCTGCCTCCACGCGGTTCCAGTATCTCGAAACTGGTGGTTCTGGGCCGGACAACTATCCAGCCGTTCCGTGTGGGGTCCATTGGCAGTGGGTCGCCTCCGCATCATGGAGGAAACTCGCCAGCGCCGTCTGGCACACACGGAAGTTTGTCCGAACGTAGGGTGTCGATTACGAGCAACCGGCTGGGCCTGAATGCGTCGCTAATCGCGCTATTACGTAATCCACGAGGCTCGTCATCCACGCCGGCTGGAAACGTGGCCATCTCGGGAGCTCAACCCAACACTGTGACGCTACCAAGATCGATCGCTTCCTCCCATGGGTCGCACTTGGCAGGGCATGACGATTCACAGGGCGGAGTTAGCGTAGCGAGTGGCGGCGGCGATTTTGTGGGCACACCCAAATTCCTGTCATCGTTCGGGTCCCGTCAGAGCAGAAGATTCAGCTCAAACTCGGCTAGAGCTGCTGGCCAGCACTCCGAGGCCACAAACTCATACATGGGCACGAGTCTCGACTCTGGCCTGTCGTGCGCGCCCTCAAGCGGCCTCTACATTGACGATGACATTGGCTCGTTTGTGAGAATGATTGACGGCAAATCCGAGTTGAGGCTCAGTATCAGCGCCAATAACAGCGAGTCACGCCTGACGCCGCCAAGTACAGAGTCCAACACTCATGCGGACGCCTTAAACAGATTCCATCTTTTGAAGAGTCAGTACCAGCAGCTTGGAGATAGCGTCAATGCCAGCCTCGTACTACAAAAACAGCATTCTAGCCGGGATAATCAGAGCATTGACAGTCGGTTGACTGGAAGCAGGATGGGCCATTCAGGCCATTCGGGCATCCTGACTAACTCTGCCAACTTGGGAAATTTGGGCAACTACGACGATTCTGGCAATTCAAGGGGCCTGTTCACTGCGTCGGCGGTGCCAGCTTCTTCGTATGATATGGCCCATATGCCATCTATTTCTTCACGTCTTCTGGGAGCGGGCGACCACGACTTTGAGATCGGTGTTCAAAGAAACAGTCCTCGTATTCTGGCTCCAAGAAGTGGCCGTTCTCAACGATCCCCGAGCCGCAGTTCGAGTAGTCCTCCAAGTAGGCAGAGCGCTGTAAGTGGCGCAGGAGTCCTGGGACCGCTAAATCTGGGACATTTTTCTCAGAGCGGTGTTGGCTCACTGGGACCTTTAGTTTCCCTGGGGCAATTAGAAAATCGGTCTCTGAGTTCACAACCACAACAGTCGTACAGTGCCTCAAACCAAAGCTCTAGAGAGCCCAAGGAGGTTCATTATCACGATGTCTTTGAGGAGGATGACGAAGGCACCGATTTTTACCGTGCACGTCAGAAACATTGTGAAGCTCACGAGCTGGAGTTCGACAACGATGACTTATTGTTTGAGATGACCGATACAAAGTAGATGTCTTTATGTACTCAAAGGGGTAGATTATTGTACTCGAACATTGGGGCGAACAAACGCCAAGTGTAAGTAGAGATTTCGTTTAATATTACGTAAAAGGGTTATTTATTGTATCTATCATTCCACCAGTAGAAAGATGTTCTCTTTGCCGAAGAACTCTCGGCCAAAATTTTGTTTCAACTCAATGAAGAGGCTGATGAAAACATCATTGTGAGTGTATTGGCTTACTCCCGAAGTATGACACTTAAAAAGGGAGTCAGCGATGGTTACAGCAAAATTAGAAAACGCAAATTGAATGGAAAAAAATTGATACAGAACCGAAGTCTCTCTTTTGAGATACTCAAAGTACCAATCCTCCTCCAGTAGATTATTACGCAAAGTCTATTTATAGTAAAGCAAATTTGAGTATTGAAAAAATGCTACCAGAAAACTAAGAGCGCAAATACTTTCGCAATTCAATTCGCAAGCTGTGGGATGAAAAGTCTTTCGAAAAAATATGTTGTTTAAAGTCAATAAAACCTCGTTGTTTAGGCGCAGGATCGAAAGGGCGTTAAGAAATAAGGTAACAGAAAATTGATGAGGAAGGGAGGTAAGCTACCTACCAGTCTGAAATGAGCAACTGCTGCAGAGAATACGAACTGTAGGTAGCGACCGCGGGTTTCTCCAACTGATATAAGGTTAGGAGCGCATGTTGTATGCACACATACGAACTATAATGCGACGCAATACAGGCTAAATTTCTAGTTGGACGGCGACTTCTTTCAATTCAGCGCCTGGACTAATTATTTCGGCTGGTGCCAAAATTCCGAGTTTAAGGAGAAAAGCGCATTTTTAGTTCTTAGCTGCAAAAGAGTTTTTTAGAAACCCTGGAAATTTGAAGGGGCTTACTTGTTATGGATGTCACATAGCTCGTGCAGGCCAGTTGAGTTGCAGCAGCCCAGTTTCAAGGATAACATGTATGCAGATAGTCAGACAGGAATTCTCATTTTATAAAGGGTTATGAGCTCAGATATTTTGGTAGTAAACTTTAAAGTTTGGCCTCCATGCCAATAATACGATTTGTGATTGTTGTACAAGTTAAAAACGCAAGTCAAGACTCCGTTGAATGTGAAGTCGATGCAACAATACCACTATAATAATGATCTTAAATTGATCAGCAACCCACTTTGAACCCGCGGGATCTAAGGTGTTGATCAAGTGATAAACCATTGTATTCAGCGATTTGATCGTTTCATATGAGATTCTAAAAGTTTATTAATATCGAGCAAAGATTCTAGAATTAATGGTTTCGCTAGTTCTATTTTTACAGTCAAATATTAGAAAATGCTAATTCTTCAGGGACCTAGTAGAACAATGGGTATGGCGGGGTTTGAAATCTCCAGTGTCTTTATCAGCATTTCGAAAACTTCTAGATAAATTTGATTACCAATACATCTCCACACAGTACTTCACTTATAGAAGATATGAACTTATTTTTCTAAATTTGGGTTTGATCCAAATCGAGCCCCACCTAGGAGCAGTAAGACTAAGGACTATTTTGATATTAACGTGCCTTTTACTCTCCTGGTCATGCCCAATATAATCCTTCGTAAAATAGTCTAGTATACTCTCAAAGCTGAAAAACTTTTGGGCTTTAACGAATTTTACAACTCCCGCAGGTATGTGACAAATATTTCTCTGCCAAAAGAAGTCTTCATACCAGCGTGTTGAAGAGTTCGACGTTACAAATCTATTTGATTTTCATTCCCTTTTAGGCGTATCACATCCTGAAAGTAAATTGAAACCATAGCAACTTCACTGAAAGATACTGATTCTGGGAAGGCCAGGAAGCAAGAGCGGAGCCAAATTAGAATTAATTCACTAACTTCCGGAGGTGACTTCAGAGCAACTCCGGAGATATTGACAAAATTTCTTTTTTTGCATTTATATTACGAACCATTAGGAGAATCGCTTATCCTAATAATGACATGCGAATGCACATGCCTAGGAGAACGAGCCCTGTTCCTTGAGTTGCATGTTACGCCTCTTCCAAATTTAGCTTGTATGCTACATTCTCAAAGCATTATTTTGAAATAGGTTTTGCGTGTATTTAAATTTATTCCGACGGCTAGAGTGAGCAAGACTATTAACAACGGAAGTTCTCTCGGGAACGGATTTAATAAGGATTTAGGTTAGTCTAAAGTTAAAACAACAACTTTATATAAACTTTTTGTTGATCGTTTAAAATCTGTTCAGACACTAAGCGAGCACAGAGAATTCGAACCTACGTTTGATGAAAATCGGAATCTATTTAAGATACTGAGACATACGATACTTGAGAATCATTTGAAACGTACAAGTCAAAAAGTTATTTTTATCATCGAGGAAGTAATTAAAAAGAACGGAATTATTTCAATTTGGGAAGAACCGATTCTCCCGACTCTGCATGTTTCCTTCGTATTGATTGCACCTAACTCAAGGCATCTTTTGGCCACGCCGCATTAAGGAGACATTTGAATAGACATGCGCTATCAGCAGCCCGTCTAATTAATACTCGCCAGACCCTGCCATTGCATTGGCTTCCGCTTTATTGGTTGACCTGCATTTTGGACTGTTTCGGGGTACTTCAAAAGGATGTCACGCTATTTGCAGCGGTGTTTTATGCAGACACACGTATATGAACCCTAACACCTTCGCAATGCGCATAGGCCAAACTTTCAAATTATTTAGGGAAATTCAATTAATTCAAATGCTGCAAAACACCATTATGAAACGTAGTCTGTAATATTTCCTTCATATTTTAATCAATTGAAAGCGAAAATTGCTTGTTTCGCACCCTTGATATTGCTCAAATTGATTTCAACGACGAGTCTCAGCAAAACCTGTCGCCTGCACATCAAGTTAAGGTTATGTCAAGTCTAATTTAAAGTTTCTGTCAACCAAAATTCCGTATTATATGCATTTTGTTACTGGACCTTGAACTGTAGGTAATGGGTAACTGTTTTAATAGTTTAAGTACAATATTTTAATGTTTCTTTACCGGTTTTTTCTCTTTTTTATTGTAGCAGTCGCATTACGCCCATTTTGAATCATTTGACAACATCTCATGTGATTGCAAAAAACTCTTAAGGCTGCCCTGCATTTGCAGCGAGCAACAATCTTTGGAAGCCATGGCGTGAAAGTTGAGAAGTATACAAATTCTTCATAGTTATTGTTTTGGATTTTTGATATCAAGAGTGCCCGTACTGCACATGAAGAAGCAAGCGTTATGAGTTATATTCGACAGGTTTTGCGCCCTTCGTTCTAGAATTTGATCAACTTCCGTTCTTTAGTCGAAAATCAGAGTACTAACCATACGATTTAAAATCCGCGGCCGAATCGTTACTGCACTGAGCTCATTCTCCGCATCACTTTATTTAGTGGATCGATATCATAATGTCCGCGCGGTGTCTTAAGGAATGCATGTGGAAAATGTCTAAATATAAAAAATAGCTTATCAATAGGTGTACATGTCAAATTTGTTAGCGAACTGTAAGTTATACTGTTTAACTTCTACTGAGAGTGTGGAGCACTTCACCGTTTCTGAGAAAAATGTGAACTTCATATGAAAATAACAAGGTTGTTTTCAAAAGCTTTGTCGTTAGCCGGCGCTAAAACTTAAGAGTGAAGTATAGATTTTGATTTTTTAGGACAAAAAAGCCGCACGGCGGCTCGAACATTGCAGGGTTGTATAGGCTCTAGACCTTATGCACCCTCATAGAATTAAGGTCTTCAAACATGAACCTCCACATACTCAGAGTTGGCCGTGCGATCATACCCCAGGGGGGATTGGTTAAGGGAATCAAAGGAGAAAAATCAGGTATTCTAACCACGCTTTAGCTGCATATGGGCTTAAAATCAAAGACATTATGCAGGACGCTAATTCGCATTCTGCATCAAAGTTGCAGCCGATCTGTCAATGTATCGAGGACGGGCAAGCTCCAAAACCCATAAAGAGGGAAGGAAATCTGGAAAAGCTTTTTGTCTAACATCGTTATTCGTGATGAGATTTTACCTGAGTCCGATTTTGCTCTCTCTTTGGCTCGCATCCTATGCGAATGCTGCCGCAGTTCCTATCTTGAATAACCCTCAGAATCTTGATATTTATGCTGAGGATTTAAGTAGAAGAACGGAGCATGATGTTGCCAATGAAGACCCAAGCTCAGGCCCAGATGTCCCTGAAAATGCCGATGGGAAGAAGCCAAAGCCAAAGCCCTCTTGCACAACTACTACTCCTACTACCACTTCTTGTACGACTACTACTCCTACTACCACTTCTTGTAAAACTAGCACCCCTACTACAAGTACTTCTTGTACAACTAGCACCACCCCAACCACAAGTACCTCTTGTACGACTAGTACCTCGAAAACTAGCACTTCTTGCACGACTAGCACTACCCCAACCACAAGTACTTCTTGTACAACTAGCACCACCCCAACCACAAGTACTTCTTGTACCACTAGCACGTCAAAAACTAGTACTTCTTGCACTACTAGCACTACCCCAACTACAAGTACTTCTTGTACGACTAGTACTTCGAAAACTAGCACTTCTTGCACAACTAGCACCACCCCAACCACAAGTACTTCTTGTACCACTAGTACTTCGAAAACTAGTACTTCTTGCACAACTAGCACTACCCCAACCACAAGTACCTCTTGTACTACTAGCACTACCCCTACCACTTCTACTTCTTGCACGACTAGTACTACCCCAACTACAAGTACTTCTTGTACGACTAGTACCTCGAAAACTAGCACTTCTTGCACAACTAGCACCACCCCCACCACCTCTACTTCTTGTACAACTAGTACTTCGAAAACTAGCACTTCCTGTACTACCAGCTCTACCAGTTCTACCAGTTCTACTTCTTGTACAACTAGCACGTCAAGTACTAGCACCTCCTGTACTACAAGTTCTACCAGTTCTACCAGTTCTACCAGTTCTACCAGTTCTACCAGTTCTACCAGTTCTACCAGTTCTACCAGCTCTACCAGTTCTACCAGCTCTACCAGCTCTACCAGCTCTACCAGCTCTACCAGCTCTACCAGCTCTACCAGCTCTACCAGCTCTACCAGCTCTACCAGCTCTACCAGCTCTACCAGCTCTACCAGCTCTACTAGCTCTACTAGCTCCACTGGATCTTCTAGCTCGACCAGCTCGACTGAATCTTCTAGCTCTACTAGTTCCACTGGATCTTCCAGCTCTACTGGCTCTTCCAGCTCTACTGGATCATCCAGTTCCCCTAGCTCCACTGGATCGTCCAGTTCGACTAGCTCTTCTAATATCACTTCTACTTCGACTACTAGCTCCACCTCCCAGGGACTGTCGTTGCCAAGCAGTACCACAGCAACACCAAGTCCCTCTTCTTCCACAGCAGCTGCTTCCTCTACTTCATCTGCATATTCTCTGTCTTTGGAAGCAGAAAGTAAGACTCGCCCATCTAGTAAACCACCAAAGAAATCTAGTTCCACTATTAAGAGTGGTGTCACCACTACAACCACTAGCTATCTGACGACACTTATTGTAGTTACGTCTTGCTCTCAAAATATTTGCGTCCCTGTTACTTGTCCATACCTCGTTTCTACTATAACTTCAACTATCAACCAAGTTGCTGTAACATACACTACCTTCTGTCCATTGACTACGCAAGGTAGTAGTCCAACTGGGGCCCCGGCTCCAGGTGGTTATGTTGCTCCCGCTCCAGGCGGCAATGCTGCTCCAGGTGGCGGTGCTGCGCCTGCTCCAGGAGGTAATGCTGCTCCAGGCGGTGGTGCCGCACCCGCTCCAGGTGGAAACGCAGCTCCAGGCGGTGGTGCAGCCCCAGCTCCAGCGGGTACTCCAGCTCCAGGTGGCGCTGCTGCTCCTACGGGAACTGCTGCCCCAGGTGGTAATGCTGCACCTGCGGGTACTGCTGCACAAGGAACCACTGTCGCAGCCGTCAGCACTTCAGCTCCTTCTGCAGCTACCGGAACGAAATCTTCAATCCTGGTTCAAAACTCCGGCTCCTATGTTGGCAGCAGCTTGGCCGTTCTTTTGTTCTCCATTTTCTTGACATTCTAAACGTTATTCTCATAAGCCGGACTTTCCCTTCGCTATTTTTTTTTTTGCCTTCGCTTATCTTTCGCCCTCGCTCTTACTTCGCACAACTGCAACCAGCGCTCTCAAGCAGGTTGTATTTGTTTAATAAATTCTTAAAAAATAAAACCGTAGACAAATTTATTCATCGGCGTTTTCTAGGCTATTCCAAACATTTTAATAAATTCGGTGCCTTCACAAATTAGCCATCTTTATTCATCCCAGGCTTGACCGCTTCATCAAGAGCCAAGGGACCAAAAGAAGCTACGACACTTAATTAAAATTTGAAAAAAGGAAAAGAAAAAATAACACAAGAAATATTGCTCCAGCAAGCGCATTCTCCTTTCCGAGCCTCAACTTTGCGTCGTATTTTCGCGCGAGCCACAGTTTTCCCAATTAGTCAGATTTCCCATAGTAATTCTCACAGGCCGATTAATCAGCCGTCCGCGTCGAGAACCGTACACCTGAGATTTAAAGCCGCGACTCGGATCCAGCAAGTTTCAGAATTTTAAAGCATCGTCACCGAAAGTACTTCATTAGGAAACGTAAAGCCGTAACAAGCGAAACGAAACCGCAACACGCCACTCAACACAAAACACAAAAATATAAATAGAACAGTCTGTTCCCACATCCACATAAAGTATCCAGAATTTCCCGTCTCGTCAACTTTACAAGAATGGTCCACCACAAAGTCACCATCATCGGCTCCGGCCCTGCTGCCCACACTGCTGCCATCTACCTTGCACGTGCCGAGGCCAAGCCTGTCATGTACGAGGGTATGTTGGCCAACGGCATTGCCGCCGGAGGTCAATTGACCACCACCACCGAAATCGAGAACTTCCCAGGTTTCCCCAACGGGCTCACCGGTTCTGAGCTCATGGACAACATGCGTCAGCAGAGTGCCCGTTTCGGTACTGAGATCATCACCGAGACCATCTCCAAGGTGGACTTTTCCTCCCGTCCTTTCAAGTTGTGGACCGAGTGGAACGAGGACAGCGAGCCGGTCACCACCGACGCCGTCATCATCGCCACCGGTGCTCTGGCCAAGAGAATGGACCTTCCCGGCGAGGAGACCTACTGGCAGCAAGGTATCTCCGCCTGTGCTGTGTGCGATGGTGCAGTGCCAATTTTCCGTAACAAGCCATTGGCCGTCGTGGGCGGTGGTGACTCTGCCTGCGAGGAGGCCTTGTTCTTGACCAAGTACGCCTCCAAGGTTTTCTTGCTTGTGAGAAGAGACGTCTTGCGTGCCTCTCCAATCATGCAAAAGAGAGCCATGAACCACGAGAAAATCGAGATTTTGTGGAAAACTTCTCCTACCGCCGCCAAGGGTGACGGCAAGACCTTGCAGAGCTTGGACTTGATCAACAACGAGACCAAGGAGACTTCCTCCCTTCCAGTGAATGGTCTTTTCTACGCCATTGGCCACGTTCCTGCCACCCAGGTTTTCGCCTCGCAATTGGACACCGACGAGAGCGGTTACATCAAGACTGTGCCTGGTACCGCCACCACCTCTGTTCCTTTCGTGTTCGCCGCTGGTGACGTTCAGGACAAGAAGTACAGACAAGCCATCACTTCCGCCGGTACTGGATGTATGGCTGCTCTTGACTGTCTTGCCAAGTTTGACGAGGAGGAGGACTGACTTTCGGCGCGATTGTAGGCGTTATTTAAAGTAGCCTGCCACTCAACTGCTCATACGCAGTCGAGCTTAGAGGGCATAGAGGTTAGAGCTTATAGAGCCTTTATAGAGCAATAGATGATTTATTAGAGATGAATTAGTCTTCGTAATTTAGAGAATTAATCCTTGTAGTTTGCAATTTGTGCATGTCTGTTTAGCGCTGCAATATACCATTGATGTTGGCTTGTTGGTGCTCCGGTCTTTCATCAAGAGCGCTAAGGCAAGAGTTTAGATTGGAAGCTTAAAGCGCCAGGATTCTAAGCCCAATCAGAAAATAAGCTTCATGTTGAGAAAATATACAAGTAAGAGGTATTCCCAAAGGCCAATTGACGAAGGGTCTCAGAAGATACACAATGTCTTTAAGAAAATGAGGGTAAACGAAGACGAGAATTAAGCGTTCCAAAGCATAAGATAAAGAATGCGGTGGTTTAATTTTAATGCGTAGAATGTATTTAAAACGATACTAATGAGGGACAAGAAGAAGAGCAGCCTTTTTATAAAGAAGTTTACGCTGCAGTCTAATTTTTTTGACCCAGGAAGTAAAATTGGCCCATGATTCTTAATATTCCTTGCTGCAGCGATGGAGCATTCGTTGTCCTCTTGAGAAGAGCTACGAACTGCAATAGCTCAAGCGTACAGTTTCAGTTCAGAATAATAGTCTATTCAATCGGCCCATGACTTTAGTAGTTCTATTCAGAAAATTTAAATTGGACTTAGGGATGGTTGCAAAACAGCTTCTAATTCTTCTTTTCAGATATAGTCGATTGAAATGCTGAAGTTACACAATATTCACCGATCTAGGACGGCAAACACCTCCGGCAGGTTGAGTGGAAGAACTTGCGGCTGATGTTGAAGTAGATGACGTAGTAGAGGATGTAGTAGACAGCGTAGAGGAAGTTGGAATGGTAGGTGTAGGAACGCTTTTAAATTCGATCTCTAAGTTTACGTATTTACACGCAGACGTGGGATAGGGTGAGTTCATACCCATTATAGACAAATAAGGTGATTTATCACAAGTGGCGATATGATTTTCGTTCAATTTACCGTTCGAGAACGACAATTTTTGTGGCGCAGTCTTGAAATATACGTTTGGATTTTGTATAGCAACAATTAAATAGTGAGTCACACCCATATCATTGAACATAATTAAGCCAGCGTCTTGATCATAATCGAAATAATATGGAGAGTTATCCATTTGAGCAAGCATGACACCATCCGACTGGAAAGGTTTGACGTAGCCCATGAAACTCTGGGAGTCCTGGGATACAGCTTTAAGAAAAACACTGACTGTGGAGGCAGCAGCAATAGCAAAAGTGGCAAGAAAGGCGATCTGGAGTTTCATTTGGATGTCTCTTAATGTTTTCCGACGAGGCCAATCTGGCCCTTTTATAAATTTTTGCAGCCGCCTTGACGGGCAACAAAATCCTGCATGATCGTGCTTTTACGGAGTTATAATTTATTCTTGACGCAGTAACTCCCATAGTGCCAACGATTTCTTGAAAATCAGAGAAGCTCTCTCGTTGAGTAATTAAGCACTAGTTTTACCATCTAATCGTGCAAAGGAGACCGCCAAAGAAGCGTTCATCATTTTCATAAGTTTTGATCACTTCAAGGGACTGTATACAACGTAAGGCGTCAAGCCGTAGAGAATCTGTTCCAGTCCCCGGAGGGATTTAAGCCAATTTAACCCATATCAAGACTAATTTTTTTGCTCGCAGGTAATGTGTTGATATCTCTCCGTTGGTTTTGAGCTTAAAGATCGCGAGTTTATCTAGTAAGGGAATGCTTAAGGTGGCTGCAATACTTCAGACATCGCTATCTGCCGTTCAACGGTTTGCGCAGGTACATTACTATTAATCTGACTTGACACACGCATCTAATATGTGAGTCTTTTAATAAGCTTTCCTCTAGTAGACAATTTACAAAATTGAGTGTAAAATTCTCGGTCTTCATATGACGATGCGAAATACAACGAATGGTGATCTTTCCGAAATGCAAACCTGTAACTTCAATAAGCTAAACGTTGTTTAACTGTTTTCAACGTAAAATCCTAAGCAGCGTAGCTGCTTCGGTTTATATCTCAGGGTCTTAAATGAATATTGCCTAATTTCTTAATATTAAAAAAAGATTGCAGCACCACAATTTCACACATGGTCTCCCACTGCATTACTCAGTGTGGCTCTAAGTGGCTTGACTAACGTTGATCGGACGGGAAACAGTATTTTCCACTTGATATGGCCGCAACCGGAAGTTAGAGATTTGCAAATTATATTACCTTTGCTAAAGATTGTTTCGCGTAGCGATTAGAGATTTGTTCCAGTACGGATTTTAGGGAGCACTCGACCGTTCAAGCATAGATATGGTTCTCTAGAAGAGTCACAATTAATTGTTATTTTTTGTTCTAGGGTTTTGCGTGGTGGTTGTGCTTCAGGGTCTAATACAGCTGCCTTGGCAGGTACCTTACTCGATGTAGCTGGTACTTTACCCGATGTAATTGAAATCAAGCGGCTCTTTTTGAAGTTTCGTAAGCGTTTTCGCTTTAAGACTCATTTACGTAAAACATACCGCAATACGGCCCAAACAACGCTTCCTCGTACCGGCGGCATCCTTAAAGGAATTAGTATACTTCACTTTGTAGACATTCTCCAAGGTTCACTTACTCAAAATCCAAATAGATTAAAAGCGAACTAGACTCTTCTAATAGGGTTTTGTCTGCCGAAGGTTAACATTAAATTTGAACATTGAACCCTAATTAAGCATACAGGGCACGCCTTTTCACCGCTCCAGAATCGGAAAAAATAATACAGCCCAAAAAGCACAAACAAAATAACTTTTTTACAAAATCAAAACACCTCCACGTAAATTTACTCTCCTCTCCCATGTTGATCCTCATCCCGATGCTCATTGCATCACGTGACCCTGTTTCTCCATTGCATATTTCAATTTCCATAATATGTTTCAGGCGTAGAATTCGCCTGCCCGAGTCTCCCCGCACCACAAAAGCCAAAGAAAACCAAAACCTGGGTTTCTTTTTATATGAAATAAAATATGACTTCCTCTTTGGTCGACGTCTCCCGCACACAATCTCCGGAATCCTACGTCTACACCAGGTTGGCAGCACAACACATTGGAGAAATCGCCTCGATCGTCATTTCCTCTTTAGTCAGCTACGGCCGCTTGAGTGCTCGTGATATTGGCAAAAAGACCCGTCTATCGACTCGAAATGTTCACACCGCGCTTGTCTCTTTGACGCAGCTTAACTGTGTCTCCTACTGGTCCGACAAGCCAGGCGCTACCGTCTACTATTCGCTAAATTCCACGGGACTCGATGTACTTTTGCATGGCGGAGATATCGTTAACCATATCCGGTCCGTGTACGGTGACCAGGAGGCCGAGGTGGTCCAGAATGTCATTGAAAACGGTAATGTCACAGTAAGCAGCTACATGGGGCTTTTCAGCGATCCGACGGTCCAGTTCGATCGAATGGAAACCCTCGTTCGTCTTTACACCGACGGTTGGCTTCGTAGACTACAGCCGTTAGATTTCCTGCCCGTAGAAGATGTCTGGAACGGGATTTTCCAAGAGACTTTGGCTTCCACGCCCAGATCAGCAACCATAAGTGAGGTTAAGAGATTGGCCGAGGTGAAACTGCGCGCCAAAATTAGACTCTCGGAGTCTTACGCCCAGGGCTCCAGTAAAGCGGACGTCTTCGTGGTGGAGGACGGAATCAACAAGCTACGCTCTAACATCACCCTAAGCATTAATTTGCCCCGTTACGAAAAGGCATTGCGTAGCCGCACATATGTGGACCTTTCCAGATCGCGCGTTGGGCTCCTAACCGCGCAGGTTTACGGCGTTTGTTGTGCCTTGATTGAGCAGAAATCAGCGGATGTTAAACATAAATTTCTCGACGTCTCCGGCCTCGTCACTACACAAGATGAGACACGTGCTTTCTTGGAAGCGCTAGAAAGCAGTCTTGTCGACAATAAGCTGACGGTATTCTCTGTGCATGAAGTGGTCAAGAAACTCCCTCCAAACCTAGATTTGGCCAACTCGATCACTTCTCGTGTCTTTGCAAAGCCATCCAGATTGAGCTCTAGCGATCATAATGGCAGCGACGGCCCTTCGAAGAAAATCAAGCTCGAAAACGGCTCTGCGCTCCCTGTGGAGAACGGGTACGCCCACGACGCGCTTTTCGGCCTCGAACAGTCCCGGCCCGACGACCTAGCACTTGTCGAAGAGCATCTCCAGCTTCTTTCCTCCAGCTCGGTGCCTTTCCTTGTCAGGCTTCACGACGGCCACTACACCATTCCCTTCTTGCAGCTTTCGAGAGCCGTCAAGGCATACAACTACGACGCGTTGGTGAAAACAACGATGGGAACAGACGCGCTCCGGATTTTCCGTTGTGTCAAGGACCAGAAGTTGGCCGACGACCGCACAATTGCAAAGTTGGTCTTGCAGAAGGAACAAGTAGTGAAGAGTCTTCTTTTCGACTTGATCGCAGGCAACTTCATCCAGCTCCAGGAAATCCCGCGCAGTGCAGACCGTGCGGCTACAAAATCCGTCTACCTCTTCAGGCACGAGGAAAGCGCCAGCTACCAGTACCTCAAGAAGCTCCTAATGTTCAGCATTGGCGAGGTTTTGAGCAACGTGGAACAGGCAAAGCTGGACCATAAGATTCTCTTGGAGAAGTGCGAGCGTGACGACGTCAAGGGGCACGAAGAGGAGCTCCTATTGGAGTCTGAGTTGAAGACGTTGAATGACCTCCAGACGAGAGAAGTCAGCAACATAGGACGCATGAATCGGGTCAAGTGGCTCTATATGATCTACGACTTCTAAGATGGCTTCTGACAGGATATTTTCAAGGCGCCCATATGGACAGTAATCTGCGGATCGTAACAATACATTGACCTGCCAAAAATATGAGCGAACTAATAGATAAACAGTAATAAAATCTAAAATCATTTAAACAAAAATCACTTTTTCCGTCTCCAGCTTCGTTAATCTCGAACCGAAATCTGAAACTCAGATCTGTGTCACGTGACGCGGCCTCTAATATTTATCTGAGAAATCCGAAATACACAGCAGGCGACAAAAAGCAATGGCCCGTCAGTTCCCCAGTCCGCCGACTAGGGCCAAAACAGGCACCACGAGCGAAAAGCTGCGTGTCGCAATTCCCAATGTGTCGTCGCACTCTTTTTCAAAATCTTTCCTGGACGACAACGACCAGATTATAGACTGGATAGACAACCTCAAGCTACGAGTGGACAAAACGCTCGCGAAGCAGCAAACGGAGTTGAAGCAGTTGAAGGACGCCTCGCGGAAGGAGGAGCTCCGAGCCAAGTACGAGAAGGCCATCTATCTGGAGAACTTTGACTCGTTAGGAGCCATTCTACGAAGAGAAGATGGTGAAAAAGGCGCTGTTGCTGGCGATTCGAGACAGAATGTAGACGTGTCTGCTCGGGATAGACCGGGCTATCAGACGGAGCAATTGCACGACTATAGGGATGAGCATCCGGCACAAGGACATCCAGCAACAGACGACGACGACATTGTAGAGATTCTATCTGAATCTGAAGGTGACGTTGAAGACGAAGTTGAAGGTGATCTTGAAGAGGAACTCGATGAGCTTGAAGAAGAGAGTGAGGAGGAACTCGAAGAAGACATTGAGGACCTCGATGAGCTTGAAAATGCCGAGTACTCCGATTACGGCGAGTATGAAAATGAAGATTTAGCTGTAGACGTATATAACGATGATATAGACGTAGTAGATGACGAGGAGATAGAGAGAGTGGAGGAGGCAGAAGAAGTGGAGGAGGGAGAAGAAGAGGACGAAGAGGACGAAGATCCAGAAGAGGACGAAGAGGACGAGCATCCCCTTGCTGACGAACTAAATACCCACATGTCTTACAACGGCCGCCCTCTAGATAATTCCGTTAATGCACAGATCATCGCCGATGCGCTCGCGAGAGTTGGACAGGATGCCTCTGGTCTAGCCTACAGCAGCAGCGAAGCTTTCGCTGCCATCAATCCAAATTCGGATGATCAATCGGAGAAAGATGAGGAGATCGTACCAGAGGAACCACACGACGAATACTTGCAACGCGAATCGGAACAAGACGATGAAGTGGAAGATGGTGCGGCTTTGGAAGCAAGCCAGCGCGATCTAGACGACGCCATCATGCTCTCTTCTCAAGGACTCAACAGCTACGACAAAGAAGGTGACTTCCTAGAAGAAAATCTCAGTGATCTGGGAGATCGTCAAGATGATGAAGAGGGCAATGATTCCCAAAGCTTCCGTGGGTTTGGAAGCAACCCCGCTGAGCACTTTGTCGACGATACTTTTGTCTCTGCTCTTGGAAGTGAAGGTGACTATTTCGCAGACTTGGCGCAAAGCGCTCTAGACCAACAAGCTGAGTCTTTGCCCAAACAGGCAGAGCTGCACCAAGAGGATAATGTAGAATTCATCATAAGCGACGAAGAAAACGAAGGGGAAGATGCCGTAGACAAGACACTGACCTCAGAGCACTCCTTGGATAAAGAGGAAGCACAGAACGATGAGGAGTTAGATGTCGAAGACGTCCAAGAAAAAGACGAAGAGCACGCTGAGGAGCCTCGTGTGTCTGCTCCGCCTATGTTCATGAGCTTGCCCAAAGAAGATCCGCTTAAAACGCTCAAGAAACTCAAGATCACTGAAAAGAAATATAAAGTGAAGCTTTCTGCTCTAGATGAACTCCAAGATGAGTTGAAAGATGAAATTGAGCACCTCCCGGCGGACTTTAGCGATGACTCCCTGTACCTATCTTCTGACTACGAGTTTTACGACGCCAAGGACTCTGAGGGGGTCAACTTGTGGTTTTCACGTAAATTGCCATTCTCAAATAGAGCCCACAAGTCTAGAGTGCAGTTAAAGGAAGACGATGATTCTGGTTCAAAAGAAAAAAAGGGATTAAGCGAGGATGCAGAACCCTTGCACTCCGAGAAACAAGAGGATGAAGACGCCGTAAGCGAGCCTTTGCCCGATGTTGAGCCATCATCTCATAGCATAAAGCCGGCGCCTGAAAAGCCAACTAAACCAAATTTGCTCTCTATTGACGCAGAGTCTGAGCTGGATTCAGACGCTGTTCTGGGCGATATTGAGGATACGGATTCAAACCAAGACTATGTTTACACTGTTGACGAGACGGACAACGAAGACGTTATAGAGCGTGATGAGTTCGGAGCTGAAGACCTGGGATTTGGAGCTGAAGACTCAGGATTTGGAGCTGAAGAACTGGAAATTGAAGCTGAAGAGGCGGAAATTGAAGTTGAAGAGGCTGAACCCGAAACGGCGCCCGAGGAGGACGTGGCAAAGGATCTGGACGTGGAGATGACCGAGCCCGAAGATCTCGCACAAGACGAAAATCCCAATTCTGGACTTGTAGTTGATGAGCCTGCAGACGCGGACGTCAAATTGGTCATTTACGACGACTTCACCGAGATCCATATGTATACACCCGCTGTTCCCAGTTCCATCGAGATCGAAGACTCCAAAGCTTCTGATCACGAGGAACCTAGAGAAGAAGCCCCTAGCAGCGCCTCTTTAGATGTAGACTTCATAGAGACCGTGACCACCACCGACGTGGTTGTTTCTCCTTCATTGATCTCCGAGCCTTTTGAAGCTGAACTTAGTCAGATTCCCGAGACGCTCGAAGAGACGCTCGAGGAAGGACTCGAGGTCTTTGCTCCAACATCCATCGAGGAGGTGATTACTCGTGAAAATACGCCTGCTCCCCAATTCGGCGAGTTGGAAATCGAGGAGATGCACGACGTTCTGGACATTCTAGACGCTCTGGATGTAATTCACGCCATGGGGGTTGCAGAAGCCTCGGGGACCAAGAGACCACGAGAAGAAGCGCTGTCGCCACTCACCAAAATCAAGCGCCTCAAAAACGCGCTCAATCCGTTTTCCTGGTTCAGCTCCTCGCGTGAAGCGCTGGAGCCTATCGCCTCGGATGTCGCTGAAACTCCAGAACAAATTGTTTTCGATCTCTCTGAAGCGCCAGTCCCTGAAACTTTCACTCTTTCTCCAGAGGAGGTAGAAGGAGCCGCTGATGTTGGAATTCCCATTTCTGTGACTTCAGACCCGGTTGACGACATGGAGGAGCCAGAACAGCCAGGCGAGATTGAAGCTGTGATTTCTGACGAGGTCGCAGACGCAATTGCAAAAGATATTTTGGAGACTCTCGACGACTCCAACACCAACAGTCCTGCTCCCAATGACCAAAAGGTTTCTGAGCCTGAAACAAAAGAAGACGATCCTTTCAAAGGCCCTCATCTTCCTGGCGTGCGCCATCTCGGCAACTCAAACAACATTATCGCGGTGAACTCCGCAGGGGAGATTTTTTTCATGGAGGAAGACAACCCGCCGTTCACGCTGGTGCCTGGTTTAGATTCGGCGCTGAGTTCTATTCCCGCCGCCGTCCCAGAGGCTGAAGAGCCTGAAAATTTTGAAGTTGCAGAAGTAACTGAAGACTCTGTAGCGAAAAATGAAGACGACGCTGGCGACGAGGATGACGCCGTGAACGAGATGGATGCACCTGTCGAAGAACATGAGCGTGAGGAGAAGGAAGTTGTCGCAGATGGTGAAGAGAGTGTTACGGAAGCTGTGGAAGAATCTGACGAGCAGGCTGAAGGCACGGTTGGAGAAACTTCCGAGATTATAGAATCCGAAGAGAATATTTCAGAGAACGCTTTGACAACTGGAGTGCCGCCTTTTACCGAAATAGAGGGTAACAACGGGGAAAACCAAAAGGCTCAATCTAAGGAGGAGGCTGATGAAGATGAAAATCCGGCGGAGGAGCACGCACCCGAGGACGTCATAAGCGAGGAATCAGTTGAAGATGGAGATGGAGATGGAGATGGTGACGGAGATGGAGATGGAGATGGAGATGGTTTAGAAGCACAGGCGGACATTGGCTCGCCTGCCCACAGCGTCGAAGAGCCATCTGTTGAGTCTGGCGCGATGGGTTTTCTCAAAAGAACGTGGTCTCGGGTGCTCAGCTCTTCCTATCTTGGTAGCTCTAGGCCCGTCTCCGAAACCGACGAACCCACCTTACCGTCGGTTATCGTTACCTGTCCCCTGACCGATGCGCTACCAGTTGCCGTGCCGGATGAAGCAGAAGATGAGGATCTCGATGAAGACGCGGCTGATGAAGGTGAGGACGTCGTTGAAGACGAGATCGAAGATGTAGCTGATACCACTGACGAAGAAATTGTAGTTGAACATGAGGTTGACGAAGAAAATGCAGTTGATGATGGGGTTGAAAATCAAGTTGACGAAGATAATGCAGTGGAAGATGAGGTTGAAGATGAGGTTGAAGATCAGGTTGAAGATCAGGTTGAAGAAGAAACCGCACTTGATGATGCGGCCCACAATGAAATTCTTAACACAGAAAACGCAGAGGATTACGTCTCAGAACGCGGCGTCATTGACGTTGGAAGTGGCTCTGTGGCCACCTCCGCACTCACCGACTTCCCTGATTCTGCACCAACTCTAGAGTCGTCGCCAGTGATTATTGAAAAGAAAACTATCCCAAAATTGAGCTCAAAAGACTCCCTGAAACAACGCAGCTCTCCATCCCGAAAGACTCGTGGCCGCGCAAAACTCGAGGCAGAGTCACTGCAAGAGGACAAGATTGAAGAGTTCGAGTTGCAATCGCTTGAAAGCATTCCTTCGATGTCAAGCGGTCGCATGATACGCAGCTCGCCTCGTAAAACTGACCCTCCCAGCATAATTTCTGTCAGAAGTGAGGAGTCGCGTCTCTCTGAGGAGCGTCCAAATACTGAGGAAGAAAGAGAAGTCGGGGATCAAAGTGAGCAAGAAGAAAGTCTCTCTGTCCGCAGAACCCCACGGAAACGGGCTCGTGACCAGTCGCCGCAAAGCACCCCCAAAGCTACGAGACGTAGAGGAAGACAAAAGAGATCGTCGCCTTCAAAGCCTACTGACTCTGCACCTTCGACTCCTAACCAAGCGGAAGAGGAGCAAGAGTCAATCGCATCTCGGGTCAGGCGCGCCAACGTCTCACACGTCAACTACGCCGAATTGGCGAACCCTGAAGTCAAGCTAGAGCCACAGCTGCCAAAACTGCCAAAACTGCCAAAAGCCCCCAAACTGCCTGAAATGGTCAAACTGCCAAAACTGCATAAAATTGAAAAGCTGCCAAAATCGCCGGCTCACAAGGACAAAAAGCAAAAACCCGCTGGGCTGCCTCAAAAGAGACCTTCCAGGGCCACCCGTTCGAAGAAAGACTACGGAAAATTAAAGCCCCCATCTTCGCCCATCCCAGAGCCCAACTCAGCGCTGCTGTCGCGGACTTCTAGCGGTAAATGGGTCTTGAGCTCTGTTGACCACCCGGCGCTCAGAACGCGGTCTAAGTCTCCCATCAAGCAAACCATTCAAGAGCTCTCGTCTGAAATTGAGGAGGAGCCGTTGAAGAAGAAGCGCGTCACTCGCAGCGTCAAGAAAAAGCTAGAGCAATTGGAGCAGACGAACGACGAAAAGAATGAAGATGAGCCAAGAGGCAGAACAAGACACAGATAATTTTGTACATTAGTAAATAAAGTGTAATAATTGATGAATAATTTTGATTCAATTTAGGATCTACTAGACTCATTCTCTTTTGGGGTATTTTATTACAATAAATAGTCTAGAAAAAGTGTTTCATAGAGAACTCGTAAGTTCCAAAGAAAACCATATTTACAAATACAGAGCGATACATGGAAATTCCGAGGCCCCGATATATGCGGCGGGAGAACTCAAGTTTGCGTGGTTTTAATGGGACTGGCTCCTGACCATGTTCCCGTCTTAGAATATTTGCAACAATGTCCCTTTGGATGAGCGCCTTGGTGGTGTCAAATGGGAAGATCACCGCCCAACACGTGGCACCCGATATGCCGCCTGCGGCCAAGATCGACACGGGCGACAGCTGCGTGGCATCGCCGTTGATGAGCCCGTTACATGCCCATTTGAAGGACTCGTAGACGGCATAGTAAACACCAGAGCCAATCGCGTCTCTGATCAAGTGGTACTTATATCCCGAGTAAAGGCCGCGCACACCCAAATTTTTAGTGATGACTTTTACGGTTTGAAGAGTTGTGTAGCGTTGTGCGCCTTCTTTAAGTGCGGCGCCGGCAGCGCTCGCCGTGTTTTTGCGAGCGATCACCTCAATTTGAGAGAAGACCTTTGAGAACTCAAAGGGGCACGCCAAAATAGATGTCACCATTCCAGCTGCCGCGCCAGCTACAAAACAAACCGGGATATTGGCAATAAACGGATGTGCCGCTACAGAAGCACTTGTGCCCAGACCAATGATCCAATTGTGACAAATGGGCTTGACGTTCGTGAACACGGAAACATTGAGCGAACGCACAAACGCAGTAGAGATCATTGGCGCCCACACGCCTCGATAGAAGCCAACAATTCCATCCGCACGGTACGACTTGACTACACAATCAAGAACACCCGTGAACCGTTTGTATGTCTGCATGCGTGTCTTGACGGTGTCGAAGGGGAACCCGATCGTGGTGGACACGGCCAGGGTCCCGTAGGCGATGATGGCGGATCGGTAGGGCGATAGGAAGGACGGAAAGACATGGAAGGCTTTACTCTCGTCAATCTCGCCGGTGATGGCCGGAATGCTATTGACTTTTGGAGACATTTACAAGTTTTCCAAATTCCTTTTATTATTTGGAATTGTTTTCTTGGTTGCCGTGGTGAGGGGTGGGTTTGGGTCTTGACGTAAATTGGCTGGGGCTATATTAGTGTGTATCTTGACTCGATGGGTGCGATGGGGCGGGAATCGGGATTTTGGGGCCGTGAGGGCACCGAGTGCTTTCGATTTTGGGCGATTGCAGATCGCGCGTTGAGCAAAAAGTACTGTCAATTTAAATTCGAAACGTTCGTCTTTTGATCTTTTGCTTGAATTGGGTTGTGGGTTTGGGACCGGCTTCAAGTGCGTAGACCAAAAAACATCATTATTGGTTCGATTATGAAATTGTTAATATTTCTTTCTTTGGAATAATAAATAGGTGTGAAGAACGGCATGGCTACCCAAGGGTCGCTTACCCGCGGATGCTCGCTGGATTCTGAAACAGGCGTGCGTGGGCAAGTGTAGACGATTTTCTGTGAAAATGACAAGGAGGAATTTGTTTTTTAATGTTTTTCTTCATGGGCGTCGTTCGAGGTATTAGTCCTCAGACGCTTTACGTAGTTACCTTTGGAGAAGTCAAACCGAAGACGTTTACTAAGAGAAGTGAAGAGAGTTAGGGTGCGGCGGAAGAATTTATAGTAAATTTCACTTTGATTTGTTTATTAAGAGTTGTGGATGTTTTGTTCTTGTCGTCGTCTTTTGAGGCAGCTTCATTTTATCATGCAAGATTGGTCAAAAGCACTTACTACAAATGGTATTCTCATGGAAATAGTATATTACTGCAATTAGTAACAGGAGAACACAATTTAAAAAGCTTCGTGGGATTTTGAAAGCCGTGCACTGTGGTTTCAGCCTGCGTTGATTGGATAGTCTGACATTGCTGAGAAGCCCCCTATCAAAAAGATGGCATACAACGAATTCAGAACTCATGGTAGACACTTATCCACCTGTTTATACAGCCGATTCGAATCCTTCTAACAAACCTCGTACTGACTATTACCATGCTCTCCACTGTCTCGCTCAGTTTACGTACCTAAATCCCATGAATTTGCAAAAAATATATTTTAAATCATCTCTTTTCCAAATTTTATATTAAAACACTCCTCTCATACCTCTCTAGATTTTTTTTCCGTATTTCTTGTGTTCCATGACGCATCCACCAATACATTTTGCAGCCAATTTAACGTGCACATTTCAACCAGCGTCTGACTTATGCGGCCGCAAAAAACGCCTACAGAGTTTGAAACTGATTCTACCGACACATTCCTTGGCGCTGAGCAAGCTGAGGTGATGAGCGAAATTTCGTACAATTATGAAGAGCCAAAGCCGTCTGAAGACGCCAGTTTGTCTCTTGAGCATGTGGTCAGCCCTAACAGGGATCCAAACGAGCAGGCCATTGTAACTAATAAGTATGAAGACGCGAAAGATCCTTCATTTCTAAGTGCTTTTGATGATGGTTCGTGGTCTTCTAAAAAGTCAGTCAATTTCTCTTCTCAGTCCCATACCCGCTTCCATAGAAGAGATAGCGAACCAGCAGACCATTCATCCTACAGAGACACATCGCTGGTCGTAAAACTTGACGAATGTGAGAATGAAATTGATGTCAAAAGAGGTCCAGGATTGAAAAGCACCCGCGAGAGGTTTGCATCTTTGCCTACAGAAGTCGAGGGACGGGTCCCATTGAAATCCGCCTCTCAATCCGAATTAGATGCTGATGACGGTCTGACTTCTGAATCTGCATCAACATCTCTGGACAACGATTTATCCGATCAGGGCTTAAAAGAAGAATACGTGCGTGATAAACCAAGACCCTGCTCTTCTGGCGCTCGTCTTGATCATTATGACCGAATACACAACAGATCAAGCCCCAAATCTTCCACTCGGGTCCGTTCTGTAAAAACCCTCTTCCGTCCCGTGAAGTCCACGCTGAGCATCGAGTCCACTACTCAGGGTAGAACGTTATTTGACATATTGAGCATCCCCAAAGGAACCGATCAGAGCAAGCCTAACTTAGAACAGTCCAAGGGTCTGAAAGAAGCTGAGGGAATTGATTACACGTGGGCTAGTAAAATGGAGCCTTTGAACCCGTTTGGCGATCATTTTGTTTCTGATTACCCGTCCGATCTTGATACGAATGCCCAAAAGATTGTTCCTAAGAAGACTTTAGCCTGTATAGCTAGTCTAGGAAGAAATTTAGCGGCATGTTGTACTGATTTTAAAGAGTTTCAGAGCACATTTCGCGGAATAAGTGATGTGAATATCAAATCTCCTCCAAGTATTGAGAAGAACAAAGAGGGCCGTCGCATGTCGTATTTCCACGATCTGGAGGTCAATTGCTCTACTTCAGGACCCGAAAGCGTCTCCATTAAATCTGACTATGAGCTCTTTCAAAATGAAAATGAACTCTTAAAATCCGACAACATGGCATTGAAGGCAAGGGTTGACTCGTTGGAGATAATGCTCAAAGATCAAATTGAAACTGAAGATACGAATTCAGGGGCTACGAATACCCACGAGGCCAAAAAGGAAGAATTCAAGTCAAATAAGTCTTCGTTAGAGGCTTGCATGGCCGACGTACTTGCAAATAAGACTGAGCTCGAGTTAAAACTGGAGGAGGCCACCGCAAAAGCAGCTATCTCCACAGATGATTTAAAAGAGTGTCAAAACGCCAAGAAGAACTTGGACGACCGGCTTTCTCAAAGCAGAGAGGAAATTTCTATTCTTAGAATGGAAAATGCTAAGTCTGTCAATCTCATCGCTTCTTTGACCGCTGAGAAAGATGAGACAATGAAAGACCTTGCGATCGCCGAGGGAAAGGTGGCTAGTGCAAATGAAGCTCAAAAAGCTTCTAATACTGCTCTCGCAGCTGCTCACTCAGCCCAGATATCCATTCAGGCTATGTTGGACTCTACCAATCAAAAGCACAGTGAGACATCCAGTGAAAGAGACGTTGCCATCCAAGAGATCCACAAACTTCAAAACCTTGTTTCCGGAAAGGAGCGTGAAATTACTGACTTGGAGTCTCAAGCGTCCACCTTGTGTGACGAGATCTCCTCTTTAAAGGGTAAGGTTAAGTCTTTGAATACGAAAAACAAGGATTTAAACAGAGAACTTGTTACCTTACAAGAAGTAAATGCCGAAGAGATTGAACAGGTTCGTGCGGAGTTATCAAGGGCAAACATACTCAATGACAAAAGGGCTGGCACTATTGATGGCCTCAAAAGTAAGATTGTGGCGTTGGAGGAGGTCGTAAAGATATTATCCAAACAAAATGAAGACCATCTACACGAACTGATTACTATTAGAAAAAGAAGTGAAGCAGATGTCAAAAGTATCGCAAAGGCTAAGACAAAAGCCACTGAAGAGTTGCGCGCGGCTGCCAGAATCAAGTTTGCTGAATTGAAGCTAGAACACAACAATGTTACTGATAATTTGCGCAGTCAGTTGAAAGAATATGAATCTGAGATTCATCAACTCTCTGTTGAGAAGGCTCTGCTCGAAGCAGATGTTAAGAGGATTGATGCAGCGCATAGCGCCGAAATTGACGACCTTCGAAGAAAGTTGCGCCTATTAGAAGCAAGACCAAAGTTATCTAGGCCCAATAATTCTCTGAGAGGAGCATTAGTAGGATCATCGCCTGCAAGCGAAACCCTAGACAAGGCTAGAGCACAGACTTCCTTTGCGAGGATCAACTCTTTCAGAAGTAACCATGCAAAATGTTCGAATGTCTTTCATTCCCGAGAATTCTTTTCTGTCGAAGGGCTGTGGGAATGCAATGCCTACAAGAACCCAAAAATTGAGGAATTGGATGTCAGTAAGTCCGAAATTCCACTAGACATGGATGCCAAGACTGAATTGATCTTCAAGGCTTTTGAAAGTAAAGCTGGCTTCCTTCGAAGGTACGCTTTGTTGGACCTACTTGCCAACGATCCTAGCAAGGCCCAATGTGGCGGAATATCGTTGCGGGATCGGCTCGGTGAACCAATGCATGGGTATTTGGAGCGTTGTCTACAATTTGACCGAGCTGATGGTCTACCTTCTAGACAAATTGCAAATCCAAACAGATATATCGGCCCTATTCAGGTGCTTAGCTTGCTTTATGAGTGTCTCAATAGAACCGAGGATATGGAAATCAAGGAGCGCATCTTGAATGACATGAGACATGAACAGAGCAATTACAGAGCCGAGATGGGTCTTTCGGAAACCCCTGTAATTGACAATGACGCCGGAAATGGTCCAAGGCGTATAGTGTTCAGGACCGCAGGACCAGTTCCCAAGCCACCAAATCTTTCTGAAATTACGATAATCTCTAGATTGTGCAAGCCGCTTAAAAATTCTTCGAGGGCGCCTCGTGAATCAGAAAACAGCTACACGCATGGGACATCGATGCAAATTGAAGCATGGCGCCAGAGCCTTGAGAAGGAGCTCATAGCCAAGGGGAAAGAATTGTACGCGAAAAAAATGGAGTTGTTTGAAATGGACGAGAATCTCCGAGAACTCGAAAGAGCTTACGAAACGTCGCAAGTTGTTCGCGATTTCTACTCTAATTCCGCCCGACGGATCCTTTTGACCATTTGCACGATAATACTTGAGCACAACGACCTGCTGGACATCCGCGAGTTGAGGGCGCTTCTCCTCTGTTCGGAAAAAATGAGTCGTCTTTTGCCGTTGGCGGCGGAGTTCTTACCTCTGGCTTTAGCGAATGCATTTGAGGCGGTTCCCGGTAAATGACGCTGCTGGATACGAGGGTAAGATTTGAAAATCCGAAAGAGCGAATTTGAGTGCCATTGAATTAGACGAGATTGGTTGGAGTGAGTAAGAGTTCGGGCTACCTCTTCACCTGCCCTTGAAGAGCCTCATCGTTTACCGGATTGTAAGGGTTTGATGCAATGAAACTCCAATATATTGAGAAAAATAATACATGTTTTGTTTCTTTATTGCACTTTCCGCACCATTGTTTCAATACTTTCCACCGCCGCCAGTCCACCGCACCAGTCACCCTAGTAGGCAACAAAGCATATATATCAAAACATAATCGTAATGGAATTCTAAAAGAAGATTCCGAAGAGCTGCCGTCGAAAATAACTGTCTCTGCGTCAATTGATAGAAATCGAAAGGTGTCAAACCCTGCACACAGCCACTGTGCGTACAGTAACGAACCCTCTGTGTACTTTAGACTACAGAACATACGCTGTCAGAACGCCCCAACCACAAGACGGGAACAGCAGCTCAACACTGCCCAATTAGGAACCACGCTTCTGGCCAACGCTCATAACCTCGCATAAACATGTTCCGTCGAAAGCACTCCAGCCGCCGCTCCTCCAGCGAAAGCGGTGACTCCCCTACTCCCACAGCCACTACACAGAAATCCAGGAAACCTCCAAACACAGCGTTCCGCCAGCAAAGACTTAAGGCGTGGCAGCCCATTTTGACGCCAAAAACAGTGATCCCGCTTCTCTTTGTCCTCGCGGCTATCTTTGCCCCATTGGGAATCGCCATTATATATTTTACATACAACGTAGAGAACATAGTCATTGACTACTCCGGCTGCGGAGCGCTCCAAAGCTCAAGTTACGAGCCCGTGCCTTCGAGTCGGTTGGACTGGCATTTCCGGAGCTCCTCGACCAACCCAGACATCAAGTGGAAGGTGGTCAACGGCACAGACGCCGACGGAGACCCAAACCAGACGTGCTTTGTCCAGTTCACGTTGCCGGTGGACTTGTCGCCGCCGCTCTATATGTACTATAAGCTCACGCGGTTCTACCAGAACCATCGTAAATACGTAGAATCGTATGACGCCGACCAATTGGCTGGAAAAGCGGTCCCGGCGCAGTCGTTGTCGACCAACTGCGCCCCGCTCAGCAGAAGACACAAGAAGGCCATATATCCGTGTGGGCTTATACTGAACTCGTTGTTCAACGACACGTTTTCCAACCCGATTCTCTTGAACGCCAAGAGCGGGTCCAACAACGAGACATACGAGATGTCTCAGAACGACATTTCCTGGAACTCCGACGTCAACCACCGGTTCAAGAAAACGCTGTATAGTCCCAGCGATGTGGTGCCTCCGCCTAACTGGGCCAAGATGTTCCCTCAGGGCTACAACAGCACCAACATGCCAGACTTGTCGCAGTGGCAGCATCTCCAGAACTGGATGCGTACGGCGGCGTTGCCTACGTTTTTCAAGTTGTACGCCAAAAACAACACTGCCATCATGTCTTCTGGAACGTACGAGGTGCAGATCGGGTTAAACTACCCGGTGGCGATTTTCGGGGGCACAAAGTCGTTGGTGATCACGACCAATTCGATTCTCGGCGGGCGCAACATGAGTTTGGGAATCATTTACTTCATAGTGGCTGTTCTTTGTTTGGTTTGTGGAATCGTTTTCTTCTTACAGTATCTTATTAAGCCGCGGCGCATTGGAGAGCATAATTTCTTGCAGGGAACGCTGGGCGATGGCTCGACCAATGTCCGTGAACAGTTGTAATCGAATATTCTAAGGTATTTTTTGTAAGCTTTGGTGTAGGAGTGTAGCTTTGGTGTAGGAGTGTAGCTTTGGTGTAGGAGTGTAGCAGTGAGGTGTAGCAGTGGTAGCTTTGAGGTGTAGGAGTAGTAGCTTTGGGTGTAGAAGTAGTAGCTCAAGAGGTGTTGGTACGAGTAGTAGAATACAGGTTTACAGCTGTTTTAGTGCCTCTTGAGGGAAATAGGAAATATGTATTGGCGGCTGTATCTTTTGTTTCTGTGGTGTACTTGCTTCTAGAAACCGCCGAGGCAGACCCCATCAAAGGCGACAAATCTAAAAAGCAATTTTCTTCATTCAGCTAACAATTGTTTCGTCTCTCGAAGCTTTAAGAAAATAGCAAGTACCTATAAACCTTGGTTTGTCATCTTTAACCCAAGCAGAGCCAACAGCGATCAGCCAACCACACAACAGAAACAAAGTCAAAACAAAACAGAAACCAAGAAAATCTAAAATAAACAAATAAAACAAAAACCCTTCAATCTACCGTAAACCGTGCTCTTTGCACCTCGCCTGGCTCGTCCCCTGCACATGCGCACCACACCAAAACCAGCTACTCTTCCATTCCCAGAAGCCCGCCATGAACGTGAACCCCCATCTCCAGTACTTGCAGGATCCACAGGGCTCACTGGCATTAATGCAGCAGCGCCAGTTGCAGCAAAGACAGCACATGCTCCAGGGCAGCCAGGCGCAGAATCAGAACCAGAACCAAAACCAGAACCAGTCCCAGAACCAAACCCAAATGGGCCTCCAGAACTTCTCCCAGAACCAGCCTCATAACCAGGCTCCTAACCAGTCCCACAGCCAAGCGGCGCTCGGCCAGTCGCAGACCCAGGCGGCGCTCAATCAGTCGCACCAGAACATGAGCCAGGGATTGGGCCAAAACTTGGGCCAGGGCCTCAGCCAGGGGTTGGGCCAGGGCCAGGGCGGCAGCTCGCTCAATCCGTTGCTCTCTGCGCTCAATGGCGGCAGCGGCTCGTCGGTGAACTTCCCCAACCCTTTGTTACAGATGCAGATGCAGCAGTTGCAGCAGCCCCAGGGCGGCCAGCAGCGCCCGCAGCCGCAGCAGAGGTTCTCCAACCCTGCGTTGCACCAGCAGCTCCCCGCGCAGGCGCTGCCTCTTCCAATGCACCTCCAGCTTCCGCAGCAGAAGGTGCCGATGATCAAGGAGGTGTGGAACTTCAACTTGGAGTACGAGTTCAACGCGTTGCGCAGCTTCATCAACGACAAAACCGCCAACGTGTTCATCTCCATCCATCAGGAAATCCCGGGCATTGTGGCCCGGCCGGTGGGGACGTTCAAGACGTCTGCAGACTACCACTTCCAGACGTTGCGGTCCAACTCCGACCTCCTCAACATCATCCAGTTGTCGCTCTGCGCGGTCAAAGTGACCGGCGCCAGCAACAGTAATATCGGCGGCGGCGGCAGTGGCTGCGAAATCAGCAACTCGGTCATCTGGCAGTTCAACTTCTTATACGACGTCACCAAAGAAATGTTCAACGAGGAGCACTTGTCGATGTTGGCGCTGACCTCGCAAATCAACTTTGCCTCGCACATGAGCCAGGGAATCCCCCATTTTGCGTTTGCGGAGTTGATGATGGACAGCGGCTTGCTCTTGGACTCGTCCATCAACTGGTTGAGCTACCATTCCGGCTACGACTTGGGCTTCTTCATCAGCTTGCTCACCAACGATCTTTTGCCCAACGACGAGGTGGACTTCTCGTGGTGGTGCGACAAGTATTTCCCCAGCTTCTACGACTTGAAGCACATTGGAACGCAGCTTTTGTCGGGCAACTCCGGCGCCAAGCTGGGCGAGAGCATGTCTGGCGGTGTTTCTTCCGGCGCCGACGGCAGCAGCAACAGTAATAACAGTAACGCCGGAAACAACAGTAATAATAACGGCGGCAACAACAATAATGGCGTCGCTGGTAACGGCGGAAACAACGGCGGAAAGGGCTCCAACAAGCCCTCGGTGGAGTATTTGGCTGAAGAGTTACACCTTCTTCCAATCTCGCCCGTCATCCGCCAGTATTTCACCTCTGCGCTGGGTCCGTTTAACGGCCAGACGCAGCCACAGCAGATGACGTCCACTTTGCATGCATACTTGCTTATGGAGTGTTTCAAGGAGCTTTTGAGGCAAACCAATTACGACTTGAGTGTATTTGCAAAGTTTAAGGGGTATGTGTGGGGGCTTGGCAAGGGCGCCAGTGAAGAGAAGAAGTAGTCGGCTTAGACCGACCAAACGGCGGGCAGTGAAGTGTCGGCCTTGACCGACGAGACGGCGGGCAGTGAAGGAAGCGGTCGACTTTAATTGACGAGACCGCGGGGCGCCAACAGGTGGTAAATTAGTTAGATGGAGGAAATACGTACTGGCCGTAATGACTTCGGCTACATAGTTCTACGCGTTTACTCTTGAAATGATGCAGATTAATGTACAATAGTGATATAAATGAATAACCGTAACTAATTCTCCTTGTCGGCTGTTTCTTGCGCGGCCGACTCCTCGAGTTCAGCAGCCTCCTCGGTGGCTTCCTCGGCCTCCGCTTCCTCCTCGGCTTCGCCAGTTCTGGCGCGCTTGGAGGCGGCCTCCCTCTCGCTTCTCTTTCTCTTGTGGATCGCCTTCTTGTCCTCTCCCGTTCTGACCTCTTCGTCCTTTGGTGGGCTCACAAACCATGGGATTTTGCCTCTGTTGAAGTCATTGAGCACCTGTTTGGCTACAGCCACCTCGTCGGGTTCTCCACCCTTCAAAAGACGACCTTGCTTTCTGGCGATGAGCTCGATGAACTCCGTGCTAGCCTGCTCCAACAACGAAGGGTCGTCCTCGTACCGACTCCATCCCTTGATCTCGTATGTTCTCTCCAAATGCTTTCTCTCGCACTTGGTGAGCATGTCTGGAATATACTGCTCGGGCGCCGAGACGTGCTCGACTCTGACGACACCACGGAACAAGATGTCCGACTGCGTGTCTCTGCTGCTTGGAGGAACGATACCGGGACAATCAATGAGGAAAATACGCTTCATCAAGGTGATGTACTGCCACACCTTTGTTTCACCAGGAATAGGCGCAACGGTACAGACCTTCTTTTGACGCAATGTGTTGATAATGGAGGACTTTCCTGTGTTTGGATAGCCGATGAACCCGACCGAGATTTGCTTTCTGTCGCTATGAAGTGTAGAGAACTGACGCAACAACTGGATAAGGGAACCTTTTCCGAACGAGTTGTTGATCGAGGCGTGGAACGCCAATGTGGGGAATGATTTGGAAAGATGTTTGACCCATGCAGCCTGTTGTTAGTACGAGAACTAATAGTTTAAATGGTAGATGGAAGAGAGATACGAAGAGGAGAATAAAGAAGAATAGAAATAAGAGGGAGAAAGAAAGAAGGAATAGAAATAGATCGTATGAGAAAGAAAACATAATGCAATAAAAAGTGTCGGCTTCAATACTACGGGCAAACTCACAGACAGAGAGTAGGCCCAACTCAAGATGATGCCGCGGATTCCCTAGCGATCAATAAATACTATCAATCAGTGCAACCAAAACCCGCTCCAGAACGGATTGGGTCCGGCAAGCCGGGGTTGCGGCGGGAAGCGTTGATCTTCCAAAGACGTAACAGGCGACAATGTGAAAGATGCGAACATCGGATTGTTACCCTGACAAAAGGCTTTGGGAAAGAATTGAAATGAATAGAGATCGAGTGGAGTTGAAAAGTGAAAGAAGTGAAAGAGAAGTGGAAAGAGAAGTGGAAAGAGAAGGAAAAGAAGGTAGTGAAAAGAGAAGTAAAAGAAGGTAGTGAAAAGAATGGAAGACAAGAAGAAAATTAAAAAAAAAGTAAGTCGAAAACCGAAATTAACATACCGCTACCCAGGTAGGGATCAAGTCACACTTGTTCAAAACGTAGATCAAGTGTTTATGTGGACATTCCTCACGAATGTATTTTTCAACAGACTCGCATCGAGTCCCGAGTGGATTCCGCGCGTCCAACACGTGAATGACAACATCTGAAGAGTCAATCACTTTATATAGCTCGTTCCAAATACGTTTGGATTGACCTTTGTGGAAAATGGCCTCCTTGGCCTCTTGGGTGAAATCGTCCTTGTCCAAGAAGGAGCCGCCCATCAAGCCGAGCGTGGCGTCCAAATCTTGTTTGTCCTCGTACTTTTTGCTGTCGGATTCCGTCATCTCCGCAAGCTCCTCCAACGAGGAAGCAGCTTGGGTGCGGGGCTTCTTTCTCTGCTGTTTGGGGCCAAAAGTACTGGAGTACGATTCCGTTTCAATGATCTTTGCCGTGGGCGATTCCGTCGAGTCCTTTTCGTCTAAAAGGGACATGGGCAATCTGTTTCTGCGCAACAACACAGAGTATGTGTCGTGTTTCTTGTCGCCCATGGCTTCACGGAAATGAGTCAATGCGTCCTGTCCAATGACACGGGTGTTGCCAAACCACTTTCTGTTTGGATCCACACGTGCAATAGGCGCATCTGTGGACTGGAGAGCAGCTGCACGGATGATTTCTCCCTTGGCGTTACGCACAGCTCTGCCAGTTTTGTACATCTGCAAGTGCTTGACCTTCTTCGCATCACGGTAGAAGTTCTCACCCTTGACACGGAGATTGGAGTCACGCGTGTCTCCTTCTCTTGTGCGTCTTTGTTTTTCCTTTTTTTGCGTACCCATGGTGTGTGATGGACGAGATGGGGAGGAAGTAGTAGTAAGAAATATTCAGTGGCTTCGTGCAGGTGGGCGATGAGCGATGAGATGAGCGATGGAACGGCAGGGTGCGAGCGTCAAGAGTAGAGGTATATTTTTTGGAAAAGACTAAATTGGTATTGAAATATCGGAAAGAATTGTATTGGAATTTTTTTGGCTGATGTTGTGAGTGGTTCTGTTCTGTTTAGTTCTGGGGTTAAGGAGAATTTTGATGCATAAAGTCGAGTCAGGTTGGAAATTCTAATTGAGTCAATAGCTCAATTCATTTTCAGTTTTTCTCCATTAAATTTCTTTTCTTTTCTTTTCATTTCAATTGCACTTGTGTAGAACAATTGTCCCTCCGCTAAATTCTCTGTCGTCGCAAACGACCCCCGATTCTTACATTCTCTAAAATCTTCTCTAATTTCTTCTCTAATTTCTTCTCGGAATTGGCTTACATAAGAATTTAAAGTTTTGGTGTGCCTATACTTACTACTCTGAAAGAGGCGCTGAAGACACAATGTGCATCGCAAAACATCCAGCACCGGCTCTTCGGAAAACAAAATTCATCCAATATACAAACGAATTTCCATCCGTTTTCTCATCGAAATCAGTTATTTTAAAAAAACCTCTACCCCACAGTGTCTTCGGCAATAGCAAGTCAGATCGCCGTCACGGCAGTTGCGCGCCTCTATTTACCGTTTGCAACAGCGATTGCAACCAATAGAACACCAAAGGCACCAAACTTCCACAAGCATATACTATTGCATTGACAGATATTCACACATTGGGCATTAATAAAATTCTTTGACTTAAATCGCCCTCCCCGCAAAATCCCACTTCGGCCCGAATCTGCCGTGCCCCCTTTCCACCTCTATTCCTCTACCGATAACTCCAGAGCCAAAGCCCGTTGGCTCAGCACAAATCCTAGCCCAATTGCAAACTCAATGTCTGACCTCAGCTTCCTTTCGGAGCTTTCGCCCACGCAAGACCACTTTCTCAAGCGGTTTATGGTCGAGGCGTGTCTAAAAGAAGAACTCCACCACTTATCCGAGCCTGGGTGTCTCGGAAATTTAGGACCCCCGTTTAAGATGGACGACGGAAATCAGCCGCTAGACTTGCCTCTCCTCAAGTACTTCTTTACCAATTTCGTAGCGTCTTTCCCCTTCATTACTAACAATCCGGAACAAGAACAGGCCGTTTTTTGGAACGATACCGTGCAGCCATTTTTGGAAAGCATAAACGCAAAGCGTCTCTCGAACTCCTCTGACCGGAAGGAAAACATCACGAAGCGCAAGCAGATAAACACTCGTTTGTTGCGGACTCTTTTACTTTTCTTTAACTCAATGCTCAGCTCCAAGAAGGAAATCGAATACTTGTCCAATGACCACTTGAAGCCCACCGACCAGGGGAAACTCGATAAATTGGCCCAAACGGAAGTCCTGCTGAAACGCGGGCTCGGCGCCGTTTACACTCCCCACGGCCTCCACGAATACTCCAAAATGGACTACATAAGCAACCTAAATATAGACATTGTAGCTGTAGAAATTGTGCGGAACGACGAAATGACCGAGACGTGGTCCATTTTCAATCCGTTCAGTACTATCAAGAACTTTAAACTGCATTACTCGTATATTCTTCAGGTGACCAAGAGGGAAAAGAAGGACTCGCTGGTGACATACTCGAGTCATTTTATATCCAAAAAAATAGCTGATTTCGAGCACTTGGAATCTTCTTTGAAGAAGAGCTTTCCGGGGCTCATGACCTCGCTTAATCGTCTTCCTCGCAACATCAAGCACGATAAAGGTGTAAGGAACCATTCGAAGGAAGAAGATGCCGAAAAGGGTAATGGCGATTTGGGAACGGGCACTTCGGACTTTTCTGAAAAGGTCAGTCTTCCTGACGATAGTCTGCAAGTGTCGGTGACCAGAAGCGAGACACACAAGTACTATAGAGAAAAGCACCGGTTGGCGCTTCGCGGCTATTTGCTCAATCTAAGCAGTATTCCCGAAATCGCCCACTGCGATGCATTTAAAGACTTCATCTCGGACCCCACGACCACATTCTACGACTTGACCCCGCGCCAACTCAAGGACTATAAGCAGCGGTTCCAGCTCGAAAAGAACCGGCTTGCAACTCAAGAAGAGTTCCAGAACAGGATTGCCAATGTCGTTTTCCATCTCTCTAAAAATATTGAACAATTCAAAACCCAGATCATCTCCGAGCCGCGACTGCTCAATAAAGTCTTTGAGGAAATAGGGACGAGCAAATCCGTCGAGGACCTCTCTCCGCTTCTCAAGACATTCATCGAGTGGTGCAAGCTTGAGGTTGCCGCGACATTGTATCAGGTGTTCCTTACGCAGGATAACTCGAGTGAATGGTTCTACAAATGTCGCAAGTTCCATCGGTTGTTTCCTTACAAGGTCTGCTACGGAATATTAAAGTATACAAACCCGGTGAGCATCATGTCGAGAATCGTAGACCTTCTCCTCTTAGACATTCCTACGTTTGGCCGCAAGAAAGATAATCATGTGAACAATCTTTTGTCGATGATCTTTGTTACGTTGTTGGACGAAGATTTGGGAGATTACCTGAAGGAGCGCGAGAAGCTCATCAGTGAGCCGCCTATCAACGATGCCAAATTTGATGTTTTCAAGCAGCGCATAGAGTATTACGTGAACGAATTGGACTTTGATCTGCAGGAAGACGTCAAGGAGGAAAGCGTACGCTCCGGAACAGACCATTTGCTAGAAATTTTGGGCTCGCCCTTGGTCATGCCATCCCTCACTGAAACTGATCGTGAGGTGCTTGAAAATGAGATCAAGGCATCTTTCAAAGCATACTGTCTGTTGGAAAAGAGCAAAAAACTCGAGGGAACATCCGTATACACGACTTTGAAGCAGTTGTGGCAACTAGACGTTCGTACGCGGGACAAAAACGTTTTAAAGCAAATGTGGCAGGAACCCGAGCTTACGAAGCTAATCAAGAAATTCCTCACCATCTTCTACCAGCCGCTTATGAAGGTGATGAAGAAATGTGACGTGCATCTTGTATTCTTGGACTTCCAGCATTTCTTAGACGACCTCATTGCTGAGCTCACGAAGCTTGACGAGGGCGGAATGTACTTCACAAGCTCTGTAGAGATGTTTGACCGGTTTAAGCGTCTCTTGGACAAGCATGAGGATGGCTTCTGGAGGTTTTTGCGCGACCTCTATCTGAAGGACGATAGCCACTTGTTTATGAATTTGATCAAGTGGATTGAAGGGTTCCTTGTGGCATTGCGTCAGAAATTTGTCGCGCCAGAGTCTGTCGAGCTTGATTTCAGCACCATGACACCCACCTCGTCTGTGGATGCAGCTAAGTTGACAAAGGAGCTTGACGTGCAAATTGAGGCTATTTTGCGCAAGAGAAGCCTTTTGAAGGAGTATTTGGAGGAAAGCGCCGCTGTAAGCTCCGGTTCTGACCGCTCAACGCCGCAGTCCCAGAGTTCTGACGAAAACATCTCTGCCCAGAAGGCCATGGGCAACAAATGGAACAATATCAATTCCTCTGTTTTTGATGTTCAAGCGCTGGATCTTGGGCTTCTGAAAGAGGAATTCGCCGAGTTCAATTTCGCGGCGGGTGAAGAGAAGAGCGGCGTGAACAACCGCACTGCCAAGGTCCTCCAAGAGATTGCCAAATTGAATGCTGCTGCGAAAAAGGAACTTGGGCCGGAATTGAAGAAGTTGGTGAAGCCTACTCACGAGAAAATACGAGACATCTTAACGGCGCCCTTACAGTAGGAAGAATGTTGGAATTCCAGGGATCCACGTGTGTAAAAATGTAATTATTTACAATTTAATGGCACTCTTTTTTTACTTCCTATAAATTGTTTTATGGAACATTTCAATTTACCCGCTTTTGACGTCCCAGTTGGGACAGACGTTTAGACGTCGCATAGCCGCATACGCAGAAACCTGATTCCGTCGGATGCGACACTTGGATGCACTCCTGACACATTTGAAAGCCAATGAAGTCCTGATCTATCCCCAACTATTGGCAAGAAAAATAAAAATGAAAAACATTCCGAGTCCACAAAATAACAGGATTGAAATTCGACAATTTTCACCAAGAATTAATTTCAATTTCCTGCATATAGTGTAAAAGAAACGAGCCCATGCTCATTCCGGCCCCTATTAATTACCCATCCCAGATATCGTCTTCGTCGCTCACTCCACATTCAGTTCCTTGAAGCATTCATTTTTTTCCAAACAGCATTTAATGGTTGAGAGCCCCGTCCCGTAAATACCTGTCAATATACGAGTGACCAAAAACAGTCAAAGCCCCTCCACATCCTTCACACCACTTTCCAACCACCGATTCGGATCCAAATGTCAACAGAAACAGAGGTCCGGAACAGGTTTCAGGGTCAGGAGCCCCTGTCTAAGCTGGCCGAAGAACATTTGGTCGAAAGATTGGACGCCTTTCTTTCCTCTATAGAACAACGTCTCCACAGCTTCGAGACGTATTTCCAGCTCACGGGGACGTCCGGAGAAGAGAGCGATGGCGACCATCTCCTCAAGCCACAGTCGCTGTCTCGCCGCTCGAGCGCGGTTTCCATGACACATGTAAAAGACTTTTCTAGAAGTAATCTCAACAAGGTGTACGAGCAGCTCACCATGGTGAAAGACCAGATGCTCCAAACCTCCATCATGAATCTAGATTACTTGTACAAGACATTAGACGATAAATACAATGATTTATTTAACCAGGACGGCGTTGAGATCATCACCGAGGAGCCCCAAAGGGAGCAGATGAGCGCCGGAAACAACAAGGACCTTTTGACCCGAAAAATCATAACGAACCTCCATTTTTTCGAGGAAAAGTTGTTGCAGATAGACCAGTACATCAAGAGCAAAACGCCGCTGGCGACCGATGCGTACGAAGAGGATGCGAAGTTCAACCGGTTCCGTTTTTTCAACTTCAACAAGGCCCTCAAGCTCGGCCAGTCCAGATACTTGCACTACTACCAATTGCCGCTCAGTTGGCGTGAAAATAGATACATTATAAACGGGTACCGTTTCACGCTCCTGCACCAGACCATGTGGGAGCTGATTTTCCATTTCAACCACAACGAGACCTGGAACATCTGGACGCATTTGGTGGGCGCCTTGGTCATGCTGTACCTCGGGCTCGTGCATTACCCTAGAACTGACGCTTTTGCGCACAGCAGTGTTGGCGACAACGCGATCATGGCGTTGTTCATATTTGCCTCGCTTAAATGCTTAGTTAGCTCTGTTTTGTGGCACACGTACTCGACATTTGCCCACCTAACCATCCGTAATCGCTTCGCCTGTGTGGATTATACCGGAATCACTGTTTTGGTGACGTGCTCGGTGATCTCGGCGGAGTACTGTAGTTTGTACAATTATCCTAAACTCTTAGCCCTCTTCATGAGCTTTTCGATCATAGCTGGTCTCGGAGGGTTTGCATTTAACTGGTCGAGTTACTTCGACAGACCGGAATGTCGCCCATTGCGTATTGGCTTCTATGTCTGTCTTGCCGGTCTCGGCGCATCCACGTTCTTGTGTAAATGGTACTACGATGGCATCTTTGACGCCGTGACCTTCTACGCGCCATTAACTTACAGATCGTTCGTTTGGTACTGGATAGGAGTTATCTTCTACGGAGGTCTTATCCCTGAAAGATGGAGATACGACGTGGTTATCCATGAGGACGAGACGTGTCACCACTCGCACAGCGCGCTGGAGGTGTTGTTGGGCCATATTGAGCACGCGGGCGAAGAAGAGCTTGAAAACCTCACCAACCAGATCAAGGACGCCGAGGCTGTCTCCAGAAGAAGCAGCATGGCTACCATCCACACCGTAGAGTCCATGACGAGCTACCATAGCGTGGAGATGATTCCAAACAACGAAAACGTAGTTCGCGATGATCTCTGCACCGATAGCTCGATACCGTCTTCCTCTGCGGAGGAAAGTGACGAGGTCAAATATAAGGATATCTTGGAAACACACTTTCCGGAGAGACCAAAGCTCACACCTTACCACAATGACTTTCTTTCTCTTTGGTGGGTGGACTACGTGTTCCAAAGTCACAATTTGTGGCACATTTTTGTTGTTTTCGGTGTCATCGGTCACTATTTCTGTATAGTAGAGATGCTCGAACGGAACCACCAAATCCTCTCGGGACTTTAGATAGGAGAAGTTATGATAATAAAGTTATGTAATTTGGCTTACGTAGTTGTTTTTATTTTTATGTTCTGGGAGTGCTATGGGCGCTATTTTGCCAATAAAGTTTAAGGTTTTCTAGTTTTGTCGGTACTTGCCTGAAATATGAAAAAAACCAGGCAAAAGTAGTAAAAAATTTGCTCTTTCGATTGATTTCGTATGTGAAAATCTTTGTGAACTTTTTAGTTCTGCTCTTTTTTTTTACTTTGATTCGCAGGACGTGCTGCTTCAATTATTTGGCAAGAGCGCTCTTCAGCCAGAAATCGCGAGGTGTAAGCGTGAAATCTGAAAATGCTCCAAACACCCGTACACCACGAAACTTTTAGTTTCTTCTCTTTCGTGCAACCTGAACATTATCTGATAATATCGGCAATCTGAATGTTTTTCAGGCTTTGAAGTATCGGTTTGCCCAGTCTTAAATCATTTCGACCCTTCGTGGTGGAGTTATTGACGGTCAAAATATAGTTCCTGCACATTATTATTGCAACAATGAAATACACTTTTTCAAGCCCACAAAGATAAATTTTTGCCTATTAATCGTGTGCATACTGTAGAGCCCATCTATGTCAAGAAGTTCCAGAAAATTCGATTCGCTTTTTATTTCACAGCGTTGAGAAATGCACACTTTCATTTCAGATCTGAAAATTCTCGGGGGGTCCCCTTCGGGTTTCCCTCGGATTCAGGACCCCCACGAGATAAAGCGTAAAACCGAACACTCACTTGTCAAAAAGAGGCGCCCCGCACATAAAGGCTCCTAATAACTTCCCCAACGATTTGTTTACATTTCCGACCCCACTATACCGAATGTTCGGCTCATTTTGAACCCTGACAAGCTAGCGCTACTAATACATCTGCCTAAATACATAATAAGACATACACAATATGCAAAAGATTATGCAAAAGCTACACCAAGTAACGTGCAAAAATCAGTACATACGAATACATCACTAAAAGTACAGATAATCACAAAATATTCCAACAATTAGCGTTTATAAATATGTTTCGACACTGAGTAAACTGACCCCCCAGATTGACTCAGTCAGCGACAGACTTTCTTGACTAATCCAAAATAATTGATTCGGTACGAGAACGCTCGTTCCTTTTCTTTTTCTTGAGTTTCAAATCGTCGTCGTGTCGTTTGAAAGAGCCGCAAAAACCGGGCTCATGTACACAACTCTTGGACACCAATCTAGACATTTCCAAATGGAGAAACTGACCCGCTAGCTCATCACCTCGTCTGCAATATGATGGTCTAAACGTCTCTAAAACGGCGTTACAGTGTGCACACAACCGGCTCGTCTCGAGATAGTGTCATCATATTGCAGCACCATTCCGAGCTGTCTGCAGTCCCGTTTCATGTTTAAGTGGCTCTGATCGGGGAGAATTTCGAGGGTCCGGGGGTGGAAATTGTCGGGAAAAAGGTGGAATTTTCGGTTTTTTCGGGTCCCGCATGGAATTTTCTCTCGTTTTTGTGGTCTACGTCGCCTTTTGCACCTCGTCATCCATTCGTGGGCAGCGCCGGAAGCAATTAAATTCAATAGCAAACCATGTCAACGAGAAGACGGACTGCAGAGACGCCCGATTACATAGGTACCACATGCCACCATACAGGACAATTGCAACTACAACCCAGATGTTTCAATAATATAAATACAAGATAATTTCCTGGCTCCCAACGTTATCTGCCGTCATCTCCACATCGCCAATCGCGTCAAACTCATATTTAACGCCAGGCTTTGCCCCCATTAATTACGCATCAACCACATCTGTTATCACTATATTAAGGTCACTTGCCCTGTTTCCTTATTTGCACCCAATCTACACTCAAGCCTAAATCAAAATGATAGGTAGTAGAACATCGACATTCGGCCTCGAAGGCCGCCCATTGCGTCTAGCCGTCACATTGACCGCCGTCATTGGTTTTTCCCTTTTTGGTTACAACCAAGGTATGATGGCCGGTATCATTACTGGTACCGAATTCAACGCTGAGTTTCCAGCTACTGACATGAGCAGAGGCGACAAGCACCACGTCACAGTTGTTCAGGGTGCCGTCACTTCATGTTACGAGCTTGGTTGTTTCTTCGGCGCTTTGTTTGCCCTTTTCAGAGGTGAGCAAATCGGTAGAAAACCACTTATCGTTACTGGATCTCTCATTATCATCACTGGTGTCATCATCTCCGTCTGCACCTTCAAGGAACACTGGGGTCTTGGTCAGTTCGTCATCGGAAGAGTCATCACTGGTCTTGGTAACGGTTTGAACACCGCCACCATCCCAATTTGGCAATCTGAGATGTCCAGAGCTGAGAACAGAGGTCGTTTGGTTACTTTCGAGGGTTCCGTTGTCGCAGTCGGTACTTTGATTGCTTACTGGTTGGACTTCGGACTTTCTTACGTCAACTCTTCAGTTCAATGGAGATTCCCTATTGCATTCCAAATCTTCTTCGCATTGATCTTGTTAGCCGGTATCTCCAACTTGCCTGAGTCTCCAAGATGGTTGGTTTCTAAGAACCGTAAGGAAGAGGCCATGGAGGTTTTGTCGAAGCTTAACGCCGTCCCAATCGACTCCGATGAAGTCTACGCCGAGATCACTGTTGTCCAAGACGCCGTTCAACGTTTCTCCAAGTCTCAAGTCGGATTCAAGGACTTGTTCTCGGGCGGAAGAACTCAACACTTCCAAAGAATGGTTATCGGTGCATCCACCCAGTTTTTCCAACAATTCACTGGTTGTAACGCTGCTATTTACTACTCCACCGTTTTGTTCGAGACCACCATTTTCCATGGCCAGAGAAGATTGTCTTTGATTCTCGGAGGTGTGTTTGCCACTATCTATGCCCTCTCCACCATCCCTGCATTCTTTTTGATTGACACATTCGGTAGAAGAAACTTGTTCTTGGTCGGTGCCTTGGGTCAAGGTATCTCGTTTACCATATCATTCGCCTGTTTGATCAACCCAACCACTGAGAACGCAAAGGGTGCAGCTGTTGGTATTTTCCTCTTCATTGCCTTCTTTGGTTTCACCATCTTGCCATTGCCATGGATCTACCCACCAGAGATCAACCCAATGAGAACCAGAACTGTCGCCACTGCTGTCTCCACCTGTACTAACTGGATCACCAACTTCGGTGTTGTCATGTTTACTCCAATTTTCATGGACACATCCGCATGGGGCGCTTACTTGTTCTTTGCCGTTATGAACTACTTGTTTGTTCCAATCATTTTCTTCTTCTACCCAGAAACTGCCGGAAGATCTTTGGAGGAGATCGACATTATCTTCGCCAAGGCTCACGCCGACGGTCGTCAACCATGGAGAGTTGCCGCCACCTTGCCTAAGCTTTCCTACAAGGAGATTGAGGCTCAAGGTTCTCAATTGGGACTCTACGATGGTGATTTCGAGAAGGAAGGATTTGATGTCAAGGAAGATGTCAGCTCCAGTGCGTCTGAGCGCGTCCACCCAGTTGACTCTTTGCCAGGTAACGGTGTTTTGGAAGAGCCAGCTAACAGAGTTTAAGCTCTGCAATTGTACATTTCGAGTTTTGTCCACTTGACATAAACTCTGTCGTAATAATATTTAATAGAAGACGTTTACTGTTTTCAGTCACTCCTTATAGTTTGAATTCGACATACTCTAAGTAATACTATGTAGAAAAAACAATGTAACTTGAGCTAAACAATGTTTACAAGTATCCCATAGTTGTCCCTTCAATTAGTTAGATGGCTGTTCGGGCGATGACATTATGTTCAGGCAATTCTGTCCGTTACGCTTACTGTATCACGATGCGTTAGTCTCGACACAGACATCTCCAGTAAAAAATCTAACGGTTGCGGCCATATCAAGTGGAAAATACTGTTTCCCGTCCGATCAACGTTAGTCAAGCCACTTAGAGCCACACTGAGTAATGCAGTGGGAGACCATGTGTGAAATTGTGGTGCTGCAATCTTTTTTTTCCTCCATTGTATTTTCCCTGCACTCTTGAAAAATTTCACCTGGTGGCCCAGCTCACTAGGCGATTCACCTTGCGTTAACGAAGACATCACCGAAACTAGTCTCTTTGAATCTATGCCGCACTTTATTTAGCATCAATGACAATCACTGGCTGAATTCATTGTTAATCCTAATTCAGTATTAATCGCGAATCAGTATTATTTGTAGTACAATTTGACAGCGTAGGTGACATTAGCTGCACCAGCCATAGCATGCAACTCTTCGGTTAAAGCACCAGAAAAGCTCAGATTGTTGAATAACGTATGCACACAGCCAGGCCGAAAACATCCCTCTTCCAAAATCCTCGAAATTAGCTTCTCTCTATCGCAAACCTTCTCTCATCGGTGCCTGCATGCAAGCGCCTGTTGCAGCCAATATACCCGATTCATCCATCACCCTCTAGCACCCCAAGAGCATCGTACGTTCTACCTAAAGGAGCCCGCCACACCCCCGTTAAGCGACAGTTTTCTCTTCCCCTTCTTCCCCAGCGAATATCACATCATGGACTCAGACGACGAGCCAATTACCCTCTCTGCGCATGCGCTAGCGGCGCTTCAACAGTTCAAACAGGAAGAACAAACAAGAAAAGAAGACTTCGACAAGTTGTATCAGCAGCTGGAGGAGCAATTCGAAAGACGCAAGTTCTCCATCGACCAGTTCAAGGAAGACTGGCAGCTCTCGCAGTTCTGGTACTCCGACGAGACATCGGACACTCTCGCCCAGGCGCTTCTCGAGGGCGCAGACAAAGACACGGTTATTTGCATTGCCAGCGCGCCGGCCGTATATGCGGCAATTACGAGGATCCCCGAGGAAGAGCTCCCAACCACGCAGATCTACTTGCTTGAGTACGACACCCGGTTTGAAGTCATGGCCGGCAAGGAGCACTTCTTCAAGTACGACTACAACACGCCGGAGCAGGTGCCGGAGCCGCTCAGAAACAAGTGCCACCGGCTACTTATCGACCCTCCGTTCTTGGAGGTCGAGTGCCAGACCAAGTCTGCACAGGCGGCACGCAACTTGATGGTCAAAGACGAAAACCAGACCACGGCTTCAGGCGACAAGTTGTGGAAGTTGGTGTCGTGCACGGGCGAGCGGATGCGGTACACCATCGCGGAGACGTATCCTGAGACGCAGCTCACCTCGTTTTTGCCACAGCACAAGAACGGATTGAGCAATGAGTTCAGGTGCTATGCTTCGTTTGAGTGTAGCCAATGGAAGTTTGATAGCAGTGTATAGAGAATAAGCGGTTTATGTTTGTGAGCATGTAGAGTGATTTGGTGTAGCCGTTCGATGAATAGATCAGAGCGCAAGGCGCTGAAGATTGAAACAATACTAAGCGGATTGAATTTTAAAGAATAAGAGGAGAAATCGTAAAAGGCGCGTCTAGATTACGATGTCTATTTAGTTTACATGGCAGTGGATGGATTGACCGCCGAGCCACCCTTCGAACAGCAAACTGAAACGAGCAAAGGACAAGTCTAAAACTCCCTAAAAAAGAACTGAAATAAAACCTCATTTAATAAAACCTCATTCAAAATAATCTACAATAATCTAAGAATGGGCAACTGCCAAATGGCCCGTTCCGACCGCCAACTCAGACGCCCGGCACTTCCAGAGACCATCACACCCTCAGCCAACAAACTTCAAAAATTAAATGCAAAAATTAATAGAAACACAAAACGAACCAACCTCCACCCACACCCTCCACCCAAACCCGTCCGCGCTGCGCTGCGCTGCAGACCATGTGCGCCAGCCCTAACTAAATTACGCGGGCGTGCGCGACCCAAAAGCCATGGTGGGACGCACACCCACACCCCGATGGAAAATTTTGGAACGAAAAAATTTTACTACAACAAAATGTCCTTCTCCGATTTCTCCAAGGTCGAAACCATCAAGTCTCTCAACGACTTCTTGGCTGACAAGTCTTACGTCGACGGGTATGTTTAATTGGGCGCAATAAATTGCTTGCCCCTCCATTGCATCTGCGCTTTCGTGTTTCGTTGGCGCATCTGGCGGCGAATTGAGCCAATTGGCACAATTGGCCGTTTCTTTCCTTTCCTTTTCTTCTTCCTTTCTTTCTCTCCTTTTCTTTCTCTTCTTTTTCTTTCTTCTCCTTTCTTTCTTTCCTTCCCTCCCTCCTCTAGTCTGTCATGATGATCATAATCTTTGGTCCGTGTTTATGAGGTGGCCTCAAGACCCACCGTATGAGTGACAAAGAAGATTTAAATAAAATCCCTGAACGCAGACAAAACCTCTTTTGCAATTTTTGTTCCCCGTACCGGTTACTAACTGTTAGTGCTGCTGCCACCCAAGCTGACGTTGCCGTCTACCAAGCCTTCCAAAAGTCTTACCCAGACTTCGCCAGATGGTTCAACCACATTGCCTCTTTCACTGAGGACTTTGCTTCCTTGCCAGCTGGTTCTGCTCCTTCCGCTCCTGCTGCTGCTGAGGAGGACGACGACGAGGACGTTGACTTGTTCGGTTCCGACGACGAGGTCGACGAGGAGGCTGAGAAGTTGAAGCAAGAGAGATTGGCCGAGTACGCCGCCAAGAAGGCCGCCAAGGGTCCAAAGCCTGCTGCTAAGTCTATCGTCACCTTGGACGTCAAGCCATGGGACGACGAGACCGACTTGGAGGAGTTGTTGGCTAACGTCAAGGCCATCGAGATGGACGGTTTGGTCTGGGGTGCCCACCAATGGATCCCTGTTGGTTTCGGTATCAAGAAGTTGCAAATCAACTTGGTTGTTGAGGACGCTAAGGTCTCCTTGGACGAGTTGCAAGCTAACATTGAGGAGGATGAGGACCACGTCCAATCCACCGACGTTGCTGCTATGCAAAAGTTGTAAGACGTTGAAGGTTTTCTTTTGGATTGTATCCTTTATGATATCTGTTGTAGATCAATAAGAAATGTTAAGATTGTATGAAAGTGTAGTGATTTTAGAGGTGTTTTGGAGATGATTTATTTGGTTATGAACTGGTTATGAGACGGCGCCAAACAGGCTACCTTCGTCAAGGTTATGAACAAAGACATTGAAGGTTATGAACAAAGACATTGAAGGTTATGAACATTGAAGGTTATGGGAGTGTGGAACCATCGTTTAGTGATTCTCTGAACGTTTTGGGGTGCTTTAAACCTTGTCGGGCAGCTGTCTACGAGGGCGATTCATCCTACGCATAAAGTTATGCTTTGTGATTTCTATTGACTCGAAAGACTATCTTCTTGGTTAATCTAGCACCGCCCACCGGCGCCTACAAGGGCAAGTAATCCACCTGATCCTCAAGCCACAAGCTCAACACTTCCTCCTGCGTGATCCCCCTCTCCCACACCTGCTCAACGATCCATCGCAACAGCATCAACGTGCCCATCTGCGCTGTCTCGTAGAGCTTCACCATGTACCTGTGAAGCGCCGCCCGCTCCGTGCTGCTAACGCACTCGCAGCCAATCGCATAAACAGGCCACACCATCTGGGTGACCGTGGGCGACTCCGACGGCATCGAGCCATAGATATCGATGAACTCGTTGACGGCGGCCGTGATGGCCGTCTGTCTCTCCTCCGTCTTGAAAAGACGAAGTAGCGAGACGTACACGGCGAGCGCCCAGCACTGGGCGCCCTTTAGCTGCAACGCGTAATCCTGCGCACCCTCGTACTTCACGTAGTCTCTATAGTTGATCAATTGACTCTTGACGCGCTGCAACTCCGCCTCAAACCGCTCGCCGTCCTCCATGTACCCGCCTTTTATCTCATGGCGGAGATAACACACCTCCAGCATGGCTTTGAAGATTTCGCCCGGACATCCCATCATTTCGAGCGTTGAAAATGCGTCGTTGACGGTCCCGTACCAGTCGGGACTGCAATACGGAAGACGGCAGTCGGGAGACACGATGGCGCTGACGGTGTCGTACCACGAGAGCACCGAGACCAAGCTGAGCTTGTTTTCGTTGTCTTTGAGCGAGTCGTAGAACTCCTGCCCGTGGCATAGCGACGCAAACACCTTGAGCAAGTACCGCGCTAGCGACAGCTTACCTTTTTCCAAAACCGCGAATAGAATGTGCACATTGACAAGAACAATGATGACAAACGAGCGGATGTTTGCGGCAGTGGTGCTGTCCTCGCCCAGCCCCGTGTCCGCAGACGAAATGGACTGGATCAAGTGGTTCATCGTACTGTGGATGTGCGCGATTCCTTGTTTGTAGTACTCGCTGCCGCCTTCTCTGCTTTCGTAGATATGGATGCAGGCCAAAGATATGAAGCAGCTTCGGGCCACGTCGAAGTCGCAGTACCGCAACGCCAAGTCGGGCCACGGCGACCGGGGGTGCGCGTCGAGAAGCGGTAGAAGCTTCTTGAAGAAGTGTTTGAGCATCCGGTTCTCCTCTTGGTACGACATGTTGAGCGCCCTCTTCCGGTTGTCCGTCACGTCGACGTGGCCATCGAAAACGGTGTTGAGCCCGATGAGTTTCGCGAGTTCCTTCGGGATCGGACTCTTGTCCTCGGGCGATTCCAAACTCGGGTTGGTTTCGGGCCCTGGGCGGCTGTGCGGCGAAATGCCCTGTTCTACATCTATTTTGGCGTCCGGTTCGAGCGGGGGCCCGCTGTCTTTTTTCAGCGTCGTGTCTGTCAAGAGGTCGTCAAATAGTAGGGTGAGTGGAGATCTTACGGCAGCCTCACCGGAACTGAGACCGGGAGTGCTGAAGAACAGGTCTAGATTCTCAAAGATTTTTAGATTGACTTCGCTACTTATACGCTCGGGCGACTCGTGTGGCTGCATCTGCATCTGCTGCAAATGTGCTGGTTGGGTCTGAATTAGTGCTGTGGACTGATCTACGTGTTCCACGGTCGGCGCCGAGCTCGGCAGGGAATTAACCGGGGACTTTTTGGTACCGACAGTACCGGAACCTGCTGTGCTTTCTCTAGTCGACGCATTGGAAATCGTGCTAAGCGTCGTCTCCATCAGAGACGATGAATACATGGACGGAGTGTTGGAGGCGGTCAAATGGCGCCTTTGCCGTTTTTGGCTCGGAAACACATCCTTCAGCACCTGGCCGTCGGTGTTAAACATGATGTTCATTTTGTAGCCCAAACATTCCCGATTGGTGGACGTACAGTTGTTGCAAAATGGTTTGGTTTCGTCGCACTTGCGATGGCTGGTGTTAGCGGCAATTGCGAGGGGCGAGAGCGGGAAATTTGTCAACATACCGTTTCTTACATGTCCAGCAGCCAGTGCGGACTCTTTTAATTTTATTCATGGCGTTGCGGCGGTGGTGGTGCTGGAATCTGTAGTTTTTCAGCTTCATATACACATTAATGTAAGGAGTGTATACAGCGTGTGTCGCGGAACCACTTGCCATATCGGGTGCGTCTTTCCCCATGGTCCCAGTATACGGGGCAATAGAACTGTTTACGAGGGTGCACTTCACGAAGACCTCTTTTCTCTCTTCTTATTATGTGTAGATGCTAGGTATTCTCTGATTTCCGTCTGACAAGATTCTACGCATTATACTTCGTTAGGTACTAGCAGAAACAAAGACAACCTTTATTTGCTTAGCATACATCAACGCCGTAAATTTTTAATTTTATAAGAAGAATGGTTTTCCGTAGATTGTTTATTAAAGTGCATAGACCTAGTAGTACTGGCGCTGTGAAGAACCAGCGGAAGCATCCGCCTTACTCTCTAAAGCCCTAGGAACAAAATCTGCCACTGCCGAAACAGGAATCTTGCATCCCAAAGGCCATTTCGAGTCCGTGTGCACGTCCAGCCAATCAACCACCGTATCGAACTTGATGTTATCGTTTTCTTTCTGCAATTTGAGCCTGAAGAGAATAAGCTGGTCGAAGACAAAGTTCAAGTCATTGAGCACAACTCCAGACGAGTCCAGAAATACAGATTTGTCGATCCGAAGAGACGTGATCGACTGCAAATTGGAGATGTAGCGCTCATTTCTTTTTTCGGCAAGCTTGTTCTTTATCCGTGCCACCAAATGCGCCTTAGACGGTTTCTGAGCGGCCGTGTTCTTGCTTTGGATCGATAAGAGGGCGTAGTTTACAAGCCCGATGGCGTGCCCTAGCTTGTTCTTTTGATAGTACTCAATGGATAGGAATAGGGCAGCATACGACGACGCATACTTCTCTAAGATCGCCAAATACGTAGACCAGTTATCGTAATTTAGTTCTAGAGTAGCTACATTTTTGCTGCTGCCGATTAGGGCGCTGTGGCTGGACTTTTGCATGTCTTTCGTCAAGTTCTGACAGTTTTTGATCTCCTCCAAAACCCAGATGGCGACACGACAAAGGACTCCATTATTGGACGACTCGAATGTGTCGCTGGCGGTGAAAGACATCCGGTTGAGCCACAGCGCCTTGCACAAGAGCAGCATTTGTATTCCTACGTTACACACTTGATCCAAAAGTATAAACACTTGCAGACTGAGAAGCGGCTCTCCTACACATACCGCTCTGAACTGAGCGCCAAACAGGCAAAGTCCAATTGCATTCTTATAGTGCGCAGAAACAGCTTTCCACTTCTGGTCCTGACCTTCCAAGTCTGTTCCTTCTATTAGCTCATTAGCAAGCTCTGCGCCGAGGCGCGTGTACATGAACGAGGCGGCAACAATTGCCACTAAAATCTCATTGGCCAAGGTCCATTTCCCGGTTTTTCCGAGCTTCTCGGGCTTCACGTTAGTCCATGGAACGGCGGTTCCTAACTCGCATTGTGCGGCCTTGTCTGCCAACACAGAAACATCTCTGTTTCCAGATTCAGCAGCTAGAAAGCTGAAAATGGACTCCAAGTATTCCTGGAGCTTCATGACGTACCGGACGCTCTCGGCATGGTGCGTTGGCGGCGAAGAGTCAATGGTGGCCCTGAGAGCGAGGATGTGGGGCGGAAGCTCCGAAGATTGGACATTTAAGGGGCGCGGGGCAGGAGGTGTGTTCGGAAGGACAATCATCGAATGTTTGTAGGTAATTGAGTTGGTGGAGTACGTTTAGCGTTTTTGTACTGGTAGTAGGTGGGGCTCATAATGCAGTGAGATAAGAGAGTGTGAGATGTGGGGAAGCATGCCGAGAAATTATTTTATAATAATACTATTTTAATTTCATATGAATTGAAAGAGCGAGATTAGAGATTATAAAGGAGAGTTTGGTTTGTCAAATTCCGACTCCTTGACTTCTGACAGTGTGTAAATTGTGGCCAGGCGGCTTTCTCGAACGCTCCTAGCAGGTAAAAATATAAAACATGGCACAATATAAGCAATACGCTTTTCAAATAATTCAGTGTGTTTTAGTTCTGTTGGCTATTGCTATTTTCAAAGCTTACCCCGGTTTCAGCCTACCGAGGGTCCCATATATGTGAGACAGCGACATGCATATTGCCGCCGCACAGGACGCGTCAGTTAGGAACCAAACATGCCTAAAAGGACCACTTCGTTGATGTTAAATCCGAGTCTCCATCAAAACTTCAATTATATCAATTAAGGGAATGAAAGACCTGAAACCTGTCGGTTTCTTTTCTGGAAACTGTGGGCAAGCCACGTTGTACTCAAACACAATCTTTCCCGTTAATAAACACAACAATACCGTTTTTCAGCTTCAATGCTCGAATCATGAAGGTATGTCACTCAGCAGAAGTCAAAGTACCTTAAAACTGGCGGTTTCGCCGCAGAAGCAAAAAGTAATTGTTCACTGTATATAGTTCGCTTGAATCAATTTCCAGCCCAAAGCGGGACTCCTTCTTCATAGCATACTTACCCTAAAAAGCGCAATTCCACATATTCAAAACTAAACTTAGAAATCTCAATCAAAAAGAGCTTTCTCTCGAAACTAAACTGTACATCTTATCGGCTTTATCCTCACAAACTCCTCAAAACTCATCTGAAACATCCATCATGCTCTTACATATTGCACTCGCTACACTTCTAGCGTCGTCATACGTGGCCGTGATCAAAATAAACGTTCCGGTTCTTCTCCGGGCCGCAGACAGAAACGAGCCTGATGTGATTCGGTACCGAATGTCCCGTGTCTCTCTTCTTTGTTTGGCGATTTTGGTCTTGCTTCCACCAGCACTCGTTCATCTAACGAAAACGGACGTTCTTTCCAAAGAAAACAATGGAAACATATTCTTCTATCGCTCTGTGATTGACGTTGTGCGTCAGTTTGGCCTATTCCCTGGCTTCTCCCAAAGCGGAAGCGTTTACGTTGACTTGTACAACTTACTTCGCTCAGTGGCGCTCATGTGTATACTCTACGTGGGTCCAATCACACATTATGTGTATGCGGAGCGGCAAAATATACGAAACGACTTTTTCTTTTCGTTCAACGTCTTGACCGGCGTCAGAGACCACATCTTCGCTCCCGTGACCGAGGAGTTCGTGTATCGAGCCGCGGTAGTAGCGACGCTCAAGCCGGTGCTCACAAATAGCAGTATAATCAGGTGGCTGCCCTTGCTATTCGGTGTGGCGCACGCGCACCACGGGTTCCAGCTCTACCATGTGGAGGGACACCTGTTGGGGCACAGTTTGCTTCATGTAGTGATGCAAATGACGTACACGACTGTCTTTGGGCTCTTGGCCAATAAGATCTACTTGGCGACGCAGTGCAATTTGTTGTGTGTGATTGTCGTGCATGGAATGTGTAATTTGATGGGGTTTCCATCGGTCGATTTCAGGCAAGCGCATCCGAAATGGTTTTGGGTGTATTGCGGGATGTTGGTAGGAGGGGTCTATTTATTCTGTCGGCAGTTGTCTGCTTTCTAGTTTGGTTGTGTGCTTTATAGCTCAGATAGTTGAATGCATCAATGGGTAGGGTAACTTACCAGCGGTGGATCGTAAACGGACAAAAGGACTTCCGGGCGAAAGGGGGGACATGAAATATAGGCGAAAGGCTGTCGTCAACGTAGGATTTCGTTTCCAGCTATATGGCGCCTTGACATCTCGTAACCGCTCTATTGCGACCGTTTGGCTCGTAGTGACTCGTAAACTTTTCCTGAAATCTCATGACCTTTTTTCAAAGTCTCATAACCATTCCTGCAAAGGCTCGTGGGGGAGCTTCATTCCGTGATCTCGTCAGGACCCTTAGACGCCACGTCTAGTGCTCCTCCGCGCCGCCGTCCACCACCGCTTTCCGCCCAAAGGAAACACTGATTTAGCTCTACGCAATAAAAAGCCAAAATAAACAAACTTCAATTATTTCCGCTTAAAAATACCGTTTCTGTGTTCTTGTTGATTTGTGCCTGCATATAAGGCCGTGGTGGTTTCTACCACCGCCCTTCTCTACAACTGCTCCCTTTTCGCTGCAACGACACCGCTTTTCAGTCCACACGCTGCTTTTTTCTGGAAAAACTCAGGCCCCGTTGGATTGTCACACCCGTACCTCCGAACAGCTCATAACCATTGCCGCATTCAGTCGTCTTCTGTCGCGTGCACCCTTCTTTCACTTGCACCCTCACCAGAAGAGGGCCTGATCTGTCCGTAACTAGACCGGCAACGCACACAACCACATACTAGGGGCACCGACACGTTCTTAAATAGCCCCTCTTGCATCACCGTGGACTCTCATAACCCTTTCCTGTCTCCACACGTCGTATTTCTCCCTCCCTTGCATGACCCTTCTCCATGTCTAAACCGAAACTGAAGTCCACATCTCCGAACCGGAAGCTAGATACGTATGCGTCTGCAGCGAAGGAGATTGAGCAGGAAAAGCAGATGGTGGCGGCCCTCAAGCGGCTCTCCATTGGCCACCTCATGAACCACGACCCGGACTTGCCGCTAGACTCTGTAAACTACCCCTTTGCGCTCGAGCATGGCTCCTACACCAGCCACACCAGCCACGACGACACCTCCGACGACATGGACGCGTCCGAGAACGCGTCGTCGTATTCGCTGGCCGCCAGTCTGACGAAACGGTACTCGTACGTAGAACTGAGTTTTCTAGATCTAGAAGCGCCAGAGGGCGAGTTGGGAGCCCGCGCAGGGTTCCGCAAGGATAGCAGCCCTGTGCTCGAGCTGCTACGGCACAGCCGCCCGCCGTCGGTGGTTTCCGAGGACCTGCCGCTCGACGCCGAGGCGCTCTGGGTTCCTGCCAACATGCACCCCGAGGTGAACCCGCAGCAGTTCAAAATGCACGTCAAGTCGACCATCGACGAGCTTCTCGAGCAGAAAATCTCGCGTCTGTTGTCGCGGTCCCGCTCGAAACGGTCGTCTTTGTCGTTCTCAGTGACCGACACCGACCCGGACGATTCAACGGTGTTTGTGCCGGACGAGTCGGACTTCAAGGGGACGCCCAAGGCTCACAACCAGTCTTCGCTCTCCCAGAAGCCTCAGACACACCAGTACACCCCCCAGGGTAACACCAACCCGTCGCTTCGGGAATTGACCTCGGAGCTCCAAGCCATGTCTCGGTTGGCCGGGATGGACGCCACAGACGCTGTCACGTTGGCGCGGACGTTGTCGTCCGCCTCCATGGGCTACAGTGACGTCGAAAAGCTAGCGTTTGACGAGTTGGGGAACCCGCAAAACGTGGAGAAGAACATCTACCAGCACGAGCACGAGGCGGCGAAAAAACAGGTCCCGCGGCTCAAGGTGAACACCGAATCAGGCAGTTTCAACTCGGACAGGTCCGCGTCGGCATACGCGCACGCCGGAGCTCTGGCGGGATTGCGCACAGACACTGCCGCCGATCCAAGAAGCCTGAGCCTTCGTCTGCCTGTAGACGAAGAGTTCTCGTTGCGCAGAAGCCGCCGCCCCGATTACCGGAAAGGTCCGGGCTCGTCGGCGCAACTCAGCCAACAGCAGCTTGGGCTGAAGCTCCAGAGCAGCAAGGCGGGCAAGTTGGCCGAGCTAAGACAGTCGCTCTCTTCGCTGAACATCGCTGCGCAGACGCTTCCGGGGCTGGGGCCTCATAACCTGGCATTGCAGGCTCTTAACCAGTCTAGCCATCTGCATAAGTCTCACAACCAAACGAACCAACTGGCCCACGTCATGCCTGCATCTCCAGTGTCTCCACAAGCGCCAGAAAGAGAGTACAGACAGGGCCCTGCAGCAGGCGCACCGCGGGAAGTTAGCGGCGGGCGCAGACGACACGGACTGGGCTCCAACGCGGCGCAGGGAGCGCTGTACATGAACGGAGGCAACTACGTGACGGGCTCGCAACCTGGCCCCCATGGCTCGCAACCTGGCCCCCATGGCGCACAAAACGTCCCAAACAGAAACGCGCCACCGTCCTCGAGTCTGCGCCACAGAAACGTGGCTCAAAACTACTACCAGCAGGCTGTGAAGTACTCTAACGCACCAGTGCCTCTCAGCCCAAGCGACGGGCCCTACTACTCTTACTCGGCAGACCACGCCAAGGACAGAGACGCGTACGGAGATAACTACAAACATGACTACAGAAACGACTACAGAAACGACTACAGAAACGACTACAGAAACGACTACAGAAACGACCCATATGGCGGAAACTGGAACAGGGGCTCCGAAGACCGCCGAAACATGAAAATGCGCTCCATGAGCTCCGGCCCGCTGTACGGACACAACCCAAATTGGCAGAACGTGCCCAACCCTGTGCGCTCCTCGAGCGAGCTGTATTCTCACCAGTATGGTTATGGGCCCCAGCTGTCGCATGGCCAGCAGTTTGACCAGAACGGGTATCCGATCCACCCCCAACAACAGCATCATCACCTGCATCATCAGAATTACAACACCCAAAACTACTCACATTCTCAGAACTACCTGAACCAACAGCATGGCGCGCGCCAGAAGCATCTGCAGCAGTACGGCGAGCGCCACAAACAGAGACATTACTACAACTATCAGCAGCAGCCGGTGACACAACAACAGTCGCCTGTGTATGGTCAGTACTATCTGCAGTCCGGTCCCTCTCTGCAGTACAACCTGCGTCCAGAACAATTTACGACGCATAATCTGCAAGTGCCGCATGAGTATCATAACGGCCATCCCAGCGCTTCGAACCAGGCTCCCAATCACAGCCAGAACCGCAGCTACAGCCAGGAAACCGTGAGGCGCGAGACTTCGGAGCGCCGCGAAAAGGGGACGCGTCGCGAGGCTCGGCGCGAACTCAACGAAAACTTGGACCTCTTGCGGAACGAGATCAATGAGTTCAAGGAGAGTCTTTCGCGCGCTGCAGAGCCCGTTCTGAGCCCTGTCGCAGACGACGAAGCGCCAGAGCCAGCGGACTTCAGCTTCGATCTTACCACCCACGACGTCAGTTACGAAGACTCGCTCGGCATTGAAAAGGAGCTCGTTGGCGGCGAGTCGTCCCCCACAGAGAAACCCAAGGACTCGAAACTAGAAATCGACGCCATCGACAAAACTCCTGTTGTTTTGAAAAGAGACACCGATTCTCCTGCAGAAGAGGCGAAAATCTCCGAGGAAAAACCACAGCGGACGGAGCTGTTGCCGCTGAAACCAGCTGCAGAGAAGGCAAATATTGAAGCTGTTAGCGTCAAGGAGGAGCCGGACATCGCCGACTCGTTGGACACCTTTGTTGCCAAAAGAGACGCCGACGCGGTTGAGCTCCCGAAGCGTGCACGTGAACACGAGCAGGGACCCGACGGAGACTCCAGCACGGTGACTCCCGTCATGTCCGGCGGAAACAAGTACATGGAAAACGCGAAGGACATCAATCTCTCTCCAATAGTGACTCCGAACACGGAAGTGGCCGCTGCGTTGGACGTCTCTGATGCAGACGCGGCGCCGCTTAAAGTGACCAAGCAGCTTCGTAAAAAGCTGTCATCCTCGCTGCTCCAGTCTAAAGACGAGAAAAAGCGCAAGAAGCCCTGGCCCTGGTCAAAGGAGAGAAAGGGGAGCGCCGACAGTGGCCACGGGGAAGCTGACGGCGTCACGTCGGGCGAAGGCCGAAAAGCCGTTCGGTCGGCGTCAACTCCGGATCTCGCCTCGAAGCTTGAATCCGAAAGCGCCGATAGCTCGGTCGCCGCTGGCGCCAAGGACAACGTGATCACCAAGTTCTTCAAGAAAAAGCGCAGCCTGTCTGCGTCGGAAAAGCCCGTGTTCGACAACTCCCGCCGGAAAAGCAGCAGCGACTCCGACCACCTGGAGAGCAGAGCACGCACGTCGGAAGAGTCGCATGGCGCCGACGTCAAGACGCGCATCAAACAGAAGTTGAAGAACATGAAGAAGACGTACGACATGAAGGCCGATAAGGCCGACGAACCTGGAATCCTCGAGGAGCCAATAGAAGAGGAAGCCTCTGCCGAAGGCGACGGCACCGCCGCAGGTGGCGGCGCTGCAGATAGCAAGCCCTTGTCGACGCTCGAGGTGCAAGAGCGGCTCAAGAAATCCATCAAAAGAACGTCGCGCGCCAACCAGCCCATCGAGTTCACGGACTCGGCGTTCGGGTTTCCACTTCCGCCTCCGTCGCACTCGACGCTCGTCATGATCGACTACAGGTTCCCCGTGCATGTAGAGCGGGCGATCTATCGTCTTTCGCACCTCAAGCTTGCCAACCCCAAGCGGTCGTTGCGGGAGCAAGTGCTTCTATCCAACTTCATGTACGCGTACTTGAATCTTGTCGACCACACGCTCCATTTGGAGCAAATGACAACCGAAGACGAGTATGTGCAGCCCGAGAACGACATGGACTTGTTGGGCACCCATGACATTGATACGGAGTTTGAAGCGGAGTCTTTGGACGAGGAGGACTTTGACACGATAAAATTGGATTTGGAGGTACGCGACCAGATCTCTGTATAGTATTTACGATAATGGACAATATGCATTGGTGCGTGTAGGTTATGAGCTGTGTGGCTGTAATTTTAAAGTAATGGGCGTGCGTTTATGGTTAGAAGTCACGGTAATGGTTATGAGCAGTGTTCTTGATGGTTTTAAGTGCGGTAAGAGATGGTTATGAGCAATGATATGGATGTTTATGAGCTTATGAATGGTTATGAATGGTTATGAGCTTAGGAATGGTTATGAATGGCAGGTAAGCAATGCCCGTTGGTTAGGGGATCTCGTAAAGGAAATGCTTATTTCTTCTAGCTTCGGATGAGCCACATTCGTTCTGATTCAGGCTTCATTTCCTTACGTTCTCAGGCACCGACTGGTCGCTCAAACAAAAATACAACCTCCTGGAAATACTCTTGGAGTTTGCATGCGTTGGGCTTCGGCATCTTTGCAACCGCGGCAACAAGGACGCGTTCTTACACAACACTGGCAACCGCCATGACGGCGTCAAAAATTAACTTGATTTAATGTGACGTTTGCGGCCAAGTCAAGCCCAAACCCAGTCCCCTGCTTCCATGGGTCTACCCAGCTCTCGCCTTGAGCCTCAGGCCCGCAATTTCTCAAGTACTAAAATTCAAATTCTCAAGTACTAAAATTCAAATAAATACCCAAATTCTTTAATTCTCGATTTCCGTTCCGAGGGGCCGCAGCCAACCACAGCGACTCAATTAGCAGTAGTAAGCAACAAAGAGAAGCCGCAAGAACAGAAAAAAAGAAGCAAAGTCAATTCCGAAAACAAAACGAAAAACAAAAAAAAAATTAGAAATTAGCACAAACCCGTTCCTGCCTCCGGCCAGCTCGGCACGGACGTGTTCCGGCACCTCCACTAACCGCATATGCATCTCGCCACTTTACAAACACTCATCGCGTATAAATACGCGGAGACCCCATCACTCACCACACCACAAGTCCCCAGCACCCGGACGAACACCCGATTCAGGAATATTCCCCTGTACCTTGCGCTTCTCCGTCCCTCTGATTGGCCCAGAACCATGTCCCGCTCTCTACCGCTCGTGTCCGTCGCCTCGTTGGCGCTGCACAACTCCAAGGACGACTGCTGGGTGTCGCTATACAACAGAAAGGTCTACGACGTCACGGGTTTCCTCAACGAGCATCCCGGCGGCGCCGAGCTCGTGTTGGACCACGCGGGATCCGACATCACCGCGGTGATGGCCGACATCGCCGTCCACGAGCACCTGGAAAGCGCCTACGAGATGCTCGACGAGGACATGTTGGTCGCGTACTTGGCCACGCCCGAAGAGGAGAAGAACCTTCTCGAAAACAGGAACCGCGTGCCGGTCGAGGTGACCATGCCCTCGCAGAAGACGCCGTCCGGCGGCTTCGACATCTGCGAGTTCCACGACCAGTTGCCCCCCGAGGAGCAGATGTCGGTGCAGACGGACTTCTCCGAAGACGTGAAGAAGCACCGCTTCTTGGACTTGAACAAGCCGCTTCTTCCCCAGATGATCACCGCCAAGTTCTCCAAGGAGTTCTACTTGGAGGAGGTGCACAGACCGCGCCACTACGGGAAAGGGTCCGCGCAGCTCTTCGGCAACTTCTTGGAGCCGCTCTCGCTCACTGCGTGGTGGGTTGTGCCCACGGTGTGGCTCCCCTGCAACTTTGCGTTTTTCTACGTGGGGTTCATGGGCCAGGATCCCCTCACGGCGTTGAGTCTCTGGGCCATGGGGCTCTTCGTATGGACGCTAGTCGAGTACTGCTTGCATAGGTTTTTGTTCCACTTGGACTACTACTTGCCGGACCACCCGGTGTTCCTAACCCTCCACTTTCTTTTACACGGCGTGCATCACTACTTGCCCATGGACAGGTACAGATTGGTTTTGCCGCCCACCTTATTTATTATCTTGGCCTACCCCTTCTACAAGCTTGTCTTTGCGCTTCTACCATTCCACATGGCGTGCTCTGGCTTCGCCGGCGGCACTTTGGGCTACATCATGTATGACGTCACCCACTACGTCTTGCACCACACGAAGTTGCCCCTGATTTTCAATGAGATCAAAAAGGCTCACTTGGAGCATCACTACAAGAACTTCGAGATGGGTTTCGGTGTCACCAGTAAGTTCTGGGACGTGATTTTTGGAACAGAGATCGACTCGACCTATCAAAAGAGAGCTTGAGTTATGTTTTTAATTTGTTATGGATGTATATTTGAATATTATGATTATTTAGGTTACTGTAACGGTAGTTGTATTGACGCGAGTTTACGAAATAGACACGGAAATAAGCGTCAATGACGTATTTCTACGAACTCTATTTACGATCACAGCCATATTTTACCAATGTCATTAAAATTTTATGCAAGAGCTTCTAAGTTGGAAAGGCTTGCTTTCTAGAATTACCTACATCTGCCCTAGAGCCGAAGGAAGTCCTCGGCGCACAATTCATTGTCTCTCATCACCTTCTCCTTGTCTGTCTTTGCCTCTTCAAGATGGCCTGGATCATCGTCGCTTCTGTACGAGAGCTGTTGTGCTGTCCCAGCGAGATCCCATAATTTAATAAACAAATGCTCCTTGAACGCGCTGATCCTCTTGCCTTCCTCGATCAAGCGAAGAGGATCTATGGGCGCAATGCTGTACGCTGGATCCAGCTCGATTTCCTCCAAATGCTCCTCGACATCGAAAGCGGGCACGTCGGCGTCTGCCCGCCCAGGCCCGTACGCCTCTGGGTCGTACTCGTAGTCATACTGAACGTCCTTAAATAGTTTTCTACATCTCCCATACAAACTCCGCAAACGCTGCAAGTTGACTCGGCTGCTTCGGTCTCCGGCCTTAAGGTCCGCGGTTACCACGTCCTGCCAGTTTTGTTTGAAATACTTACGGTAGGTGCGCGAGTCCAAAAAAAGGCCGTGTTCGGGGCTGATTCGGGTAAAATGGCGCTGCTGTCGAAGCCTATATAGAACGCGGCCCATTCGGTTTGCCATTAGGAGCGCCATTTGTCGCAACACAGGTGAGTCTACATCTATGAGTTGAGACGCGTCCAGACGGCCCAGAGAGGCCAATTTTCTTGCGATGCGCAGTTGAAGCAACGCGTGCATCTCATTGACCAACAACGCTTTCGCGTGTGTCTTCTGTCGGCGGAGCTTGTGGAGACGGATTATCCCTGGGCCAGGCCGAAGAAACTCGGTTTTTTGATCCGACTCGTCCGAGTCTGCGCCGTCATCTACATCCTTGAATTCATCAACCTCATGGGGCTCGTTTTCCGTGTCTTCTTTCTCTTTCTCTTGGTGTTGGAAGTCGTCGTTGGGGGCCAAGTGAGCGAAGTCGTTGTTCTGATCTAGAAGCCCATCCTCGTAGTCTTCGTATACTGTCGGGTCGGTGACGTTTCTTTGCGGCCACGAGGCCCACTTCTCTGAGGGGAACAGGGGATTGACCTGGTGGAGGAGGAAGGCCAGGTAGAGGTGGACTGCCAAGTCGTGACGGTGAGCATCTTCTAGGTGTTCGATCTCTTTCTCGTAAGCACGCACGTCGCTCATTAGGGACACGTTAGGTGGGTAATAAGTAGGTGGTTTTAAGTTGTTGTGAGTGGTTATGAGTGGTTACGAGTGGTAAGAACCGCTTATGGATGGTTATGAGGAGTGTTGTTGCAATCAGCAGGTGTTTACAAGAAGAGCGATAAGGAGCAACTGCAAAGTGTGGAGACTGCAAAAAATGACTTCTTGTTAAATTCTTGTCGAAAATTTTCAAAATTGAATTGGATTGCGTGAATTCGCCCTCTGCGTGCCCTACAATGAGCGTATTATGCCTATACCCTTTAGTCTAATGGAGATCCAGGGAAGTAAACAAACTACCCACAAACCACGCCACAAGACTCTTCCAGCCAACCAAGATAAATTTATTTCACAAAAATATTTGACAATTCAAATATTCTACTACTCTTTACAAGACTTTCCGAAAGTTGCCCCGCATTTCGCCTCATCGCCTCATCGCCTCATCTCATCCCATCTCATCCCCATCGCTATCTTCACCCCAACCACTTGACATGCAAGAGTTCCAGACCACCTTCCTTGATCGTGCGCTCGATGCACAAGCACTCAAATTCGGCTCTTTCACCTTGAAGTCCGGCCGTCAATCGCCATACTTCTTCAACTTGGGCTTGTTCAACAGCGGCCGCTTGTTGCTGGCCCTAGCCACCTCGTTCGCCAAATCCATCATTGCCTCCGGCATCAAGTTCGACGTCATTTTCGGCCCAGCCTATAAAGGTATTCCTTTGTGTGCCATCACCGTCGCCAAGCTTGCAGAGCTCGACCCGGAGAACTACGGCAACGTTGGCTACTCGTTCAACAGAAAGGAGAAGAAGGACCACGGCGAGGGTGGATCCATCGTTGGCAGTGAATTGAAGGGCAAGAGAATCATGATCATCGATGACGTCATGACTGCTGGAACCGCCATCAACGAGGCTTTCGGCATCATCGCTCAAGAGGAGGGCACAGTTGTTGGATGCATCATTGCCTTGGACAGACAAGAGACCATTGCTGGCTCCGACAAGTCCGCCACGCAAGCCGTGAGCGAGAAGTACGGAGTTCCTGTTGTTTCCATTGTCTCCTTGGCCAACATCATCGAGCATTTGAAGGAGAAGTTGACTGCAGAGCAGTTGGCTTCTATTCAAGAGTACAGGTCGAAGTACTCTCCAACGAACTTGGCCTGAACAACTCAATTGGCCGACGGAGTTTAAAGCTGACCTCTTTGCTAGACGAGTAGGTTTTGTTTGTAGATTAATACAAGTTTTAGATATTTAAGTTAAGGTAAAATAAACCCAAGTATGAGTACTGAAATGGGGAAAAAGAGATGGAAAAAAAAATTTTAAAGAACTACAATTGAAAGCTTCACTTTTACAACTTGTCGTGGTCGTTTACTATTATATATCCATTCAGTGCATTCACTTGATTCTCCGGAGCTCGTCCGTTATTCTTCTTTCGGACCTTCAGTCTCTACAATTAACCTCTGATTTTCATCACCTTTTTTTTTGGCGCCTTTGCAACTTTAGGTGCAACAGGAGCTGCGATAGCATCTGGCTCTGCGTCATAGATCAGCTTTGTCATTGGATGCTTCATCGTCAAGCTTGAATGAACAGGAACAATGGTGTTCATTCTGAATCCCTTCACTTTAGGCAACTCAACTGGCTCGTAACCTTGTTCATACTCGCGTGGGTAGGGAATACCCAGGTCCTTTCCAATACTAGCCAATGTGGTTGGATGGCTCTTCAAGTAGCGGGAGATCTCGCGGAAAAGTGCTCTTTTCGTAGGGTACTCGGTGGCAACGGCTTCTCCCTCTTCTTTCAAACACACACGCACTCTGCCGGAGTTTCCAAAGTCTTGAGGGTGGCTCTTGTCCAACTCGAGAAGCGCTGGGAGATGGAGCAGACGCAAACAGTCTGTGATGGTCTTCGCGAGCGGGTTCTCAACAGCCATGTCTAAGCTCACTCTGCGGCCTTCTTTGTGCGATCTGTTGACGTCGAAGTAACATGGGTAAATGAGCTGCATCTTCTTGATTTCTGTGCGTTCCTCTTCGGAAAACTTGCTGGAATTGATGATGTCCTTCAGCTTCTCGTCATCCTCCTCTTGTTTCTGTTGTTGTTGAGGAATGGGTGGAAATAGTGGTAGAGAGGGCTCAGAGTCTTGAGATCTGGTGATGACAGGTTTGTTGATTGGAGCGATGGGTGTACGGAGCGTAGGATCGAACTGTGCAATGTCCATGTCCATGTTGTCGATGTCGTCATCGTCGACTTCTTCCAAAACGGGTCTCTTCGACATGGTGGAGGTGGGGCTGACTTTGGGGAAAGAGAATCTGTGGAGGTGTAATTTTCCACTTGGTGCGGAGAGGTACTTGGTCTGGGCCGGGGTTTTGCGGGGCAAGAAAATCACTTTTTATGAGAGTTCTTAATCTGATTACATTTTGCTGAATTTTTTGGGTAATTCTTTCGTCTTTGTTTTTTGCGTTTGGTTAAGTTGAGTAGTGAGGTTGATGGCATAATGACAGAGACGTGGTCTGGCATTGGACAAACCATCTGCGTATTGAGGTTTAATTTGAGCTAATCTTTTTTGTTTGTTTGGTCATGTTTTCTTAACACTAGTCGTTTCGCTCAGCCTCAACAACCGTCATTTCGCTCAGCTTGGTCTTGCGTTGACTCTCCACTCAACATGGCTCATAAGTGAAACAAATTTATCTAGGAAGTTTTTAAAATGGTCTAGAACTATTTTCTCTTTTGTTTGACTGGTACAAATTGGCGCACGCAGATCGGCACACTATCTTCGATCCCTTTCGTGCTGACCGGAGATGAAATACCTAGTCTAGTTCATTCGTAAGTAAGCCACTCGAAGCTATTTGGACATACAACAGCATAAAATAAATTCCGAACTTTATAGTTTCCAGCTTTCTAGCTACGTATCACAAACCATCTAAATAAGTGTGGATTTCGCCCCCTCGACGCTCGAATCTCAAGGAGATTCAATACAGATCCCTTTCATTTTTTTTTTCCACAAATAAGCTATCGAATTCATCTAGTTTCCCGATATAATACACGCCGACTCCTGTTTTGCAGCCATTCCTGCAGATTGGATCGAACTGATAAGAGATTATCCACTGGAATTCACTGATCAGACAAGGAATTTTTTATAAAATAATCTGCCCATTATAAGATCTTCTTTAAAACCCACTTTTGTTTGCTATGCGGCTCATTTTCGTCATATCCCACCACTAAAACTGCCCTGTCATCCGCTGGTCCCCCAGATTTATCATATCACGTGATGTTAGATTATTGAAATTTCATGTTCTCCAGCTTCAGCACTAAACTAAAGCCACCTAAGCCTGCTTATGGACGCCCAGGATTTTTCTGCCCATACTCCAAGAGTCTTGAAACAGTGCCTTGCCCTTTTTGAACAAAAACCTAGTTCGTCGTCCTCTGCACTTACCCCTAAGTCTGCTCCTACAACCCCTGTGGGAAAATATTCGTCACATCCAGATATTCAATTCTTCTCCTCCATCAAGAAAAAACATCATTTTGACTACCATAAGCAAAAGCATCAAATGGATTTTGAGCCCATTCACAGACATTCACCGACTCCTGCAGAAGGCGGTTTTGATCCATACTCTCGTGAGCTACTTCTCAAAAGAATCACCACTTACAACGCTTTAAATTGGAATATTCCTCCCTCTGCTGATAACTCGCAGGCGGGTAATTCTCTGCCTTCCATGCTAACTGAGCTTTTTTGCGCTGCAAATGGATGGACATGTGAAGAAGTCTGCCAAACAAATAACTTCACAAATCATTTGAAGTGTTCTGCTTGCAGCGGCCGTGTTGTGCTTAGATTCAACTCGATAGACGAAGGAAGTTATGGCAAATTCTCGTTTGACATGGGTGACATTGCGCGACTCAATGATAACCTAAAGGTCTCTTATCTCTCTGAGATCAGACAAGGCGCACACTCAGCTTCTTGTCCTTGGAAAACAATTCTGTGCTCGCTAAGGGGAACATACTACTTAACACCATACCTTGGTGCTACAAACTCTACCCTTATATCTGAATACTTGGGAACTCTCGGAAATCTAATAGAAAACTTGCCCCTTCTAGGGGACAAGGATGGCTTTTGCAGGAAACTACTTCCAAACTCACTGCCTGAGGATGATTCACTTTTTGTTCAAGTCTCCAAAATGTGGTTTTTGAATAGGTTTTATACCGATACTAAGGAGAACTTCGCTTATGTTCTAGACTTCGTGTGTCCCGCTTGGATTTACAAATTGGCAGCCATGGGATGGGTTCTTACCCTTCAAGAACACAATCAAGACCATTTTCTAATAATGTCTTGTATTTGCTGCAACCAAAGGTTATTTTTGGCACATGAACAAGACCTTGAACAAGGTGACCATCATTGCCACAAATCCTGGTGCGCATTCTCCAATCCCATGGGTTCAAATACTTTCTTTGAATACTTCGTTAAAATGCTTATACTGCTGGAAAAATCGATAGGCTCTCATGGTGAGTATCTTATAGATCAGGAATTGTCGTTTGATATGGATGCTGTTTCGGCAAGTCGTAAGCGGAGAGAGAGCTTTGATGTGAACGAGGGCTTAGAAAGGTTGACAAAACTCAGAAAGATGTATTTTGTTAATTAATCAATCACAATTTTGATTCTCGATATCGCCAATTTTAGAGGAGCCGGCCATTTTCCTCACGACGTGAATGACTTCTTTTTAGACAAATGAGTAACTGTACAATATATAATTTTAGACATATCCTTCCTTTAACTAGTATCCAAAATCTCTTTCTTGTTCTCTATACTTATGCCAAAGTTCATTCAAAATTAATGAAATTTTCGTTTCAGTTCCTTTCACAGCATTACAATGCTACAATTGATATGAAAGCAAAATTTAAAGACTTTAGAAAGATGACTGGCTCTCTCTTTTGGGAAATTTTTCAAACCTGAAATGAACAATTAACACCCTCACAGTGAGATTAGTCCATGCAATTACAAATTTTCAGTGACTTGCGCGTTAACCTCAAAATCATTAAAACTCTCTTCAAAATTCACGATCGTTAAAAATAGAAGCCAAAATAACAGCAAATAGAAAATAAAGAACAAGCAAGCCTCGGCGCTAAATTTTCCACCAAATATTTTTGCAATAAGTATCACTAGTTCTGAGAAACAAGAGCGATAGCGGTTTTCGGGCCCTCGGAGGGGCTGCGAAAAGCACACTATTCAATAAATAACTTGTCCCTAAAGTATTTAAATTTTACGAGATGGTACTTTTAAATTAATTCTAATTAAAATTTGCAATTTGCAGTTTATTTGGTGTTAAACAAGTACAAGTGGACTTGGCAATTTCATTTAGAAGTCAGGAAGTGTCCTATGTCACCATAAGGCAAATTGCAATTAATCAAAGTAGGCCCTGAACGAAAAAATCAACGGCGCGACGCACATTCATGTGCGAAACTTGCGTCTAAGTGCGGATTTTATGCAAGAGATTAGACAGAACAGGCAATTTTCTGCAGTTTAGACGGTTTTACCGCTCAATTCAAGAGGATGAATGATTTTTTGTATGGCAAAAATTTACCTGCAGTACTTCAAGATACTGCAGATAGACGCCATTTTAGGCGCTAGACAGGCTGTGCAGGACGATAATTGGTCCCATTTTTTCTATTTTATTTTGCATCACTTTGTGCCAAAAAAGTTGCAATTCCGTGTGGA